>CM070512.1:6065794-6665794 GCA_036346375.1 Guadua angustifolia
CATAAGGTAAGACATTTGAGTACCAAAATTACAGTTCAAATTTTACATTCGCTGGATGCTAAAAACAAATGAAGTACTCCTTCCGTTTATTTTTAAAAGACTTATTTTTTTTGAATGGTCTTGTTCAAAAATATAAGACTTGTATGTAGATTTAATGAGGTCTTTTCTTCTATACCCCTGTTTATTCTCTCTCAACCATATACATTTATTTATTACCACCCACACAAAGTATATCTTTTATCTTCCAAAGCAATTAAATGGGGGCATCTAAATCATTCCTTTCATATCTTTCTCAATTTCACTGCAATCTTAATTCTTGTGCAAAGTCAAAATACGTCTTATAAAAATGAATGGAGGGAGTAGCAAGTGACATTGAACTTCAAAAAATTATTGTTTAAATCAACAACTGATGGTATCCCAACATCAACATAAAAGATGTCACATGAAAGTTAGGCTTGATCCACTGAACTTCTCTTCAATGATTGCATTTAAACGTTGCGCCATCTCCGGGGTCATACGATTCAATCTCCAGCCTCCCCTTTCCTGAAGAATGATTCACGTGGGACCTTTTTGTGAACTCCAGTAGTGGTGCCGCCTTGTGGACCTCGACATTTTTCATCTTCTCAAAGCTGCATAGCTTCACGATGTCCATCACCACCCCTACTTCCTCCTCAGCAATGGAGAATGGCCATCCAAGGAACTGCGCTAGCTTCCTGACGTTGTTGATCGGATCTTGCAGCATCTCTTCATACTTCAGGAACAAGACTCGTGGAGGCAATTACTCAGTGAAGGAATACTCAAATCGATTTGAGATTTTTGCTTAGTGGATGGAGAAGCTCTCGATGCAAGTAATTGGAGAATGGCTTGGAGAGTAGGGAGCTTGGCCATGGTGGAGGTGGTGGCCAGAGTTGGGCATGGTGACACGATTGAGCCAAATTAGAGCTCGGAAATTGGAGTGGAGGTTTAGGGATGTCGTGGGCAGCTTTTATAGGCGAGGAATGGTGGTTGGCATATGGACTCCTCTGTGGGTGGGCTCCACTTGGTTGTGATGGAGAGAGAGAGGTGAGGTTTATCCCCTCATTGTTTCGATCATTAAATGACTATCAAATCAAGAGGCCCCACTTGGTCATGATGGAGAGAGAGAGGTGAGGTTCATCCCCTCTTGTTAGCTCATGATTTTGAGCATTAAATAGCCAGCAAATCAAGAGGCCCTACTTGGTCATGATAAAGAGAGAGAGGGAGGTGAGGTTCAACCCTTTTGTTAGCTCATAATTTCAGGCATTAAATGGCCACCAAATCAAGAGAGCTCCACTTGGACATGATGAAGAAAGAGAGGTGAGGTTCATCTCCCCTTATCGACTCATGATTTCGGGCATTAAATAGCCATCAAATGGAGTCCAGATTTTTCAAAAAATTTTGTGATTAATCCTTGATAAATGATTGGAATACCATAAAAATTTCAGACCTAGTTCATGTCCATGCAATATTTGAAAATTTTGACAATCTAGCGGTCAAGATTTTCCCTTCTCTATTTTTGAAGTTTATGAGGATTTAACTGTTGTTCAAAATTTTTGAAACATTTACTGGGGATTCATAATGGTTCTAAGATGTGTAACAACCCAAAAAATTTAGAACAGTAAAAATGTGATGTTTAAATTTGAATGTGGATATTTTTGGAATTTTCTTGATGTTATTGGTTTTATTTAGATTTTCTTGGATTTTTGTGTAGCAAGAAAAATCAAACAAATGAGAAATAAAGAATGAAAAGGAGAAAAGGCACAGAAGTAAAAAAGTAAAAATTTGGAAAATTTACCATGACATCTTGAGCATGCAAATAAACTATTTTGTCCACCAAATGAAATTTTATGCATGGAGAAATGAGGAGATAAAATAAAAAAGGTAACTTTTAAATCAAAATAATGCATTGTCAGAATTTATATAAAATTTTGGTATCTTAAATGGATCTATAAAAATTACCATGAAAACCTCAATGATATTTATATATCTTTTAAAAATATCATAAATTAATAATTTGGTTTAAGACTTTTTAAAATTTAAAAATTGAAATTCTGAAAAGCTAGAAATTGCTATGTCAGAATTTCTATTAAATAATGGAGTAATTTTTTGAGATTCAAATTTTTCAGTAGCATTCTTAGGTCAAATCAATCTGATATAAAAAGTTTCAAAAATAATAGACTTTATTTTCACTTAAACAAAAATCAAAATCAGAAACAAGAAATTGGAGCAGTCACTGTTGTAAGAATATTAATAATTTTTCAGTAACTTAGTTTAACTTCAAAATTTTACCAGACGTTAATCTATATCCAATGACTTTGATCAAAAAGTTTGAACATTTTTTACCCAAATCTGGTAGCCCAATAAAATCGGTGATTGAGTTGATCGAGCCAGAGCAGTCCTTGCGTTTTGACTGACTCGCTGATAGGTGGGCCACCCCCTATCTGTTCCATTTCACTGGCGCGTATCAGGCAAGTGTTGTGGTCACTCAAAGTGGCCCCAGGCCCACCCGTCAGGCTCGCCTCTCTTCTCTCTTCTTCTTTTCTCTATTCGTTCGACCGTGTCGAGAAGCCTCGCGACGCAGCGACGCGCCTGAGTTCATTCAGTGAACCCCTCGTCGACTTGTCTCTTCGCCAGCGTCAGCCACACTCACCTCAGCCACGGTCAAGCCTCGAGTTCCTCGCGCCATGTCACCGCATTTAAACACTTGCGCCACCTCGCCATTTCTCTGTCCGAGCCGAACCGATCAGCGCTTGAAAGTTCAAGCTCTATTAATTTGGTTTTGGTGTTAATGACAAATCTAATATTGAGACTAATTCTTTCGATAATCATAATATTGATTAGTCTCAATTGTTAATTAATGACAAATCTAATATTAAGACTAATTCTTTTGATAATCATTATTTAATGATAAATTTAATTATTATGATACTAACATGTTTAATTGAGCTTAATTTTAGTAGTCTCATATTTGGATGGAAAATAGAAAACCCAAGGTATGTCTTGTATTAATGGTTATGATTTTAATGCATACTTTGGATTCAATTTAAAGTATGAATTTTCCATTGCATTAACCACAAAATGTGCATCATGTTTCTCCAATCCTTATTTACATAGATGCACATATTTAGGGGGAGTTCGTCATTTAACTTAAAGGTTTTATTGTATTTATCTATTCTTTATTGACACATATAAGGATCAAGACATTGAAACTAAATCCTTGAGTATATGTTCGAATTGTCTAAGTTGTAGTATACTCATAGTAATATAGGATAAGCTCCAATGTAATCAAAATTAAATATATGCATATTGTCTCCAAATCAATTATATCTATGCATATATACATGTGGGGTTTATTCTATAGTTGATGGCTTAGAGTAATGGTAATTTCCATATAGTCTACACATTATGGATCATTACTTTTCATCAACATGAGTATATGAAAACTTGTGTAGTTAATATATACTCATATCAATTTAAATGAAAATTTAAATTGAGGTTGGTTGTCTTCTAATCATCAAAGGACATTTCATCATGTATTGATGGTATCTTTTGGATTGATTAAGGATAATCAATAGTTCTTGAGTATAACGAAGCATTAGTTGCATCGGTTTACTCAAGACACATTTATATCATTTAATTTGATTTAGATTGTGCTCAATCGATATCAGAGGCTTCCATTATGTGTTAATGGAGTGAATATATGATTGAGACAACTATGTGTCATGGACTAACTATTCTTATGAGTTGTGAATGAGATAGGTTAAGTCCAAATGGTTGAGATGAGCAAATGGGACAATGACGCATCAAGTGAAGATGGGCGTCAAGAGGAGATTCCAAAGAAAAGAAGAGAAGAAATTCATCAAAAGATGATGGACAAAGAAGAGAAGAAGGGTGACAATCCCGGGGAGATGCAAAAATATCAAAGATCTTAAAAGCCCTAAAGGGGATCGCGTGCGGCGGCGAAGGTATAACTAGATAGGCTAAGGACTTTCTAGTCTTTGAGTCTAGTTTTTATCGCCGTACTATTAAGAGGGGTCGAGTTTTCTAGTTTCAGCTTCATCATATGTTGGTGAGCTCAACCCGCGTTTCACTCAAGCTCAACCTGTTTGGTTTTTGCATGGAGCTAACCATTTGGCATGTGTTGCGAATGGGTGAAGCTCGTGCTTTAGTTTTGCTTACGCCTTGTTTTGCATGTGTATGCATTGGCTTTTACTTGAAGTTCGTATTTTGCATGTGTTGCGAATGTTGAAATTCATGCTTGATTCTTGCATGAGCTATGTACTTGCATGTGTTGCAAAGAAAATAGCTCATGCATGTTTTAATTCAATTTCTTATTTGAAGTAATTGCTTGAAGGTAAGATTTGCATGTGTTGCAAAAGGAGAGGGCTCAAGCAATTTGTGTTTATAGGGTATGCATGGAGCTAAGATTTGCATGTGTTGCAAATAAAGAGCTCATGCATTTGAGTTTGTTTGGATTTGCTTGGAGCTAGGTTTTGCATGTGTTGCGAAACGAGGATGCTCAAGCAAGTTGGATTTGGAGTTTACATGCGGTTCTTTGAAGCACGTGAATAGTATTTGCAAATTGTTTTGATCATGAATTGATCATCACATGGTTCAAGTTTTAATCTTCTTGACCCGTGATAGCTTGTAGTCATGCTTTTGATCAAGTCTATGTAAAGGATTTCAAGAAAAATCAGATTTTAGACTTGAATGACTACATTAGAGTTTGATTTTTGTGATATTTAAAAATATCTATGGTTGCTTAAATCTTGAAAATGGGTGAAGATTGTAGCCCTCGTGATAAGCTTCGCATAGAATCAAAGATCACCTAAATCGGAATTCGGAGTAAAAAGTTATGAGTGTTTTAGTGGATGTAGCAGCGGTAATACCGCAAAAGCGGCACTACCGCCCGTAGGGTCCGGTAGTGCCGCCCAAGTTGGCACTACCGCTCAATTTTGCGGTAGTTATTTGCCAGAGAAGGTTCTTTTGAGTTTTAGGCCGATACTACCGCTCCTCATGGCCGGTAGTGCCAGTGGTACTGTAGCAACGGCTATTTTCAGTGCTTTTAATGTCCGTTTTGCCTCCCCCCACGGCTAGTTTTCTTTGTGAGGCTATAAAAGGAGGTCTTGGGGGGGCATTTGCTGGTTGATTGAGTATTTTGGGTGAGGTGGTTCATGTGTTGCACACTCATATTTGATTCTTGAGCTAAGAATGAGACTAATTGCATGTGTTGCAATTAGGAGTGGGTTGAGAGTCTCTTGTGCATGTGTTGCCCGTGAGGAGGAGCCTAGGTGCATGTGTTGCACTAGATGATCACCTGAAGCGCATATGTTGTGCTAAGTGAAGCTCGAACGAAGACTCGGCTTATTACTCTTGGAGGTTGCTGCCTCCTAGACGACGTAGAGCGTCGTGCGCGGAAGCTCTCGAAGGAATTGTGAGAAGCCTCGGCGAGTTTGTGAAGGTTCGAGTTGAGCCTACCCGAAGGGGTGGAAAACTCCCACTAATGGAATCGAGGCGGGTGCTCATTGCGGAGCCGGTCCAAGAGTTGGGCTAGCCTCAACGTGGAATAGGGGAGATCGGCAAGTCTCCGAACACCACGGTAAAATATCGATGTGTCTCTTTGTGTTTGCTTGCATTCGTTATTTATTTATATTCAAGCAATTTACATTCATAGAATTAAATTGATTGATTACTTGTCCTTAGGATTGAAATTCATTATTAGAGACATAATTAGTTAGTACACATAGTGAGCCTAGTGATTTTAGGCTTTGATTACCAAAACCTTAGTTTATCGCTTCCGCATTAATTGTTGTTAAGGTTTTGGCATAAGAGTAATTGGGGTGAATTGCTTTGTAGAAATTCGTAGAAAAGTAAATTTTTAAAAGCCACCTATTCACCCCCCTCTAGTCAGCATCCTCAATCTTACAGCGCCGCGCGTCCAAAGCGCGACAGACCGTCTTGGCCGGCTATAAATTCCGCCTCAGCGTCGCATTGGAGCCCTCTTCCTTTCCCCTAGTCGTTCACTGAGCCAGCCACAGCCTCTTCTCCATTTCCTCGCCGTTGCTCACCGAGAAGCCAGAAGAGGGAGAAACCAGTGATCGAGCTAAGCCGAAGGTAATCCATGGAATCGGTTCAACTGGAAGCTTCGCCGTCCAGCCTAGTACACTAACCAAGCTCCAATTTCATCTCTTTTTGCTCACAGTCAACCCAATCCGCCGTCTTTCTTCCTCATCTCCAGCGACCGTGGGCAACTCTCTCGGGTTCTAATTTGACTCCGTTCGCAGGTAACATAGGGTCCATTAGGCTCATTGATGCTCATCCAGTGCTTGCCCGGGGAAATAATCGCCGGCGGTGAGCTCGCGACCAATTGGCCATGGCGACCGCCACACCCACGCGGTGGCAACCCATTTTCCGGTGGTCTTGGCCCGAATGGGTACCACCATTGCATGTGTCGTGGTCTGCTGGTGCCAATCATGTCACCCATTCTGCCACTCCGGTGATGGTTCACCGGCAGCGAGCGCGGAACCCAAGTCCCCTGTTTTCTATCACTGACGCCCAGGCTAGAGCTGTGAGTTACTCATGTGAGCACATCGCTGACATGCAGGTCCCAGCCATCAGTGCTTGAGTGAGAGCAATCCAAAATTGGAAGACGTCTTCTCCGGTTAAAAGCACACCTTCCGACGTCTCTATTTCCCCGGTTAAAAGCTCCAACTTATTTGCTCTTTATTGCTTTTTAGTCGAGAACAACGTGTAGAACCCGACGTCTCTAATTCTGTCGTCGCCTTCGTCAGCTGCAACCTCGACTTCATCTTAAACAAAGATTAAGTAAGGCAAGCACCCCTTTGATCATATTGATCCCAGTATTTAATTTTTCTTTTGTTTATAAAATGGTTTCATGCATGCGTTATTTTCTGTAAATTCGCTATTTTGTGGTGTTGGTAGATATACCTGTTGTCTCATGAAACATTCTTGATAAATATGGACATGTGAACCTTGATAACCATAGATTAAGGATAGACACTACTTAATATCATCATGGGTATATGTGATTACATATTATTCGTGCTTAGCCATGTTTTAGAACCAACGAGGTAAATGATCATATCAAAATTGTTTCCTGAAAATGTTGGAAATGAAACTATTGGTTGCTGGTATTTCGATTAAAAACCCAAAATAAAACTATGGTTTTGACGCGGATGATTATTGGCAATAGCCGGTTGTGCAAAGGGAGTTGCACGTAGTGTAGGGTGAAATATCACTCGTGTCAGATTAAGGACCGAACAATGGGATGCTATTGATTTAAGAAATCCGTGTAACCACAAGTGCTGTTATGGGGCAGTCTTAACCTATTAAGTTACATAGATTTAACTTTGCATATTGGAAGGCCGAAGTAGTACGGGCTCTCCTTTTTAAGGTTTGCTTGACAAGGTGCCCTAACCGAGGTGTTGGGAGCCACACTTGCCAATACAACGGTGTATGCCTTGCCATGAACAGAAACTGTGTGTTGGGTGTTACGTGAAAGGAACCACTGTTGTGTGAGTGTTTCTGTTTCTATGGCGAGGGTTTGACATCCTGGTGCTGGTGCAAAGTTAAGTCTAGATAATCTAACGGTTATGTCATGACTCTCTACGGTACACCTAAGGAAGTGTGCTAATTATCGATTGCACAAAGAGTAAGTCATGTCTTGTGAGTAAAGTTGTACACATCTGCAGAGTGAAAATCTAATCGATTAGCCGCGTCCGCGGTCATGGGCACTTGGTGAAGTCATTCTAATGTTAGATTTTGGTATTTTCTGAAAATGGGTTTTGGTTTGAACTTGTTTTAGCAACTGTTGCTTTATGTTAAAGGGCCGACATTGATGGATTTCATGATTTGGATTATTCGTTGCTCGCGAAGGGCTGTGGGTATTACTTATGCTTTACTTATTTCTTATCAGTCAAACTTGCTTTTATTAAATTCCGTTTGCAAATGATAAATTGATTTACAAATTCAATTTCGCTTTATGCAAATTAACTGTAGTAGCCTCCCTTGACTTGGCCTGCATATGTGCATTTGTAGAACCACCTTTTAAGTCTTGCTAAGTACGAAAGTACTCATCCTTACTTAATTTGTTGTTTTAGGTAAATAAGTTAGCGAAGCTTCAAAGGTTTGTTTTCGTCGCAGGATGCGGGATCTTCATTGAAGCGACCTTTTCTAGGGATTTATACCTCGTCAGTTGCTTGCGGGTTGGATGGGCACATTACAAGGCTTTGCTTCTTTTGCTGCTATATACTCTGAGTTGTAAGATTTCTTTATTTATTAGTTTTCGCTTTATTAATATGATGTATAGTTGTGATTCCAATTGTTGTAAATGTGTGTACTAGCTACTGATCCAGGGATTAGTATTGTATGCACATGAGATTTCTATTTTTGCATTTTATATAAAAATGGGGATCGTTTCAAGATGTTATTGCGAAATTTTGAGATGGTGGGAACATATATTTATTTTATAAAAATTCGATATTGTATTTATTAAATTCTCTATGTTTTTTAAGACATTAAATATGATTAGTTATTTTTATATTTATACTGTCGGTTATCCTAACACTATAGATGATAATATAAAAATTGAGAATAAGATAAGGTTGTACTATTGTTATTAATTGAGATAAGATTACTATTCATAGTCCAACTTCACTAATTTTAAACCCTTATCCACAATAAATGCATTTATACTACCTTCGGGTTTTGCAAATGATTTCTAATGATGGTCTTGTATTTGAATATAATTATTGTAGAGTTTCTAATTATGTAATTTCTTTTTCTCAAGTTTACAAATCAAGAACCAAATACTAAAAACAATTTCCTTTAAGACCAAAATGCAAGAAATCAGAGAAAATAATAAAAACTTAGAATTAAAATTATAACGCCACATGATTTCTTATTTTATCTATTTTGTACTTTGGCTTTCTTTATTCTATTTGCAAAATGGTTTTATAAATTAATAATTCGGAATAACATTACAACCCAAATTTGATTTTTTTTCATTTTACTTATTTAATTTTATATTTTTATTTATTTTGAAATTTTTTGATGTCACATTCGCTTCCACGCTGAGATAGCGCGGAAGGATGCTTCCCGCGCGCCTTGGACGCGGTAGCATGTCCTCCCACACTCACATCTACTGTTGCAAATTTCTCGCTCTTTAGGTGTGGTAGGAACTCGTGTCTCTTGCCTCGCCCTACGCAATGGGGTAAGAGGCTATTTTTTAAAAAACATATGTCGAAGAGTTAGACATGAAAAAAAAACTGATGCTCAGAACGCTAAATGTGTATATTATGCCGGTGTAGTGAGTGGTACTTGTAGTGAGCTGACCGATGAAACTTATGGCATTGATAGAGATACAACAGATATATACTTGATAATGACACGATTCGAGGAACATACAAATGGGGAAGTAGTACTACATCTTACCATATGTGTGATGATGTGAACACTTAAGTTGCTAGGACACGATTCAAGGACCACATGAATGAGATACGCTTTATTTCCCAGGAAGTGTGAAGCATTGCAATGCGTGTGAGCTAAGACAAGGTCTTTCGACCATATGAATGAGATACGCTTTCTTTTTCTGAAGGAAAATGTCTATATACGTATTGATTGTTGTTTGAAAGTTCATTCAGAACCTTAAATTATAGAAACAGATGTCGGACTCTCTAAACTTTGCAACCTGGTTCAAACGATACCCTGTCCTAGTTTTGTATGATACTATTGTCTATATAGCACGATACGTATGCGGTTTTAATATATATGATGAGACGCTGGCCATGTAAGTTAATTATAAGTAGAGTCTATTAGAGCTTCTTCTACACCTTGTGGCTCCATCTCTTTCTATTTCAATTTGGAAGAGAAAACCTTATAGGTTCTGCCCATCATTCATCTAAATTTAGCTAGCATATCATCTTATGTAACAAAACCGCACACTCACCATACCACACGGACAATACAACCATGCAATACTAAGTTAAAATATTATTTGAACTACATTACAAAGTTCAGGGGTTAGATATCTGGTTTATAATTTGACGTGATGACTGATGAATAGACTTTCAAGTAAAGTTTAAGGTGTTCTATGAATTTTGTTTTTTTAAAAAGCGTAAGCCGTCCTATACGGTCCTATTCCCGTCCGAATTTTGTTTATATAGCATCGTTCGACGGAAGTTTGTTACTATTGCGAATGTCTTAATAGCAGCACAACCAAATATTTCATGGAGAAGGTCGCTGCTTGGACCAAAGTTAGTGGCGTGGAGTGATTTACTTTCACGAATCGCTAATATCAATTTATCGTCGATTGATGATGAGTTTCGCTGGAATTTGTGCCAAGATGGTCAATTCTCGGTAAAATCTCATTACCAAGCCTTGATTACAAGTGGTGTGCCAAATTTAAATAAACGACTATGGAAACTTAAAGTCCTACTAAAAATCAAGGTGTTCTTGTGGTATCTTCAGAGAGGAGTGATTTTAACCAAAGACAATTTAGCAAAGTGAAATTGGCAAGGAAGCAGAACTTATTGCTTTTGTCACGAACCTGAGACAATTAAGCATTTGTTTTTTGATTGTCATTTTGCGCACTCAGTTTGGTTTCTAATATATGTGGTGTTTGGCATATCTAATCCAAAGAGTGTGGCTAATATGTTTGGTTATTGGTTAAATGGTTATGATAAAAATGATAAAAAGCTTATTCTGCTTGGTGCTGTTGCTACGTGTTGGTCTATTTGGTTAAACAGGAATGATCGAATTTTTCAAAAGAAAACCAATTCTTCTCCTTTGCAGGTTACTTTTGCTATTATCCATTGGTTGCGTATATGGGCTGTGTTGCAGAAGGTGGAGATGCGAGCTACCTTGGCGGCGGCTACACATTGTTTGGCGCGGGTTGCCAAGGAATTCTATTCCCGAGCACATGGGTGGCGGTCTAGTCTTCGGATTACTAGTTACTAGATTGTGCGAGGTTCTTTTTATTCTTGTTTGGCTGTGTGCTTAAGATTAAGCAGAGGCCGGAAACAATTTTGAGGACTTGTGTCATCTCGATGTAATGTTTTTAAAATTAATAAAATTCTTCCGTTATCAAAAAAAAATTCCTCGTCCGACTTTCCTTCTTATCTGTCGGCCACACGGCCTCCGTCTTTCTGCTTCTCTTACCACGGCAACGGTACGTGCGTGGCTGAACGGCCGCGGGTGACTGGGACGACGACGGACGGCATGGAACGCCACGCGATAATTGACTAGACGGCCAGGACGAAACACAGCAAGCACCCAAATTCCAAACCACTGATTGGATTCTCCCCATTTTTTTCCCGTTAAAGCACTGAACCCCGGAAATACAGCTCTAAACTTACAGATGCCAAATGCTAAAACAGAATCAAGTAACTTCTTGAGTTTCAGGTAAGGGGAAATGCTCAGCTGAGCATATGGGCAGCTAGCTGCTCTCCTTTTGCCAAATATATATTCAGAAAAGGTTGCATGATCCATTGTATAAAAAATATCAAAAAAATCGTACCGGTCCTTAAAATTGTATTTTTACTGCTTACAGGTACCAGATATCTACAAATTTTCAATGTGAACTCATCCATCTGTCTACTATCTACTACATCCATGATTTTTATGATGATTTTTGGGAAAGTGCGACTGCACAATTTTAACAACGTAGTCATCAAATCCTTATTCATAAGGTAAGACAATGGAGTACCAAATTACAGTTCAAATTTTACATTCCCTGGATGCTAAAACAAATGAAGCAGCAAGTGACATTGAACTTCGAAAAATTATAGTTTAAATCAACAACAGACGGTATCCTTACGTCAACATAAAAGATGTTACATGAGAGCTAGGCCTGATCCACGGAACTTCTCTTCAATGATTGCATCTAAACGTTGCGCCATCTCGGAGGTCATATGATTCACCCAATCCCCGGCTTCCCCTTTCCTGAAGAATTTTTCATGCGAGGCCTTGTAGAAAACTCCAGAAGTACCTGCCTTGTTGACCTCTAGGCTTTTCATCTTCTCAAAGCTGCATAGCGTCACGATGTCCATCACCACCCCTTCTTCCTCCTCAGCAACGGAGAACGGCCGTCCAAGGAGCTGCGCCAGCTTCCTGACGTTGTTGATCGGATCTTGCAGCATCTCTTCATACTTCAGGAACATGACTCTCTCCGGGTTCTCGTTGCTAGCGTTCCAGTACCCAAGGATGTGCTCCCAGATGGGGCTACTCATGGACCTGCCCTCACAAGTGAGCTCGAAAAAGTCGGAGAATGAAACGTCGGGTAGAAGCTTTCTGAAGAAGTGCCACATTGAGACTAACATGTCCTTGGGGTCTCTGCCAATCAATTTTCATACTGTTAATCTAAATAACCAGATAGACGTTATTGTCAGCGTTAAAGTGGTTCTACTGTTTCGATAAATATTAAGGCAACTCTTTTGTGAACACTATTTATATCTAGCACTCTATATACCGTTTTTGTTGCAAATATAGTCACCTCACGCACGTTTTCCCAAAAATGAACCCCCCTCACAAGCGTTTTCGCGGCAGGAGAGAGCAGACGCCGGATGGGAGGCGGCGTGCGCGAGAGCGTGTCCTCCCGCGCTCCTCAGGTGTGGTAGGCAACTCTTGCGCTCTTCTGGTTTGGCAGTGCGCTATTTTTGCAAAAAAAACATAAATGGAGAGCTAGATTTGCAAAAAGCGATGTATAGAAGGATAGAAACGTTCCTATTTTGTAAGCGGTAAAACAAGAGTACAATTGATAGTTACTGATTTCGCTATAAATCTCCATGAATTATGAACCAGATTCATCGAATCTGAACCAGTTTAATGTAAAGGGTGTGTTCATAGTAAAAATTAAAAAGAAAAAATGATGAACTGCAAACCTGGAGAGATTTTGAAATTTGACACCCTTTAAAAACGAATTTTTCAATATTTGACACCCTGGCCACTGTCATTGACTCAGATGGACCCACAAGTCATACACAGAACCCGAAAGGCATGCGAATTATGTGTCAAATATCGAAATACCCCACCTTGAAGTAGCTTAAGAAAAGTACAGTTTGATGAGCTCGTACCTCCAGATATAGACGATCTTGCAGTCGCGATTCTTAGTGATGCACGCGGGCAGGATCGAGTGGTGCATGTGCGTCGCCATGAGCCTCGGAGACGGCAGCGCGTCCATCTTGCTCCCCCACCCGGCGGCAAATAGCGCCTCCATGTAAGGGACACAGTCGTGCGGGTTGTGGCGGCGGAGCGGGTGCTCCTCCGCACCGGGCGGGTACAGGCCGCGCGCCATGGTGGCGAATGCGAGCGCCTTGAGCCACGTGGTACCGCACTTGGGCGGGCTCGCGAGGACGACGTCGCCGCGGCGCGGCGTGAAGCTCCTCTGGATCTCGATGATCCCCGGGACCCAGTTCTCCAGCACCCAGGTCCCCTGGTACTGGCGCAGCCTTAGCTTGGGGTTGCTCGGCAGGGTGGAGATGATGTCGTCGTACTCTTTCGGCCGGGGCACCAGCGCGTTGTCGCCGCCTTCGGGGAAGACGTCCTTGAACGCGACGGGGCCGGCGAGCCAAGATGCGCTAGTGGCTGCCATGATGCTGCTCCAATGGCTCTTGGGGGGCTGGGCAATTAATGGACGGACAGCAAAAACGTTTCCGCTACCTAACTAGTGCCTGAAAATTCATCTTAATTTTCACGTCAGGGCTCGTTTGGTTCACGGGCGCTGTCATCTAATGTTCGCGATCAGAGAAGCTTGTCGGTGCCGCTAGCACTTGGCTTACTACTGGTGGTGGCACTAGGATAAAAAACGGATTAAAAAATGTCACAAGTCAATTTGTCACCAAAAATGCTTTCGTAATACTACATTTTTTTTTACTTTTTTAAATACGATGATGAAATTTAGTGGTTAAAGAAGCATCTTGTTAACTTTGAAAAGTCAAAAACATTTTCTTGAATGACTGGAGGGAGTATTAAGGGTATGTACAATGGTATAACATCAGCTATCTATATATTTTGTCATGTAAGATATTTACTGACATCGTGAAGAGATGGCCATAGAGATAACCTAAAACATCATTACGTTAGTTATTGTATATAATAAATACTTTTTTATAACATAATTAATAAATTATAGAATCTCCTAGATACAACATTACGATGTCATCTATTATAGAAACTATCTTTAGTTTTATATTTATTTGATATGAAAGAATATGTAGATATCAGTAGTCTCTATTATTATACATGCTTTAAGGGTAAGATCAAAAGGGACGACCATGATTGATAAGCTACCGAGACCCTCCCTTCTAGCTGGAATACCAGAGGATCTTATGTGTATACTGTACTTGTTTAATAATCAGTGATTAGTACACACAATTACAACAATGTCATCACATCTATACACAATATCACAAATATATTAATGGAATGTAGTTTATACAACAAAGCCTAAAGGGCCAAATAGAGTACAGTGGAAGACAAAGCAATATTGTAACAGCCCAAAAATTCAAGAATAGTAAAATATAACATTTAAACTTGGATGTAAATGTTTTTAGAATTTTCTTGATGTTCTTGGTTTTAATTGGAGTTTCTTGGATTTTTGTGTTGCAAGAAAAACCAAATAAAAGAGAAGAGAGGAATGAAAAAGAGAAAAAGGCAAAATTGTAAAAAGTAAAAATTTAGAAAATTGCCATGAGAACCCTGAGCATATAAGTAAATCATTTTAGCCAGCAATTGAAATTTTATGCATAGAATAATGAAGAGATAAATTAGAAAGACAACTTTTAAAACAAAACAATGCATTGTCAGAATTTATAAAATATTTATGTAACATATCTGGAGCTTTAAATATTATCATGAACATACCAATGCAATTTCTACCTTTGGTTAAAATATTATAAATTAATAATGTCATTTAAGACTTTTCCAAATTTAAAAACAGAAACTCCGAAAATAGGGAAATTGCAATGTAAGAATTTTTATAAAATAATGGAACCATAATTTGGCTTGAAAATTTTATAGAAGTATTCTTAGATCAAATCCATTTGAAAAACAAAATTTGAAAAATAATAGACTTCAATTGCTCTCAAGGAAAAATTCAAAAACATTTTGAAAACTAGTTAACTTTAAGGAATTATTGTATGAAAACCAAAGTAGAGAATTGAGCAAAACCAAAGAAAATGGAAACTACATACTTTAGTCTCTCTACATAAAAATTTCTAGAAAATTTCAAAAGAGATAAAACTACTTTTAAACTAATTGAACTCGTGATCAAAACAATCGGATGCATGCACAAAGAGTGTCAGCCATTATCTAGTCACCACTGTAGCTACATCACCAATTTCTTCGGTCACTGCCAGTGGTCCCAGCCCCACTCGCCAGCCTCGTCTCGTCTTCTCCTCCTCTCTGATCGACAAACCGAAGAAGAAGCGAACTCTCTGGATTCAACACAGCTCAGCTCGTTAGGTCTGTAGCCCAAGCCATCGAAGCACTAGTCTGGTCCCTTCTACTCCACGCAGCTTCGTTTCTGCGTTCCACATCAAAGCATCGCCCAACTCCTCTGCTACTCCTTCTTACTCTCCTCAGCCAAAACGCAGAAAGCCCAGTTCATTTCCGCCATGACCGAGCCACTGAAGCTCAAAAATCCAATCGCAATTCCTGTGATCCAATCAACCATTTTCTATTGATCCAAGATTTCCGTGCAACCACGAGGGTGAGAATGGGGTAGCCATAACTTATTAAGTTATTTAGACATGGCTTTGTTCATTGGTAGGCGGGAGCTTGCACAGGTATTCCGTCAGGTCTACCTGACGGGGTTTCTACTTGCTAATGCAACGGTGTACGCCCTGTCATGTTTAGAAACGTTGTGTTGGGTGTGTGAAAGTGGATCCACGACTTGCGTGTGTGTTTCTAGTTCTATGGCGAGGGTTAACGTCCCGGGCTAGATCAAAGTCATGTCTAGGTAATGTAACGGCTATGTATGATCTCCTGGACGGCGCACCTAAAGAAGTGCGTCGAGCAAAAGGTTGATCATTCCTTGTGGGTAAAGTTGTACACCTCTGCAGAGTGAAAATCTAATCGATTAGCCGCGCCCGCAGTCATGGGCACTTGGTGAAGTCATTCCAATATTAGATGTTTTATTATTTTCAAAAGGGTTAGTATCATTTGTTTTGCAACTGTGCTTAAAGTCAAAGGGCCGACATTGATGGATTTCAGGATTTGTTGATTCGTCGCTCATGTCATGGAGGACTGTGAGTGTTACTTATGCTTTACTTATTTGATATCAATCAAATGCTCTTATAAACTCCGTTTGCAAATAACTTGATTTACAAATGAAATTCGCTTTATGCAAATTGTCGGCGTATTTTACGCCAGGGTACCCTCTTCGCCGCACAAAAGCATGCGTGGCCCACGTGGCAGTTGCGCAAACGGGTGGGTGTTTACACCCCGTCTGCGGGCGTCAGTCCACGTGGCGCGCGGGCGAGCAGGTGGGCGATCACGCCCTGCTCGCCCGGCGCCCAGCCTACGTGGCGGCCTGGCGGGCAGGTGGGCGAGCACGCCCTGCCCACTAGGTGTCGGTCCACGTGGCGCGCGGGCGAGCAGGTGGGCGATCACGCCGCCGCCGGCGCCCAGCCTATGTGGCGGCCTGGCGGGCAGGTGGGCGAGCACGCCCTGCCCACTAGGTGTCGGTCCACGTGGCGCGCGGGCGAGCAGGTGGGCGATCACGCCCTGCTCGCCCGGCGCCCAGCTTACGTGGTGGCCTGGTGGAAGTGTGGGCGAGCACGTCTAGCTTGTCCCGCCGCCATGCAAAAAGGCGGGATACGTTGGCTTCGTCTCGAAGTCTCCTTCCCGTCGTACCATGTCAGAGGCAGGCCTGCTGTACCGGACACGTCGATTCCAAGGAATTCTACTACAGGTCCGTTCCTCTGACGCCTTCCACCTACCCGTCACAGAAGGGTCACATCCCGGAAGAACCAGGTGAAGGCATGCGCTGGCATTAATTAGGGCTGAAGAAACGGGACAGCGCATAAAGGTGTAATAAATGCATGTAAGATGATCATGATGACGGCTTTCGCTAGCTGATTCGTGTAAGCCCATGCATATAAGGGCACTCTAGAGCATACGAGAAAAGGGGGACGGAAGGGGAAAAGAGAGAGAGAAAAAAGGAGACTCAACAAAAGAGCTGGTCACCCACAAACTCTGTAACCACCCTTTCGAGAGGCAATCCAAATGCAAGCAGGAAGTAAGGCTGTTACCCTTCTCCATGGGGGCCTGAACCTGGGTAAAATCGTTGTGTTCATCTGGATTTAGACACCAGAATTCGTTAGTGTGAGAGGTGCTGGGGTTTCCCTCTGCTAGGGTTCGCCGGCTATCAAAGACACCCCCTACCGAACCAAACCCGGTCTGTAGACTAGGGCCTGTCAGTTGAAATACACCGACAGGGGCGCGTCAGGTAGGGGTCGATAGTCGTCTTTTCCGATCATCTTTCCGGCGAGTTTTGGTGTTCTCTTTCAGTTTTGTGCACTTGGAGATGTCGAGTTCGCTGCATCAGGAAGGGGAAGAGTCGGGCCATGTTCAGGGTGTGTCCCGGCGCTCCCAGCGATCGCAAGAAAGTCTCACCCGCCCATGGTGTCTTTGTGATCTCCATGGCGGCGGGTCATCCGGTGCGACGCCGGCTGGCCATGGAAGCGGCCACTCCGGCTCAAAATCAGATGCAGCTCGTCTCCTCTGGACCACCCTCGGTGGAACTCGCAGAGACTCCCGGCCACTCCATGGTGCGGGATCTTCTTGGCCTTGTCGGGCGGCCCAACAGGTAGGGCCCCGGCCACCGGTCTTGGTGGTACTCCGCCTCCAGGAGCTGGCCGAGGCTCACAGGGCTCTAGCATACTGAGGCAGCGCCGCCACCGGAGGGCGGGGCCAAGAAAGAGGCGCGTGACGCGCCGATCCCGGTTCCGAGAGGAACCGTGTGGACCTAAGGAGCCATCTTGATGAATCCCGCCGGCGAGGCGGCGATCTTCGTGGCCGTGTGCCACGGCGCCCAACTCGGGAGCAGGGGCGCGGCAAGCAGGTGGCTTCTGAAGATGAGAGTCCTCCTCGTGGCTCTCACCTACGGCCTAGGAAGGAGGACTACTCCTCCGATTCAATGGAGAGTCCCGTCCCTCGCTCTCCGGGCCGAGTTCCCGGTGGGCGGCAGGGTTCTGTTTTTGGCGTTGGGTATCAGGCGTTCTCCCGGCGGTTACGCCGTGTGGAGTGGCCTGAGAAGTTTCGCCCAGCATCTATAGAAAGTTACGACGGCACCACCAACCCCGAGGAGTTTTTGCAAATATATACAACGGTGGTGCAAGTGGCCGGTGGGTCTGGAAAGGTCATGGCCAATTATTTCCCAACGGCCTTGACGGGCTCTGCTCGTTCTTGGTTGTTGAACCTCCCGCGAGGGTCGGTGCACTCGTGGGAGGAATTATGCGGTCTTTTCGTCGCCAATTTCCAGGGCTCCTTCACGCAGCCGGGCGTGGAGGATGATCTGCACGCCCTGGAGCAGCAAAAAGGGGAGTCGTTGCGTGATTTTATTCGGCGGTTTTGCCATTGCCGCAACACGATCCCCCATATTTCGGAGCAATCGGTCGTCATCGCCTTCCGGAGAGGCGTCCGCGACCGCAAGATGAAGGAGAAGATGGCCACCCGTACCATCAGCACCACCTCCGAGCTGTTTTCCCTTGCACATAAGTGTCGCGCGGCCGCGAGGCGAGGGCAGTGGTCCAGTCCTCGGGGTGGCGGGTAAAGAAGAAGCCGACCTCGAAGAGTACCGCCTCGCTGTTAGAAGGCGCGGAAGCGTGAGGTAGAGACCCGGCGGGTCTTGGCCGCCGAGCGCGACTGCGATGATTCTGGGTCGCCGAAGCGTGACCGCCGTGATCAGCGCGGCAATCGCCGTGATCGGCGGGATGATCGCCGTGACCGGCGTGATGACCGCCGCGGTCGTAGGAACGACCGCCGCGGGCGGAAGGAAAGAGGGCCCTGGTGCCCGATTCATCGAACCGACACTCATGACCTGGATAGCTGCCAGGTCGTGGATCGAATAGTGGAGCGGCGGGTCAAAGAGCATCGCTCCCGCGACGATGAGCGTCGCCCTCGTGATAATGATCGAAATGAAGACCCCGCCCCGCTGGCTTTCCAGCAAGCGGACCACGTCATGGCGTATATCTATGGAGGAGGTTCTTCTGCCTACCGCTCGAGCACTGCTTGTAAGCGGTTGAAGAGGGAAGTGTGTGCCACGGGATCAGGTTCGGGGTCGCGTCGGATGCTGAAATGGTCGGAGGAGACGATCATCTTCAGTCAGGCCGACCACCCTGATGGCGCCACTAGCCTAGGGCATCTCCCAATTGTGGTATCGCCTGATTCAAACATCCATTGGGGTGGTCTTTGGTGGACGGAGGAGTTCTCTCACCTCTGTCCTCTATAAGCGTTCGGCTCTTGAGATCCATGGCGGGATCTGAGCCCGTCGCTGCCATTCTTCGGAATAGCCCCGAGAGTCAGCGCAATTCCCGTGGGCCAGGTGCGCCTCCCCGTCACTTTTGGAGAAAGGGACAACTATCGCACCGAACTGGTGGACTTTGAAGTTACTGATTTTGACCTCCCCTACAATGCCCTGCTCGGCCGACCAGCACTGGCCAAGTTCATGGCGGTAACTCATTATGCGTACATGGTGGTCAAAATGCCAGGGCCTGCCGGCCCCATAACCATTCGGGTGGATCGGTCTGAAGCTTTGCGTTGTCATGAATTTGCGCTTGACATGATTGGCACCACTAGTGCCGGGCGTGCAGACGCCCCTTGCTCGAGAGTCCCTCAGGCCTGGACCCATGCCTCGCCTGGCTCTGCCGGTGAGGTTAAGGTGGTCGCCCTGAGTGGGGACGAGTCCCGCAAAACCGTCAACATTGGCGCCAACCTCAGCGCCAAATAGGAAGACGCGCTTGTCACCTTCCTCCAGTGTAATTCTGACGTGTTTGCTTGGCAGCCGTCTGATATGACCGGGTCCTGTGGAGGTGATCGAGCACCGAGTTAGCCACGCCCTCGGCACGCCGGTTCGGCAAAAGATCCGGCGGCAAGCTCCGGAGCGGCAAGATGCGATTCGGCAGGAGGTGGAGAAGTTATTGGGCGCAGGGATCATCAGGGAGGTCACTCATCCCGAGTGGCTTGCCAATCCTGTGCTCGTTAAAAAATCCAACGGGAAGTGGTGAATGTGTGTCGACTTCACTGACCTCAACAAGGCCTGCCCGAAGGATCCTTATCCCTTGCCGCGAGTTGACCTCATTGTTGATTCTACTGCAGGTTGTGAATTATTGTGCTTTCTGGATGCGTACTCTGGGTACCATCAGATTAGCATGGCGGTGAAGGATGAAGAGAAGACTGCTTTTGTAACCCCTATGGGTGTTTATTGCTATGTTAGAATGGCTTTTGGTTTGAAAAATGCCGGTTCTACCTATCAACGTGCCATGCATATTGCTTTTCATCCACAGATAGGGCGGAATCTTGAAGTATATGTTGATGATCTGGTGGTGAAAGTTAAAAAGATTGAAGACTTAATTCAAGACCTGGATGAAACCTTCTCCAACCTCCGGAAGAATTGTTTGAAGTTGAATCCAGAAAAGTGTGTGTTTGGAGTTCCCTCCGGCAAGTTGCTGGGATTCCTGGTGTCCAGCCGGGGTATTGAAGCCAACCCAGATAAGATAGCAGCGATTGAGCATATGAAGCCGCCTGTACGGCTCAAGCAGGTTCAATGCTTGGCCGGTCGTTTGGCCTCTCTTGGGCGGTTCATCGCCCGGTTGGGAGAAAGAAGCCTGCCGCTATTTAAACTATTGAAGAAGACCAATCATTTTGAATGGACCGATGAGGCACAGAAGGCTTTTGAAGACTTGAAGCGGTATCTCACCTCCCCTCCAGTGTTAGTTTCTCCTATGCAAGGTGAACCGCTGCTTTTGTATATTGCTGCTACTCTTGAAGTGGTCAGTGCCGTTCTTGTGGCGGAAAGAGAAAGTGTCCAGAAGCCAGTCTACTATGTTAGCAAGGTGTTGCATGAAGCAGAAACTCGATATCCTCAAGCTCAGAAAATGCTGTATGCAGTCCTGGTGGCGTCTAGAAAGCTGCGGCACTACTTCCAAGGACGAGAAGTCACCGTGGTCACGGCCTACCCCCTGCGAGAAATCCTGTTCAACCGTGAAGCAGAAGGTCGCATCGCCAAGTGGTCGGTGGAGCTAAGGGAGTTCAATCTTAAGTTTGTTCCCCGCACTGCCATCAAGAGTCAAAAGTTGGCGGAGTTCATCGTCGAGTGGACTCCGGCTACTCCTGAAGCGGAGGAAACCCCTGCATCGCCTCCATGGACTTTGTTTTTTGATGGTTCATTCAAATTGGAGGGCGCGGGGGCTGGCGTGGCCCTAGTTTCCCCGACTGGTGACGTTCTTCAATATATTGTTGCTCTCGATTTCAAAGCTACTAATAATATTGCCGAATATGAAGGTTTGCTGGCAGGGTTGCGTATTGCTTCGGCGCTGGGCATCCGGCGTCTCCAAATTAAGGGCGATTCTCTGCTGGTCATCAATCAGGCGAGGAAGGAATTCCAATGCCCTGATCCTACCATGGCGGCGTACTTGGCGGAGGTCAGGAAAATGGAGTGGCGTTTTGAAGGACTGGGATATACTCATATCCCTCGACGTGATAATTACCTAGCGGATGGGCTTTCGCAACTAGCGTCATCGAAGGCTTCCGTCCCGGTCGGGGTCTTCGAAGAAAGACTATCGCGACCGTCCATCACAGCCCACGATTCAGGTGGGAATGGTGGTGTCGCCATTGCAGCCCATGGTCCAGATGGGAATAATGGTGTCGCTGTCGCAGCCCCCAATTCAGGTGGGGACGATGGCATGGCTGTCGAGGCCTTCGGCTCAGGTGGGGATGGCAATCTGTCGCCGCCACGGCCTCGATTCGTGGAGGGAAGGCAGCGTTCGCAAATTTCTGTGTCCGGGAGGGAAGGCGGTGCACCGAGGCAAGACTGGGAAATGCTTAGCTCGGCAAACTGCGGCGAGCACCAAGTGCTCGCCACACTTGGCCGGGAAGATCAGTGGATGGATCCGATCCTAGCCTTCCTGCGGGACCAAGTGATCCCCGACGATGATGCGTCAGCTGAGAAAATAGCACGTAAGGCTAAGTGCTATACTCGGTGGATGGGGACCTATTCACGAGCAAAAACAATTCTCTTGAAGTGCATCACTCGGGAAGAGGGGAGCGCCTTGCTCTCTGATATCCATGGAGGCGTGTGCGGGAGCCATATGTCCGGCCGAGTATTTGGTAGGCAAAGCGTTCGCCAGAGATTTTATTGGCCTCATCGCCTCCGGGATGCTTGCGAATTTGGTGAGGACATCTGGCTTTGTCAATTCTTCGCCGAGTAAGTCCACCGACCAGCCTAAGCCTCGCAAACCATTTCGCTCTCCGCCGTTCGCGGTCCGGGGCCGAATATCCCGGTCCGTTCGCTGGCCACCGGGGCTTCACCCACCTCTTCGTCGCCATCGACAAATTCACTAAGTGGGTCGAAGCTAAAGCAGTACGTGCCATTACGGCTTCCGCTGCTGTTAAATTTATGCATGGGATATTCACCCGCTTTGGAGTCGCCAACCGCACTATTATCGACAATGGAACTCAGTTTACCAGTGCGGCATTTTTGGAATTCTGTGATGAAATGGGCACCAAAGTATGCTTTGCTTCGGTTGCCCACCCCAAGAGTAATGGCCAAGCCGAGCGTGCAAATGCATTAGTACTGAAAGGCCTCAAGACTAGGGCGTTTGATCGACTCCACAAGGGGGCATCTTTGGATCGAAGACTCCGGCCGTCTTTGTGGTCGCTTGTACCACACCAGTAAGACTCTTGGTGAGATGCCTTTTTTCTTGGTGTACGGGGCGGAGGCTGTTCTTCCCTCCGAACTGTCGTTTGGTTCTCCGCGCGTCTCAGTTTTCAGGGAGGAAGGCCATGAAGACACCCGGCAAGAAGACGTCAACCTCTTGGAAGAGGTTCGTGATCGGACCGCTCTTCGCGCCGCCCGGTACCAACAAAGCCTCAGGCGATACCATGCCACCCGGGTCTCTGAGAGAACACTGGCAGTGGGCGACCTGGTCTTGCGTAGGATTCAGACGCATGCCGGGTTGCATAAGCTGTCTCCCCGGTGGGAGGGCCTCTTTAAGGTGGTCTCAGTATCTCGACCCGGGGCAGTCCGGTTAGCCGATGAAGACGGCCGGGAGTTAGCGAATTCCTACAATGTGGAATTGTTGCGGAAGTTTTATCCATGAGAAACTGTAAGTACCCAATGATTCGCTTCGATCAGCCAGGGGACGAACTCGTCCCCCAGCTAATCGGCGATCATTGGTTGTTGATAATGTTGTTATCTTGAAGGTTTTTGACTTCGCCATTGCTCCTCTTTTCGTGTCCTATGAGATGGTTTGCTGCATGGGTGCTATTGGTCCCTGGGTTTTGGCTGTCCCTTGTTGGTTCATAATTATGCCTAATACATGTCCCTGGTAAGGACGAACAACCAGAAAGCGGGTTTGGCACAGTACTTAAATGTGGTCTGTACGCCTCAGGTTGGCTCTCAGAAGCACCGCTGGTCGTCCCCACAAGTGCTGCAGGCCTATTATCCTTCCTAGGAGTTCGCTGCCTTGCCGCGCATTGTCTTGAGCCATGTTTTTTTAAAAAAAACGACGGGGACATGAGAGCTAGAACAAGTGAACCGATATTGTCCCATGCGCAAGCTTTTATGTTGCCAGGATCTATGTTTTATGTACCTTGCATGGTATTTATCTACCCTCGTAATAACTGCATCTGCACGTGGGGCGGAATCTTAAGGCCCTATCTCATGCTGGAAAGAAAAAGAATTTATTTCTGCATAAGGTCTCCGGCTAGTCGCCCAGTATGGGGGCTTGCCGCTCAAGAGGTCGCCAGTAGAAATTTGGTCGCTGAAGACTCATTTGGTTGCCCACTGGGGTCGGTGATCAAGAGGTCGCCAGCTTGGGGGTTGGTCGCTCAAGACTCCATTTGTCGCCCGATTGTTGGGGGTTGGTCGCCGGATCGCCCAAAGATCGGGTTATAAACCAGATAAGTGTTTCAAGTAACACTCTCGGTTGCTTGCTTATGTATATGCCGGAATTGGTCAAATTACGCATGGTTATCATGGGCACCGTAAACCCGACGGCTCCTTGGTGGCAAAAGGAAAGTCTTCGGTGTGAGCGTTTAGTAAGGCTAAGTGACCAGAGTGTAAGTTTGGCACGGTACTCAAATACGGCTCGTACGCCTCGGGTTGGCTCTCAGAAGCACCGCTGGTTGTCACCGTTCAGTGCCGCTGGGCCAAAACCACTTCTGGGAACTTATTGTCTTCTGCGCCACACTGGGGCACGATTCTGAGAGGTCACAAGGACTTAAGTCCAGAAGGGTTTAAGCCCATGACGACCTAGCGTAAAGCTTTGACGATGAGATTATTCTGTGCTTGGATGCAGACCCTTATACCTTAAGACTGTTTTTGCCTAAGGTTGACATAACTTATGCGCATTGCGCCAATGCTTGTGGTTAGATGCATGCAGTTTTTGTAGGGATTCTAGGATGCTGCCATGGACTTAGAAGCCTAACAAGTATTTTGGCTGTGTTTCAAGTCGGCCGCCTAGCGATTCCAGCATGCAATATAAAACAATCACAGCAGGCAAGTGTTAAGGTAAAACCAGAAAACATCCGATACGACTAAAATTTGTCAAAGTGTTTATACAGGCGAAGCGGGTTGATCAACAAAAGAAACAAAAACAAAGAAAGCGAGGCGGCGGCCCGGCCCTTCACTCGTCGCCTACGTCGATGTCGCCGACGTCCGCTTCCTCCGCCGCCGGGGTGGAGACATCCATGACCGCTCTGCACTCGCGATTGTTCGCCAAGTGTTTGGCGGCGCTTTCACGCGCGCCCACCTGGGCGGCGTTCCCCACGATCCCGGTCTCCACCACCGCCGCCGGATCGAGCGCCACGGCGGCCCAAACATGCCAAAGACGAAGCTTGCAGTCACCGCCGCAACCTCTTGCCCCTCCCTGGTGGAGCGTGCGGCTAGGGCGGCGGGCAGTCCCCGGAGCGCCTCCGCGGCCTGATTGGTCGCGTAGGCGTACTGCAGGGCGGTGTCCTGGAGGGGCATCTCCAGTACCACGCCCAAGGGTTCCAGGCATCTTTTGATGCGCAGGAAGGCTCCCTTGAGCATGGTGGTGAGGTTGCGCTTGAGGCGGTCGGCCTCGTACTCCGCCGTCCGCTGCGCCGTCTCGGCCCTCTCCGCCCGCTGCTGCATGGCGGCCAGGGCGGTCGCAGTGGCCCTTTCCTCTGCCAGCGCCGCGTCCGCCCTCACCTGCTCCCGCCACAACTCGTCGATCGCCCCCGTCAGCTGCCTCGCTGTTCGGGCTCCGTGCCCGGCGGCCGTGGCAAGGAGTGCACCGAGTGTGCTGTGGAGATTGCCGAGCTCTGTAAAGAGCTCAGCGTGGCGCACAGCAGGCATGGTGACGGTCTTGTGGGCGAGTTGGCGAGGGTCGGTGTCGGGCAGCTGCCCGATTCCGTGTGGCGCCGACGGCGCTGGCGAAGCCTCCGTCGTCTCTGCAGGTGCAGGTGGCGTCGGCTCCACTGGAGTAGCTTGAGGGGCCGCCCTTGGCGTCACCCTCAAACTGAAGCTGGCCATGGGGACCTCAAGCCCGCCTTGTCGAGTGGCGGCAGGGGTCCCTGTGGCAGAAGGCGGTGGCACCGTGGGGGATGAGATCGGTGCCACGGGAGGAGTCGGAGAAGGAACGGGCGCCGCAGCAGTTGGCGCCGTTGTTGTTGGAGCCGGCGCCTGCTGCATAGGCGCCGGTGGCGATGGTGCCGGCGGCGCCGGAGGTGAAAATCTTTGGCCAAGCAGCGGCGGCGGCGCCGGCACCGATGCCGCAATTAGCGGCGGTGCCGCCGCCCATGAAGTCACCGCCACCCTTGGACTGGTGGCGGCGGAAGTATCGCCCGTCAGGCGGGTCTTCTTCGGATCCGGACTTGAGGTGTCCGGGACGAGTGGCCGCTTGCCCGCCGCCCGTCGGTGAAAGGGGTCGGCCACGATCGTCGGTAGCGGCACCACGAGGCAGTGGAGTCCATGGCGGCAAAGAACTCGACGATCTCGGAGCTCCGCGGGCTCCAGGTCGGTGAGTGGCCGGGCCGATGAAGGAAAATCCAGGCCGGCGGGGATCGGCGGCATAAGCCCGGAGAGCCACCTGCTGAGGCATGGCCCGTCCAGGTTTCCCGCGCCTGGCCAAGGTCAAAAGACAACACAAAATGCCGGTTGGTAGGGAGCAGCGCAAAAAAGGCATGAAGGCAGGAAAAAGCCAAAGAGTAACAGTGAAGACTTACGGCCGGGGAAGGTGCGGGTGATGTCACTGTCGCCCGTATACTGCCATGCCGGGCGCATACGGCGACGAAGAGGGCTCAATCTTCAGGATACGAAATCCCTGACGATCAGCGCCCCGGTTAAGCCGGCGTCCATAAGTTATTGATGCGTTCGCCATTGCTCGAGCTCGCTGCGTCTCGACGAAGCGAGTTCGATTCTCGATGACCGCCGGCTCGGCGGCACCAGCGCCTCGAGCCGATCTCGTTGTTGTCTGACCACTCGGTCGCCAGTCTTCCAGTTTGATTTGGGCTGGAAGGGAATATAGCGGGCGGCCATCCCGTCCCGGAGGCGGAAATGGCAACTCCCCAGCAGCTCGCCGTCGGAAGAGGCGCGGCAGAGGAAGAAATGGCGAAAAAGCGGAAGATTCGACATCACCCCCATGAACATTTCACAGAGGTGAGCGAAGATGGCGAGGAAAAGAATGGAGTTGGGGGTGAGATGGAGGTGATGGATTTCGTAGAAGTGGAGGACGGTGAGGAAAAACTCGGAGAAAGGCGGTACCAGGCCCGCCATGATGCCCCACACGAAGATGATGATTTCGTCGGCGGGGCACTGTGGCGTGGGGGTCCCGGCCTGGAAACGGAGAGGGCCCTCCGGCACGATGGTGTGGAGCCTCCCCACCGTGTAGGAGTCCACCGTGGAGGCAGGAATGGAAGGCGAACCAGAGGAAGCCATCGAAGCCAAAGTGGTGAAAAGCAAGGGAAACTTGAAGCGAGAAGATGAAGTTTGTGAGAAGTGCTAAAAGCATGAACTGTTTGGTGCGGATGAGCCTATAAGTACCCCCCTCACTCGCACCGACGGTTCACGGAGAGGCAAGATCGTGCGCCGTTTCGGGTCCCAAGGAAAACCGGCGGATGCAGTGAAGCACGAGAAGCGAGGCGGTTGCATCCTGCTGAGTGGTGGCCCCATCCAAGAATGCACCGACATTTAATGTAAGATCTCAAAAAGCTCTAAGGTGCGTTCTTGGGTGGGCCCGGGGGCTACTGTCGGCGTATTTTACGTCAGGGTACCCTCTTCGCCGCACAAAAGCATGCGTGACCCACGTGGCAGTTGCGCAAACGGGTGGGTGTTTACACCCCGTCTGCGGCGTCGACCACGCGGGCGCTACGGGCGGCAGTGGGCGATCACGCCTGCCTGCGGCGCCCGCCAAATTTCACGGCTTTGGCGGGCGGTGGGAAAGCACGCCCGCCCACTAGGTGTTGGTCCACGTGGCGCTGGGCGGCAGGTGGGCGATCACGCCCTGCTTGCCCGGCGCCCAGCTTACGTGGTGGCCTGGTGGAAGTGTGGGCGAGCACGTCTAGTTTGTCCCGCCGCCATGCAAAAGGCGGATACGTTAACCGTCTCAAGTCTCCTTCCGTCGTACCATGTCGAGGCGAACTTCTGCAGACGGACACGCCGATTCCAAGGAATTCTACTACAGGTCCGTTCCTCTGACGCCTTCCACCTACCCGTCACAGAAGGGTCACATCCCGGAAGAATCGGGCGAAGGCATGCGCTGGCATTAATTAGGGCTGAAGAAACGGGACAGCGCATAAAGGTGTAATAAATGCATGTAAGATGATCATGATGACGGCTTTCGCTAGCTGATTCGTGTAAGCCCATGCATATAAGGGCACTCTAGAGCATACGAGAAAAGGGGGACGGAAGGGGAAAAGAGAGAGAGAGAAAAAAGGAGACTCAACAGAAGAGCTGGTCACCCACAAACTCTGAACCACCCTTTCGAGAGGCAATCCAAATGCAAGGTGAAGTAAGGTCATACCCTTCTCCATGGGGGCTGAACACAGGTAAAATCGTTGTGTTCATCTGGATTTAGACACCAGAATTCGTTAGTGTGAGAGGTGCTGGGGTTTCCCTCTGCTAGGGTTCGCCGGCTATCAAAGACACCCCCCCTACCGAACCAAATCCGGTCTGTAGACTAGGGCCTGTCAGTTGAAATACACCAACACAAATTAACTGTAGTAGCCTTTCCTTTGAAATGGCCTGCATATATTATAGGTTTTGCAAATGTCTTGCGGAGTACGAAAGTACTCATCCTTGCTTAATCTATTATTTATAGGTGGATTAGAATGCGAAGCTTCGAAGTTGTTTCATCGCAGGTTGCGGGATCTTCAACGTGATCTTTCTAAGGATTTATGCCTGGTCAGTTGCCTGCGGGAATGGATGGGCACACTACACGGCTTTGCTTCTTTTGCTGCTATATACTCTGAGTTGTAAGATTTATGTGTTTATTCGTTTCCGCTTAATTAATATAATGTATGGTTGTGATTCCAATTGTTGAAATGTGCGTTTAGCTCTTGATTAGTGGACTAGTCTTTGCAAGCACATTAGATTTCTATTTTTGCATTCTGTGTAAAAATAGGGGTCGTTTCAAGTATGCCTTTGCCCAAATTTTCTACAGGCAACTGATAAGGATAACCCTAGAAAATGTCACCTGTAATCTCCGTAACCTATGATGAAGTAAGACTCGTCAGGGACTTCGATTTCTTCGCTCACTGAATATCACCAAGCAAGCGAGAGTACTTTCATACTCAGCAAGACTTGTAATATATTGTAAATTTATAAATAAATGCTTAGCTATGTCAAAGGAAGATGGCTATCCTACCGTGTTCTTTTTGCTTAGCGAGATTTAGTCATGAATAATAATAGTAGATTGTAAACAAAAATTGTCTATGTGACACAATAAGACTCTGTTTGGAAGCAATGTATTTTCATAGTTTCTAGGTAATACCATAGTTTCTAAGAATACTATGGTATTTATACCATAAGGTGTTTGGTTACCATGCCAAAAACTCTGTATTAAAAACTATGGTTTGGTAGATACCATGGTATTTTTGAAGTATTTGAAACTCCACTCCAACCCAAAGTTTTCATGGTTTTGGCAGCTTCTTGCCTATTTCCATTCAAATACCATGGTTTGTGATGTTGCATCCAAACAGTTGGTAGTTCCAAGGAATACCATGGTTTCAAAGAGGTATAGTAAAACCATGGTATTCATGACAAAACAATTGCAAATCATAGTATATCAAAACCATACTTTTGAAAAATTATGCTTCCAAACAGGACCTAAGTGGATAATTTTGCTACCTATGATGGCACACTTTTCAAGTTAAATTAATGATAGGGAGAGCTTATATGGGTTTCTCCTCCAACAACCTTCCAGCCATGTTTCCATGGCCGCCGTCCCCTGTAACTCCATCCGATTTGGGAGGAAGCCCTCACGGGTCTAACCTGCTATTCTCCTAAACTTAACTAGCGTGTCATGCTATGTAGCAAAACCACTCACTCATCATGTCACGTGAGTAATACCATCCTAGATGGTGCGGTACAGATTTGAGGAATATTCCCTAAAGATGATGAACTATTCCATTCACCAAAATAATGGAACCAAATGGTACATGACCATCCCATCCTATTCAACCTCATTCCACCAATTAAACACACCCTAAGAACTTCTTCCGTTCAAGTTTATAGGGTGTATTTTTTGAATGATCTTATTCATAAATATAGGATGTCGAAGATTTATAGGAACCTATAGATTCATTGACGGGTTCTAACGACCCATTTTTTTAAAAAAAAGTACAAAAACCAAAAATACGATCAAATTTTTTGAATTTTACATATTGCATCGTCGTGCACGACTCTGCGTGGCGCATTTCCTGGCCAGTTTCCATGAACGAGGCGTAGTCCTGCGAGTTGTTATGAACGGGACTCACTTATGCGGTACAAATTAGACAAGATGGCAGCATGAAGTGTTCAGTGAAATTATGTACTCGTGAACCATGAATTAACCCATATACATTTTACGCTTCACACAAACTACTACTAATATGACATTCTAATTACAGCTTTACATGAATCATAGTGATAGGGGTTCCAGGCCCCTTTCTCCAGCCCCTGCTTGCGTAGGCTCGCGATCGGACGACCTCGCCGTGGCGCTGCGTTAAGCTTCGCTGGATGGTGATGATCGCCGGGACCGAGTTCGCTGGATGGTACAGGCAGAGAGGCCTGGTGGCGACGATGTCGTCGTACTCCTACTTGCCAACCGACATAAATTAATGGTACTGGCAGAGGCCTACTTGCCTACAGACAGAAATGATGCAGTCACTTGTCAGTAGCGTGACGGTGTGAATACTGTGCATTCTGTACATTATTTTTTTAATCTAACTTCTTAACACATGTTTTTAAAAAAAACATGTACTCTCCTATTGCGGAAGAAATAGGTAGAGACACATGTCCTCTGCAGCGTTTGAGGAGCGCACAAGCCAGTCGGCTTTGAGGCACGACAGGCAAGCATGACAGCACACGAACGAACACGGCAACACGCAAAGGGACGCAGGCGAAGCAGTGGCAGCGCGCCATTTTCACTGTGCACCGTGCAATGTGCTATACATTGCTTTGCACGTTACGTTGTGCACTGTACGTCTGTTTCGCTTCCCCGTTGAGATAGCGCGCAAGGATGCTTCTTGTGCTCCCTGGACACGGTAGCATGTCCTTCCACGCTCACATCTATTGCTGCGGAGCAAGGCATGTTCCGTGCTCCCAAGTGCGGTAGAGGATACGTGTCTCTTGTCATGCCTTACGCGATGGGGAAAAGGCTATGTTTCGAAAAATATAGATTGGAGGGTTAGATATGAAAAAAAACGATTTACAAATATGTATAGTATTTCGACGGTGTAGTGAGTGGTACCTTTAGTGAGATGACCAATAAAATTTACGGGATTGATAGAGGGCAACGACTGCTGTGCAATCAGAGCTTCCGTACAATCCAACTAAGAAAAGTTTCAAAAAAATTTGAAAAAAATCATGGATGTACATCTCATCTTACCCCATCTACATATAAAATTTCATGATCAAATTCATTCTATGCTAGAAGTTACAAAAAAGACAAATTTGAGGTGCATTTGAACTATTCTAGTTTGTCAGAAATTTGTCTTTTCTGCAACTTCTAGCATAGGACGAATTTGATCATGAAATTTTATATGTAGATGGGGTAAGATGAGATGTATATCCATGATTTTTTTCAGAATTTTTTGAAATTTTTCTTAGTTGGATTGCACGGTAATTACACGGGAGCCCTGATTGCACAGCAGTCGTTATGTTGATAGAGATACAACAGATACTTGATATTGACACAGTTCGAGGAACATATAAATGGGAAGTGTACATCTTGCCATATATGTGAACACTAAGTTGCCAGGACACGATTCAAGGATCACATCAATGAGATACGCTTAGGGGTGGCAACGAGGCCATTTCTCCCGGGGAGTGCCTCCTCGTTCCGTCCCTGTGATCCAAAATTTTCTCGTCCTCGTCCCCGTTCCCCGTCTCGGAGAAGAAAATCCCCCCGTCCCTATCCCCGTTCAGGTATCGAGGCCCCGTCAGGGACCCATCCGCGAAAATTTCACACAAGAGAAGAGCTCTTATAGCCATTTTAACTCTAAAATCATATCTATAGACAAGAAAAAAAAAAGAATACATGCATTCATGGAAGATTATGTTGTCCCGTTTATGAAAATGTGAATATGACGGGCTAAAAAATATGTTTGCAATCTAATAATTAAATTAGACTAAACTAAATTTGTATCCCCAACCAGATCCCCGTGGGAAAAAAAATCCCTGTCCCCGTCCCTGCCATCCCCGACGGGGGAATAATTTTCCCCGTTTCCATCCCCGCAAGGACGATTTCTTCCCATATCGTCCTCTAATAGAGGAATTTCCACCGAGAATCGGAGAATGGGTCCCTATTGCCACCCCTAGATACGCTTTACTTCCCAGGAAGTGTGAAGCATTGCAACGCGTGTGAGCTAAGACAAATCTGAGGACCGTATGATACGCTTTCTTTTTCTGAACGAAAAAGTCTTATAACATATTGAATGTTGTTTGAAAATTCATTCGGTACCTTATACTATAGAGATAGATGTCGGATCTTTTAACTTTTACAACCCGGTTCAAATAATACTCTGCCCCAATTTTTATAGGATACTATTGTCGACATAGCGATAAGTTTGCTGTTTTAATATATAGGATAAGAGTATAAGACGCTGGCCAAGCTAAATCAATGATAAGTAGAGTTTATCGGATCTTCTGCTACATCGACCTTCCACCACGCTTCTATAGCCACCGTTCCTTGTAGCTCCATCCCTCTATATTTCAATTTGGGAGAGACACCTTTATAGGTTAAACTTATCATTCATCTAAATTTGGCAAGTGTGTCATACTATGTAGCAAAACTGCATGCTCATCGTGCTACACGGACATTGCCACCACACAATACTAAGTTAAAATGTTATTTGAACTTTATTGCAAAGTTCAAGGGTTAAATATTTAGTTCATAGTTTGACGTGTTGAATAGACTTTGAAGTAAGGTTTGAGATGTGATATGTATTTTGTTTTTTAGAAAGCGTAAGCCGTACTATACGGTACGTGTAAAAATTAACCGCTCTGTTAATTCCTCGTCCGACTTTTCTTCATCTCTGTCAGCCACACGGCCTCCGTCTTCCTGTTTCCCTTACCACAGAGGGAATTGGGACTGCTCGCGAGCTCGGCAACGGCACGTGCGTGGCTGAACGGCCGCGTCGTCACGTCTCACGGAATGGGATCTTCACCGGTGGGGAGCAAACGTGGGCTGCCCTGCGCCGGTGATTGGGGCCGGCGACGACGGCATGGAACGCCACGCGATAGTGACAAGACCTGGACGAAACACAGCAAGCACCCAAAATCCAAACCACTGATTGGATTCACCCCATTTTTTCCCCGTTAAAGCACTGTACCCCGGAAATACAGCTCTAAACTTACAGATAACAAATGCTAAAACATAATAAAGTAGAGCAGTACTTTAATACTTTTTTTCTCAATATAAATTACACAAATCTTAAAACAAATGAAGGAATAAATAATCACTGTCTACTATTCACCTATACTTTAATATTTATACAACTATCAAAATGAAAAATGTGAAAGCACCTCTCAATAGAGTAACTTCTTGAGTTTCAGTTGAGGGGAATTGCTCAGCCGAGCAATATGGACAGCTAGCTGCTCCAGGGATTCAAAAACCAAAATAAAAAAAACCGGCTCAAAATTCGTGGTACGGTTTTCGTAAAAACCGTTCGAAAACCGTCAAAAACCGAAGAGTTAAGAAATCAAAAAATTTTGAAAAAAATCGAAAACTGTTCGGTTTTCAACGAAAAACCGCTCGGTTTTCACAAAAAACCAACTTGACCAATTGAATGTTCTTTAAAAACGGTTTTTGAGCGGTTTTTCGACGGTTTTTGAACACATAAATTTTTTCAAAATTTTTAATTTTTTTTTAATTAGACCGATTTACTGAGTGGTTTTGGATTTTGAATCAGAGTGGTAAGGTAGAAAACCGCGGTTTTCGCCGGTTTTGTGAATCCTGCTGCTGCTCTCCTTTTGCCAAATATTCAGAAAAAGATGCATGATCCATTGTATAAAAAAATGAGCAATGCTTTAATGATTTCCCTTCTAATATAAGTTGCACAAATTTTGAAACAAGCGAAGAGATAAGTAATCACTATCTACCTTTTATTTATACTTTAATATTTGTACAACTGTTAAAAAGAAAAATATGGAAACATCTTTCATAAAAAATATAAAAAAAATCGTACTTATCCTCAAAATTGTATTTTTACTGCTTACAGGTACTAGATGTCTACAAATTTTCAATGTGAAATCATCCGTCTGTCTACTATCTACTACATCCATGTTTTTTGTGATGATTTTTTGGGAAAGTGCAACTGCACAAATTTAACAACGTGGTCATCAAATTCTTATTCATAAGGTAAGACATTTGAGTACCAAAATTACAGTTCAAATTTTACCTTCGCTGGATGCTAAAAACAAACGAAGTACTCCCTCCGTCTATTTATATAAGACTTATTTTTTGAATGGTCTTGTTTAAAAATATAAGGCTTGCATGTAGATTTAATGAGGTATTTCCTTCTGTATCCCTATTTATTCTCTCTCAACCATATACATTTATTCATTACCACTTACACAAAGTATATCTTTTATCTTCCAAGACAATTAAGTGGGGGTATCTAAGTCATTTTCTCTCTACCTTTTTCAATTTCACCATAATCTTAATCCTTGTGTAAATTTAAAATACGTCTTATAAAAATGAACGAAAGGAGTAGCAAGTGACATTAAACTTCAAAAAATTATTGTTTATATCAACAACTGATGGTATCCCAACATCAACATAAAAGATGTCACATGAAAGCTAGGCCTGATCCACTGAACTCCTCTTCAATGATTGCATCTAAACGTTGCGCCATCTCCGGGGTCATATGATTCACCCAATCCCCAGCCTCCCCTTTCCTGAAGAATGATTCATGTGGGACCTTTTTGTGAACTCCAGTAGTGCCGTATTGTGTACCTCGAGGTTTTTCATCTTCTCAAAGCTGCATAGCTTCACGATGTCCATCACCACCCCTTCTTCCTCCAAAGCAATGGAGAACGGCCATCCAAGGAATTGCGCCAGCTTCCTGACATTGTGTTGTAAAACTTGATGTTAAGTTTTGGGCCGTCTCGGCATTTTCTTCCTTAGGCCTTTGCTGCCGGCCCCTGAGGGTGCAGCATAGGGAGGCAGGCGTGAGGAGAGGCTAGGTCATCTCGCAAGAAATGGCGGCTCTCCTCTGCGCGGCGCAACGACTTCGTCTCTCCTTCTTCCAATCCGAATGGGTAGCGCCGAGATCCGAGGTAAGCACAAGTCTTCCACTGGCCGGTGCGAGGAGAGATAGTTGAGGATGTGCGCTCCTCCCCTATATATAGGCCTCTGGATCTTCTCATCAACACACAAGTAAGAACTTCAAGTTCTATCCCATGCCCTTTCTAGTCCTCTCGTGTGATTGCTTCCTGGCTTGTGTGATCTAATCTTTTTGTCGGCGTTTGGGGAATAGGCCTCTCGCCGAGCTTACTTGTTGATTGAGGGATCAACCGAGCCCCTTTTTCCATGGAGGGCCAGCGTCCGAAGAAGGCCGAGCAAGGAGGTCGAGCTACCGAAGAGAGAAACGAACAAGGGGATTTTTATACTAGTTCGGGCCTCTCACGATCGAGATAACAACCCTACGTCCAGTGTCTCTTTGCTTATTATATGGGTGCTTACAAGGGTCTAGCAAGGCTTAGCTTTACATATGCTCGATTACAAAAGAGTGGATATTACTATGCCTGTACATGCTTTCTGCAAGATGGCATGTGTGCTCTCTCCCCTCGCCCCCCCTTTTGGTGTGTTCTGAGGAGGTATTTATAGGTGTCCGATGATGACTACATCCGAATGTCATGCCCTTACGTGTCCTCGCGTGGTAGCAACTATCCCTTGACTCTCGCCACGCGGCATCGTAAATGTGATGGGCCTGAATCATGGCGTAGCGGCTATCGCAGCAGCTGCCACGTCACCTTTATAACCCGAGCATGACCTACGGGGTATGCTCAAGGATCTTCCTTGGTCGTGGCCGACCTTGGTTGTTAGCTCGAGCAACCATGCTCGGAAGGCCAAACCGCATGCTCGTGGATGGGTATGGTCGGCCGAAGAAGGGTTGCCAGAGCTCGACGGTCCTTATGGTAATTTATCCAATCCCCGACAGTTAGCTCCCGAGGCTCAAGTGGAAGAACCACTTGCTAGGGGCCTTCCTCTTGAGCCTTTAGACTCATAGAAGGGATTGGGATCTCATGGTGAAAAACTACCTTGGTCATGGGGCTGAAATCCTGCGGCGAAGCACTGACGCAGCATCCGAGCAATCCTTGCTCGCAAGCGACCATGTTCTAGCGGGACCGAGCGTCTTGTTTTAAGCCCGACCAAAACGGGGCTTGGGAACGGAAGCGAACGGTCACAACGGTTCCTTCTCCGCAAAGCCTCGCGGGTATGGTTCTGACAGTTTTCGGAAAGCGTGCCTCTATTGGACAGTTTTGAAAATCGTGCCGCTGCTCGTCGGTTCACGAACGGGCGGGGGCGCTTTCTGCCCATTCCGTTTCTCCGCCTATAAATGCTCGGCGGGAATGGTACGGAGACTTTCTTCTTCTGCATCTCGCTATCAAGCTCCAAAAGCTCTTCATCTTTCAAACTTCCTCTTGCCCCTGCGCCCCCTTTTCTCCAAATCCTCCCATGGCGAAGTTCAGTCCGACCAAGATCACCGAGGAGAGGCTGCGAGCGCTCGAGGGCTTCGGGTACCTTGACGTGGGCACCTGGCGGATCCCCCGCGACGAAGGGACTCCCGCGCCGGAGGGCGACGAGATCATGACGTGTGAGCTCTACACCGTCAACGGACTTCGAATGCCCGAAAGTGAATTCCTTGAGTCCATGCTCGCCCAATGTGAGTGCGAGATTACCAATCTAAACCCCAATTCTGTCCTTGTCCTGGCCATCTTCTCGCACCTTTGCGAGGGATTCGTGTGCGTCTTGCCCACGGCGAGCCTTTTTTTCTATTTCTACTCCTTGTTCCGCACCAGTGGGGCTTCTCCCACCGGCTCTCTGTATTTTTGCTTGCAGTCCAATCGACCGTAAGAGTACCCATTCTTCACTCTCAGGGACTCGGTGTCGGTGAGCCGACTTCTGGTTCTACCTGAGGAAGGCGGAGGGAAGCTCGCTCTACTGCTCCGGGATGACGGCGCCCAGTGTAGAGACCTCGCGCCCGCCCATTCAAGCCGAGGAGGAGCGAACTTTGATGACGATCAGTGAGCTTACAAACATGGGGCTCACTGGTCAGGACATCGTCCAGGACTTCCTTAAGAATAGGGTGTCCCTTCTGAGGAGGAGGGAGCACCCCTTCTTCAAGGTCTCCGGGTGGAGGGACCTTACCCGAGAGGCGGATTCTGGTAAGCTTCCCGATCTTGATCGACTTCTCTTTTGCATGCACAATTTTGTGCTCGCGCTGACCCCTTCCAATGATCGGTGGCAGCCCCAGGCTTCGACTGGGTGGAGAAGCGAGTCGCCGAGATGTTCGGTACCCCAAAGGGTAAGGAGCTCGAACGCGGGCGGCAGGTCCCAAAGAATGTGCTCGAGCGGGATGAAGTGGTAAGCTCTTCTTCAATTTATGCTCGAGGGAAAGCGTCCCGAGCACCTTATGATGTTTTTCTGCTTTTGTCAGGAGAAGGTCGCCCTTAAAGCGGCGGTGGCCGATCTTAAGCCACTGGGGGGCGGCCAGGGGGTGCTCCTCCCTGCCGCCAAGAGCAAGAAGTCAAGGGGCAAGAGGCAAGCTCCGCCGCCACCCCCTACTCGCTCAACGAAGAGGCGGACGACCTCGATCAGGAGCCCTCCACGTCAGCACTTGGAGTTTGCTGATAGGATGGAGGTAAGCGGTTTGGATGCCTAGATGAGGGATTACTCCGCGAAGAAGCCGGGGCTGATGGCTCGCTTACGACAGATCGCGGAGCAGATGAGGCTGACCGAGAAGGCGAGGAGGGCCGAGCCTGAGGCGATGAAGAAGGAGCTCGCCGACCTCAAGGCCAAGCTTGCCGAAGCTGCCTTGGCCCCCCGAGCTTCGAAGCCCGAGGAGGATGACGATGAGGACGAGGTGCCTCTTATAACGAGACGCGGGCACTCGAAGAGGACGTTGGAGGCGATTGACATGGAGAAGGTCAACCCCCTCCTAGCGAGGATCAGCCATGCCGTGGAGAAGAAGGCTGAACTTGTGGTCACGGCGGCGGCCAATCCTACAGACGATGGCGGCGATGAGTTTGCCAAAGGTAGTCTTCGAACTCCGTCTTTTCTTCTTTTCTTTTTGCTCTTCGTTTTGCTTGGTCTTATTCGAGCTAACCCCACTCTGCTGTCGTGGGCGTGATAGCTCCTAGGGCCTTTCCGGATTGTCAAAAAATAGTTGACGAGATCCTTGATCGTGTTTTAGAGAGGGAGATCGCCCTCCTTGCCGACCGCGTGATGGGCGAGGCCGTCGATCGGGCGACGGCGGACGAGCTCTTCGTCGACACCGACCAAGGAGTCGAGGAACCCCTTGCCTTGGAGGGACCAACCCCACAGGGATGCTCCTGGCTCTCCCGAGCGCAGCAGACGCTCAGGAGAGGGAGGAAAAAGATCTCGTGACCTTGGGTGTAAAGGCTGCCCAAGAGAGCGCGGGGTCCCCAGGCGAACCACCTATCCGGGAAAAGAGCGAGGAGCCCCCGAGCGTAAAGCATGCTCAGAAGGAAGGCGCTAAGTCCCCGGGCACGCTGCATGCCCGAGGGGGTAACGAGATGGTCCTGGGCGCATCGCATGCCTAGGGGGATGACGCAGCGTCCTTGGGCGAACCGCGTGCCCGGGGAGACTCCGAGGAAATCGTGGGCGAGCTCCTCGCCCGAGTGGAAGGCCAATCTTCCCCACCGAAGACGCTCGAGAGAAGTCTTGCGGACCCTCAGGGAGAGGACATTGCCAAGATCTTCCGAGACAACCTCTGCGCGTGCCTTGGTCGGGTAAGTGTACTTCCTTCTTTGTCACGGTAGCTTCTTCTTCTGAGTCTGGGGGGAGGCTAAGGTTCTTCTACTTGCAGGTTCTTCAGAAGACTATGAAGGACTTCAACTCGGCGATCGTCCCTCCCGAAGTCTTGGTCCAGCTGCGTGCCGGGCAAGACGCCCAAATAGCCGAACTTAGGCAGCGGTTGGGCGACCTCAAGGCTAGGGACCCACTGATCTTTGAGCGGTGCTGTCAGGCCGAAGAAAACGCCACCAAGGACAGGGAGGTGATTTCCAAGCTTGAGCTAGAACTCGAGCAAGAGAAACAACACTCCCAAGTTCTTGAGTTGAAGGTGGCTGAACTGGGTCGGATTGCGCGGGAGGGCACCGAAGGAGGAGGTTGAGCAGCTTCGCCAAGAAGCCTACGAGGGACGGGAAGCCCGGTGGAAGGTGATTGACCTCGAGGCCAAGCTCGACGAGATGCGGCAGAAGCTTTCTGCGGTGCTTAGAGGAACAAGGCTTGGGAACTAGCCTCCCTGCCTTAGGTCTGTACGGAAAAAACTTCTTCTTTTTTGTGTACTTCTTAACGGTGTGAATGAAAATGATTCCCCCCCGGGGTTTCTTTTAGTTTTGTGCCTTTATCGTTTCTGCATCCTCCTGGTGATCATCTGCAAGAACAAATGCCAGACGAACATGCAAAAGATAGGCAAATAAAAGTGCGACATGGGCAACACAGGTTCGGAAGATAGATAGAAATGCGAGTTAGAACAGAACCAGCACATTTTCTAAAAAAGGACGTTAGGGTGGAAGCTCGCTCCTACTAAGCCCCGCTGCGAACGGAGGCCGTGCACCTAGGTTGCGAGCACGTGCCCGTTCGTAGGAGAGTTAGGAAGACACGCGTTGTTCCCCCCGACCAAGTCACCAACTTCTCCGAGTTGCGAGCATGGGCTAGGTCGGCGGAGGAAAACGTGCCTGGCCTTAACTTCCTTAGCGCCTTGGACACATACCCCTATTTTGCGAGCATGGTCATGGCGGGGAAGAACGTGCAGTTGCTCGACAGAGTGCGTTACGACCAACCATGCGCAGATCAAACCAAGGTTCGGGACTGGCCGAGAGGGTGTCTGCTCTCGATTGCGATCATGCAGCGAAGAACTACTGTGGATAATAATCAGTTTATAAAGACGGACACCTCTGACGGCAAGACTGGCGATCCGGTGCTTGCAGTGGTGCTTTGAGCGTTCTTGCGTATGTTAGCCGAGCTTTAGAATAAGGACGTTCGAAACGATTGTTACTGCCCGACGCGTTCGTTCTGTCGCAAAGATCGTGATGAAAAAGTATGCCCTTGTGCAAGACTGAGTCGGCTTACAAAGGGTAGTGACAGAAAAAAGGACTAACAGAAAGGTAACTAGCAGATTGTGAATGAAACCACACTGCCGCATCCATGCATTGATCAGACGCACAGGGGAAATTAGACACGGATCGGATGCCTAGCTACTGATTGGTCATGAGAGGACTCATGCCATCACATCCGAGCATGGATCAAATGCTCGAGGAACCGACAGTCGAGGCATGCTCGAACTACCACGTCCAAGGAAACTAGACATAGATCAGATGTCTAGATGCCGATTGGTCATGAGAGGACTCATGCCATCGCATCCGAGCATGGATCAAATGCTCGAGGAATCGACAATCGAGGCATGTTCGAACTACTGCATCTTGGACATGGATCAGACGTCCAAGGAAACTAGTGGGCAGGTCATGAGAGGACTCGTGTCACTGTATACGGGTGAGTTCCGGGAGTCTAAAAAATATTTTAAAGAGGGAAAAGATACAAGAGCCTACTCACCTGCTTAAGAAGACCTGCGCTTAAGCGCAAAACTTGGCGCGGAATAATCATAAGTGCCCAAACATAATGCTTACTTGTGGGAATTTAAACGCGTCCTCGAGCAAAGAACGTGCTCGGAACGTTTGATCAGCGCGAACCCGAACGGAACTCTTGATCGGGCAAGGGGATGAAACTCGTGTCCGAGCGAAGAACGTGCTTGGCGCAAATCAGAAATGATTCCTGAAAACACAATTTACTAAAGGTAAAAAACTTATTTTCAATCTCACCCCGTCATAATTTAAGCAAGCGCGAAACATAAAAGTAAATGCAAGTTTAGACAAAGAATTTGCGCAGCTGGTCGATATTCCAAGGGCTCGCGGACACCCGACCATCGCCCTTCGCCAGGCAGACGGGCTACCGAGACGACCATGAACGGATCTTCCCATGCGGGGGAGAGCTTATTGGTTTTTTGGTGCGCCCTGTATTCGATGTAGGGCAAGGTCGCCAGCTTGCAAGGTATTTGGCCGAATCGACTTAGCCGCGTGCTTACGAAGAGCTTGCAGGTAAACTGCGGGTCGCGGCAGCGCCCTTTCGTGTGTCTCTTTTAGTGAGGTCGAGGTTGAGCAGACGCTTCGAGCCCCTGGTCGGGATTACGGCCAGAGGGAACCCTTGAGGCTTGGCCATTCCAAAGGTGGCGATCGTCCTTGGAGAAGTTAACAGGCAGCTTGGACCACCTGAGATGCTGTACGGGACGTTTGCCCTGCGCAACATGGGGCACCTCCTGCGCCGTCTCCTTCAGGTTCCCACGAGACTTGTAGGCGGAAGAGCCCCCGAGTATAACTGCAATATGATTGCGAGGCTCCTGGTACTCTATGTCTTCATTGCCTCCGACTGCGGGCTCTTTTCCCTTTGCCTTACCGCTCTCTTCTTGCCCTGGGAGCGTGAGCATAGGGTCCTTACCGCTGTGGAACTGCTTCAGGTGGGACATCCAAGTCCTACAATTGCGAAGGTCGTGCCCGTGCGCCTGATGAAGCGGGCAGAAACGGTCACTTGGTGGTGCACCTCGGCCACCGTGACCGTGGTCGGCGCGCTTGCGCTCGCCGTGCCGCTGAGGCGGGTGCCCCTGCCCCTCCTGCGCTGCTGCGGGCTTGTGGTGGGTTGCTTCCGCGACAACCTCCGATACGGGGGCCGAGACGAGTGAATACTCCCCCATGTTGGCGTGACGGAGACTGCTCCGAGGTCAAGAACTCAGCGTGCCCGTGACTAGGCCGAGCATGCTTCTGACCCCGCGACGCAACTCGGGAACTGCTCTGAGTGTCATCGCGGTACCTGTCATGCTTCCTGCGGCCCTCCCGGGTAGAACCCCGGGGGCCATCGTGCCTGGAGTGAACAGGAAAACAGGGTTTAGCGTCCCGGGAAATACTCCGGGCTTCCCTGCCGCTCGGGGACCCTGAGAGGCTTATGTTAGCGGTGAGCTTCTCCAGATTCTCGGCTACGACCGCACCCATCGCTTCCAGGTCCACCTGATCAGGAAAATCCCGGAGGCCGCGCACAACTGTCGCCCTAGCCCGCAACCGTTCAACACTCTATGGAACGGAAAGGGGCGATCTTATTTGGCAGCCACGCACATGCTCTGGGGGGCGGAGCCCACGAGAGCCCCCGTGATTTGAAGGTCCAACCCCGGCGCTTGTCTCCTCACGAGCCTGACGACAGGTACCTGCCAAGGTTCTCCCGAGGGAAGCTTCGAGATGGCTCTTGGCGGCTTCGTAGCGGCGACGACGCGCTGCCCCCGAGGATTCCACCTCAGGGGTTTTCACCTCTCCTGCCATATTGACGTCGCAAGAGCACGAAAACCGTGGGGGCGACATCTTGGAGTCTCCTCGCGATGAGGTATCGTAATCGAGCTCAAGATGGTCGGGTGTATCTAAGCCATCATAGAGACTGTTACCTTCCTTATGATCCACGAGGGTAACCTGCTGCGAGCAGAGAAAACGCTCTAGCGCCACAGCGACTGGGGAAAGGCTCCCGAGCTCAGTGTGTCCTTCTGGATTAGTCACAACCGCCACGCCCCCGCTGGCGTAGTACATATCATCGTCTTCTACGTCGTCAAAGACGCAAAGGTCTTAACCGTCTTGGGAATTCGGCATCTTCAGGGATTCTCCACGAAAAGGAATCTCCAGTCGGTCCCCACGGACGGCGCCAGCTGTCGGCGTTTGGGGAACAGGCCTTTCGCTGAGCTTACTTGTTGATTGAGGGATCAATCGAGCCCCTTTTTCCGTGGAGGGCCAGCGTCCGAAGAAGGCCGAGCAAGGAGGTCGAGCTACCGAAGAGGGAAACGAACAAGGGAATTTTTATACTGGTTCGGGCCTCTCACGATCGAGATAACAACCCTACGCCCAGTGTCTCTTTGCTTATTATATGGGTGCTTACAAGTGCCTAGCAAGGCTTAGCTTTACATATGCTCGGTTACAAAAGAGTGTCGATATTACTATGCCTATACATGCTTTTCAGCAAGATGGCATGTGTGCTCTCTCCTTTCGTCCCCCCTTTTGGCGTGTTCCGAGGAGGTATTTATAGGTGTCCGATGATGACTACATCCGAATGTCACACCCTTACGTGTCCTCGTGTGGCAGCAACTATCCCTTGACTCTCACCACGCGGCATCGTAGGTGTGATGGGCCTGAATTGTGGTGTAGCGGCTATCGCAGCAGCCGCCACGTCACCTTTATAACCCGAGCATGACCTACGGGGTATGCTCGGGGATCTTCCTTGGTCGTGGCCGACCTTGGTTGTTAGCTCGAGCAACCATGCTCGGAAGGCCAAACCGCATGCTCGTGGATGGGTATGGTCGGTCGAAGAAGGGTTGCCGGGGCTCGATGGTCCTCATGGTAATTTATCCAATCCCCGACACAAATCAATTTGGAATTTTTGCTTAGTGGATGGAGAAGCTCTCAATGCAAGTAATTGGAGAATGGCTTGGAGAGTAGGGAGCTTGGCCATGGTGGATGTGGTGGCCAAAGTTGGGCATGGTGACACGATTGAGCCAAACTAGAGCTTGGAAATTGGAGTGGAGGTTTAGGGATATCGTGGGAAGCTTTTATAGGCAAGGAATGGTGGTTGGCATGTGGACTCCTCTATGGGTAGGCCCCACTTGATTGTGATGGAGAGAGAGAGAGGTGAGGTTTATCCCCTCATCGTTTCGATCATTAAATGGCCATTATATCAAGAGAGCCCCACTTAGTCATGATGGAGAGAGAGGGAGGTGATGTCTATCTCCACTTGTTAGCTCATGATTTTGAGCATTAAATGGCCATCAAATCAAGAGGCCCCATTTGGTCATGACAGAGAGAGAGGGAGGTGAGGTTCATCCCCTTTGTTAGCTCATGATTTTAGACATTAAATGGCCATCAAATCGAGAGGGCTCCACTTGGTCATGATGGAGAAAGAGAGGTAAGGTTCATCCCCCTTATCAACTCATGATCTCAGACATTAAATGGCCATCAAATCGAGTCTAGATTTTTTTAAAAAAAGTTTTATGATTAATCCTTGTTAATGGATTGGAATACCATAAAAATTTGAGACCTAGATCATGTCCATGCAATATTTGAAAATTTTGACAATCTAGCGGTCTAGATCTTCCTTTCTCTATTTTTGAAGTTTCTGAGGATTTAACTGTTGTTCAAAATTTTTGAAATTTTTATTGGGGATTCATAATGGTTTTAAGATGTTATTGCCAAATTTTGAGATGGTGGGAACATATATGTATTTTATAAAAATTCTGATATTGTATTTATTAAATTTTCTATGTTTCTTTTTTAAGACATTAAATATGATTAATTATTTTTTATATTTATATTGTGTAGCGTATTCTGTGCACACAGGGTTTTCCGTGCACACATCGTGTACACCAATTAATAAAAGTCATAAAAAATTCTGAAAAAATTGTAGATGTACTTCATATATTACTCTACCTATGTATGAAGTTTCAAGATCAAATTCATTATATATCAGGAGTTATTTTTTGTAACTCCCGATATATAATGAATTTGAACCTACAATTTTATACATATGTAGAGTAATCTATGAAGTACATCTATAATTTTTTTCAGAATTTTTCATGACTTTCGTTAGTTGGTGTGCACGGTGTGTATACGGAAAGCCTGTGTGCACAGGATACGTTGCCTTATATTGTAAGTTATCCTAACACTGTAGAGGATAATATAAAAATTGAGAATAAGATAAGATTGTACTATTGTAATTAATTGAGATAAGATTACTGTTCATAGTCCAACTTCACTATTTTTAAACCCTTATCCACAATAAATGCATTTATACTACCTTCAGGTTTTGCAAATGGTTTCTAATGATGGTTTTGTTTTGGAATATAATTATTGTAGAGTTTATTATTATGTAATTTCTTTTTCTCAAGTTTACAAATCAAGAATCAAATACTAAAAACAATTTCATTTAAGACCAAAATGCAAGAAATTAGAGAAAATAATGAAAACTTAGAATCAAAATCATAACGCCACATGATTTCTTATTTTATCTATTTTGTACTTTGGCTTTCTTTATTCTATTTGCGAAATGGTTTTATAAATTAATAATTTGGAATAACATTACAACCCAAATTTTTTTTTTCATTTTACTTATTTAATTTTATATTTTTTATTTATTTTGAATTTTTTGGATGTCACATTCGCTTCCACCCTGAGATAGCGCGGAAGGATGCTTCCCGCGCGCCCCTAACATGGCAGCATGTCCTTCCACACTCACATCTACTGCTGCGGAGCAAGGCAAATTTCACACTCTTCAGGTGCAGTAGGAACTCGTGTCCCTTGCCTCGCCCTACGCAATAGGGTAAGAGACTATTTTTTAAAAAAAACATATGTCGGAGGGTTAGACATGAAAAAAAACGATGCTCAGAACGCTAGATGTGTATAGTATTATGACGGTGTAGTGAGTGATACTTGTAGTGAGCTGACCGATGAAACTTATGGCATTGATAGAGGGGGGCATATCCTGTGCAATCAGGGTTTTGGTGCAATCACCGTGCAATCCAACTAAGAAAAGTTTCAAAAAATTCTGAAAAAAAATCATGGATGTACATCTCATCTTACCCCATCTACATATAAAATTTCATGATCAAATTCATTCTATGCTAGAAGTTACAAAAAAGACAAATTTGGGGTGCATTTGAACTATTCAAGTTTGTCAGAAATTTGTCTTTTTTGTTACTCGTAATATAGGACGAATTTGATCATGAAATTTTATATGTAGATGGGGTAAGATGAGATGTACATCCATGATTTTTTTTTCAGAATTTTTTAAAACTTTTCTTAGTTGGATTGCACAGTGATTGTACCAAAACCCCTAATTGCACTAGATATGCCCCCTTAATAGAGATACAACAGATACTTGATATTGACACGATTCGAGGAACATACAAATGGGAAGTGTACTACATCTTACCATATATGTGATGATGCGAACACTTAAGTTGCTAGGACACGATTCAAGGACCACATGAATGAGATACGCTTTATTTCCCAGGAAGTGTGAAGCATTGCAATGCGTGTGAGCTAAGCAAGGTCTTTCGACCATATGAATGTGGTACGCTCTCTTTTTCCGAAGGAAAAAGTCTATATAACGTATTGATTGTTGTTTGAAAGTTTATTCAGTACCTCAAGTTATAGAAACAGACGTTTGACTCTCTAAACTTTGCAATCCGGTTCAAATGATACCCTGTCCTAATTTTGTACGATACTATTGTCTACATAGCACGATAAATGTGTGGTTTTAATATATATAATGAGACGCTGGTCAAGTTAAATTAATAATAAGTAGTCTATTAGAGCTTCTTCTACACCTCGTGGCTCCATCCCTCCCTATTTCAATTTTGGAGAGAAATCCTTATAGGTTCTGCCCGTCATTCATCACATTCATCGTGCCACGCGGACAATACTACCGTGTGATACTGAGTTAAAATATTATTTGAACTGCATTACAAAGTTCAAAGGTTAGATACCTAGTTTATAATTTGACGTGATGAATAGACTTTCAAGGAAAGTTTGAGGTGTTACGTATTTTGTTTTTAGAAAGCGTAAGCCGCACTATACTGTACATGTAAGCATTAACCGCTCTGTTAATTCGTCGTCCGAATTTTCTTCTTCTCTGTCAGCCACACGGCCTCCGTCTTTCTGCATCTTTCTGCCTCTTACCTACCACCGAGGGAATCGGCACCGCCCGCGAGCTCGGCAACGGTACTTGCGTGGCTGAACGGCCGCGCCGTCACGTCTCACGGAATGGGATCTTCACCGGTGGGGAGCAATGTGGGCTGCGTCCTGCGCCGGTGACTGGGACGACGACGGACGGCATGCATGGAACGCCACGCGATAGTGACTAGACCAGGACGAAACACAGCAAGCACCCAAATTCCAAACCACTGATTGGATTCACCCCATTTTTTCCCCGTTAAAGCACTGTACCCCGGAAATACAGCTGTAAACTTACAGATGCCAAATGCTAAAATAGAATCAAGTAACTTCTTGAGTTTCAGGTAAGGGGAAATACTCAGCTGAGCATATGGGCAGCTAGCTGCTCTCCTTTTGCCAAATATTCAGAAAAAGTTGCATGATCCACTGTATAAAAAATATCAAAAAAATCGTACTTGTCCTCAAAATTGTATTTTTACTGCTTACAGGTACTAGATATCTACAAATTCTCAATGTGAAATCATCCATCTGTCTACTATCTACTACATCCATGATTTTTATGATGATTTTTGGGAAAAGTGCGACTGCACAATTTTAACAACGTGGTCATCAAATCCTTATTCATAAGGTAAGACAATGGAGTACCAAATTACAGTTCAAATTTAAACTTCGCTGGATGCTAAAACAAATGAAGCAACAAGTGACATTGAACTTCGAAAAATTATAGTATAAATCAACAACAGACGGTATCCTAACGTCAACATAAAAGATGTCACATGAGAGCTAGGCCTGATCCACAGAACTTCTCTTCAATGATTGCATCTAAACGTTGCGCCATCTCGGGGGTCATATGATTCACCCAATCCCCGGCATTCCCTTTCCTGAAGAATGATTCATGTGAGGCCTTGTAGAAAACTCCAGAAGTACCTGCCTTGTTGACCTCTAGGTTTTTCATCTTCTCGAAGCTGCATAGCTTCACGATGTCCATCACCACCCCTTCTTCCTCTTCAGTAATGGAGAACGCCCGTCCAAGGAACTGTGCCAGCTTCCTGATGTTGCTGATCGGATCTTGCAGCATCTCTTCATACTTCAGGAACAAGACTCTCTCTGGGCTCTCGTTGCTAGCATTCCAGTACCCAAGGATGTGCTCCCAGATGGGGCCAGTCGCAGCCCTGCCCTCACAAGTGAGCTCGAACATGTTGGAGAATGAAATGTCGGGTTGATGCTTTCTGATGAAGTGCCACAATGAAACTAACATGTCCTTTGGGTCTCTGTCGATTAATTTTCACATTGTTAACCTAAATATCCAGATAAATGTTCTTTGCCAACGTTAAAGTGGTTCTACTGTTTTGATAAATAGTAAGGTACGTACCCCTTTTGTAAACTATAAAGCAATAATACATTTCATAGTTAACGGATTCGCTGTATACCTCTCGGCAAGCACGTGAGCCCGATTCGTCAAATCTGGTTTGAGATATCGGTTCGTGTTCACGGTGAAAACTAAAAGAAAAGGTGATGAAATGAAAACCCAAATCTCAATCCTGTGCCACGACTTAAACGAACCGTGTTTAACCCACCGCAGCGCCTAACATGAGCAGCTTAAGTAAAGTACAGTTTGATGAGTTCGTTACCTCCAGATATAGACAATCTTACAGTTGGGATTCGTAGCGATGGACGCGGGAAGGATGGAGTGCTGCATGTGCGTGGCCATGAGCCTCGGAGACGGCAGCGCGTCCATCTTGCTCCCCCACCCAGCGGCAAAGAGCGCCTCCATGAACAGGACACAGTCGTGCGGGTTGTGGCGACGGAGCGGGTGCTCCTCCGCACCGGGCGGGTACAGGCCGCGCGCCATGGTGGCGAAGGCGAGCGCCTTGAGCCATGTGGTACCGCACTTGGGCGGACTCGCGAGGACAACGTCGCCGCGGCGCGGCGTGAAGCTCCTCTGGATCTCGATGATTCCCGGGACCCATGTCTCCAGAACCCAGGTCCCCTGGTACTGGCGCAGCCTTAGCTTGGGGTTGCTCGGCAGGGTGGAGATGATGTCGTCGTACTCTTTCGGCCGGGGCACCGGCGCGGCGTCGTCGCCTTCGGGGAAGACGTCCTTGAACGCGACGGGGCCGGCGAGCCAAGATGTGCTAGTGGCTGCCATGATGCTGCCTCCAATGGCTCTTGGGGGGCTGGGCGCAGTTAATGGACTGATAGGCTGACAACAAAACGTTTCCGCTAGCTAGACTAGTGTCCGAAAATTCATCTTTATGTTCACGTCAGGACACGTTTGGTTCGCGGGCGCTGTCATCGACTGTTGGCGATAAAGAAGCTTGTCGGAAGGGGTGAAAACGGATAATAGTTTTATTATATTTATTTTTATATTTTTTTAGATACGGATACGAATAATTTGGATATGAATACGAACACGGATAATATCGAATACAGATACGAATTGAATCGAATATGGTTTCGAATATTTATCGGAACATGATAACCTCTTAAATTGTACTAAAAAATCAATAGAAACACATAAATAATTGATTTGATCAAAATATTATTGAAAATTGAACAAATGTAAGTATTTTCATTTACTTAGACAATAGTTAGATACCATGTCGCAAACAAAATTATATAAGATTTAGTTTATCACACACATACAATTAGTTCATCATACACATAGATTAAAATAAAAAATAAAGATAATCCTTGCTCAGAGATGCAAATAGAAGCAAACACATAACAGACTAAAAGTTTGATAATACTTAGATATCAGATCTCTAGGAAAAGTATATAACACTTACATATAATGACTCAAGATTTATATTCTTAGTTGAATTATGTTTAAAATAATAAATTATGTATTTATGAGTTTTTATGCATTTTTAGCTACTTATTTAATATATTTTCCTATTAAGAATAGGAGTTTTTGAATTTTGAGAAAAAATAAAATCTGATAAAATATTGAAAATAATTTTTTAAATGTTAGATTGTTACTGAAACTTTCTCAAAAAATTTCGGAATTTTTAGAGTTGGTTTGCTAATTTTAATAATTAAAACTTGCTTTAAAGATTAATTAAATTAGAAAACAATTCTGAAATTAAGAAACCTTTTTGGGCTAAATAGTCTTGGCCCAGCCCGTATGTATATCCGGATATCTGACCCACCATTATCTAGATTATCCGAATTTGTATCCATATCCGACAGATAATGAGCTATCGAATCCGTATCCGACAAAAAAAATCCGTATCCATATCCAATCCGATACTATCCGACAAATATCCGATCCAACAGAATCTGTATCCGAAAACATCCAAATCGGTCGGAAAATATTCGATCCATTTTCATCCCTACTTGTCGGTGCCGCTAGTACCCCTCTTAGGGCCGGAGGGAAAAAAAAGAAAAAAAATTATTAAGGCTCGAATCAAAATTGTTTCGATTGTAGCGGTTAACGAGTCAAAGATGAAATGAGTCCATATTAAAAGAAAAATGTTAATGAGACTCGGCTCGATAGTAGTTCATTAGCTCGAATTTGAAATAACCATTTAAATGATAATTAAAATAATTTCATGTTGAATTATGTCAATTTTGAAAGAAACTCGATAGCATCTAGTTAAGTTCGATAGCCAGCCCTAACCCCACACACCTTGGCTTACCTCTGGTGGTGGCAAAAGGATAAAAAACGGATTCCGATCAATTCGGACAATTTTTTAATACAAATTCAGTTGATTCGGATATTTGTTAAATAGTATCAAATACAAAATAAATACAGATTTTTTCCTGTCGGATACGAATTCGGATCCGGTAGCTCACTATCCGTCAAATACAGATACAAATTTGGATTATCAAGATATTTAGGTATCGGATTATCTTGAAATTCAGGCACGCAGACTAAGCAAATGCTACTCTTTGGTCCAAAAAGGTTTTTGAATTTCAAAATTATTTTCCAATTTAATTAATCTAAAAATCAAGTTTTATTTTATAAAATTGGCATACCAACTAGAAAAATTTTGAATTTTTTGAGGGGACATTCATGAAACAGTCTGTCTTTAAAAACTTTATTTTCAATGTTTTGTCAGCTTTTAAGTTTTCTCTAAAATTCAAATAGTACTGCCCTTAATAGGAAAATCTTTTAAATACGTAGCTAAAAATGCATAATAATTCATAAATACATAATTTATTATTTTAAACATAATTCAACAAAAAATAGAAATATGGGTCGTTATATATTCTTTATAAATGTTTGAATCTAATAAAGTAGTTGTGCTTTTTTTATTTTGTGTGTATAATTTAAAAGGTTTTCGTGTTTTCAATAAATATTCGTGACCGTATTGGTTTTGATTCATATTCGCTTCGATCTATATTCGATATTATTCATACTCGTATCTGGTCACATTTGGGGGGGAAAACGTATATCTAATCCAATTTGGTCCCTAGTTGGCAAGTCGTGAAGCACGAGGCTGTATATATTTGCTGACAGTTGCTACAGTAGTCACTAGTGTGATGGTGCAGTGAGTGGTAGCATTTCGAAGAAGCTGCAGCAGGAGTATTCGAGGATAAATACATTATTCCCCCATGTCACACAAAGAAGTCGTTTCGTGCAGTTAAATGGTATCAATTTTGACCATCAAAATTATCTAAAGTACGCTAATTTGGATGTACAAAAATGGCACAAGTCAATTTGTCAAAAATGCTTTAATAATACTACATTTTTGTAACTTTTTTTTTAAATACGATGATGAAATTTAGTGGTTAAAGTAGCATCTTGTCAACTTTGAAAAGTTAAGAACATTTTCTTGAATAAACGGAGGGAGTATCAAGGCATGCACAATAATGTGATGTCAGCTATCTATATATTTTGTCACGTAAGATTTTTATTGATATGGAAGAGAAAAGAATGAGAGAGAGTATAGCCGCCGTGGAGAGACTACCATAGAGGTAACGTAAAACATCGTTACGTCAGTTATTGTATATAATAAATACTTTTTCATACTATAATTAATAGATTATAGAATTTGGTAGAGACAATGTTACAATATCATCTATTATAAAAACTATCTTTAGTTTTATCTTTAGATGATATAAAGAATTATATAGATATCAGTCCTCTCTGCCATTGTATATACTTTAAAACAGATCGAAAGAAATGACGATGCAAACTTTACTTTCAAGGAAGTGAGAATCTTATGACAAGTGTGAGCACAATCTAATTAAGATATGATTCCCATTTCGAGGGTGACATAGATGTGTTAAAGCCTTACAATACACGTGTGAACTAAGGGTGTGTTTGGTTGGGTGTATGAGGGTGAACCGAACAGTCCTGTACAGAATTTGGTTCTGTTTTTGTATTTGGTTGATTGAACGGAACCATTTGGTACAGGATGAGATGGTACAGATTCTTGGAATATTCCCAAAAGATACTGCACCATCCCGTACGGAAAATTTGCCCGAACCAATCGGTCCAGGACAAGATCGTTCACTTGCACCATCCCTCAAACCAACCTCATATCTCAATCCAATCATATCCCTTCAACCAAATCCTGTATCATTTCATTCAAGCAACCAAACAAAATTTTGTATCATTCTATTCAACCAATCAAACATCTTCCCTGTACCATCTTATTCAGGATTATCCCATCCATCGTGTACCATCCTATCCTATTTATCTTCGTACACCCAACCAAACGTACCCTAACAAGACACGGTCCAAGAACCATATGAATTTCCTCGCGTTTCCTGTTCCCTTCCGTCATCCTAATAGTTAGTCTGGGAGATTGATGGTCTTCAAAGTATAGTTCTGACCACTAATTATTATTACAATATATTTATAAATCTAATAAAAATATAATATTGTAAAAGTATTTATAAATCTAATAAAAAGATAATATTATAAAAGTGCACAAATTTAACAACGTGCTGATCAAATCCTTATTCTTAAATGTAAGACACTGGAGTACCAAAAAACAGTTCAAATTTTACCTTCGCCGGATGCTAAAACAAATGAAGTAGCAAGTGACACTGAACATCAAAAATTATAGTTTAAATCAACAACAGATGGTATCCCAACATCAACATATAAAAAGATGTCACATGAGAGCTAGACCTGATCAAGGAACTTCTCTTCAATGATTTGAACCCGGAATTCAAAGTTTAATACCCAGATTTGACTAGATTTAAGTCAACTACCATGGAAAAAGTGATCTTCCGTGATAATTTGTCAAAAAAACATTTTTGAGATATTTTTTAAAAACTGTAGAAACACCATTAGATTTTTATAAAATTATACATACTTTATCCTGATGTGAAACAATTATGGTACCATACTAAAAAGTGTAGGATCATACATAAAATTTTTAAAATAATTTAAATTCATTTTTATATTTAAAAATAAAAACTGAATGAACATAATTGGGGGGTAAACATTGTCAAAATTTTATAAATTTTCACGTGTGTGATCATGATCCAAAATTTTTATGAGAGATTAATAATTGATTCAATAACATTCTATAAAATTTTAATTAAATATTTTTTGTTTGCTCAATCAAATCTATGTATGTATGGAACTTCATTTGTTATATTTCAAAAATAAAAAACATAAAGAACATAAATAGTACACTGTACTTGTAAGAATTTTATAAATTCAGTGGAGTGTGATCATGATTCAAAATTTTTATGAGGTCTCAAAATTTTCCTTATAACCCTTATGCAAAATTTTCAAAAATTTTAAACTTTTTTTATTACTAAAGCAAATCTATTTATTGATCATTAGGCTTTTATGAGGACGTAGTACTGTCAAAATTTTTGAAACATCTTGAAGCTTGATCATTAAATAAAATTTTTATCAAAACATTAATGATAAATCAGGACTATCCATAAAAATTTTCAAAATTTTCTAACATGGTTTGTACCATTTTCCATTTGGTTGAATTTTGCAGGAAAAGCTTTTATCAGCACGGTAGCACTGTCTAAATTTTTAAAAATTCATGAAGCTTGATCATCATCTGAAAATTTTATGATAACATTAATGATGCATAAAAACCATGCAAAAAAATTTCAAAATTTTCTAACATGGTTTGTTTCATGTTTCATTCATTTCAAACTTGCCAGTCAACGTTTTATCAGGACAGTAGCAATGTTTGAATTTTTAAAAATTCCACAAGATTTATAATTTTCTAAAATTTTTATAGAAACATTATAGAGAAAATTGTTTATTTGCCACTGAGAGTTGGCCAGTTCCGCAAAATACCATCGCGAAGATTCTCTTCCCTGCATTGCCATCCGATCTCAAATTGCCTTCCCATTTTGCCATCGCCGTCCAGTTGGCTGTGAGCCCCCCACGCGAAAAGACCAAGTTGCCTCCGTGTGCTAACTTGGACGGCGAAATGAATTCAAAACATTTAAAAGCCTAGAAATATTTTATTTAAGTTCTAAATTACCCAAGGAACCACTCCAAAAAATTTCATAAATTTTTGAATTTATTTAGTGCTTCTGAAAAATCAAAATTTAGATTCTTTCATTAAGATAGAATTGCTAAAAGATTTTTCCAGAAAATCACAGAGCTGTTCATGCTCTCAAATTTTTACAGAAATGTTAGTACTCTCTTAAGATCATCTCCAAAAATTTTCATAAAATTCTAAGCACATTTTATAGATTTAAATGAGGATGAAGATGGGCAATTCTTTCATTAAGACAGAATCGCTAAAAGATTTTTCCAAAAAATCACAGAGCTTCTCATGCTCTCAAATTTTTACAGAAATGTTAGTACTCTCTTAAGATCATCTCAAAAAAATTTCATAAAATTATAAGCACATTTGATAGATTTAAATTAGGATGAAGATGGGTAGAAACGTCTTTTCACATACAAGTTAACGGCCAAAGTAACGGTACGCTAACGGGAGTGGCAAAAACGGGATGAAAGTTGAGATCTGATGGCAATGAAGGGAAGAGAAATTTTATGATGGTATTTTAGGGTTCCGGCCAACTTTCAGTGGCAAATAAACAATTTACTCAACATTATAAATGTGTCAGGAAACTCCAAAAAAATTTCAAAATTTTTTAACTTCGTTTCAACCAGATTTCACCCCGCCTAAATTTGCCAAGATCTCGGCAAATCTCGCTGAAATTTGGGCTATACCGGTGGCAAAAAAAACCAAAATTCAAATTATATTTTTGTATTTCAGCTGGAATTTGTTTGAAATACTGAGTTCTTGTCGAGATTTCGTTCTTCGGTCACAAACAGTATTTAGAGCGATATCGAGATTTCAATCCTTGGTGCCATCTCAGCGGTCATATGATTCACCCAATCCCCAGCCTCCCCTTTCCTGAAGAATGATTTGCGTGGGACATTTTTTAAAAGTCCAGAAGTGTCTACCTTGTTGACCTCGAGGTTTTTCATCTTCTCGAAGCTGCATAGCTTCACGATGTCCATCACCACCCCTTCTTCCTCAGCGATAGATGGAGAACGGCCGTCCAAGGAACTGCGCCAGCTTCCTGATGTTGCTGCAGGAACAAGACTCTCTCCGGGCTCCTGTTACTAGGGTTGCAGTACCCAAGGATGTGGTCCCAGATGAGGCTACTAATTGACCTGCCCTCACAAATGAGCTCGAAAACATCGGAGAATGAAATGTCGGGTCGATGCTTTCTCATGAAGTGCCACATTGAAACTAACATGTCCTTGGGGTCTTTGCCGATCAATTTTCACACTACTGATCTAAATATCCAAATAGATGTTACTTGTCAATGTTAAAGTGGTTTTACTATTTCGATAAATGTTATGACACCTCTTTTGTAAGTAGTAAAGCAAAGAGTGCATTTCATAGTTACCAGATTCGTTGCATACCTTCACAAATCGCAAATCGGATTTCTCGAACTCGAACCGGTTTAAGTTATGGGTTCATGTTCATAGTGAAAATCATAATAAGAGGTGGTGAATCGTGATGCCGAATCCCAATCCCGTATTGCGACTTGGAACTTCCTTACTAATTGGTATGATAACCTTGATAGCTATAGTATAATGGACAGTACCTAATGTCATTCTGGGTATATTCGATAGCTTTAATAATCATGCTTAGCAATGCTTAGTAAAGAACCTTGATCTTTGTAAATTCAAAACACTGGATATGATTTTGAAGGTTGCTAGCACTTTGGTTAAAAATGGAAATAAAACTATGATTTAGACAGGGTGATTACTAACAATAGTTAGAGGTGCAGTTGTTGCACATAGTGTAGGAGGAGATTATCGTCCATATCGGATTAAGGACCGAACTCTGAGGCATTATTGATTCAAGAAACACGTACAACTACGAGTGTCAGTATGGGACAGCCTTAACCTATTAAGTTACCTAGGTATGACTTTGCACTTTGGTAGGGCGAAGTTGTACGGGCACTCCATTACGGTTTGCTCGTAGGGGCTATCATACCTCAGTGTGGGTAAATGCATACCAATACAACGGTGTATTTCTTGCTATGACGAGAAACTTTCATGCTTTTATTATGGGTTTCTATTGCTATAGTAAGGATAGATGTCAACGTGTTGGTGCAACGTCATGACTAGGCAATGTAACGGTTATGTATGATCTACTTGCCGACACACCAAAGAAAGTGTGTCGAATGGCCTAGCAAAAGAGGCTAATCATTTCTTGTGGGTAAAACTGTACACCTCTGCAGAGTGTAAATCTAATCGATTAGCCACGCCCGTGGTCATGGATACTTAGTGAAGTCATCTCACTGTTAGAGTTTGGTATTTCCTAAAACTGGTCTTGGATGGAACTTGTTTGGCAACCATTATATCTTGTCGGGAGGTTGACATTGGTTTAGCTTGGGGCAGTCGAGTAGACTGTCTTGAAAATTCATAGTCTGTCATTACTTTATTATTGAATATGCTGGCACTTACAAATTCCGTTTGCAATCTATTACATGCTTATGATTTATTTATGCCAATGCAAAATAACCTTAGGGCCTCTTCATTAACATAATCCACATGTTAATTATATTTGTATTTGTGAAACACTATAAATCTTGCTAAATACATAAGTACTCAATCTTGCTTAAATTATTGATCAGGGGATGAAGGGCCCGAGTTCCCCGACAAGTCATACTTTAATGTATGTTGCGGGGATTTTGATAACGATTTCTTCTATGGTCCACCTTATCAGTTGCCTGCGGGTTTAGATAGGCCAACCACAAGGCTTTTGGTTCTTATTTTCTGCTACTTTATATTACAGTTGTAAGAACTCTGTATAATTAAATTTTCTATATCGTCATGTAATATAATCTGTGTATAGATATGATCATGTCGATGTTGAAAACATATGTGTGTTAGCCACTGATCATGGAACTAGTACTGTGGACACATAGAGGCTTTCTGTACTTCAACGGTGGGTTCTCACTGTTACCAATGCTAAAAATTTACGTGTTAGCTACCGATCATATGATTAATACTATATACGCATAGAAACCTTCTTTTGTAAAAAGGAGGACGTCACATGATGCCACCCAGATCCACCAATCCCTCACCGGTGAGGTCTATGCCATTGCCCCTTCTCCCGCCTCACCGTCTAATCTGGAACCGTGCCTTACAATACATGTACTGATGGGAACCGTACCTTCTTTAGTTTTTCAGGTAAGGGGAAATACTCAGCTGAGCACACTACTACAGAACCGGCTACCACAAGCGGCTCGTAACCCCCTTTAGAAGCGGTTTTATAACCGTTTCTAAGTTAATCGCGTGTGATACCCGTCGGGTATCACAAGCGTTGCTCAAACCGCTTGTCTTTGTGGCACCGAGCGGTTGGGAAGGTGTCCAGAGGGCGATGGAGCCGCCACGTGGGGACCCACAAGCGGTTCGTGTTACAAACCGCCAGGAGAAGGAGATCCGAAGAGGTTAGTCTTACCAACCGCTAGGAGAGCAAGATTCGAAGCGGTTGGAGTCACCAACCGCCAGGAGAGAGTTTTCGATTATATGTATTATAGAATATGTTCTTACGGTGTTTTTGTATATCGTTTTTACCATAAAATTAAATATGAGTGGAGGAGTTTTTTGCAATTAAATATATATTACATATGCATACTCATACACATGTTCACAAGCTAGCTCAGTACACAAAAAAACGAACTTAATAGTATAAAAAATGGACAAGTACATACACGCAACCGACGTTTACAAGTTTGAATGATTAAAAAAATGATTATCGAACTCATTTCTTGCATGCGTCACTCTTTATGTCCTTGGTCGACGTGGATGTCATCATCAGTTCAGCGGTGTTCAACGAAGGACCAAGCCTTACGTGGAACTCGCCATTTGGAGATACAACCTCGTCGACAATGAAGCCGATGAGTTGTTCTTGGAGCGCGCGACCGGGAGGCGGGAGCACGTTAACGTGCTCATCGATGTTGGGCTGTCAATTAATTAAGCGGGAAGTATATAAATATCCGATCACATGCAATTAATTAAAATGTAAGTTGTAGCTAACAAATTGACATGCATATACGAACCTCGGCATAATGTTCCAGCTCATCGCCATGGATAAAACTTTGAATATAGTGGAACACGAGTAGCCACATAAGTTGTTTCGGTAGCCGGCGCTTAACCTTCACGGGAGAAATTTCGAATATCGATGAAGAACCGATATGGCGATGTATATTAATAATAGTTTTTGTAGTACGACTGAGTGCTTACTATGACTTCGAATTCTTTCTTGAATTCTCCTTTTTGCTTCTTCTTGCACTTTGCAAATGTCCTGTTAAGGATGTCAATGAACCATTGGTATTTTTGGACTGGATTCCTTCTTGAGTCATGAACTATAATCATGCTGTTGTCAAGCTCGATGACTAGAAGGATCCAGTGAAACCTATTCGTATATTGCAACATATGCGTAAGTAGCTAGTCGCACTATCAATGGCTTAAGAAATACAAGAATAAGAGGTTTGTGAGAACACGTACTTGAAGTTGAAGGGCAGAAGTATGTACGGTTTGTAGTCTTTGTTTCAACATTGCATGCAAAAGGTATGCCTCAACTAGTGGTTTTTGCTTGTCGATGACCGGACTTTCTCGTTGACAATCTCGGGTCGATGAAGCCAACGCTCTGTTTGCCCATCTTGTACATCGTTGTATCTCCATTCTACATAAGAAGGATAACTAAGTTAATTAGATTTTCAATTTTGTGGTGCGAGAGGAAGCAAATGGTAAACTTAGTAGATCGACACTTACATGCACACCGGCAGGACTGAAGACACGTTGACCTCGTCTCCTTGGTACACATGGTACAAGTCATCGAATTCCAGCCATAGTTCTGTGTTGTTCCCGCGGAAGAAATGCTCATCTTGGAAACAGAGGAGGAACATTTGCTCTCCTTTAGATGCCCTTTCCATGTACCATTCATGCATTTAACGCATCTTGGTTGGGAGATCTTTTATATCACTTGGATCAATTAGCGGTTTGCCCAACTCATACTTGCATCTGGTTGGTGCCACTGGAAGATCCTGGTCTATTGATTGGAGTCCCGCCTCCTTCAGGAATGCCATTTTCCTCAACTCCTCAGCACTCTACTGATCTTCCACTTTCTTCTTATTTTCCGCTGACAGAGCCCGTGTATTTTTCACTGTAGCCTTTCTTATTGTCCTTTTGTAGTCGCTCATCACAAGCGGCGGCTCCGTTCCGCATGACTGAAAGTGTTTCACAGTTTTTTATCTATTTTAACCTTGGGCTCTAGCTTCTTTGGCGCAAGCTGCCTGGCCACATCCGTCTTTACGGATGCAGCTAGCTCCTCCACAGTCAGATCATATGGCCTCTTTGGCGGTTCCTTTGACCTTCTCTGGCTGCCGGATGCCGACTTCGTGGGAGGAGGTGCCGGGATCCCTCCTTCTGACATCGAGCTTCTTCCTGGGAGATGTTGAGGCGCAGGACTGGAGATGTTGGGTGCTTTACTTTCAGCGATGGCGGTGGCGGCGAGTCGGGCTTCTTTGTGGAGCGGGAGGTGGAGGAGGCGTGGCCTGACCACGGGGAAGCATTTGCGGCAAAGCGACGCCGAGGAGTCGTGGGTTGTCGATGTGGAGGAGGCGTGCTTGCTCCTGCACTGCTCAAATCAAGGGCCTCTCTTGCTGGAGATATAACCTCCACACTATCTGGAAATATGATGTACTTTTTGCGCCAGAGGTGTAACACCCCGGAGCCCATACGTGCCACGGATGCTACCAACCCTCTAAACTATTAAGACTGGCTTAGAAACTAAGCCACCAAAATTTACAAAATTTCGACATGACCTCTCTAGAATAGAGGACATCCACTCAGCAGACAAAAGAATTGTAGCAGTTTAATATCATTCTAGCAGGTCCTTAGTTATTCAATCACACGCCCAACAGCATTTAACAAATTTTAACACGAAGAATAATAAATTGCAATAACATTAATTACATCCAGATTTGATGAATTGGTTAAGTAAAATGTTTGGAGACTGTAGTCGTGTACGTGTTACTACTCCCAACCCGACGAAGCAGCTTCAAGGTACCTAAAACAGGAAGCAAACAAGCGTGAGTCCAAGACTCAAAGAAAGTGCAATCAGAAGAATCGAAATACATTCAACTGGATTACCTTTACTCTAAAATTTACCATAACCAATACTTAATTGAAATTAATCAAGCACAAGAAGCAGTACCTACCTCCACTTACCGCAACCAGCTCAACTCACAAGAAAAACGCAAGGAGACATTACCCATGCCTCGTTAATCCAGTCTGGATGAGTCCACGACTGAATCCTCCATTTGTCGCTTCCATTCCCAAAAATCCAATGCAGTGCCAGGAAATGATAAATAATGTAACGCAGCCATGCTTTCAGTCACATAAATCAACAATTAGCAAATTCAATGCAGTGCAATGAAATGCTAAATGATGCGACGCAACCATGCCTTCATTCACATCAATCAACAATTAACAATTCCAATGCATAAAACATGATCCATCATTGTCAATACAATGCATATACACAATTTCCATGCATATGATGCATCATGCATGCTCATCTCCTCTTTTAACATATACCGGTATGGCCGAGTGCACACCCGTCGGTGTGCACTCTCTTATTCCCCTTCCACCCCGTGGTGAAGGGTGCCTACTCTTACTGACTCGCTCCCATACAACCACGTATATGGGACTACGAGGTAGGACTTTCGTGCTCACTACATGTGAGCACAGAGGCCCGCATCAGAATGGGTCGCCTCTTCCATCATGAATGCACAAATGCAATTGACACAAACAAATTTGCATACTAAATCTATTTTTCACATCCATAAATTACCATTCTCAACATCATATCCAAATTATCAACTTCCATATTCATACTCTCAACACTCATAACCACCTCCTCAACATCCATATTCATACTCACATCACCATCTCTTGAGTAATTACTAATTCCATCTATCTTGATCATACATCAATCCATTTTCGCAATCCAATTCCATACTTTCAGTATTCCCACTAGCCTATCAAACTAGCGAACGTAAATATGAAGGTAAGCTTTAGCAAGACGTCAACACGGCATCTAGACGGAATTCATTATCCATCGCACATAACATTCAAGCCAGGAATGCAGCATAATTTAATGATAGCAAAGCAAATAAAGTTCATCAAACAACGATGCATTTGTATCAGATTTCTTACCCTTTTCATCAAAAGACCATTACCTTCCTAGACGTACTTATAAACACAAATACAACCATAGGTAAGCATATACATAACACAAGCAACGAACTAAATACCCTATAAGAGATATAAGGGTTGCACTTGTTTTACCGACGCCATGAGCCAACTCAGGTTGAGGTCACCCCGAGGTCACTCTCCCGAAAGACAACATTGCGCATAAGAAACAATCAAAAACTGACTCAGAACAACAGTTGCTTAACCCATTCCCAAAACCCGAAAAACAGAAATATGTCCAACCGGGATAGCAGCGAGCCAACGAGCAAAACTTTCAATTCGCTTAACCAAATGGAGTGAACTCAGCTCCAAATCAACCATAAGAGGATGACCTACAGCTATCACAAAGCCAATCATGCGGGGATACCTCGAGGACCTCCAAATCGAACACTAAACCCCAACTGAAAGGTGGAGCACGCTGCAGATTTCCAAATTCAGCACCGAGACTTCTAAATAGCGTAACTTTTGATTGGCTCAACGGAATTTCGTGTTCTTATACTCGAAACGACCACAAGGGAATAAACTACAAGAACAACATAGCCATTCCCTTGGCCAAAGCACCCGCTGATCCCAGATCGAAAATGAACACAGACTGTACCAATCGCGACAAGAATTGGACAGCACTCGGTAAAATAGCCATAACTTTCAAATGGCTGAACGAAAATTAGCGATTTCGGTCTCTATTGAAAGATAATTCGATTATCTACAACTTTCGCAATAGCCAAACCCCCAGGAAACGCTTGCAGAATTTTCAATTAGCCGTCAAAACAGGAGGACAAAATTCAGCTCAAGCAGGAATCTCCAAAAACACTCTAGACTCCAAATCCCTCAACTAAATGCATCTCAAATACCAGGATCCTAGCTGGGCATTAGATCAAACACCTTACATGCAAGAAATAAAATCCCCCAAAGACCTAGGGTTTTACTCTAATCCGGTCCAAATTCAAATAAAACTTGAGGGAAACTACTCTAGCCTCATCCCAAAACACACCACAGCCTCCACTACGAAAATCCCCAAACTTTACCTTTGAATCCATGCTCAAAATAGCAAGGAGATGGAGGAGCTCGGTTTGGGGAACTTGTGCTGCGACTGGGAGGACTTGGGAGGCAGCAGCTTGGGCGCTAATGGAGGGAGGAGGCGCCAGCAGGGAGCAGGGAGGCGCCAAGAGGAGCTAGAGCTGGGGGAAGCTGCGCCCATGGGAAGGAAGAGGCCGGCTGCTGCATGGCTAGGAGGAGAATCCAAAGTATTCGGTTGGGAGGAGGAGCTTAGAAGCAAATAAAAAATATGGCTGGAAACAATGAAGTGGACGGCTGGACCAAGACTAGGTGGGGCCAAGTAATTTTTTTTATTTTATAATTGCTGAGAATAAGCTCACCATTCAATTCCCACAAGAGCTAACGCCAAAATTCAAATACCCAGAAACACACACAAAAAAAACAATTTCGGGATATTACGAGAGGATGAATGTGCCATGGAGGGCCTGTCCAAGCTTGGTCACGTCGTCGCCCCCAGCAATCTCGAGCATGAGATCTTCGAAGCCCCCCACCACCTCTTCCACCGTGACCTTCGAGTATCCGGAGGGTATCTGGTTGCAGTGGAACGTCTGGTCCACCTCCACCGGATAAGCCATGCCGTAAGCCACTTTGAAGGAGAGGTTACGCATATCAATGTGTAGCTCGCACTGGCGGTAAACCTTGATGCTGTCCACGGGATGAAGGGCCTGCGGGTCGCTCGCCATAGGCCACGACGGACGCAAGAATCGCTTTTTTTGCGCGTCGGATCGATCACGGATTCCGGCGCCGCCTGAATATTGGTCGAACGTAGTGCTCCCTGAAGCTGGCTGATTGCTTCGGACACTTTTTGCGTGACCAGGATATCGATGGAAGCCTTCGTAGCTCTAAGCACTTCCTCCAATCGGCCCACTCTACTCTGATCTCTCCTCTTGCTTCTGTCCCGGCTCCTGTAAGTGCTTGAGTCTTTGGCAAAGCCGTGCCTCCATGGCACCTTCCGAAACCTCGTGTCCGCCCCGGTGCTCGTGGTTTTGAAGGGCATATGTTAGCTCGTCATTCTCCCCGTCCGTCACCAAGGATCTCGACCGAGCCTTCGCCGATGGCTTCTACAATCCTTTCACCAACTTCTTGGATCGCGGTGCCATCACTAAGCTACCGTCATCGCAAGTTTGCCCCGTGAGCCAAGAACCAATTGCGCAAAGGGGCTCCCAATTTCGCCAGTATAACATCCTGCCGCCAAGTTCCTCTTCCCGCTTATCCCATTTCTTTGCGGCCTTGATGTAACCACCGGTCCCGAGATGGTGGTGGTATTTCTTCTTCGTGCATTCACCTGTTTTTCTCTCGCGGCGCCCCACGCATCCGACAGCTTGTACTCCTCGAAAGCATCCCAATGATCGGCCAGCTTAGGAAATTGATTGAAGTCTGGCCTTTCTCCTTTGTCGATGTACTTGCGGGTGAGGGACGACTTCCACTGCTGAAAGGAAGTTGCCATCTTCTTCAAAGCCCATCCCTTGGTCTTCGTTCGTACCCTTCGGAAAAGTGAAAATTTCCTTCATATCATTCCGCAGCGTTCCTTGGTAGCCGCAGGACTTCGCCCATTTCGATGTTGATTGGGACGTGATCCTCACGTGGTAGCCGCAAGCGTTGTTGAAAGGGCCAATTGTTGATTCCGGCTAGCAGACTCTCGTCGTTTTGACTTCGGTTATCACGCACTTTGTCGAAGGCTTTTGTTAGGTCCTCGGTTCATTCCGGACTGGGTGGCCGATGAGGTACCGGGCTGGATACACAAACACATATAATATGAATGATTTTAGAATAATTAACATGTTTACGGTGATTTTATAATGGGTAAGAGTATACCTCGGTACCAGTGTTAACGGCCTCATCGTCAGCGTTGGCAGCACCATCGTGATTTTCCGCATCAGTGTTAACGGCCTCATTGGCTAAGATGCTACCCAGCGCAATGGTCTCGAACATCAGATTTTCCGCCTCATCGAAAGCCGGGTCACCACGTCTTAGTGTCGCCATCTAGAGTAGAGCAAATCTCGAGGCTTAGATTATATATGAAGACAAGATTGTTGAGAACAATTGAGTTTGAAAGCATAGTTTAAGATCACCAAATTTTAACTCTTTGAGCAGTTGCGAGAACAGTTTGTGCTCGATGAGATCACATTCCTTGGGTTACTTTCGCATGCAATCATATTGGTTTAGTTTCGTATAGCGGCACTTTTTCAAAAATAAGAAAATGGTTCATGGGAAAGGCCTTTCTTCAGGTGATTCAGGTAAACAATACATTGACATTGTGTTACTATATTGATTATTAAGAATCCCCAACCATATTACAGATTACAACACAAGCTCTAGTGGAATCATTCAATTTCTTCTATAGTTCTCAGGGACATGGAGTGTGAGGGAGCGCGGGGACATGAATGTTGACATAAACAACCATATTACAGATTACAACACAAGCATATTGTAATAAATTCCTTTCCTCTGCACCACAAAACAAATATAATATTATTTGGACTTGAAAATATAATAACACATTTCACATATACTTACACATTTCACATGATACATATACAATTGACAATTCACATATACTTATACATTTTACATATACTTACACATTTCACATGATACATATACAATTGACAATTCACATATACTTTACATTTCACATATACTTACACATTTCACATGATACATATACAATTGACAATTCACATATACTTAATAAAAAATAATGAATCATTCTTATTCCACACTAATAGAGACTAATATTACTGCATGAGGGAGTATATATCCCTATGTTTTGGGGCTACATCCTTATGGCTATTATCGAAATCAAATAGATGACTTGTTCAAAACACACAAGCATGCATGCATTCATCTTCACTGCCACATGAGAAGAAAGATTCAATTGTTCGTCACCAAAAAGAAAGGTATACAATTTGGAATGGTAAACACTGACGCAAGAAGGATAATCTTGTATACACATTTGCCTGCCTTTTCCTGGTCATAATTGGCCCTCTATCTTTTTACAATGCATAGGTCTTGCGCAGCCTTAATTTCCTTTCTATACAACATGGTGTCACGACTAGATGCTAATTAATAACAACAAAGAATGGGTAATCGCACAAGAGAAGGCAATGAGAAGATGCAGAAATTTGATATCAAGTCCTTGTACAGTTGCTACTTGCTCCTAAGTTCATGAATGCAGCCAGTACACAAACATAAGAGAAGGGGAAAATAAACTTCCATTTTGATACCCTCACAATCACATGGTCAATTTGTTTGGTCCCCAATAGCAGATGGAGGCAGTGACTGGGATTCGAGTGTTTTGACAAACTTGCAGAAAAGACATGGGAAAAGGAACATCCAGTACACTGCGAATTTCATTGACAAACTTGCAGAAAATACATGGGGAAAGGAACATCCAGTACACTGCGAATTTCATGGATCAGCTAGGGACAAAAGAAAAGAACCATTCTGAATTCACAAGCGCTCTCACTCAGGATCAGCTAGGGACAAGGCACCTTATGGGCATTTAGTCGAACACCTTGTGGGCAGCAGAATAAAGAGGGAGGAGGAGAGCGCGCACAGCTATACCTTTGTCCTCCGGGGTGGAATGTTGGTGTGGCGGCGGCTTGGTGGCTGAGGAGGCGTCGACAAGAACGGCGGCGCGGGGTCTCGACGGAGGCGGCGGTGGTGAGACACAGGAGGTCTAAGAGCGGGGACTTAGAAAATTTGGTCTCTTTACGTACTTATACTAGGAACTCACTTCTACAAGCGGTTGCTAGTAAAAACCGCTTGTGGAAGGACTTCTACAAGCGGTTGGTATTACAAACCGCTTATAAAATATCTCCACAAGCGGTTTTTAGAACTAACCGCTTGTAGAGGTAGGACTTCTACAAGCGGTTCATATTACCAACCGCTTGTAGAAGTGCTGCCCGGGTCATATTACCCCCTGGCCATTTTTACTGTGCAGCTTTCTACAACCGGTTGATACTAAGAACCGTTTGTAGAAGTGCTCTACAAGCGGTTGGTATTCTCAACCGCTTGTAAAGAAAACTTCTACAAGCGGTTAATATTACTAACCGCTTGTAGAACGCATGGATGGGCGGGAGTGGGAAAGGCCCTATGCAAGCGGTTAGTATTATCAACCGCTTGAGCGCATAGCTTAAGCTAGCGGCTATTAATACCAACCGCTTGTAAAAGTGCTGACCGGATAATATTCAAAACAATACGGTGCCCATATCATTCGATAAGATCTCTTCTCCCCTCGGCTAGCGCGTGGCGTTTGAGTGTGCGGGCTCGCCCACCGGTTGTTCGCTCGCGCCTTTGCCATTCTTTTTTTTTGTGCGACTTTCTACAAGTGGTTCAGATAGAGACACTTCTAAGCGGTTAGTAATACAAACCGCTTGTAGAAGTATCTACAAGCGGTCGTAATATCTAACCGCTAGATATTTTCAAGCGGTTTGTATTATTTAACCGCTTGTAGAAGTGGGTAGAGCTTTAAATTCTCTAAGTCCCCACATGGACTCTCCCACACCTTCAAATTTTCTAAGTCCCCGAGCGCCTCCTCTCATCTCGCGCTCCCTCCCCTCTCTGCTTTCATGCCCACAAGGTGTTCGTGAAATGCCCACAAGGAGTTTAGTTGATATGTTGATGTTGGAGTAATGAAAAAATATTGTTGATGCTAATTTGTTTCACTCTTTGAAGCTATTAATTCATGTCGACGGCTTCATCAAATGGCGAGACGAAGAGACAACTAGAGGCATTGCGGATGAAGCTATCGTGTCCTCGATGCGGAGATCCTGTAAATGTGTTCACCTCCCATACATCCAAGAATCCATCCCGAGTGTTCATGAAGTGTTCGAATATGTCGGTAAGTTTTTGAAGTTATTCATTTGTTCATATTCCTTGACTTTCACCTTCCGTTCCATTCTTTCTGTTTGAAGGGCACAACATGTCCGTATTGGCAGTGGGCTGATAAAGCCAGCCATAGTGTTGAAAATCTTGCAATACAAATTGCTGCATTCCAAGAATATTTGCTGCCAAGTGATGATGGCCTACGGGCTGTAACATTTAATCCTGTTGCAAGCCAGAGAGATGCACATCCAGCTGCTTCTGATGACAACAAGAGTATTAAAAAGCTAGAAGAAAGGATGGAAAGAGTAGAGGACATGCTAAAGAAATTAGTTAATATAGCTATCATTGTAATGTTGCTCCTTGTAGTTAATATAGCTATCATTGTAATGTTGTAAATTTCACACTGCTTTTGGGGTTTTTGTATGGGAATTTCTGAGCTAACTATGCTAAGCTGAATTTCTCTTTGTATGTCTGTAATTTCCTTTTTTAGGTATGCTAAAATTTATGCAGTCCTTTCATAGAGTGGATATAAATTTTAGGGCTTTGTTCTCATTTTAAAATTTGTACAAATGGTTTTCGTGCTTTGTTTTCATTTTAAAATTTGTAGAAATAATTTTGTAGAAATTATGTACAAGCAATGTTAAACATCAACATATCAACATGATCATATGGAATAATTTGTATACAAGTAGTACATCTTAAGTCTTCGTCTTTACAATTGTTCCTTCGTTATGATCGTGACGTATGTAAGGAGCATCGACATCACTGTCATGCAGGACGTTTATGTCGACATCAACTGTAAAAGGAGGGAGCTCGTCGAACTGACCATACTCTTCCTCGTCGGTGACGTTCTCAACTCCTACAATCCTTCGTTTGCCTTGGAGAACCACATGTCGCTTTGGCATTACCTTTTGCTTGTCCTTCTGATTTTTGGGTTTGCTTGACATGTCCATTACATAGAAGACCTGGATCACATCGTTCGCGAGAACAAACGGTTCGCGCCTATAGCCGACTTTTGTGAGATCCACGGTTGTCATGCCGTATTTGTCGACCTTCACACCGTTTGGAGTCAGCTTGACCCATTGGCACTTAAATAGAGGGACCTTCAGAGGTCCATAGTCGGGCTCTCATATTTCTTCTATGAAACCATAATATGTGTCCAACTCCGCCATTGTTGTCTTGGCGTCTATACGGACACATTGCTCGTTGGTGCTCCTGTTATCCCGGATCCGTGTAGAATGTGTAACCATTGATCTCATACCCCTTGAATGTCACGATTTCTTGTGATAGTCCCCGAGCCAAGCGTTGCAATAGTTCATCGCTTGACCCTTCCTCAAGGATGTATCAGAGCACCGCCGAAAAGAATCCATGTGCTTCGAGGTTATCCAACTCTCTGTCTTCCCTGTGAACTCATGGCGAGGACACTCTTGTCTTTGAAGGACATAGGGGCGACTATAGTTGATTGCTTGAGCAGTGAAATGTGCTTGCTTGAATGCAACAAGATCATTGCATGCAACCGATTGCCTTCCTATTGTCCCTTTGCCCCGTAGCCTCCTCGTGTCGTGATATGGGGACGCCGATAGGATTTAGATCATTCATGTAATCAACACAAAACTCTATCACCTCCCCGCCACGTAGCCCTCGACAATGCAGCCTTGGGGACGCGAACGGTTACGGACGACTTCTTCGAGACACTCATGTACCTCTCGAAAGGAACATGTTGTGCGAGATACACCGTCCGAGGATACCTATCTCCTTGACAAGGTGAACGGTGAGATGAACCATGATATCAAAGAATGCAGGAGGAAAGATCATCTCGAGGCTAACCAAACTTTGTACCACATCAGCCTCCAACTTAGACAGTTTAGCTTGTTCGACAACTTTCTGCGAAATGGCGTTTAGGAAGGAACATAGCTTTGTGATTGTCCCCCGCACCCACTCGGGCAGTATACCTCTGACAGCTACCGGGAGCAACTATGTCATCAACACAAGGCAGTCATGGGATTTTAGGCCTTAGAGTTTGTTCTCTTTCGTGTTTACGAGTCTCTTTACATTTGAAGAGTATCCAGAAGGGACCTTCACACTGTTCAAACACTCAATCATGCTTTTTTTTCTCTTCTTTGCTTGGAGTGTAGCTCGCAGGATGTAGAAAAAGTTGTTTTGTCCCTTCTTTGTTTTTCGGATGTAGGTCACTCCTCACCTCCATGTCTTCAAGGTCCTTCCGAGCTTGCAGTGTATCTTTCGATTTGCCATACATATTTATGTAGCCTAGCGAGTTCAAGCAAACATTCTTCGTGATGTGCATGAAGTCAAGCGAGTGTTAACCTCCAAAACTTCCCAATACTGGCAGTCCCAAAATATTGATTTCTTCTTCCATGTGGGTGCATGACCATCCTCGTTCGACACAGGTATGCTTCCAAGACCCTTCCCAAATACTATTTTCAGATCCTTTACCATAGCAAACACAAGTCGCCCATTACGATGCTGAGGCTTAACACGAATTTCTGTTCCCCCGTTAAATTTACTGCCTTTCCACCTCAAAGCATGATTGCCAGGAAGAAACCTGGTGGCCCATGTACACACACTTCCGAGAGTTTTTCAGGTACATGCAATCCGTTTCATCTATGCACTGGGTGCAGGCTTTAAACCCTTTGACAGTTTGGCCAGACAGGTTACCGAGAGCAGGCCAATCGTTGATTGTTACAAACAACAATGCACGCAGGTTGAAATACTCTCTTTTGTACTCATCCCAAACCCGTACACCATCCTCCCACAACTTCACAAGGTCTTCAACCAATGGTTTCAAGTAGACATCGATGTCGTTTCCAGGTTGCTTCGGGTCTTCGATCAACAATGGCATCATGATGTACTTCCGCTTCATGCACAACCATGGAGGAATGTTATAGATGCAAAGCGTCACAGGCCAGGTGCTATGGATGTTGCTCAACTGACCGAAAGGATTCATCCCATCGGTGCTCAACCCAAACCTTATGTTTCTGACCTCATTTGCAAAGTTCGGGTAAGCCCGATCGACTTTCCTACACTGCGAGCCATCTGCAGGGTGTCTAAGCATCCCGTCTTCCTTATGCTCTTCTTCATGCCAACGCATCATCTTGGCATGACCTTCGTTAGCAAACAGACGCTTCAAACGGGGGATCACAGGGAAATACCACAATACTTTGGCTGGAGTTCTCTTCTTCGTACGATTCCCATCTAATTCACCTGGATCGTCACGCTGCACCTTATACTAGGATTCTTCGCACACTGGACAAACCTCCAAATCGGCATACTCATTGCGATACATGATACAATCGTTAGGACATGCGTGTATCTTCCGTACTTGCAATCCTAAAGGGCAGAGGACTCGTTTCGCTTCATACGTAGATTCAGGTAGAGTGTTACCTTCCGGAAGCAACTTCTTTACGAGTGATAACAAACCATTGAATGCCTTGTCTGACACACCGTTTGTGGCCTTGCATTGCATGAATTCTAGTGTAGTACGCAGCTTTTTGTGGCCCCGTCCACGCTTTGGGTACAAAGCGCTCGTGGTCCTCTACCATGCTCAAACTTCTTGTATTGTCTTTCCTCTCGTGAACTCTCCTCTCCATCACGGAGCATCCGATCTAGCTCATCATCGCCAAACTCGTCGATTGTATCTTCCACGGACCCGTATTGAGTGGTGTCCAGCATCTTCGCTGGCTCTATCTTCCTCTTCTTCGTCTTCTTCATCGCCTTCCTATCGAATCGCCTCTGTTTTCGCCATGGTGGGTCCAGCAGATATAGTTTGCCATGAAACCTCTCGTGATCACATGCCTCATAACCATTCATCGTTCGAGTGCTCCTTCTCATTCTTGCGTCTCACGACGGACAACGATGAAGCTTCCTCGAGGCAAGAATGCAACGGCGCCGCCGAGAAACTCCTTCATGCCATCTCTCGAACTCTCTTGACCGACGGTCCGCATTGTACATCCATTGCGGTTCATCTACACCAATAAAAATAATAACAACATCTATCACAATATTTAATTAAAGCTAACTATGTCTAATAGTTTTGTATTTTTTAATCATTCGTATTCTTTTAACTAAAGCCAATTAATTATTTCTAATCCTCTTGCATTTTTTAAATAAAACTAACTAATTGTTACATGTTCATGCAAACCTTTTCTATCATTCCGCATTTTAATTTTACTAAATAAAAATTATTTTTACCTTTTCCCCACCTTTGTAATTTTTCATCGTTTCACATTTATTGCATTTCATTCCATACACCAAACAATATATCACCTTAAGAACAAAAAAAGCCAACAATGTAAACACTAATAATTCCCACAAGAACAAAACATGATTTCTCAACATCCAATGCACAAAAACATCAATATATAGGTGAGAAGGATGTCAAGAACATGTTACTCACCTTAGAAACAATTAATTCGAGCTAATAGCCTCAATTGAAAATTTTGGTAGCACCTCCCCCATAAATCGCTCTCGGCCCACCACTCTGCTGTCTGTCCTGAGCTCGGGAGGAAGATGGGGTTTAAATGTGCTTGGAAGATGGGGTTTAAATGCTTATTTGGGCGGGATGGGGTCTCTATAAGCGGTTCTACACACGAACTGCTTCTGGATCCTCACCTATAGAAGCGGTTCAGTGTCTCGAACCGCTTCTAGATCTCTAGAAGCGGTTCTAGACACGAACCGCTAGGCCTGGGCATTCGGTTTAACCGAAAATTTCGGTTTCGGTTTTCGGTTTTTTTAGAAATTCGGTTATTTCAAAACTAAAACCGAATTGCATTTGAAAATTTCGGTAACCGACACTTCGGTTAACCGATAGTTCGGTTTCGGTTTCGATTTTAACCGAATTAATCAGAGAGTTCAAGAAAGGAACGATAAATGCTTAGTTGCTTACACCAGACCACCAGTATACATGTTACAGCTTGTAATTCCTTGTTAAGAACTTTGCAGTAACACTTCAAGTCTTCAACCACAGCAAAACGGAAAAGACGTGGGGTAAGCATCCACAGAAATCATAATATGCGCAGCATGATGGAGCAGCAAAACAACCATAATTAACAAGATGCATAACGAATTCGACGGCAATGATCATATCCCATTCCAGGTAGTACCGACACAAAACAGATCTAATTTCTTGGATATCAATGCTCAACACAACATAGGTTCAGACAACTAGACAAGGCAATGTAACACTGGATCAGCATATGCGAAATACACACAGCAGAGGAAGAGGAAGAGCGAAGAGTGAAGATCACATACGTTGTTGCAAGTCGACTGTTGCGTTGCTGCCACCATGGTCGGAGTCGGAGAATCGGAGGACGCCATCACCCTCGCTAGTCGCTAGGTCGGCGGAGTCTTGAGTCGAGGCCGCAGCCGTAGGGAGGGAGGAGGGGCGGCATGGCGGCCGGCAGGCCGCAGCAGGGGAGGGTGGCCCGCGGCTGGAGTGGGCAAGGGAGGCTGGGAGGGGCGCCGCCTGAAGTGGGAAACGCGGAAGGAACTGAACGCTTGGAGACTGGAGTGGGGAAGGGGAGGCCGGGAGGGGCGCCGCCTGGAGTGGGGCTGGGGAAGGGAGGCCAGAGGGGAGGGGCGGCGGCGAGAGCCTGGAGTGGGGATTGGGGAAGGGAGGCCGGAGGGGCGGGGCGCACCTGGAGACTAGAGTGGGGAAGGCCGGAAGGGGAGGGGCGGCACGCCGGCGCCTGGAGGCTGGAGCCAAGGGAGGGGAGGGGCGGCGCTTGGAGACGGAGTGGGGAAGCCGATTCGGGAAGGGACAAGGGAGGGCGCCGCCTGCCGCCTGGAACCCTGGAGTGTGAGGGCCTGAGGGGAACTAGCACTAGCAGCATCCAGCCGAGCTAGGGTTTCTGAGTTCACGTTCTGACGTTCACATGTGCTACTGCTCGAGTCGCTAGTGAGGGCTAGTCCGGTTAGTTCGGCTAACCGAGGAGTAAAACCGAATAAGCCGAACAAAATTCGGTTATTTCATACAGATAACCGAATCAACAACCGAACAATTCGGTTTCGGTTTATTCGGTTTCGGTTTCGGTTTATTCGGTTTCGGTTTTCGATTTCCGGTTTATTTGCCCAGCCCTACGAACCACTTCTAGAGATGGGACTCCAGAAGGGGTTCGTGTCAAGAACCGCTTCTAGAGACCCCCTCCCGCCCGTTGCCCACGAACCGCTTGTGGCACGTAGAGCACAAGCGGTGCGCATCTAACCGCTTGTGATAGACCGGTTGTGAAGGCCGGCTCTATAGTAGTGGCATACGGGCAGCTGCCCTCCTTTTGCCAAATATTCAGAAAAATGATGTGTAGGATCGATATATACTAAACTAGCAATCAGAGGGGGGGTGAATGATTGCGCGGAAGATAAAATCAAATTTTTGATAATTTTTGAAACACCCCAATTCGAATTCAAATTGCCTAATTCAGATTCGACAAAAAACAGAATGTTGCACGTCTACTAAAATAGTAATTACTGAAGATCCAACCGTTGGATTGATATGAAATTTTAACTGTAGAAACTAGATTCAATTATGAAGCTAACACAATAAAAATCAACTCGATCGGATCTATGGATCTCGGGATATTACCTTCACAAGATGACTGAATCAAATAACAACGGAAATTGATCAGATCTCAACGAACCAAAACTTCAGACGAGACACCAACTACGCTGGACCGAATTTCTTCAGCTTCAGTCACCACGCTGCGATGTCCTGTACGATGCCTTCTGTTGCACACCTCAAAACATGCATGCATGCAAGTCACGCTAGCACTAGATGCATGCAAAGTAATGACGCCAGAAACTCAAGACATAAAAACAAAAAGGACTAAGCCTTCTAGTTGCGCCATGCACAGGACGTCCAGCAAGTGCTTTCCGGCCGCAAAAAGATTTTCCAGCAACGATCGTCACGCATGCATGCGGCAAAGGAAAAACCGCACAAGCCACAAAAATTATCTAGTCGATCGCCTGCTTCTAGTCGACGAGCCCAGCAAGTGCTCTCCGGTCGAAAAGCTGCTCTTCACACCGCCGGACCGAGCCGTCGCAAGGACCTGCAGACCACAAAAAGAAAAAATGGCCGCCGCCAGGAACTACTAGCACAAAGGAAAAATCTCCAGCACTTCTTTACGATGCATGCATACTCGTTGGAAGCAATCAGCGACACGATTTTCTAGTTGACGAGCACTTCAAGCGCTAGAACACAAACGCCAGGAGCATCAGCCGCCAGAGAACTTTTTTGTCGCCAGGAAAAACGGCCAAGCCTCCAGCCGCCGCCCAAAAGCTATTTCATTGATCAGGTTTTAAGTACTTTTATACAACTCAAAACCCTAAAATAAATACATGTATGTATATCAATCTGGCCTAATAACACATGGCCCAATATATGCATACAATCCAAAACATGCACGCGTACGGCCCACCTGCCGCACTCACGTGACTAACCAGCCTCTGTGTGCACTGTTCTCTAGCCCGAACGTCCCGTATGACATCCTCGACCACCAGGACCTCGATTCCTCCCTGAACCTAGTCCCGAACCTCAGTTCCTTCATGAACCTAGTTCCGGTACCGTCATCGACCACGTTCGCACTCGAATAACACATGCACACGAATAAACAACAAACAAATCCGAGCACAAGTCCACGACTTAACTCAAAGTCAATCCATGCAACCACTCACACGAGCACGTTGCATCAAGCAAAACCATTACCAAAGTCAATCCATGCAACCACTCACACGAGCACGTTGCATCAAGCAAAAACATTATCATACTATCACCAGCATATCAAATAATCATTGGACACAGCATATGCACAAACACCACACATACTATGATCACAACCACTTTACAATGCCAATTTCATCATTCAGCCAATTTTTCAGCACATGATTTTACAAGATGCATGGTCCATTGCATCAAAAATATATTAAAAAATCATACTTGTCCCAAAAAATTGTATTTGTAATGCTTTCATGTACGAAATATCTACAAATTTCAATGTGAAATCGTCTGATTTTCGGTTCTCTTCATTGTAGATGAGTTTAAATTCCAATTTTTGCTGGTGCACATCCAAAAACAAGTACCACATCCATGAATTTTATGATGATTTTTGGGAAAGTGCAAGTGCACAAATTTAACAACGTGCACATCAAATCCTTATTCCTAAGGTAAGACATTGGAGTACCAAATTATAGTTCAAATTTTACCTTCGCTGGATGCTACAACAAATGAAGTAGAAAGTGACATTGAACTTCGACAATTATAGTTTAAATCAACAACAGACGGTATCCCAATATCAACATAAAAGATGTCACATGAGATCTCAGGGGTCATATGATTCACCCAATCCCTGGCCTCTCCTTTCCTGAAGTACAAATTCATGTGAGAACTTGATGAAAATCCCCGAAGTGCCTGTGTTGTTGACCTCTATGTTTTTCGTCTCCTCGAAGCTGCAAAGCTTCACGATGTCCATCACCACCCCTTCTTCCTTCTCGGCGATGGAGAACTGTCCAAGAAACTGTGCCAGCTTCCTGATGTTGCTGATCGAATCTTGCAGCATCTCTTCTTACTCATGGACCTGCTGTCACAAGTGAGCTCGAAAAGGTCAGAGAATGAAACGCCGGGTCGAGGCAGCTCTCTGATGAAGTGCCACGTTGAAACTAACATGTCCTTTGGATCTCTGCCGATCAATTTTCATACTATTAATCTAAATCTTCAGGAAGATATTATTTGTCAGCGTTAAATTGGTTCTACTGTTTTGATAAATGTTACGGCAACTTTCTAGTAAGCGGGTAAAAACAAGAGTACACTATGTTTTGAAAACCACCACAACGCCAAACAAGGATGAGTTCGCCGTACCTCCAGATATAGACGATCTTGCAGTCGGGATTCTTAGCGATGGACGCGGGCGGGATCGAGTGCTGCACTTGCGTGGCCATGAGCCTCGGAGACGGCAGCGCGTCCACCTTGGTCTGCCACCCGGGAGAGGGATCCAGTGCAATCTCTGTGGAAACTGCAATTTAACCAGTTTTTATAGGTATGGACTGTCCGATTGAAGCATTTGACAGTTCGAATCGGCTGAAAATGGGATAAACAGTATTTTGCTACAGTACTATAAACAATGTTTGCATCAGGGTTCCAGATATCAAAATCACGATTATTGGCCAGTTTGTGATTTTTTATTATCGCAAAAAAATAGGTCAAAAATCGCTCGAAAATCGCCAAGAAACCGAAGGTTATGAAATCAAATTTTTGGGGGAAAAAACAAAAATCGACCGGTACTCACCGATAATCGCGATATTTCCTCAATAATCACGATATTTGGCTCAATAATTCAACGAAAAAATTGTGAAAATGCCACCCCTAATATTGGCCCTCGCTAAAATGCGACTCCTCTCTCAATGACATGTGGGACCTTCTGTGTCTATGACAATGGGCCCGAGTAGTATTTTAGCGAGGGGCAATGTTTAGGGTGGTATTATTGTGAACCTCCCATAATCAACCGACCAGGTGAACTTCTTCAACGGCTGATTTTTTAGCGATTTTCGCTCGATATTCACCAATAGTCGCGATATTTCCTCGATAATCATGATATTTGCATTGCATAATTTTTTTAAATTTTTGAATTTTTTATTTAACTGGTTTATTAACGGGTATTAGATACCGTATTGGCTCGATAAGATCGATAATCACGATATTCGAGCGATTATTAATGATATTACGAACTCTGGTTTATACACAGTTAAAAATTAAACAGTATTTTAGACCGATCCGAGACGTCCATTTTGAATCGGACCGTCCCACAGAGACAGCTTAAACTGCATTTCCGTAGGACTGCACCGAGACCCACCACCCGGCGGTAAAGCGCACCTCCAAGAACTGGACACAGTCGTGAGGGTTGTGGCGGCCGAGCGGCTGCCCCTCCGCACCGGGCAGGTACAAGCCGCGTGCCATGGTGGCGAAGGCGAGCGCCTTGAGCCAACGTGGTGCCGCACTTTGGCGAGCTCGCGAGGACGACGTCACCAATCTCGACGACGTCATCTTAGCTTGGGGTTGCTCGGCAGGGTGGAGATGATGTCGTCGTACTCTTTCGGCCGGGGCCCCAGCGCAGCGTCGTCTCCTTCGGGGAAGACGTCCTTCAACGCTACGGGGCCGGCGAGCCAAGATGCGCTAGCCGTTGCCATGCTGCTGCTCCAATGGCTCTTGGGGGCCTGGGCAATTAATGGACAGACAGCAAAACATTTCCGCTAGCCTCAAAATTGACAGTATTTTTATTTTTTGCTATCGTAAAAAAATTAATCGTGATCGAACTTTTGTGGTTTTTTTTTTTAACTTACGATGATGTTGTTACTTTTTTCCCTCTTTTGAAAGGTATTAATGAAATAATCCACTTTCTGTTAAAATCTCTACATGTCTCAATGATTCTTTCTCTGTAGCAACACGTGGATCGGTGTGCATCTAGTTGTATCAGTTTTGATCAACGAAATTTTCTAAAAATGTAGTTTGGATGTAGGAAAATGATATGAGTAGATTTGTCACGAAAAATATTTTCATAATAGTACATTTTTGTAACTTTTGTTTCGAAAATACGATGATAAAATTTAGCAGTCAAAGTAGCACCTTATTAACTTCGAAAAGTCAAAAACATTTCCTTTTGTGGCAAGAGGGAGTATTAAGGACAGGATCAAAAGAGACAACCATGATTTATAAACTATCGAGACCCTCTCTTCTGGTGTGGAATATCAGAGGATCTTATGTGTATACTGTACTAATCTAATAATCAATGGTCAGTACGTACAATTACAACATTGTCATCACATCCATATACAATATCACAAATATATTAATGAAACGTAGTTTATACAACAAGGCCTAAAGGGCCGAATAGGGTAGAGTGAAGATAAAACAGTATGCCTTTGCCTAAAATTTTTACAGGCAACTAACAAGGAGAACCTTAGAAAAAATCATCACTGTAATCCCTGTAACCTGTGATGAAGTAAGACTCATTAGAGACTTCGATTTTTTCGCTCATTGAATATCAACAAGCATTGGAGAGTGCTTTGTATTTAGCAAGACTTGTAATGTATTGTAAGTTTATAAGTAAATACTTAGCTATGTCAAAGAATCATGGCTATCCTACTATGTTCTTTTTGCTTAAAGCGAGATTTAGTCATGAATAACAGTAGTAGATTGAAAATGAAATTTGTCAACATGATGATGAGTGGATAATTTTGCTGCATATGATGGCACACTTTTCAAGTTAAGTTAATGGTAGGTAGAATTTATATGGGCTTCTCCTCAAACGACCTTCCAGCCACGTTTCCATGGTCACCATCCCCCTAGCTCCCCTCGATTTGGGAGGAAGTCCTTGTGGGTCTAACCTGTTATTCACCTAAACTTAATTAGCTAGCGTATCATGCTATATAGTAAAGCCACCCACTCATCATGCCACGCTGGCAATACCATCTTGGATGATGGGATATAGATTTGAGGAATATTCTCTATAGATGATGAATTTTTTCATTCATCTAAAACAATAGAACCAAATGGTGCATTACCATCCCATCCTATTTAAACTCATCCTACTAATTAAACACACCCTAAGCATTTCTTCCGTTCAAGTTTATAGAGTGTATTTTTTAAATTATCTTGTCTATAAATATAAGGTGCATTTTATATTTAAATGTAAAAATTAGTGTGATGTTCACTTTATAATCTTAATAAATATCTAGATTTACTTGATATTGATCTTTACCTACATATATTGAATATAGTGTTTAGATATAATAATTAGGGGTTTTCTAGTGGCGTAGACAATTTTGCAGCCAAGATTCGAAGTGATGGACGCGGGCAGTACCGAGTGCAGCATGTTCTTTAGCGACGGCAACGCGTTCAACTTGCCGATGAAATTTATGGGATTGATAAGAGATACAACAGATACTTGACGTTGACACAATTCATTCAGGCAACGTATCTTATGCTGTACACAGTATTTTCATATCTGTACAGTCTTGCAACTAAAAAAAATCACGAAAAATTCTGAAAAAAATTGTAGATGTACTTTATATATTACTTTACCTATGTATAAAATTGTAGATTCAAATTCATTATGTATCAAGAGTTATAAAAAAGAGAAAATTCTAACGAGTTTAAAAATTTAAACTCGTTAGAATTTTCTCTTTTTTATAACTCTCTATATATAATGAATTTGATCTTGAAACTTTATACATAGATAGAGTAATCTATGAAGTACATCTACAATTTTTTTCAGAATTTTTCGTGATTTTTTTTAGTTGGTGTGCACGATGTGTATACGGGAGGGCCTGTGTACACAGGATATGTTGCCATTCAAGAAACATACAAATGGGAAGTGTACATCTAACCATACATGTGAACACAGTTCAAGGACCACATCAATGAGATACGCATTCTTCCCAGGAAGTGCGAAGCATTGCAATGCGTCTGACCTAAGACAAGGTATGAGGACCATATAAATGAGATACGCTTTCTTTTTCTAAAGGAAAAAGTCTATTTAACATGCATATTGAATGTTGTTTGAAAGTTCATTCAGCACCTTAAACTATACAAACAGATGTCTAATTTTTTAAATTTTGCAAGCCGGTTCAAATAATACCATATCCCAACTTCGCAGAATACTATTGTCGTCATAGCACGATAAGTGTGCGGTTTTAACATATAAGATAAGACGCTGGTCAAGTTAAGTTAATAGTAAGTTGAGCCTTTAGGAGCTTCTCCTACATGGACCTTCTAGCCACGCTTCCATAGCCACCATTCCTCGTAGCTCCATCCATCTTTATTTCAATTTCGGAGAGAAACCCTTGTAGGTCCTCCTGGCATTCATCTAAATTTGATCAGTATGTCATCCTACGTAGCAAAACCACACGCTCATCGTGCTATGCAGACTATGCCATCATGCGAAAATGAGTCAGGCTGTTATTTGAATTGCATTGCAAAGTTCAGGGGTTAGATATATGATTTATAGTTTGATATGTTGAATAGACTTTTATGGTCCACGCGGTCAGACTCGCAGGAGTCAGGAAATCAGCGTTTGGTTACTTATTGTATCGTGTGAGTCTGCACCTACGCTTGCAAGATAGTTGTTTGGTTGCCTGTACGCGGTGCGGATATTAGGCTAGCACGATGCACAAAGCACTCGCAGCCAGGCTCGTGAGAAACGAGCTGCATGACTATTTCTCTGGGGCTAGACTGAGACGGTGTAGACTCCTGCTACTAAACTCATACAAGACGGCAACCAAACAAGCCTCGCTCTTTTAATTCCTCGTCCGACTTTTCTCCTTCTCTGTCAGCCACACGGCCTCCGTCTTTCTGCTTCTCTTACCACCGAGGGAATCGGCACCGCTCGCGAGCTCGGCAACGGCACGTGCGTGGCACGACGGCCTCGTCGTCACGTCTCACGGAACGGGATCGTCACCGGTGGGGAGCAAATGTGGGCTGCGCCCTGCATTTTTTTCCCGTTAAGCACTGAACCCGGGAAATACAGCTCTAAACTTACATATGCCAAATGCTAAAACAGAATCAAGTAACTTGTTGCGTTTCACGTAAGGGGAAATGCTCAGCTGAGCGTACGGGCGGCTGGCGGCTGCCCTCCTTTTGCCAAAAGTTCAGAAAAAGATGCACGATCCATTGCATCAGAAATATATTTTAAAAAATCGTACTTGTCCTAAAAAAATGTATTTGTACTGCTTCCATGTACTAGATATCTACAAATTATCAATGTGAAATCATCCGTCTATCTACTATTCACATATGTCTTGTGAATTTCGGTTCTCTTCATTGTAGATGAGTTTGTATCCCAATTTTTTGCAGGTGCCCATACAAATATAACAACGTGGTCATCAAATCCTTATTCATGACGTAAGACAATGGAGTACCAAATTACAGTTCAAATTTTACCTTCGCTGGATGCTAAAACAAATGAAGCAGCAAGTGACATTGAACTTCGAAAAATTATATATAGTTTAAATCAACAACAGACGGTATCCAAACGTCAACATAAAAGATGTCACATGAGAGCTAGGCCTGATCCACGGAACTTCTCTTCAATGATTGCAGATCATACTAGATTTTTTTTCATGTTTTCACATACTTTCTTTATATATTTATTACTTTTTTACTCAATTTTAGCCTTCCCTATATTTTTACAGAGTTTACAACATTTTTTGCATTTTTTTCCATTTTTTTGGATTTCCCCCCACATTTTCCAACCTAACTCGGTTTTCGCAAAAACCGAGTGGTTTTTCGTCAAAAAATGTGGTTTTGACGCTTAGATTTGACCAGATTTAAACTTTTTAAATTTGTAAACCATTCGGTTTTTCGCGGTTTTCGAATGTTTTCTCACGAAAACTGAAAACTGCTACCGCTGGGCTAGCGGTTTTCAGCTCCGAAACAAACTGTAAACCCTGGTCCTGACTCCTTCACGTGGCTTCTTGTCTCGGTTCCGGTGGATTCACGAGCAAAAAAAGGATGGCCTCAGGTGTCCTTCACCTGCACTTAACCGGTCGGCTCTGGTGCTTCCTTCGTTCTTCACGGATCGCAAGCGGTGTCGGCAGGCTGGAGTCGACCGGTGGGGACCCAGTCAGGCGGAGTAGCCGCGCAAGGAAGATGGCGGGTTGGCGCTCGCGCGTAGATGGCTGGCTGATGGTGGCGCCGACGGAGCGCGGGTGAGGCAGAGGCGGCGTTGGCAGGGAAGAGCCCAACCAAGGCCGGAGCAGGGCTGACTGTCCAGAATCAACCGTGTTAGGTTTAGGGATCAAGCAAACACATGCACAAGAGCGCAGATTTACGTGGAAACTCTTGCGGGAAAAATCACGGGAGACAAAACACTATATTTTGGTTCGATCTGTAGAAGTACATGAGGTAGTTTTATATAGCCAAAGAAGAATCCGAGATTGGAAGGATTCGGTTGGTTGGTTAGGATATTTTGAGGCATAATCCGTTTATATCTCTAATATTCCGTCTATCTACTATTCACATATGTAACTTGTAAATTTCGGTTCTCTTCATTGTAGATGAGTTTGTATCCCAATTTTTGCAGGTGCCCATACAAATATAACAACGCGGTCATCAAATCCTTATTCATAACGTAAGACAATGGAGTACCAAATTACAGTTCAAATTTTACCATCGCTGGATGCTAAAACAAATGAGGCAGCAAGTGACATTGTACTTCGAAAAATATAGTTTAAATCAACAGATGGTATCTCAACGTCAACATAAAGATGTCACATAAGAGTTAGGCCTGATCCACGGAACTTCTCTTCAAAGATTGCATCTAAACGTTGCGCCATCTCGGGGGTCATATGATTCACCCAATCCCCGGCATCCCCTTTCCTGAAGAATGATTCATGTGAGACCTTGTAGAAAACTCCAGAAGTACCTGCCTTGTTGGCCTCTAGGGTTTTCATCTTCTGAAAGCTGCATAGCTTCACGATATCCATCACCACCCCTTCTTTCTCTTCAGCAATGGAGAACTTCCGTCCAAGGAACTGTGCCAGCTTCCTAATGTTGCTGATCGGATCTTGCAGCATCTCTTCATACTTCAGGAACAAGACTCTCTCCGGGCTCTCGTTGCTAGCGTTCCAGTACCCAAGGATGTGCTCCCAGATGGGACCAGTCGTAGCCCTGCCCTCACAACTGAGCTCGAAAATGTCAGAGAATGAAATGTCGGGTGCAAGCTTTCTGATGAAGTGCCACATTGAAACTAACATGTCCTTTGGGTCTCTGCCAATCAGTTTTCACATTGTTAATGTAAATATCCAGATAGATGTTCTTTGCTAGCGTTGAAGTGGTTCTACTGTATCGATAAATGGTAAGTCACCTCTTTTGTAAGCTGTAAAGCAAGAATACATTTCATAGTTAACGGAACCTAGTTTGAGATATGGGTTCGTGTTCACAGTGAAAACAAGAAGAAAAGGTGATGAAACGCAAACCCAAATCTCAATCCTGCAACGCTAGACTTAGACGAACGTGTTTATGATAACTATATTACATTTTTAAACCCACCGCAACGCCTAACATGAGTAGCTTAAGAAAAGTACAGTTTGATGAGTTCGTACCTCCAGATATAGACAATCTTGCAGTCGGGACTCGTAGCGATGGACGCGGGAAGGATGGAGTGTTGCATGTGCGTGGCCATGAGCCTCGGAGACGGCAGCGCGTCGATCTTACTCCCCCACCCAGCGGCAAAGAGGTCCTCCATGAGCAGGACACAGTCGTGCGGGTTGTGGCGACGGAGCGGGTGCTCCTCCGCACCGGGCGGGTACAGGCCGCGCGCCATGGTGGCGAAGGCGAGCGCCTTGAGCCATGTGGTACCGCACTTGGGCGGGCTCGCGAGGACGACGTCGCCGCGGCGCGGCGTGAAGCTCCTCTGGATCTCGATGATCCCCGGGACCCAGTTCTCCAGCACCCAGGTCCCCTGGTACTGGCGCAGCCTTAGCTTGGGGTCGCTCGGCAGGGTGGAGATGATGTCGTCGTACTCTTTCGGCCGGGGCACCAGCGCGTCGTCGCCGCCTTCGGGGAAGACGTCCTTGAACGCGACGGGGCCGGCGAGCAAAGATGGGCTAGTGGCTGCCATGATGCTGCTCCAATGGCTCTTGGGGGGCTGGGGGCAATTAATGGACTGACAGGCTGACAGCAAAACGTTTCCGCTAGCTTGACTACTTGACTAGTGTCTGAAAATTCATCTTTATGATCACGTCAGGACACGTTTGGTTCACGGGCGCTGTCATCGACCGTTGGCGATAAAGAAGCTTGTCGGAAGTAGAGATGGCACGGGTATCACCACCCCGTATTCGTATCTGTGTTAATAAAATTCACCCACTATAATATCCATACCCACATGCAGGTATAAAATTTACCCGTATCCGTACCCGTGCAGGTAATGGGGACCCGACGGGTAACCCGTACCGGCATTAATGTATAACTAATTCAAGTTTTTCGATTTTTTTAACATGTCAACTTAATGATATGTTTCTCATTAATGGTTGATGATTATGTACTCTTGTATCGTGTTGGAGAAATGAAGAAATTTTATAGATGCATGATGAACAAGTTGAACTTGATAACACTCACCTCATCAAGTGAGAAGCGGGTGGATCATACCCACAGGTGAACGGGTACCCCCGTACCCGTACCCATTATACTCGACGGGTGAAGATTTTCTCCCATTAAAGTACCCATGGGTATGATTATTGGACCAGATTTGTACCCTAATGAAGTAAATACCCATCGGGTATTGGGTTTCGGGTACCCATTGCTATCCCTAGTCGGAAGGGGTGAAAACGGATAATAGTTTTATTATATTTATTTTTATATTTTTTCTTTGATACGGATACGGATAGTTTGGATATGAATACGAATACATATATGAATTGAATCGGATATAGTTTCGAATATTTATCGGAACATGATAACCTCTTAAATTGTACATAAAAAATCATTAGAAACACATAAATAATTGATTTGATCAAAATATTATTGAAAATTGAACAAATGTAAGTATTTTTATTTACTTAGACAATAGTTAGATACCATGTCACAAACAAAAATTATCTAAGATTTAGTTTATCACACACATACGATTAGTTCATCATACACATAGGTTAAAATACAAAATAAAGATAATCTTTGCTCAGAGATACAAATAGAAGCAAACACATAACAGACTAAAAGTTTGATAATACTTAGATATCAAATCTCTAGGAAAAGTATATAACACTTACATATAATGACTCAAGATTTATATTCTTAGTTGAATTATGTTTAAAATAATAAATTATGTATTTATGAGTTTTATGCATTTTAGCTACTTATTTAATATATTTTCCAATTAAGAATAGGAGTTTTTGAATTTTTGAGAAAAAATAAAATCTGATAAAATATTGAAAATATTTTTTAAAATGTTAGATTGTTACTGAAACTTTCTCAAAAATTTTTGTAATTTCTAGAGTTGGTTTGCTAATTTTAATAATTAAAACTTGCTTTAGAGATTAATTAAATTAGAAAATAATTCTGAAATTAAGAAACCTTTTTAAGCCAAAAGAGTAGTCTTGACCCAGCCCATATGTATATCCGGATATCCGACCCACCATTATCCAGATTATCCGAATCTGTATCCATATCTGACAGATAATGAGCTATCGAATCCGTATCTGTATCCGACAAAAAAATCAGTATCTATATCCAATCTGATACTGTTCGACAAATATCCGATCCGACAGAATCCGTATCTGAAAATATCCAAATCGGTCGGAAAATATCCGATCCCTACTTGTCGGTGCTGCTAGTACCCCTCTTAGTGCCGGAGGGAAAAAAAGAAAAAAAAGTTCATTAAGGCTTGAATTAAAATTATTTTGATTGTAGCCGTTAACGAGTTCAAAGATAAAATGAGTCCATTTTAAAAGAAAAATGTTAATGAGACTCGGCTCGATAGTAGTTCATTAGCTCGAATTTGAAATAACCATTTAAATGATAAGTAAAATAATTTCATGTTGAATTATGTCAATTTTGAAAGAAACTCGATAGCTGCTAGTTAAGTTCGATAGCCAGCCCTAACCCCACACACCTTGGCTTTAGGGATGGCAAAAATACCCGTGGGTCCGGGTACCCACGGGTACCCAATCCGACAGGTCCGGATCCGGGTTCAAATTTGGACCTACGGGTATATTATTTCGGGTCTGGGTCCGGGTCCGGGTCTCGTTTTGGACCTGTGGGTACCCAGACCCGGACCCGTTGCTAGCGATGGAAATTTTCTAGCGCTTGTTTTTCTTCTCGGCGGCTGTGCGTGACGTGCATGCATGCAAAGTAAAGTGTCGGCGACTAGGAAAGAAAAGAGGGCTAGCGGCTCATTACTCTACGGTCGGCGGCTGGGAAGTAAATTTGCTTGCTCAATGCATGTGCATGCATGCTGGACGTCCTTGTGAATTACAACCAGAGGGCAACGTAACACACCTTAAGTCATCATGGTAACGGGTCCGGGTACCCATCGGGTCTGGGTCCGGGTCTGAGTTTGGACCCGTGACTGACTTCGGGTCTTGGTCCGAGTCCAAACTTCGAGTCTCGGGTCCGAGTTCACGGAGACTGGACCCGGAGGTACCCGGACCTGTTGTCATCCCTACTTGGCTTACCACTGGCGGTGGCAGAAGGATAAAAAACGGATTCCGATCAATTCGGACAATTTTTTAATACAAATTCAGTCGATTCGGATACTTGTCAAATAATATCAAATCAAAAATAAATACAGATTTTTTCCTGTCGGATACGAATTCGGATCCAGTAGCTCTGTAGGGTCGAGGATGCGCCTAGAGGGGGGGTGAATAGGCATTTTAAGAAATTAATCGCTCACTAAAATCGATCGCTCTAATACACCCCTAAGTCAAAACCTAATCAAAGATATATGCGGAAGTGATAAATAGGTTTTGACAATTAAAGCCTAAATCAACTAGGCTCACTAGTGCACTAACTAAATTATGTCTCTACACAAGAATTGCTAAATTGATCAACTAAATAATACTAGCAATTCTAATTCAAGCAATTGATAAATATTCAATAATGTAAAGTGTTTGAATATAAATAAGACAAGAGACAACCGATATTTTTCCGTGGTGTTCGGAGACTTGCCGGTCTCCCCTAGTCCACGTTGAGGCAAGCCCACACTTGGACCGGCTCCCGCTCGAGCACCCGCCTCTTTCCACTAGTCGTGGTTTTTCACGCTTGCGCGTAGGCTCAACCCGAACCTTCACAAACTTGCCGGGGCTTCTCACACCTCGAGAGCTCCCGCGCACGACGCCTACGCCGTCTAGGAGTCGGCAACCTCCAAGAGCAACAAGCCGCTCCTTCGCTTGAACCTCACCGAGCACAACGAATGCGCAACCGGTGATCACCAAGTGCAACACATGCACAAGGCCTCCCTCAAGTGCAACACATGCACAAGAGGCTCTCAAACCGCTCACTAATTGCAACACATGCAATTAGCCTCACTCTTAAGCTCAAGAAGCAAAGGGAGAAGAGCAACACATGCAAATGACTCCCACACTGACCAACATCTGCCCTAAGCCCCCAAGGGGTATTTATAGCCCCCACAAGAAAACTAGCCGTTTGGGGGCAAAATGGTAACTTGACAAAGTCTTGGTACTACCGCCCTCTAAGGGCAGTAGAGTACCGCCCAGAGTCTCAACGGTCGGCTAACGGTCATCGGCCGACTACCGCCCTCTAAGGGCAGTAGTATAAGACTTTCATGCAGACTACCGCTCCCACACGGCGGTAGTGCCGGCCTTGCCCAGCCAGCAAAACACTTTCTCTGCCAAAAAGCTACCGGCGGCTTAGGCCCGGTAGTACCGCACTAGCGGTACTACCGCCCATGCCCTGCGGTAGTGCCGGCCTCAGGAGAAAAACCAGATTTAACTCTAAAAATCCATTTCTCCAAAAACAAACTTTATTCTTTGAGCCACTTGATGATCAACACATGATCATACACACGTGCAAAACATATTTGCACCAACTTAGCTCATGCTCAAGGAATTCAAACCAAATTACGAAAACACATTTCGCAACCAACTCAAGATCTATTTGCAAAACGTATTAAGCAAATCAAACTCGAGTTTATGAGATTAATCCCCCTAGCCATGTGAAGGTCAACACAAGACTCGGTCAACTTGCCAACACCCGTTGCAAGCCCCACTCACATGCTCTCGGGATTCCGGACTCATAAACCTTAGTTTATTCGCACAACGAACTTGCAAATAACACAATAAACCAATTTCATGCTTGAGCACTACCCTTTGCAACACATGCAAAAGTCTAGCTCCAAGCAACATCAAATCAAGATGCATGAACTCTCTAATTGCAACACATGCAATTCTCTAGTTCCATGCAACACCAAAACCAAACATCAACTAAAACCAAATCACACGTATGAGCTCTTTACTCGCAACACATGCAAGCCTCTAGCTCCATACAACCACACAAATACCGAATCATGCTTGAGCTCTCTCCTTTTGCAACACATGCAAAACTTAGCTCCAAGCAACCACAAGATTTTGAAAGATTGTTTTGTAAATGAAACAAAACATGAAGCTTCAACATTCGCAACACATGCAAAAGTGAACTTCACGCAAAAGCCAACGCACTAGCTTATTCTATTTGCAACACATGCAAATCAAAGCATTATGCGAAAACCAAATGCAACCAAGCATAAGTTTAACCCATTCGCAACACATGCCAAATGGTTAACCCTCATGCAAAAACCAAATCAAATAAGATTTGAGCTCGAGTGAACGCGGATTGAGATCATCAACACATGATGAAGCTCAAGCTAGGAAACGACCCCTCTTAATAGTACGGCGATAAAACCTTAGACTCAAAGACTACAAAAGTCCTTAGCCTATCTAGTTATACCTTTGCCGCCGCACGCAAGCAGTCCCCTTTGGGGTCTTTATGATCATCGCTTTGATACTCCCCCGGGATCATCACTCGACTCCTCTTCGGGATCCACTCTTAACGCCCATTAACTCATGATGCCGTCCTTGTCCCGTTCTCATCCATCTTTGGACCTAACTCAATCACAACTCATAAAATTTGTTAGTCCAAGATGCATGGTTGTCTCAATTATCTCTTGCACTCCATTAACACATAATGGATGCCTTTAGATCAATTGAGCACAACCTAAATCAATTGAAATGATTGTAAATGTGTCTTAAGTATAATAATACAGCACATGCTTAATTATACTTAAGAACTTTTCATTTGTTCTTAATTAATCACGAAACACCATCAACACATGATGAAATATTCTTTAATGATTATCAAGACAAATGAACTCAATTTAAATTATCATTTAAATTAATACGAGTATATTAACTACACAAGTTTTCATATACTCATGTTGATGAGAGGTAATGATCCATTATGTGTAATCTATATGGAGATGATCATTACTCTAAGTCATCAACTATAGAATAAACCCCACATGTATATGTGCATAAATATAATTGACTTGGATATAATATGCACATATTTACTTTGATCATATTGGAGTATATCCTATATTACCATGAGTATACTTACAACTAGGCAATTCAAATATATACTCAAGGATTTAGTTTCTTTGTCTTGATCCTTATGTGTGTCAATAAAGAGTAGATCAATACAATGAAACTATCAAGTTAAACCACAAACTCCCCCTAAGTATGTGCATCCATGTAGTATATGGATTGGGAAACATGATGCACATTTTGTGGTTAATATAATGGGGACATTCATATTTTAACTTGACTCCAAAGTATGCAACTAATATTAGAATGAATATGCAAACATACCTTGGGTTTTCCATTTTTCAATGCGATAAGACTAATCAAAGACATTCTAAATAAACAAGTTAGTCTCGATATAAGATTTGTCATTAATAACAATATCACATTAGGGGATAAACTCATATTAGATTTGTCATTAACACCAAAACCATAACTAATGAAGGTTGAACTTACAAGCTCACTATCCGTCAAATGCAGATACAAATTTGGATTATCAAGATATTTAGGGATCGGATTATCTTGAAATTTAGGCACGTAGACTGAGCAAATGCTACTCTTTGGTCCAAAAAGGTTTTTGAATTTCAAAATTATTTTCCAATTTAATTAATCTAAAAATCAAGTTTTATTTTATAAAATTGGCATACCAACTAGAGAATTTTTGAATTTTTTGAGGGGACATTCATGAAACAGTCTGCCTTTAAAAAATTTATTTTCAACGTTTTATCAGCTTTTAAGTTTTCTCTAAAATTCAAATAGTACTGCCCTTAATAGGAAAATCTTTTAAATATGTAGCTAAAAATGCATAATAATTCAGAAATACATAATTTATTAGTTTAAACATAATTCAACAAAAAATACAAATATGGGTCGTTATATATTCTTCATAAATGTTTGAATCTAATAAACTAGTTGTGCTTTTTTTTTATTTTGTGTGTATAATTTAAAAGGTTTTCGTGTTTCAATAAATATTCGTGACCGTATTGGTTTTGATTCATATTCGCTTCGATCTATATTCGATATTATTCGTTTGGGGAAAAATGTATCTAATCCGATTTGGTCCCTAGGTGGCAAGTCGTGAAGCACGAGGCTGTATATATTTGCTGACAGTTGCTACACTAGTCACTAGTGTGATGGTGTAGTGAGTGGTAGCATTTCAAAGAAGCTGCAGCAGTAGTATTCGAGGATAAATACATTATTCCCCCATGTCACAGAAAGAAGTCGTTTCGTGCAGTTAAATGGTATCAATTTTGACCATCAAAATTATCTAAAGTACGCTAATTTGGATGTACAAAAATGGCACAAGTCAATTTGTCACGAAAAATGCTTTAATAATACTACATTTTTGTAACTTTTTTTTAAATACGATGATGAAATTTAGCGGTTAAAGTAGCATCTTGTCAACTTTGAAAAGTCAAAAACATTTTCTTGAATGACCGAAGGGAGTACCATAGAGGTAGCGTAAAACATTGTTACGTCAGTTATTGTATATAATAAATACTTTTCATACTATAATTAATACATTATAGAATCTGGTAGAGACAACTTTACAATATCATCTATTATAGAAACTATCTTTAGTTTTATCTTTACATGATATAAAGAATTATATAGATATCAGTCCTCTCTACTATTGTATATACTTTAAAACAGATCAAAAGAAATGACAATGTAAACTTTACTTTCAAGGAAGTGAGAATCTTATGACAAGTGTGAGCACAATCTAATTAAGATATGATTCCCATTTCGAGGGTGACATAGATGTGTTAAAGCCTTACAATACACGTGTGAACTAACAAGACACGGTCCGAGAACCATATGAATTTCCTCGTTTCTGTTCCTTAGTCATCCTACTAGTTAGTCTGGGAGATTGATGGTCTTCAAAGTATAATTTTGACCACTAATTATTATTATAATATATTTATAAATCTAATAAAAATATAATATTATAAAAGTATTTATAAATCTAATAAAAAGATAATATTATAAAAGTGCACAAATTTAACAACGTGCTGATCAAATCCTTATTCTTAAATGTAAGACACTGGAGTACCAAAAAACAGTTCAAATTTTACCTTCGCCGGATGCTAAAACAAATGAAGTTGCAAGTGACATTGAACATCGAAAATTATAGTTTAAATCAACAACAGATGGTATCCTAACATCAACATAAAAGATGTCACATCAGAGTTAGACCTGATCTAGGAACTTCTCTTCAATGATCAGGGGCGGAGCCAGGATTTCGGGTTAAGAGGGGCCATGTGGACGAACCAAAAATTATTGTAGTACACAATTACTCTTTAAATATACAAAACTTAGAAATTCAAATATACACATGATTACTAATTACTAGCTAATAAATTCAAGTATACACACGATCAAACAAAACTTAGTTAAGGAGGGCCACGGGGACCAACCAAAACTTAGAAATTCAAATATACACACAATTACTAATTAATAAATTTTATTTTCGTTTGCACCCACCCCTGTTCTCAACAACCTTCCAAGCTTGATTATTCGCAGATGCTGACTGAGTAATTAAGCTGTCATTTTACCCTAGCCAGCTCTATAACGATCGAACTCTCCACTGAGTATACATTTCAACTGTTCCTTAAAATATATATACTTGTAGTACTTACTACGTACACTAGTAATCGGTGCTAGTATCAATCGAATAGCTAGTTTGACGTTTGACTTGGCCGGAGACTCGACTTAGAACTTGATTACGATTTGAGATTGACGTACTCGATCGGTCGATTGATTAAGTTGCGGGAGCACTTCCGTGGATTGCTAAAGTCCTTAATATTATTGGAAGCATAAAAGAAACTCGATTTCCTGGTCGAATTATGACATGACTGATGAAGAATAAGCAAAACCTGTTCGAGAAACAATCGGAAAGCATTCTCGGAGAACTGACTACTTTTATCATAGAATAGAATCAATGAAGGCTAGCCTTAGCTTGGTTGAACTTTATTAATTAGCTTGGTTGAACTTTATCTTCTCCCCCTTTTGATTGCAATTCCTGTCCACGGGTGCAACTCTAACTTCGCCTTAAGCGTTTACATTGTATAGAGAATAGCAACGATTGGTCATTGGCAGGGGCCACGGCCCCCCGCTGCCCCCCTCGCTCCGCCACTGTCAATGATCACATCTAAACGTTGCGCCATCCAAGGTTAAAAATTTCGGTGAGATTTCGCGAGATCTTTTTCTCCAAAGCTGGATGAAATTTTGATTGCCGGCTGAATACAAAAAAAAAATCATGTTGCTACAGTAATCTCATTTTTTCGGTGAGATTTCGCTCTTACCGTCCGATATCTCGGGATTTGAACCCAGAATTCAAAGTTTAATACCTAGATTTGACTGGATTTAGGTCAATTACCCTGAAAAAAGTGATCTTCCACGATAATTTGTCGAAAAACCATTTGAGACATTTTTTAAAAACTGTAGAAATACTATCAAATTTTTATAATATTATACATACTTTATCCTGACGTGAAAAATTTATGGTACTGTGGAGTACATGGACCCCGGGTATCTGCATGGCGGGCCGTGAAGACCACCCAAGAGGGGATGGGCCAAACCGACTACATGAAGATGGGTATTGCTCAGGAGGCAGGCCGCCATGCGCAACAAGGAAACCCCGAAGATGGAAATCAACCCTGCTTAAGGAGGATACAATTGTAATCCTAACCTCTATCATGTTTAACGGATAAGGAAAGAGATACAATCTCCACCTTGTAACCGATTAGGACTCTCCTTTGTACCCGCCCTCCTCCGCTATATAAAGGGGGGTGGGGGAGCATCAGGAGGGGAGGAAGACAACCTCATCAATAATTAGCTAGCCACATATAATTCCAGAGTATAGGACTAGGGTATTATCTCCACCGCGAGAGCCCGAACCTGTATACATCCGGTGTCTTGTGCTACCATCAAGTTTGGATCCAGCGCCTAGCCCCCTTTTCATTATTGTCGGTAACAAACGTCGACAGTTGGCGCGCCAGGTTCTCAGCAAGCTTGATGGCGATCTTCAACGAAGTCATGACCATCTTCGCTCCGGCTCGGGCGTTCCGTTTTGGAAATCTGGATTTCATCGCCGATGGTTTTGGCAAACTCAGTCTTTCGGATTCGGATCAGATCCGATCTGGGAGTGATCTTGTGCGGTAATGGGTGCTAGTTAGCTTCGGCGGTGGTTTTGTTCTGGCGGCCGCAAGTTCTTGCGTTAGTGATCTGGTGGCGTATGCTTTTGTGCCTGTATTCTGGCGAGAGACCTCCTGCGGCCATTGTGTTTTCTAGAGTTGCTCCCGGCGGCTGGATTCTGCATGCATACATTAGTGCGGGAGGATTTTTGCAGCACCAAAAAATTAATTCCGATCTGTTCTTGCTGTTCCCTTCTTGCCGTTTGCGGTTTTTGCCGGTTGGTATTTCTTTCTACATTGCATCGCTACTTTGTGTTGCAGAGTTGAAAACCAGCAACACAGAAAAGAGACGCATTGGCCAGCGGCTGTGGAAACAAATAAACGAGATCAGTATTTTCCTCCGGCGGCTGGAGCCTGCATGCATGACGGCCGTGACTAGATAATTAATTGGCTTGCGCTTTTGTTCTCGTATACGCAGGAAGGAGCATCGACTAGAAACATGTGCGAGTAGAAGATCAGAATTTCTACTTGCGTCATTGTTTCCTGCAGCGGATCTTGCACGATCCGGCAACCTGAAGACCCGCGCATGCATGGCGACTAGAAGTCCGGCGGCCGCGCATGGTTTGGAGTCTGGCGACTAGAAGGTACTGCAATCATCTTGCGAAGGAACATCTCGGATGCGGTCGTCATAGCGGCTTTTCAGAAAGGAGTCAACGACGCCAACTTGATCAAGAAGATGTCCTGGAGGTCGCCGACTACGGTAAAGGAGATGTTCGCATTAGCAGACCACTAGCGCCTGCGCCCCGAGCGCCACCTTCGGCACGGCCACGAGCCTACGCCTGCGCCCCGAGCGCCACTTTCGGCACGGCCAAGAGCCACGCTGCGCCCGGCGCCACCTCGCTTGACCAAAAGCCACGCCTGCGCCCGAAGCGCCACCTTCCGACGCGACCACAAGCCTACGCTGCGCCCGGCGCCACTTTCGACATGGCCAAGAGCCACGCTTTGTGCCCAGTGCCACCCTCGGCGCGACTAAAAGCCACGCCTGCGCCCGGCGCCACCGCCGGCAAGACGACCACGAGCCTCGCTGCGCGCGGCGTTACTTTAAGACGGCCAAGAACAGCGCTGCGCGAAGCGCCACTTTCGGCCTGACTAAAAGCCACGCTGCGCCCAGTGCCACCGCCAAGCCTGACCACAAGCCTACGCCTGCGCCTCGAGCGCTACCTTTGGCATGGCCACGAGCCACGCCTGCGCCCCGAGCGCCACCCTCGACGACCACGAGCCTAGCTTTGCACCCCGAGCGCCACCCTCGGCACGACCACGAGCCTACGCTGCGCCCACAGCGCCACTTTGGCGCGACCACGAGCCCGCCTGCGCCCAGCGCCACCTTCAACACGACTACGAGCCTACGCTGCGCCCGAGCGCCACCTACGACTTCGACCGCAAGCCTATGCATTGCAAGCCGCGCCACGAGCAGGGCAACCACGATCGTGCGCAACACATGGAGCATAGAGCAGCTAAGTCAATACTTATACAGGATGAAGCAACTTTGGAGTTGCAATATTCCTTTGGAAGTCAGGGTATTTTTATGTCGGCAACATATCCGGTGCAACCCCCCTCCGTGAAACCACCGTGCAACTGAACTAAAAAAGGTTTCAAAAAATTCTGAAAAAAATCATGGATGTACATCTCAACTTACCCCACCTACATATAAAATTTCATGATCAAATTCATCCTATCCTAGCGGGCACAAAAAAAACAAGCAGCAAAAATGAATTGTGATGAACAGTAAAAATCACTGTTCATGCGAAATTTGTCTTTTTTGTAGCTGCTAGTATAAGATGAATTTGATCATGAAATTTTATATGTAGGTGGGGTAAGTTGAGATGTACATCCATGATTTTTTTCAGAATTTTTTGAAACTTTTTTTAGTTCAGTTGTACGGTGGTTTCACCGGGAGGGGTGATTGCACAGGATATTTTTCCTTTTATGTCAGCTCTTTCAAGATAGAATTCAGTCTGCTCACCAGCTAGAATGTACCGTGTGTTTGCGGTGTGGAAGAGACAGCAAATCACATCGTTGTGTATTGAAGGACGTGTTGTGCGAGCCCTGACCGCCGCAATTCCTTTCAAAATGCATTGGAGAGTTGTCGTAGCATCGGTGGTAAACTTCAGATCTAATATGCTCACCCTAAAGCTTAAATCTACCAATTGCCAGATGCTAAAAAGGAACGAATCCAGTCAAGTCCATGCATTTGCCAAATGTTCAGTACCATACTCTACAAACCTTTTTGAAGATAAGGTGTAACCCCTTTGTTTTCTTACAGCCAATGAACACAAAAAACAACACAACGGGTGAAACATACCACATCCCCGCTAAAGCATACACAGCACAGAGGAAACAATCACGGCGGTACGAAAAGACGTATAACTTCAACCACATGACCAAGCTCATCGGTCGGAGAAAAAAGGGGCCCGTAAAGGCAAGAACAAGATACGATATCTTATAGTGCAGAAAAGCTCAAGACTTCGTTTACCCTGTAAACATTTTGACAACCTTTCACACGAATTTATTAGTGGCTACGCTGGTATCGATCACTGGGGATGGATTGCCCAGTGGTGGCTGGCTTGGTGGAATCGCGTCGGTGCAGATATTGCCATCGACTGGGAGACAGCCATAGCATAAGGGCATCAGAAGCCTTCATGTGTTGTCCTTGACAGTGCCGAGCATCCATGGTGGCAGCTTGCCGCTGTTTACATGTACCGGGGGCGGTTGAGGTTCCGACTCCTCTCCTGCTCCTCTAGATTGATATGGCCTGCAATTGTGAGAGGGGAATAGCGGCGTGACTAAAACAGACCATGGCGTTCATGGAATAGTAACGATGCAAGATCATGGCTAATGTAAGTGCATTGTCCAACTGCAGTATCATGACAGGTTTATCTAGCATGGTGAAAACAAGCTATCTCATATGTTTCTTACAGAGAACCGTTTTCAAGAATGTTTAACATCTAGCTAAGTTGTTTTCAGGCATGTGTAGCTTGATTGAACCAATTCATCAAATTAAGTTTTTCAGCCAGCTAGGGTGTAGCCCATATTTTGCTGAAGCCCTCGAGGTAAATTCATCATTAACTAATCTACTGCTAGACATACAATGGAACAGGACAGAGGACCTAGCCAATATTTGCTGAGGAATAATGCACACAGTTCTACTTTATTTTATTCGTACATGCTGATCAAAATGTAACACAAATATACAGTGGAAGCATAATACCCAATATTTAGAGTCCGCATGGAATCAGAAACCGTTACTGGTGTAGCTGACGGTGAGCATGCAGTTGCTCCATTTGGCTGCTCCCGCTGATGAGTATTTAATAAAACATTATTTTTCGTTTTCTCTAACTCCACGAGGTGCTTTAAATACAAACAACAGAAGAGTTTAGCCTCCGTCACACACAACTTACTCATCTAGCAGTAGACAAGGAAGTTTTACCTTTTGCAGGAGGCCATTCTGATCTGTAAGTGATTTCTCCTGCACAGTAGAAGACAGCTCATTGTAAGAACATATGTTAGCATAAATCTATATCAACATTTTGCAATCCCTGACACAAATGTTAGCCCAGGTTTGTTGCTGGACCAGCTACAGTAACTACAGGTGGTCTGTTAACTGCCTTCTTGGTCATTGTTTCTTGGTGTTGTGCATTGCAACAGCTATTCAGACATTCCTTCCCAGAGGATGTGCACTTGAACACAGTTTTACAGCCCTACACTAACTCCTTGTTCCATTTTCTCTATTTCTGAATGTAATGGCTGGGCATTCTCCTGCCATCTATCTATTATATATTAAAAGCTCACAGATGGTTGCTAAGAAAAAAAAAGAAATAGACTAGAAATTCTCACACAAAAAAAAGCAAAACATTTAGCCTTTAATTTGGTGGCCATTAGATTTTATTATTTAAAGAAAACATCTAACTGTTTATCTATCAGACCCAAGTTATAATAACTTAGATTAAAAGAAATAGTTCGTACCAAGTACAATAAAAAAAAGTAAATTTTGGAATAAAAATAAAAAGAAATTAGCCATTTGATTTTTATACAAACTCCAAATTAAATAAAAATTCAGAATAAAAATTAGATAAAAATTAGCTAAAATTCAAAATTTGCAATCCCTGACACAAATGTTATTATAACTTGAACACAAATTTTAATATCTATTATATATTAAAAATTAGAAGACAGCTCATTGTAAGAACATTCGTTAGCATAAATCTATATCAACATTTTGTATACGATTTGTATACGAATTCTAACCTAAAACTGATATACGAAATTAAATAAAAAATAACAATAAAAATTAACATAAATTCGGAATAAAAAACAAAGGAAATTAATCATTTGATTTTCAAACAACTCTAAATTAAAAACTAACTAGTAAGGTGCCCATGCGTCGCAATGGATCTCATACGAACAATGTCACAAGTGCTAAAATGTAACAATGTTGAGGCAAATTACATTAACAAGTGGTATATTAATGGAATTTGGCAACATGTAAGGCTGCTTCCTGTTTATCAACCCAATCATTTTTCACTCTAACGCTACAAAACAGAGAGAAAAAATATCCACTCTTACTACTCTATCTAGTTTATTTGCATGTGCACCATAGGTAGCATAAAGATATTCAATCGATAATTTTTGCTCAAATTTATGCAAATTTAGCTAAATATAGTTAGAAACTGATACCACAGTAACACAAACCATTCTCCTTCAGAAGGAAACAGTTCATTTCATTTATAGAAGAGGGAATTCGCAAAGTTACAGCATTGAATCCCCACACTCACCGACTGCACAATGAACTAACAAAGAGAACAGAGAACCACACAGATCAGCAGCAACCCAATACAAAGGATCAAGAAATACTCAAAGCGTCATGTATCCAAATACAGGGTTCATTATAATACTCAAGCATGAAAACCTAAGTTTCCTGATAATACTCCCCTTTTATATTAGTACAAAAGAGAAATAAGCATAATTGTATCTAGGTAGACTGCTTTCCTGCATTGTGGTTTTCTTAAGGAAAAAATGGTGGAAAAGTCGCACGATTATTATAACCCAGAAAGCCTTTCCCAAACAAAAACTAACAAAGAAATGCGGTGTTGTCCTACAAATTTGCAGCTTCAATGATCATGACCCAAATTGCAGCAACCTTAGCATGCAAGATTGCAACTTTTTTCCTTTTGGTTCATGGACCCAATCATTTCCTAGTAAGAAAAAGAAAACAAAATAGACACTCCTTTTTGTTGCTATAAGATACCACGGAGAAACAATTTAACACAAGATTGCATCTTTCTTGCTTGGATTAGTACACAAACACAATAGAGCATCACCACCGCACTGGGGATGGGGGGAGCGGTGATACGGATGGGGAAAGCCAATTTTTCGGGACGGTTCGAACAGGAAGAGGACTCCAGCGGTTGGGGTTAGGATGACACGTACGGGTGAAGAGATTACATGGAGTCGAACTGCCAGTTTTGTAAACTAATTCTCTCTTTTATTCTAGAGCCAGTTTTCTTTTTGGTTTTTAGGGCCTGTTTGGTAGAGCTCCAAATTCCAGCTTCTCCTAAAATCTGAAACTTGTAGACTAAAATAAAGTGAATTAAGTTTATATTTTTGGTCTAAAATGTAAACAAGATGATCTATCTAAACACTCTTAATGTACTCACAGCTTCAGCTCCATAAATCTGGTGAAGCTAGAAAAGCTGAATCCCTGCCAAACACATCCTTAGAAGGTGCGCTGAGTGGAGCAAGACGATGCAGCTTGTGCTGACAAAGGAGGGGGATGACGTACAACTCCCCTTTTATATTAGTAGAGAAATTCAAAATTAAATAAAAAACAAAAGAATAAAAAAAGGAAATTAGGGTTTTTTTTCAATTCCATACTATGTGAAAAATATAAATTTTGGTTTTATTTAGAATTAAAATTCCAAAAATATGCTAATTTGAGGAAAAATAAAATAAGTAAGGACACACACACACAAATTATTTACTATTATGTAATAAAAATCGATGGTAGGTCTTTTACAGTGGCTAAGAATATTAGAATATGCTAAAAAAGAAAATATTCTAACTATTTATTTGGTGAATCTCCACAGAATGAAGAGATTAAGAGGGTGATATAGCGAGAAGTGTTCACTTGGCTGTACTAGTAAAACCATGGTGGTGTGCACTAAAAGAAGTAATGAATGAAAGAGACAAGCATTGTAACAATGATGATATAAATGGAAAATGTTCTGTTACGCTACATTTGTTGTTTTATTATGCAAGTATTTGGGAAAGAAGGTTTCGATCACATGTGACAAGTGTTGAGAAATTCTCTCGTATAATATATAATATCAAAATATCGTCATCAAATGTTCACTCAATTATACCGGTTATAAGCAATGTAATGTGTACTAAAAGAAGTACTGAAAGAAAGAGACAAGCATTACAACAATGAAATTAAGAGATGATGTCATAAATGGAAAATGTTGTGTCATACTACGTTTACTGTTTTGTTATGCAAGTATTTGGGAAAGAATATTTCGGTCACATGTGACAAGTATTGGGAAACACAGTATACTCTCCTATAATATATAATATCAATATATCACAATTTGAGTTTTGTAACAATCTATTTTCCAGAAAGCAAAATCACATATATATTGCCAAATCATTTAAACATGTTTTATGGATGATGCACGCACAAGTGCGCAAGCCACCTTGCTAGTTCACTTTAAAAACATGGTGCATTTCCAGCAGTGTATACCCAAGACTGATTGTAATCTCTAGGTTCAAATTGTCCGGTTCTTTCATTTTGTAACTTTCATTTTTTTTAGAATATATTGGTATAGCAGGATAGCAGGTGTCCACATAAGATTTGTAAATATTGAAGAACTAGATGGTCGAAAAAGACTTAAGCAGAACTAAACAAAACGATGCTGCCAGCAGACTGTCTATACGTTGAACTCTATTGAAAACACACTTGTTTCACAAAATGTTTATAGTTCCTTCTTCAACTTTTTTTTGGCAAGGGTGTGTTTATGGAGGCTCAGTGGCTCATATCAACAATATTCCTTAGTGCTCCTTGTACACAAGCAGCAGACAAACCACAAGGGAATCTTGATAAGGGTGACCTACCTTCTTCTGAAGCTCGGATATTGACTCAAATAGAAGCTGATTCTGTAAAAAGACAACGCTTTTATATAAGATTTGAGTTAGACGTTGGTAAATGAAGCAAACTAGCTCTGCACATCAACAGCACACCATCAACACAACTTATTCACCTTTCTTGATCTTATGTGCTTCAAAGAACTGTCAAGTTGTTGTTCCAATTGTTGGAGTTCTTTAATGGTCAGTGTGTCCAATCGTTCACCTAAGAGTTGACTTGAGTTGAAATAGACCAGAGCACCGGTTAGCACTCATCCTATGACCAGAATGAGGATGTTTTTATGAAAATCTATAATACCTTTGACTCTTCTGCAGTGCATCGAGTTTGGTCTTTAACCTTCCATATTCATCTCCCCAATTTGCCTAGGAGAAAAAGAATGTCAAGTACAGATAATCAGGAAGTGTTTAGCTAGAAGAAACAAATCTCTTAACTATATGGGCGTAGATAGTTTTCCAACAACTAATGTTATTTACCTGATGTCCAATATTTGGATCCAGTACAGCTTTTTCTTCAAATGAGTAACGTTGGTAACGATCAATAATATCTTCCATATTACTGAAGAAATGTCACATTAGCAAGAAACAATTGAGATCTCATATTAGAATATAACCAAAAAAATATTCAGATATGATTTTCATACTTTCAATACCCGTGATGCACAAATTCGTAAAAAAAAACCATGTCCAGTGACTGAAACTATTGGAAATGTCGTGGAACTAATCTATTCTTAGTCATACAATTAGTTAATTAACATCAACTTTTATGCGTGAATAAAAAAGTGATGTCTAAGCAATTGCTTAATAGCTTACTAAGTGCGGCAATATATAGACTCCTACAATCTAATAATGCAATTACTACAAAATGGTAAATTGTCGCAATACAAGCATATCAGTTTTGTCGCAACTGCATCATTAGATTAGAATAGGTTATGTGCCATGCATCAAACTAACACTAATAAGTTGCTACAGGCAGTATGCATTATGTTACACTAGAAATTTGTACCAAGACACAGCGTAGTATTCTCAAAAAAAGGAAAACAAGTGAACACAATTATTACGGGCTTCAAAGAAGTATAAACTAAATTTTCATGACAAAAGGGAGAAAGTAGCGTTATTAAGTAAAGGTTACATTATGAGGATTCAGAAAGAAAGAAAACAACCTTCAGTAGGTAGTATATACAGGCAATTGTAACACATTAATGCCCCACTCATCGATAAAATATAAATAATACCTAGCTTATACATAAGTGTTCTTGAGCTTCAGTAATATTGAATAATATTTTCTTTTGCAAGGGGATATTGGATAATAATATATGTGTGGGGAATCCATTTTTAGTTACCAATGTGTGATGTGCATACAATATTAGTTGTAGTCTTGTAAAATTATACATGTTGACTTGTTAATAAAGAAAAATGCCGTTTCCTCTTTAGCCATAATACCTTTACAATGACACAATAATACAACAGATTATCTCTCCGACAACCCAACATTTTCTAATTTTATATTCAACTCATCTTGGAATAAAACCTTTCCTAAAAATTTTTGTGTTTAGGTCCCTTGGAAATTTTGTAATTACGTATAGGTCCTTCCCACGGCTTTTTACGAAGAGGACCTTTTGGTTCAAAAAAACGTGAATCTTTCGTAAGAAGACCCTAAATAGACACCGAAAAAATGTAGTGCCGTTTGGATTATTCCGGCTATTTTTCGCGAAAAAGGACCTTTTCGATTTAGCGCGATCGCAGATCCTTCGTGAGGGGACCCCAGATAGATGCGAAAAAACGTGCTTGCGTTCATATCCTTTCAACCGTTGTTTTTTACGAAGAGAACCTTCTGGTTCAGAAAAATCGTGGATCCTTCGTGAGGGGACCCCAGATAGATGCGAAAAAAAACGTGCTTGCATTCGTATCCTTTCAGCCATTTCGCGTGTTTTCTTGACGCTTTAAAAAAAACCTCCACCAAAAAATATGAAATTAATTCTTCGAAAAAAACGCACGCGGCGTATTACGCCGCGAAAATATTCCTAATGTGCTTCAATTCTCTCTCAATTTTTTTTCCCGAGAATATCGTACGTGCTTCAATTCGAAACAGAGGTTTCCTAGCTAGTACATCTTATATATCAAAGGAAGAAGTCCATATAGCACCCTGAACTTCGGTTGAACGTACATCCAGCAATCCAAACTATGAAACCAAACATTTGGCTCTCCATAATTTGCAATCTGGTTCAAATAACAGCATAATCCGGTTTTGCATAGCGGTATTGCCCGTATGGCGCAATGAGTGGGCGGTTTTTTATGTAGGATGATACACTAGCAAGTTAGGTTAATGACATGTGGAACCCACATGTGCTTCACCCTCATCGAGCTCCCAATCACACTCCCACACCTGTCAGCCCCTATAAATCTCTCCCTCTCTATTTCTATTTGGAAGAGAATCCCCTGTAAGCCTCACCTATGATTGACCTAAACTTGTCCCGCGTGTCATCGTTAGTGGCAAAAACGCCCATTCACCATGCCATGCAGACAATACCACTATGCGAACTGGGTTAGGGTGTTATTTGAACCGGATTGAAAAGTTCAAAGGGATCAAATATCTAATTTCGTAATTCAGGATACCAGATGAACTTTCGAGCAATGTTTGGTTTGGGGTGTTATATGGACTTTTTCCTATATTAGATCACATGCTTACAAGATTTAATTATCGTACACTTACAACAGGAAAAACTTATACACACACACACTAAAAAAATCATCAATTGTCAAATAACTAGAGCTTTCTTCCATTGTTAAACATCGAATAAAAGAGATTAACATAGTTTTAGTTAACAAATAAAATATAAAGATGGTTTTACCTAAAATCAAACCATATTGTTATTCCAGTTGATATATATAGGAAAATGGTACCATACTCCTCGGAGTACGTACTCCCACCTCAAGTATATCACTTAAATAATATTATTATACCTCTTTATCCTTTTGAGTATATTCTAATACTGATTATAAGATACTCCAAATTAAGTTTCACAAAAATTTCATCAAAGTCCACCATTTATAGCATAATTTGTTTATATATTCCTTTTACATATGTAAAACGGTATACAACAAAAAATAAAGGGCTCCGATGAATTTTTTTCAACTATGTCACATTGGAGTATCTTAGAATTATTATTGGAGTATACCGAAAGTGATAAAGAAGTATAACACTTTCGTTTAAGTGGTATATTGGGGGTGGGGGTATGTACTCCTGAGAGTACGGAAAAGCCTTATATATATATGGTAGTTAAATTTGATTTATGCGACGTTTCTTAGTGAAACTTATAGCATATTGTTCCTCTCGGCATAAGTAATCTACTTGTGAAATCCATTCATCAATTAGAGCCGTGTATAAGAAGTTATGGCTAAAAGAAAGAAAAACATATTCGTGTTCAAACTAGTAAACATATTTATTAGTTAGCCGGCCATGGTTCTGATTTCAATAGTAAATTGATGTTCATTTGGTAATAAAATTTGATTTATGCTATGTTTATTAGCGAGAATTATATCATATTGTTCCTCTCGTCATCAGTAATCTACTGGTGAAATTTGTTCGTAAATCGGAGCTACGAATAAAAGGTTATGGCTAAAAGAAAGAAAAATAGATTTGTGTACAAAGTAGTAAACACATTTATTAGTTAGTTAGCCACGTTCTGATTTCAGTAGTGATGTGTTTCAGTAGTAAATTGATGTTCATTTTGTAGTAAAAATTGATTTATGCGATGTTTATTAGTGAGACTTATATTATGTTGTTCCTCTCGTCGTCAGTAATCTAATGGTGAATTTTGTTTGTGAATCGAACCTATGAATAAGAAGATATGGCTAAAACAAAGTAAAAATAGATTCATGTACAAAGTAGAAATCGTGTTCTCAGTACGGGTGACCAACTAGCAAACGCGTTTACTTCTTTGTACATGAGTTATTTCTAACATAGTAAAAACAATAAGTTGCGGTAGTAATACTGTATCACAAAGATAGTTAATTAGAAAATCATAATATAACAAACAAAAGTTACGTTGAACACAGTCTGATGGTAAATTTTTTCGAATATTATGGGATTTGTGACTTTTTTGGGCAGTCTTGCGGAAAGAATTCTTATACACATCAACATTTTTACTATGAAATACAATACAGATTACTGCCAAACATGTAATGAATTTCTCAATTTATTACTACCAAACTTGTAATAATGATTAAAAGGTAACCAGCGACATGTTTTCATCTACGCATGGTGAGACATGGTAGTTTTGGGCCATACATATATACCCACATGTACAAGTTTTGAAAAATTCTCAAAACATAACAAAACGTAGTGGAGGTGAGCTTCTACAATCCTGCAAAATTTGAAGACCAAACTCAATCGTGTTTAAAAGATATGAAAAATACAAACAACAAAATAAATAGTGCTAAACAGTGAAAATCACTATTTAGGCTGAGTTTGTCTTGTGTGTGTGTGTGTATGTGCATGCATGCATATACATACGTATATATGTATATATGTTATGCATATAGCATGCAACAAAATATCCCAGCACACAATTATTCTCTAGAATCTCTGTTTTTAACAATAAAAGGTCAAATTTGCTAAAACACTCAAAACATCACAACGAAAAATTTTAACCATGTATAGCCTTGGTGCTCACAGAAGGAACTAAAAGAACTACTCCACTGTTTCACAAAAAAATGTTGCTTTGAGATACGTGCAATCAAACTTTTGAAACTTTAGCTATCTATATCTTTTTAAATATTTAGATTGGATGCATGAAAATAATATATGTAAATTCATCTCAAAACGTACTTTCGTAATATTGTAATTTTATTGGATTTTTTAAATATATTACAATAGAAATTAGCGATCAAAGTTAAGCTATGGGGCCGTATCGATGTCCAAAATGGCAACTATTTGTGATCAGAGCGAATATATAGAGTGGGCCAAAAAAACCCCGACACAACATCGAATCATTTGTCAAATAAGTTTATCACCATGCATATATATCACGTTGAATTAATGCAAACAATTTGGTATAGAACAACCTCCCGATATATGACACATAAATGATTCTGTAATTTCCAAAAATAATGGGAACAATATCATTTCGCCACATCGTGGAGGCTTTGATTCTAAATCTCTTCAACAGGAGGCAAGCAGCCGTTATTTCTACATAATTTCCTATATGAACTGATAGTGAACCATTAACCATTAATTACATGACAAACTCAACTTCATCTAAAAGAATAAGATGATGGATTAATCCTTCTCAATACCATTAATTACATGACAGACTTTACTCCATTCCTTAAAAAATAAAGGCGCCGGACAAATTTTCTTATTGCTTTATTTAATTTAGGGATAAGAAATGTCATCTGAATTAAACTTACCACCGGCAAATATTTAGAAAGAACAAAGAACAGTCAAAAAGCAAAGATTGGCAACCCAATAGTGGTAAATAGCTTTCCGCTATGCATTTGATTTACTACGTACGAAATAAGTCGTCTAACAATCACGCAATACATGCTACAATACTCCTATTTCGTACGCAAGAGTATAGCCATATGATAAAACCTATAGACAACACTAATCAAGTTCCATCCATCCACTGGTCCATCTCTTTTACAAATGATCTTTCTTTTCGCCCTTACAATTAAGGCATGAATCCTGAAGACGTGCTCCACTAGCCGCTAAGCTGGGCCCTCACATACTAAATTAACAAATCACCTTAAAACCAACCGTACATGCGCTAATCACCGGTACTACTTCGACTCATACTTCGATACACATCGTCGTCGACGCGTAATAGTCCAGGAAATAGTACATCCCGAGCGAGGCTGCAAGCGTTCCACGATCGAAACAAGGCGAGCTCATGTCACCATGCAAGCGGCTGAAACTACACAACATAGCACGAAATAATAACCGCACATGCATCCAGCAACGTCTACCGCAACTCCATTCCCCACCTGAAGGATCGAACGAAACAGCTAAAAGACGAACCAAAACCATCGCAAATCAATCACCCGGTTCCCCAAACCCAGAATAGAGCTCGTAGGCAGCAGCGGGAAGGCGAAGGAATCGAGGAAGGCGCCGTGCGTGCGAACCTGGCTTGGCTGGAGTACTCGTAGAGCTTGCCCTTGGTGGAGAAAATGATGAGCGCGACCTCGGCGTCGCAGAGCACGGAGATCTCGTGCGCCTTCTTGAGCAGCCCGTTCCGCCGCTTGGAGAAGGTCACCTGCCGGTTTATCTTGTTCTCGATCCGCCGCAGCAGCACCGGCCCGCGCCCCATCTCCGCCCGCCCCTCCTGCCCCGCCGCCTCGTGGCACCCTCCGGCTCGCTTGCGTGCTCGAGGCAGCGGCGCCTCCCGCCTAGCTGCAATGGCGACGGCGACGTGTGGAGGAAGCGTGTGGCGCGGTGGTGCTCGGTGAAGAGGAGGGGTGGGGTTGGGGAGGCGAGATCGAGGGGCGGTTTTAGATGGGGCGAGAGGCTGTGGGATGAAACCGGGGTGGTTTTGAGCGCGCCGCTGTCGTGTTTTGATTGGCCGGAGGGGTATCTGACCGACGTGGACAGCTCCTCGCCGTTAGATCTGGAGAGGCGCCGCTATTGCGTCCCAGGTTGGGTGGGCCCGACGACCCGGGGCGCGAGTGAACCCGCGTCCGTGCGCGGCGCAAGGGCTCGCGGGGCCGCGATTGGTCGCCGGGGAGCGTGGGGCCCAGAGGGGTGTGACCGAGTGGTGGGGCTTGGCGGTGCGAAAAGTTTTTTCACTTACTCTCAGGAGTCAGGACTCAGGACTCGGGTGGTCCTCGGCTGTCGGGTACAAGGAAGCGAGACGGCGGGTGACACGTGGCGTTGCCGAGGTGGACACCGCTGATGGGTTGGGACGCACCTGTCAGCTAGTCTCTTTCTCCCTCCCTGTGGACTACTCGCCGCACAGTACCATTTGTGAAAGGCATCGTGTGGCCGGGGGCCTCGCGCGGTGCATGTACTCGCTGGATATTTTTTTAGAGCTCTTCTACACTGATTCCATTCATTTGAATCTAATAGTTAAAATCAATTTAAACCTAGTTATATCTACACATATAGTATTGGTAGTAAAATTTAGATAAAACTAAAAGGGTAAAAAATTCCATTATATTATTTGTTCTCTTCGGTAAAACTCGTCCTGTGACGCTGATGAATAGCGGATGAATGGATAAGAAGACTCTGAAGATCATCAGGTATTCGATAAATCCAAAACTATGAACGAATTAGGAAAAGTCTAAAATACCCCCAATAAATAGATAGAAAAAGTCTAAAATACCCTTAAAAAATGGATGATTAGATTTGATTTCTACTACCACACCACTTAGTACCTATGTTATCCATTATAAAACTTCTCTTTTTTAAGTACGCAAAACAAGAGATATTGATAGTAATAATTTGATTATCACTAATTACTATTATATTTAATATATACATTAAAAATATAAAATAAAGCTAGGTATTAATTAGCGTTAAAGAGGAAACATCTCACAAATTTTACATTAAAATATAAAATACGTTTTATTCGTAGAGCACATAGAGACCTATAGGATGGTTTTTGAGATAAAATTCTGTGTAGTGGCTCGAGAATACATAGAACAATCTCTCTCCTCAATCCTCAAACCACAGGCCAGCTTGGGAATGGCTTGTGTAGGTGTGGGTTTGACTGGGACGGTTGGAGCATTCGCTTCATAATGACAAGAAAGTTGAACTAAAATCCCCGCTAATCCGAACAGGTTGATTCTAATCCCACCTATCCAAACACTGTGGATATCCTAAAGGTGCTCTGATGGATGACTGTAAAGAGAAGATGTGTCAGGTTGCACAAAAGGAGTGTGTTGTAATTTGACAAAGAAGCGTAGGCTGTACGTAAGCATCATATACACACAGACGGCAATGCCAAGCGCTATACGAAGCTTCTATCTTCTGAATCCGATGCATATGGAGAGAAAGAAAAAATCACAGGTTCTCTGTGGCGTACAAATAAATCACGATCCTTCTGGATCGAAGGCTCCACAAATCAATATCTTCTGTTGTTCTGTATGGATAAGTATTCGATGAGACTCAAATACGTACAATAGGCTCTTCCTGACTCCTCTCGAAAAAAGTCATAAAGAAACAAAGAAAAGATAGTAGTGCTTTTATGTCTTCCATCTTAATATACAAAATTTTGAACCATATAAATAGATAAATAATCAGCATATATCTTTATTTATATTTTAATATTTACAGTTTTAAAATAAGAATACATAAAATTAATACTCCTCCGTTTATTTTTATAAGGCCTATTTTTGAATGGTCTTGTTTATAAATGTAAGGCTTGTATATAGATTTAATAAGATATTTCCTTCTATACCTCTATTTATTTTCTCTCATCCATATGCATTTATTCATTACCACCCACATAAAGCATATTTTTCATCTCCTAAGATAATTAAGTAGGAGCATCTAAGTCATTTTTTCTCGTATTTTTCTTAACTTTAATGTAATCTTAATTCTTATGTAAAATTAAAATACGTTATATAAAAATATAAAAATAAACGGAGGGAGCACCTCTTAAAATATCCGCACCGGCGGGGACAATATCCTCTTGCTTGTGGCTTGGTCGCGCCACACACGCTGACACAAGAGTCCAAGACTGTCATTTTAGGTACGGCACATCCTCTGTCCACGCATTTCCAAGCACATCCGCAGTGCACCAAAAGCCAAACTAAACCAATCAATCAGATCAATGTCAGCCATCCATCAGGCGATCAGGCCCATGCCGCCCGCCCCAGCCAGCGACCCCTCCACGCGCGCGAACCACACGGAAAAGCGGACCGGGAATCCTAGGACGACGCCGACATCGGACTCCCGAACGCTGTTGCAATGACGCCACCAACCCTCCCTCCCCCCGGCCCATCACGATACCATGTCGTCGCCATCGCTGTCGCCGTCGCTGTCCATGGCCAACGCCAGTACTGCTACTCTGCAACTCTGCATGCATGCAGGGACATGGCAGCTGCAAGAAAAGTCATCTGCAACAGTGGGTCAGTAGCTTTGGTCTCTTCGGACTGCCAGGACATGGGCACTGATCATGGGACAGCGAGCTGGCTGGCACTGTGTGGAAAGCAGGGGGAACAGTGTTACAGCGGCGTGGTGGCGGCCGTGGATGGGGCCTGACGATAGGACGGGCTCGATCGCCTTCCCTGCAACTGTTGCTGCTCGACCAGCTTTGTGGAAACGATGTACCCTTGATGCTTCAGACATAAACAAAGGTGTCATGAAAGCGGAAGGTTGTGCTAATTGAGGCCAAAGATATGCTTCGATTGGCAGGTGTTCCGTGTTCCTTTCTTCCTCGCTGAACATGGCTACAACATATCCACGGTGACTGACGGTTCAGCCATCCCGCAGTCGTTGGCAGACAAACACCCACTTCCATACTCTGCCTCCGATTATTTCCAGACGCCTTGTTACGTCGACGGCAACTTGAGAACTGTACGTGCTGACTGAAAATATTTATACAGGAGGTAAGGCATTATCTGAAGATCACTTACCCAAAAAAAACATATTTTTATGTCATGTCATTCAATTGCATAGAAAGAACGCTCTTGTTCTTAAGAAACCGGAGTTCGTTTTAGGTGAAAATTGAAGGACTTCTCGATCAGATTCAATGACCATTAATTAATTATACATCAAGGTGCTCAAGGCATCATATCAGATCCCTGCTTCGCGAGATTGTAACTGTCCCGAGCTAAATACTCAATATATGTTATTTTAGATTTTTAGTTTCTACTAAGGTACATCGATAAAAAAGTTATATTACTCCTCTTTATTATATTTTTAGAGTGTACTAATCTAGTCTATGGTAGTAAACGATATTAAAAATAGTTAAAAGCAATGGGTATAGCAGGAAAAAAATAGTAAAAAATCAACTTGGAATAGTATAGTGTATGTATTTAAAAATAAAATTTGAAACCTATAATAATATGTATTCAAAAAAGAGGAGTATTATCCAGAGTATCAAGGAAAAAGTGCAGCTTAGATAAACAAGATTCCATATGTAGCAACGGTTGAACGGTCTCTTCTTTATTTGTTTCATTGCCAGTTTGTTTGAGCTCTCTTGTTTATCGACCAACCTATCCTTGTAAACGTCAGATATATAGACTGGCCTTAGCCTTGTTTGAATGAGTGATAATTCCCTGAGAGTTTTTGTAATTTAGTTTAAATTTAAACTTGACCTTAAAACATTATAATGAAATACCCCTATTAATCTAAACACCACATAAGGCTGTTTGCCTCTATGAAACTTTTGGTGATTGAGTGAAAGCCTTTTCAGGGGACATCCATCTTGCTCCAGTTGAAGAGGGGGGGAAACGGAAGATTACCCGGGGTGTGTTGATGGATGGTGAAATTTGTACACGCATGGAGATTTCTCTGAACGCTGAATGCAGTCTCACGAAGATAACTCAGCAGGGGAAAATATCTAGTGCATCCTAACATTTGGTGTATATATTCTCTTTAGCGATGCAAATGGTCATGAAAAATTCTAAATTTTTTTGGCAATATATTGACACAAAACAAATCTATCGTACCATAAAATTTAAAATCTAAATTAAATATACACACGGAGAAACTAAAAAGGAAAATCCTGCTGAAAATAAAATCTGAAAATAAAAGAAAAAGATAAAGTAATTTTGTTTCTCCTACTATACATCACGTTTTCAGTTAAATTTTTGCAGGATGATTAATTTCATTTTGAATTATTTTAACATATTTTTAAATTTTTCGTGACTATTTCTATCGTATTTAATTTTAAAGAGCTGGATGCACGCCCTCAATTCAGCTGTTGTGAAGTGACCTACTCTTTCTAGGCTTGTAACTATTCAGTCGGTTACATCGTTGTAGTATAGAGGTGAGTATTCCCACCTCTCACGCGGGCGCGACCCGAGTTCGATTCCCGGCAATAGCGTTTCCTTTGTGGGGGTTCAACAACTACTTTTCTTTTCTTTTTTTAAAGATGGGTGTTTGGATTAGGGATATTTCATTACGTTTTAGGATTGAAGAACCAAAATAGCGAATTAGAGAGGGGTGAATGATCACAAATAAATTTTTTCTCTTTGAAAAAAATCTAACCAAAATCCCACTCAAAATACTCACATGAAGAAGAGCAAAAATAGGAAACTTTGTTCTGGCCGGTACTACCGCATCACAGGGGGCGGTAGTGCTGGAGGTCGGTACTACCACTCATTCTAGACGGTCATGTCAGCTTCAAGAATAAAACAGGAATAGAGCACAATCTTAGAACAAAAATTGATATAACTTTGGATCTGTTGGATCAACGCTCATGAAATTTTGTATAAACCTTATGGAAGTTAGAAATCTATTTCAACCTTCAATCATTAGAATTGACTTCAAAGTTTTGATCTTTTTCCAATTGAAGGATGAGTGCACCAAAACTGTGTAAAAACCAAAATCTTGATCTTGGACATGCTCGTGAGATTTTGATGATCAAGGTGATCTTGAATAACCTTTCACTTGTCACAGCAAGCAAGAATACAAGAAAAAATCACACAAACACGACCTATAAGATTTTGTTCGGTTTCTTACAAAGAAAAGTACAAGGTTTGTTTAGATGATTGAGATATAATCTGAAGAAGATTTATCCATCAATCACTCATCAACAAGGATAGAACTCCAGAGTCTGTCGAAGACCTCAATACCCCTAAGAGCACAACCACGCTTTCAACGTGCAGAAATCTACTAGATGTCCATCCTTCTGACAGAAGGTACATATATACTTCGTCTTTGAAAGGACCGGGATGTCACCTAAAGGGGGGTGAATAGGCGATTTTAAAATTTAATTCGCAGCGGAAACAAACAGTTCGGATAGTCTGAAATTTCCTTCGGACTGTCCGAGTGGTTCAAATAGTCTGAGTGACTTTTCGGATAGTCCGAACAGCTCTGCGCACAAAAAACCCTAAAAAGTAGATCTGAGCTATCTAGTGAGTACGACTAACCCCAAATGAGATCTATGAATTTAGAGTACCTCAGGTAGTCGAGTACTCACCAAACCACTTCACAAAAGCTTGCCACAACTTGAAACCCTAAGTCTCAAGAAACCACAAATAGGGAAAAACGAAGTAATCCAAGAAACAACAAAATGCACAAGTAATTTTACCCGAAGTTCGGATCTTTGAGGAGATCATACGTCTCCGTTGAGGCGGCACCAAGTCGGGGTCTCTTTCAACCCTAATCCTCTAGGTGTTGCACCAAGCACTCACCTACTTTTCCCTTGAATTCTTCCCTTGCGGAGGTGGATTCGACCTTCACAAACTTCCGGCGGCGTCCCACACGAAGATTAGGAGCTCACCGGCGTCTCCTAGCCATCTAGGAGTCCTCAACCTCCAAGAGTAATAGATGTGCCAAGAAATCCGCGAGAGAATAATTTTTGTACTCAAGATGAATCAATATCACTAGATCTATCAATCTCTCAACTCACTCAACCTCAAAAGATTCACAAATCAAAAGATTGAGAGGGAGTGAGGGCTTGAGCTCTTGAGGTTGGAATGGCAGCAAATGAGTGGAATTAATGCTCTAAGTGTTGGTAGGTGAGAGTATGGGGCTTTTATAGCCACTCAAAAACTAGCTGTTTTGAGTTGTGCCCGAGTCTGTTCGGATAGTCCGAACAGTTTGTATTCCAGGCAACCGAGCAACACAGTTCAGATAGTCCGAACATTTCTTCGGACAGTCCGAACGCCTCGGATACTCCGAGCATTCGGATAGTCCGAAAAATCTTTGGACACTCCTGTAGGGTCGAGGATGCGCCTAGAGGGGGGTGAATAGGCGTTTTACAAAATTAATCGCTCGCTAATTCAATTCGCTCTAATCAACCCCTATGTCAAAACCTACACAATTATAATGTGGAAGCGATAAATAGGTTTTGACAATTAAAGCCTAAATCAACTAGGCTCACTAGTGCACTAACTAAATTATGTCTCTACACAAGAATTGCTAAATTGATCAACTAAATAATACTAGCAATTCTAATTCAAGCAATTGATAAATACTCAATAATGTAAATGCTTGAAAGAAAGGAGACAAGGGACAACCGATGTTTTTCCGTGGTGTTCGGAGACTTGCCGGTCTCCCCTAGTCCACGTTGAGGCTAGCCCAACCACTTGGACCGGCTCCCGCTCGAGCACCCGCCTCTTTCCACTAGTCGTGGTTTTCACGCTTGCCAGAGGCTCAACCCGAACCTTCACAAACTTCATTGGGGCTTCTCACACCTCGAGAGCTCCCGCAAGACGACGCCACGTCGTCTAGGAGTCGACAACCTCCAAGAGTAATAAAATTGCTCCTCGCTTGAACCTCACAGGGCACAACAAATCGAACCGGTGATCACCAAGTGCAACACATGCACAAGGCCTCACTCAAGTGCAACACATGCACAAGAGCCTCTCAAATCACTTCCTAATTGCAACACATGCAATTAGTCTCACTCTTATGCTCAAGAAGCAAAGGGAGAAGAGCAACACATGCACACAACTCCCACACACAGCAACAACACCAAGAACCCCCCTTTAAGCCCCCAAGGGGGTATATATAGCCCCCATAAGAAAACTAGCCATTTGGGGGCAAAATGGGCAAAATCGACCTTTCTAAGGTACCGCTGAGTAGCCCCAATGGTCGGCTAACGGCATACAATCCGAGATTACCGCCCTCCCGAGGCAGTGAGTATCAAGACTTCATGATACTACCGCTCCACTGAAGCAGTAGTGCCGGCCTTGCCGACCAGAAAATCACGCCATAATGGAAAAGAGCTACCACAGTATAACCCGTAGTACCGCATTTGCGGTACTACGCCGTCTTCTTGGTAGTCTTGCCAACAGAGAAATCTGATTTAACTCCAAAAATCCATTTCTCCAAAAATAAACTTATTCTTTGAGCCACAAAGATGATCAACACCTGATCATACACACGTGCAAAACACATTCGCACCAACTTAGCTCATGCTCAAAGAATTTCAACCAAATTGCAAAAACACATTTCGCAATCAACTCAAAGACTATTTGCAAAACATATTAAGCAAATCAAACTCGAGTTTATGAGATTTATCCCCCTAGCCATGTGAAGGTCAACACGAGACCCAGTCAACTTGCCAACACCCGTTGCAAGCCCTATTCACATGCTCTCGGAATTCCGGACTCATAAACCTCAGTTTATTCGCACAACGAACTTGCAAACAACACAATAAACACATTTCATGCTTGAGCACTACTCTTTGCAACACATGCAAAAGTCTAGCTCCAAGCAACATCAAATCAAGATGCATGAACTCTTCAAATTGCAACACATGCAATTCTCTAGTTCAATGCAACACCAAAACCAAACTTCACACCAAAACCAAACTTCACACCAAAACTAAATCACACGTATGAGCTCTTTACTCGCAACACATGCAAGCCTCTAGCTCCATACAAACACACAAACATCAAATCATGCTTGAGCTCTCTCCTTTTGCAACACATGCAAAACTTAGCTCAAAGCAACTACACGGTTTTATAAAGATTTGTTTTGCGAACAAATCATGAAGCTTCAACTAATGCAACACATGCAAAAGTGAACTTCACGCAAAAGCCAACGCACTAGCTTATCACTTCTTGCAACACATGCAAATCAAAGCATTATGCGAAAACCAAATACAACCAAGCATAAGTTTAACCCATTCGCAACACATGCCAAATGGTTAACCCATATGCAAAAACCAAATCAAACTATGATTTGAGCTTGAGTGAACGCGGGATGAGATCGCCAACACATGATGAAGCTCAAGCAAAGGGAACGACCCCTCTTAATAGCACGGCGATAAAACCTTAGACTCAAAGACTACAAAAGTCCTTAGCCTATCTAATTATACCTTCGCCGCCGCGCACAAGCAATCCCCTTTGGGGTTTTTATGATCATCGCTTTGATACTCCCCTGGGATCGTTACTCGACTCCTCTTTATCTTCGGGATCCTCTCTTGATGCCCATCAACTCATGATGCCGTCCTTGTCCCGTTCTCATTATCTCATCCATCTTTGGACCTAACTCAATCACAACTCATACAAATAGTTAGTCCAAGATGCATGATTGTCTCAATTATCTCTTGCACTCCATTAACATATAATGGATGCATTTAGATCAATTGAGCACAACCTAAATCAATTGAAATGATTTAATTGTGTCTTAAGTACAATAATGCAACTCATGCTTTATTATACTTAAGAACTATTCATTTGTCCTTAATTAATCACAAAACACCGTCAACACATGATGAAGTGTTCTTTAATGATTAACAAGACAAATGAATTCAATTTAAATTATCATTTAAATTGGTATGAGTATATATTAACTACACAAGTTTTCATATACTCATGTTGATGAAAAGTAATGATCCATTATATGTAAACTATATGGAAATGATCATTACTCTAAATCATCAACTATAGAATACACCCCACATGTATATGTGCATAGATATAATTGACTTGGACATAATATGCACATATCCAATTTGATCATATTGGAGTATATCCTATATTACCATGAGTATACTTATAACTAGGCAATTCAAATATATACTTAAGGATTTAGTTTCTTTGTCTTGATCCTTATGTGTGTCAATAACGAATCGATCAATACAAAGAGACTTTCAAGTTAAACTACAAACTCCCCCTAAATATGTGCATCCATGTAATATATGGATTGAGAAACATAATGCACATTTTGTGGTAAATGTAATGGGGACATTCATACTTTAACTTGAATCCAAAGTATGCAACTAATGTTAGAATGAATACACATACATACCTCGGGTTTTCCATTTTTCAATGCGATGAGACTAATCAAAGATATTCTAAATAAACAAGTTAGTCTCGATATAGGATTTGTCATTAATAACAATATCGCATTAATGGATAATCACAATATTAGATTTGTCATTAACACCAAAACCATAACTAATAAAGGTTGAACTTACAACTCCGAACCCAAATAAACCTGACCTAACCGAGGGGTTGCACTCGGATACTCCGAATAGGATTTCGGACATTCCGAACCCAAATATTCCAGAACTAACAGAGGGGGTCAGCTCGGACATTCCGAACAAAAGTTCGGATACTCCAAACTGTTTTGAACAAAATGCCCCCAAGACTTTACATGTTGACTCATTTTGTGACTAAGATTCATCATTGAGCACATTAAGTCATTCTAAAGCTATTTCTCGCCACAACCCTCTTTATAGTACGGCAATCCTTAAACTCAAATAAAAATAAACCTTGATACACAATAATTGAGTCTAACCGATGCCATTTTCTCCTTTATTTTGAGGGTGCTCTTTTTCTTCGTAGCTTTCTCGTGAATGCGATAATCTGTGTCACAAAGCCTTATAAAGCTCATTAGTCACTTAATCTTGTTGACATTAATCACCAAAATCATAAAGGGGCCTAGATGCACTTTCAATCTCCCCCTTTTTGGTGAATTGATGACAACACGATTAGATTTATGAATAAATTGAAATGAGATTGTATTTGGAATACCAAATACATAGTGAAGCTCCCCCTAAAGGTGTGCATTAGAAAAATTTTAGTGGAATCTCAAATGCACAAATTTTGGCGAGAGCTCCCCCTATATCTTTGCATTCGAGGGAATATAACAAGATATTTAACAAGTAATTGCACAAATAGATATGGCATGGTATGGGCACACAAATGCATTGCTTAAGGAAATACGATATAGTTCCATATCCAACATTCAACCATTAAGCAACACAACCAAAAACATTAAGCAAATAATCCACCACAAGCAAGAACAAAACAGATAAAGTAAGCAAACTAAGCAAGGAAAGTTCAAGCAATCAACACATCCAGAAGATAAATCTAAATCGATAAATCTAAATCCCTTCTCCCCCTTTGGCATCAAGACACCAAAAGGATCACTCCTCGCTACCGTCGTCGTCATCGTCGTCGCTGTCTTCGCCTGGTGTGTAAGCAGTGTCACCTTCTTCAACTTCACCGATAGGCGCAGAAACGGCGGGAAGGTCGAAGAGCTGCCGAGTCTCAGAATATACTATCGCTGTGTCTGACTCGGACTCTGACTCCTCAGATGAGCAACAGAGGTTGAGCTTCCCTTTGATGACGTTCAATTAACAATGCGTGTCGGCAAGCTTGACATTCATCTCCTTGATTTTCTTGTGATTCTTTATCCCTAGGCAAAATATAGCACGAAGCATTGACTTGATAGAGCCGCCTGAAGAAGAGGGATGAGCTGGAGATGAGGGTTTTGCTGAGGAGGAAGGTGCCGCCGTCTCCGGGTCTGCAGCGATGAAGGAGCGAGTCTGGCGTTGGCCGAGCAGAGCTTTAATCAGACGGACCTGGTAAGGAAGATGATCCACATCCTTAGCAAACCAAAGATCGGAAATGCTCTCAACCATGCACATGACATAAGGAGCAAATCCACAGCTGCTACGCGGACTGAGAGAGTTAAGGCGGATCTCCTGCCAAATAAAATCAAACACATCGAAAGGCCTTGATCCTTTGCCAATCTTCAGAAGCAAGTTCCTGGAGTAGGAGCTGATGTTCGTTGCATCTCCCTCTTTGGGCCAAAGGGTCTTCCGAAGCAGCTTGTATAGAATGGCATAGAAAGGCTTCAATCCCTTTGTGGTACCGAGCTTGAAGTTCTGATACTCATCATACAGTGGGTCCAAATCATTGATACCTGAGGTGTCCAAAGTGTGCAACTTATCCAAGTTTTCCCAGCCCTCAGTGGAGAAACCCAAGCAATCAGCAAACTGAGCCTTAATCACAGAGTAATAAAGCCCATCCACCATAAACCACATCGTGCATGCCTCGTCGGTGTCAATATACAAGGTGGCATAGAATTGAGCCACCACCTCGTTGTTTCACTTGCATCGAGAGGACATGATCTCCCTTAAGTTGTGGTGCTCACAAGCCTCGATGACAAGGTTGAACACTGCATCTTCCTGTTGCTGCATGTACTCCCAGTATATCCATTGCATAAGAGCTACTGGGTTCTTCTTCTCAGCAATCACAAAATCATAGAAATCCTGCTAGAAATGATTCCAAAACCTCTTGTCCACATAATCTTCTTGGAGATACAACAATGGGTCTTGGCTTCTGTGCTGTCTGACCTCTTTTCCTCTCCCATGTCCAATGCAATAGTTAATTTTCTTTTTGGGAGTCACCCCCATCGGAGTCATACAGATGGATGGGTGAATCTGCAATGGATTAATCAATTCTCCTGCCCTGCGCTACTCAGCACACTTAGCTGCCCTCATCCTAGGCATAGCTACACGTGGATCTTCTGAACTGCCCCCTTGCCCATCACCACCTTGCCTTTGTCCAGAAGCTGCGGCCTGGGATTTCTGACTTCTTTTGCGCACAGCTTGACGCTTCTTTCTTCCCGCAGATGGAGCTGGAGGAGAATCCGAAGGGGAATCGGAAGGAGACTCCGTAGGGGCTGCAGGAAGATGCGAAGAAGAATCGCCCGCAGGATGATCATGCTTCACCTTCTTCTTGCGAGCCATGGTGACGTCGATTTGGCGAGATGGGCGAGGAGGAGGACTGCCACCCTGAGCAGGATCCATTCTAGAGGTATACAAAGGTGGAAACAAGATTAGACTCTAATTATAACCTAGATGAGCAACAAAGGGTTGAAATGAACTCATAACCTTCGGATAGTCCGAAGTTATCTTCGAACAGTCCGAAGTTTTCTTCGGACACTCCGAACGAAAACTCGGACAGTCCGAGGTGAGTATTCACAAACCCTAGATTACTCAACCTAGACAATAATCCAATGAAACTAGAGCTAACCACGGGAAGACTATCCTAGCAAGGTCTAGAACAATCTAGAGTCCAAGGATTTGCGAAAAATAGATGAGAAATTGCCAAAATTAGGGATGATTCAAACCGACCTTTGGAGAGCGAAAAACGGAGATTTCGAGACGAAATTAGGGCGATGACGCAGAGGAGATGAAGCCCTTGCCCTTGAGGAACGTCTCAGGACCCTCGATTCGTGAGAATATGGGCCAAATAGTGAGATCCGAGAGGAGGGGTGAGGGAAAAGAGAGAGAAACTGAGTTTAGGTTTGAAAAGGAATAAGGGATGAAGATGAGGTCAGGCTGGGTTAATCAGCCCGAGACCTCACTTCGGACAGTCCGAACAATTCGGACAGTCCGAATGGAATTTCGGTCAGTCCGAGCTGTCTTCCTCAGGATGGCTTGAAACAAGGAATTGAAAGGCTCCGGAGCGAGAAAGAGGTGAGATGACCTAATGAGTCAAGTCATAAAGTGATCAGCAAGCCATACAACCAATCAAACTATGATCACAAGATGAATGACAAGATCCGAAGATCAAGAACCAATTAACGTAGGAAAGTGAAGAGGAATAAATTGAAATAAGATTTTCTTAAAACATTTTCCACTCATCACCCAATTGTATGCATATTTCAAGCCAAGTTGCAAGAGTCTAGAATATTTAGCCCACTCCTCAAATCACAAAATCTCTTTTCATCAAGAGGCTTGGTAAATATATCGGCTAATTGATCGTTTGTGCTAACATGTTGGATATCAATATCGTCTTTTGTGGAATGATCTCTTAAGAAATGGTGGCGAATATCGATATGCTTTGTACGGGAATGTTGGACGGGATTATTGGCAATTTTTATGGCACTCTCATTATCACACAAAAGTGGGACATGGTTATAGGTTAGGCCATAATCGTTTAGGGTTTGTCTCATCCAAAGTAATTGAGCACAACAACTCCCGGCCGCTATATATTCGGCTTCGGCTTGGATAAAGCTACGGAATTTTGTTTCTTTGAGGACCACGAGACAAGAGATCTTCCTAGAAATTGACAAGTCCCCGAAGTGCTCTTCCTATCCACTTTACAACCGGCGTAATCCGCATCAGAATTGCCAACTAATTCAAAAGATGAACCTTTTGGATACCATAGCCCAAAATGAGGAGTATGCACTAAATATCTCAAGATTCTTTTCATTGCCACCATGTGGCACTCTTTAGGAGCGGCTTGAAATCGTGCACACATGCACACACTAAGCATGATATCGGGTCTAGATGCACAAAGATAAAGAAGAGAACCGATCATCGAACGATATACCTTTTGGACAACTGGTTTACCTTCTTTGTCGAGGTCTAGGTATCCGTTGGCTTGCATGGGCGTCTTGATCGGCTTGGTGTTCTCCATACCGAACTTCTTCAGCATATCGTTGATGTACTTGGTTTGACATATGAAAGTTCCTTCCTTGAGTTGTTTCACTTGAAAGCCAAGGAAGAACTTCAATTCGCCCATCATGTACATCTCAAACCTTTTAGTCATAATCCTGCTAAATTCCTTATACAATTGTTCATTAGTAGACCCGAATATAATGTCATCAACATAATTTTGACAAACAAATAGATCATTATCAATATGTTTAGTAAAGAGAGTAGGGTCGGCCTTTCCGACTACAAAACCTTGTTCGAGAAGAAAATCTCGAAGACACTCGAACATGCTCTTGGTGCTTGTTTGAGTCCATATAGTGCCTTGTGCAGGAAGTAGACATAGTCCGGAAAGTTTGGATCCTCGAAGCCGGGAGGTTGCTCAATGTAGACCATCTTGGAGAGTGGTCCATTTAGGAATGCGCTTTTTACGCCCATTTGATACAACTTAAAATCAAGGTGAGTAGCAAAGGCAAGTAATATTCTAATAGATTCAAGCCTAGCTACAGGAGCATATGTTTCATCGAAATCCAAACCTTCGATTTGTGTGAAACCTTGAGCGACCAATCGGTCTTTATTCCTAGTCACTACTCCATACTCGTCTTGCTTGTTCCGAAATACCCATTTGGTTCCAATCACGTTTTGCTTGGGTCTTTCGAAAGCTTCCATACTTAATTCCGCTCGAAGTTGTTTAGCTCCTCTTGCATAGCCATCACCCAATCTGGATCTTGTAATGTTTCTTCTACCTTTAGTGGCTCAAGAGAAGAAACAAACGAGTAAAATTCACAAAAATTTACAACTCGAGATCTAGTGGATACTCCCTTGTTAATATCTCTGAGTATGTTGTCGACTGGATGATCCGTTATATGCTCTGGTAAACTCTTGGATGAGGGACAGTGGCATTGGTTCTTTGAATAGGTTCCTCATCGTCTTAAGCGTTGTTCGAGCCATCTTGTGCTTGCAATGAGGAAGAGGGAGCATCACCCGGAGCATCCAAGTTTGCATCCGGACTCTTAGGACTAGTTCGAATATTCTGAGTCTTATCCCGGACATTTTGAGTTGGAGTGCTTGGGGTTGCTTCTTGCTCAATTGGTCTTACTTCCCCAATGGCCAATTTCTTGATTGCTTCGCACGGTGGTTCTTCCCTGTCAATCACAACACGATCAACTTGTTCTACTTGAGAACCGTTCGTTTCATCAAATGTTACATCACGCGAGATTTCAACTACACCGGTGGTGTTGTTGAAAACTCGGTATGCATAAGCATTTGACCCATAACCAAGCAAGAAACCTTCATCTACTTTGGGAGCAAATTTAGAGGACTTAGCTCGCTTGTTGAGAATGTAGCATTTGCTTCCAAAGACTCGGAAGTAGGAAACATTTGGCTTCTTGCCGGTGAGAAGCTCGTACGCTGTCTTCTTCAAAATCTTGTGGAGGTATAACCAGTTGGTACTGTGACACGCGGTGTTGATAGCCTCCGCCCAAAAGATGTTGGAGACCTTGTACTCATCAAGCATTGTGCGAGCCATCTCGATGAGTGTTCGATTCTTCCTCTCGGCCACCCTATTTTGTTGAGAAGAATAGGGAGCCGAGAACTCATGCTTGATGCCCTCCTCATCGAGATATTCCTCCACGCCGGTATTCTTGAATTCAGTGCCATTGTCACTTCGAATTCTCTTGATCTTCACTTCAAATTCATTTTGTGCCCTTCTCATAAATTTCTTTAAGGTTCCTTGGGCTTCACTTTTGTCATGCAAGAAAAACACCCAAGTGAAACGAAAAAAATCGTCAACAATAACGAGACCATACTTGTTTCCTCCGATGCTTATATATGTGACTGGGCTGAACAGATCCATATGGAGCATCTCCAGAGGTCTTGTGGTAGTCATCACATTCTTGGCGGGATGAGAGGCTCCAACTTGTTTTCCGGCTTGACATGCGCTACACACCTTATTTTTCTCAAAGACAACATTCGTTAATCTAAGGATGTGATTGCCTTTAAGGAGTTTGTGGAGGTTCCTCATACCAACATGAGCAAGTCGGTGATGCCATAACCAACCCATGCTAGATTTAGCCATTAAGCACGTTTCAAGGTTAATTCTATCCGTAGTAAAATCTATGAGATAGAGATTTCCCTTTAAACGACTCTTAACAGCTATCGAACCATCATCCCTCTTAATGACGTCTACACCTTTATCACTAAACACACAATTGTAGCCCGCTTCACATAATTGAGCAACGGACAACAAATTGTAGCTTAGTGATTCGACAAGCAAAATATTATTTATATGAAAATCATTTGCAATGAGAATCTTACCTAAACCTACCACTTCACCTTTTCCATTGTTGCCAAAAATGATGCTTTCACTATTTATCCCATTTGCATCCAAATGTGCGAACATTATCCTTTCTCCGGTCATATGATGTGTACAACCGCTATCCAAGATCCAACTTGATCCACCGGAGATGTAGGCCTACAAAACGAAATTTAGATTTTGCTTTTTGGTACCCAAACTTGTTTAGGTCCGTGCACGTTAGTGACAAGAGACTACGGGACCCAAATCGATCGCACATAAGAAACATTTTTGGGTTTACGCCCGATATGACAAGCAACTACACGACCTAGGTTAGTTCTTTTAAGCACATAAGAAGCAAAGAAAGTAGAGTGAGCTTTATACTTGGAGTTTCCTTCGCCCTTAACAAAGTGAATGGGTTTGTTCAACGGGGCAACCACAATGTGGCTCTTTTGCCCTTGGGTGGAACATACCCAAGCCCATATTTCATAACGTTACCTTGGCGCTTACCGAGGAACTCCTCTAATCCTTTACTAGCCTTATAGGACTTTTAAAGTCCATCTTCAAGCATTCCCTTGAGCTTCTCATTTTTATGAGCTAATACTTGCAAAGTCTCAAGGTTAGTGGCACAAACGTTAACATCAATATTAAAACATTCAGCACAACCATTGCTAGTAGAAGCTAATGAAGCATTGGGATTGTTGTTAGTAATTGTGAGGGAGTTATTCGAGAGATCAACAAGCTTCAACTCTAGAGCCTTGCAAGCATCCTTTGCTTGAGCAAGTTGCTCTATTAGTGAAGCATTGGTGATCTCAAGACCTACTTCGGACTTGGTCAATTTTGAGCTCTTAACCAATTCCTCATTTTTCTTTCTTTCAAAAGATAAGCTCTTCTCTAGCTCACGATTTTTCTCCTTTTCAAGGATGAGCAAATCCTCTTGAGCCTCGAGAGTGGCTTCCTTTTGTTCTACAATTTTTTCTAATTTTTCAATATCTTTTAAAAACAAATCTAACATATGAATGTCAAAATCCTTCATGGATTTGAGCATAATATCAACATCATCATCATCACTATCACTATTGCACTCATCTAGACAATTATCAACAATAGAGGGAGTGGAGGCTTTTGATGATACCTTGTGCCCCTTTGCCATAAGGCACATCGGAGCTTCTTCATCTTCGTCGCTCAAGTTGTCGAAGAGGCCCTTCGACTTTGTCGTTGAAGTAGCGATGGCGACGGAGGCGAGTCCACCCTCATTGTCGGAATTAGACTCGGAGTCGGAGTTGGAGTTGGAGTCGGAGTCCCACTCCTTTCTAATGTAGGCATGGCCTTTGCCCTTGTACTTCTTGCTCTTCTTCTTGTCCTTCCTCCGGTACTTGTCTTTCTTATGAGGCTTCTCCTCTTTCTTCTCCTTTTGCGGGCACTCGGCAATAAAATAGTCGGGTTCAACGCATTCATAGCATCTTCTGGTGGAATGTCTACCCCTTGATTTGCTTCCAAAGTTCTTTGAGTGACCTCCCGGTTTGAAGTTCTTCTTTTTGAAGAATTTGTTGAATTTTCTTACGAATAGAGACATGTCCTCATTAGTCAATGGGCCACATGACTCATCATCTTCACATGAGCTTGTTTCGGCTTCTTGTATCATTTTGACGGCCTTCAAAGCAACTCCTTTCTTCTTCCCGGACTTGAGCTCTTCCACCACCTCGGCCTCTTTGATCATCATTTCATCCATCATCAGTCTTCCAATCACATCATGAGGCGTCAAGGTGTCGAAATTTGGCCGGTCTCGGATTAGTTGAACAAGACTACGGTTGGTGGGAGTGATCACACGAAGAATAATCTTCACCATCGCCTTGTCGGTTAACTCGGTACATCCAAGTCCTTTAGCTTGATTGACTAGCTCCATCAATCGGTCAAACATATTGTTTTAGCCTTCTCCATCTTATAGAGTGAACCGACTTAGCTCACCGATGATAAGCTCGATCTTTAACTCACGAACACTTGATATACCTTCGTGCGTAATCATGAGCCGTTCCCATATTTCCTTGGCATTATCGAGTCCATCAACTCGGTTGAATTCGGAATCACTCAAAGCATTGAACAAGGCATTGACGGCCAAGTCATTGAAATGTTGAGCTTTGTCTTCTTCGGGAGTGAGATTCTTTGGATCAACGGGCTTGAAACCTGTTTCTACAATCTTCCGAATACAAGGGTGAAGCGATCTCAAATGCATCTTCATCTTGTGTTTCCATGTGACATAGCGAGTGCCATCGAAGTAAGGCGCTCTACCGGAGGATACGGAAACATAAGATGAGGAGCTTGAGACTCCAATAGCAGGGTATTCATAAGGAATCTCCACCCCTTTGCCGGAACCCGTGGCCTTGTCTTGGTCACGGCTTCCGTCATTCTTTTCTATTAGTGACATCTTGATTCTCCAAGCGGTTAAGCCAAACTACGGAGATTTGGCTCTGATACCAATTGAAAGGACCGGGATGTCGCCTAGAGGGGGGGTGAATAGGCGATTTTAAAATTTAATTCGCAGCGGAAACAAACAGTTCAGATAGTCCAAAATTTCCTTCGGACTGTCCGAGTGGTTCGGATAGTCCGAACAGCTCTGCGCACAAAAACCATAAAAAGTAGATCTGAGCTATCTAGTGAGTACGACTAACCCCAAATGAGATCTATGAGTTTAGAGTACCTCAGGTAGTCGAGTACTCACCAAACCACTTCACAAAAGCTTGCCACAACTTCAAACCCTAGGTTTCAAGAAACCACAAATAGGGAAAAACGAAGTAATCCAAGAAACAACAAAATGCACAAGTAATTTTACCCGAAGTTCGGATCTTTGAGGAGATCCTACGTCTCCATTGAGGCGGCACCAAGCCGAGGTCTCTTTCAACCCTAATCCTCTAGGTGTTGCACCAAGCACTCACCTACTTTTCCCTTGAATCCTTCCCTTGCGGAGGTGGATTCGACCTTCACAAACTTCTGGCGGCGTTCCACACGAAGATTAGGAGCTCACCGACGACTCCTAGCCATCTAGGAGTCCTCAACCTCCAAGAGTAATAGATGTGCCAAGAAATCCGTGAGAGAATGATTTTTGTGATCAAGATGAATCAATATCACTAGATCTATCAATCTCTCAACTCACTCAACCTCAAAAGATTCACAAATCAAAAGATTGAGAGGGAGTGAGGGCTTGAGCTCTTGAGGTTGGAGTGGCAACAAATGAGTGGAGTTAATGCTTTAAGTGCTGGTAGGTGAGAGTATGGGGCTTTTATAGCCACTCAAAAACTAGCTGTTTTGAGTTGTGCCCGAGTCTGTTCGGATAGTCTGAACTTAAGTTCGGATAATCCGAACAGTTTGAATTCTAGGCAACCGAGCAACACAGTTCGGATAGTCCGAACATTTCTTCGGACAGTCCGAACGCCTCGGATACTCCGAGCATTCGGATAGTCCGAAAAATCTTCGGACACTCCGAACCCAAATAAACCTGACCTAACCGAGGGGTTGCACTCAGATACTCCGAACAGGACTTCGGACATTCCGAACCCAAATATTCCAGAACTAACAGAGGGGGTCAGCTCGGACATTCCGAACAAAAGTTCGGATACTCCGAACTGTTTTGAACAAAATGCCCCCAAGACTTTACATGTTGACTCATTTTGTGACTAAGATTCATCATTAAGCACATTAAGTCATTCTAAAGCTATTTCTCGCCACAACCCTCTTTATAGTACGGCAATCCTTAAACTCAAATAAAAATAAACCTTAATACACAATAATTGAGTCTAACCGATGCCATTTTCTTCTTTATTTTGAGGGTGCCCTTTTTCTTCATAGCTTTCTCATGAATGCGATAATCTGTGTCAGAAAGCTTTATAAAGCTCATTAGTCATTTAATCTTGTTGTCATTAATCACCAAAATCATAAAGGGGCCTAGATGCACTTTCAGTCTTACTAGAGACAGAAGCAGCAAGAGGAACAACCTTCTGGTCAGATATTCCATGAACAACACATAATGATGCTTGACATGGAAGCTACTAAGATCTTTCTACTATTAGAGCCACGCACAATGGTGGGAGAATGTGCCCGAGCATGCTTCAAGCAGTCAAATCCTAGACCTTGATTGAACCTACTAATCTTGGACTGGTCTAAGATAAGATTGAGCTTCTTCTTGTCTCCTACAAACTTCTCAAGAGTGCTCATGGGGTACTCACACTCCTGGAAAAGAGAGGCATAGAAAGAACAAGGGAAAGAAGATGAAAAAGAGCCAGATAAGGAAAAATGACCAGCACGTGCATTTTTCTCTCTAAACACAGTTGCCTCAGTCTTGAGGGCCTCATAAGATATGCACAGGACATTTCTAATTCTAAGGGTCTGGGCCTCTAGCTTCTTCCTAAGCTTGATTTGAATTTTATCCAAGTCTCCCTCAATCTCAGCACATCGCAAGCAACTTTCTTATGAATTAACTAGTAAGTCCTTAGTAAGTTTAGCACATTTGATATTTAAGACATTATTGTTAAGTTTTAGTTGTCTACAGCTCTCACATGAGCTGACTGAGTACTTAGAAGCATGCAGTTCAAGTTCATTATTTCTAATAGATAGTTTCCTAATATGAGTGCTCATGGCATCAATTTCAGACAGCAGTTTAGGATAATTTTTACAAGATATGTTAGTATGACCATGAAAAAAACTATCATCTACAGGAATAGTATCAATAGGACTAGTGCTAGCATTCTTCAACCTAAGACCCTCAAGCTCAAAAAGCACACTTTAATGATGGTCTTTAGATTCTCCAGCACCACAAGCAAAGCATCGCAAATAATACAGTCATCAAAGTCTTGGGAAGAACAAGATCTAAGTGAAGCCAACTCCCGAGATAAGATATCTACATCCTTCTCTAACTCCATACACCTAACTCTAGTATAAAATTTTCCTAGCTTACAGAAGCATTATTGAGCTGATCATAGAAGCATACCTCGTCCAAGTCATTATAGAGTTCAAAGTCGCTGATGCCGTTGGCATCGGCTATGAAACACATGCCGATGAAGTCGTCGTCACTTTTGTTCTTCTCTTGCGGATCATCCCCACCCTCATCGCTCTAAGTCTCAGTGTCAGAGAGGCTGATGTCATCGAGTGCAGCGAGGACAAAGTGCAAAAGTTTCTTGTTCTTCAGGAAGTTGTGATACTTCTTCTCAAGCGCAGAGTAGTTGGAGGTTTCTTGTTACCGTTCTTATCGGTGTAATCATTCTTTCTTGAACTGCAAGAGTCATTCTTACCCTTTTCTAGCTTAGGGCAGTTTGCCCGAATGTGGTTAGGGCCACCACACTCGAAGCAGGTGATCGTGTCACCTCTCTTCCTCTCCCTCACCCTCTTGTAAGCATGAGAAAATTTGCGGACTAAAAAAGCAAGCTCACTTTCTGAAAATATTTTCAACTATTCATCGCTTAGCACGCAAAGGGTGGAAAGGAAGAAACCAACTAAGGTCTCAGAACAAGATCCAATAGGATCGGTGACCAAGGTCATCGACTACGACTTCGTCTTACGAGAAACGACATCGATCTCATAAGTCTTAAGTTGGGAATAAAGCCTATCAAGAGTCAAGGTTGATAATTTGTGGTGTCCTTGATGATGATCACCTTCATCTCCCAAACCTGAAAATCGAGTGCGGTCAAGAAGTATCGAGCTTTCTTCGACTCAGAGTATGTACAACCAACTACACAGAGATCACTCAAAATTTTTGTAAAACAACCAAAATACTCATCAAGGGTCTCACCAGTATGCTGTTCAAATTTGTTGTAGTCACGCTTGTATTGATCCTGTCTCACCATCTTGGTCTGGGTGGTTTCTTTATAGTAAGCATCGAGGATCACTCAGATATGATGAACATATCATAGATGAGAAATCCTATCATACTCACTGCAGCTATGATCTTGTATGAAGATGTTCCTTACCTTAGCATTCGCCTCGATATGAGCCATATTACTGGCTATGACGTTTTCATCGACAGTAACCTCATACCGGAGCTTCACTTTCTGCAAATCAGGAAGCCCTTGACAGTGATGTACAACTCCATTCTCGATTTCTAAAAAGAAAAATCAACTCCAGAAAAAATCAGAGGCATGTTGAAATACTTGTCCATTGTCATGGCTCTTGAGACTGGTCAAGGTCTATAAAAGAGCACAATCAGGCATAAATAAATTTCCCTTTTGAAAAGAATCTAACTAAAATCCCACTCAAAGTGCTCACGTGGAAAAGATTAAAAACAGAAAACTCAGTTCTGGCCAGTACTAGAGCAGCACAGAGGGCGGTAGTGCCGGAGGTCGGTATTGTCGCTCATTCTGGGTGGTAGAGTCGGCTTCAAGAACAAAACAGGAATAGATCACGATCTCAGAACAAAAATTGAATAACTTTAGATCGGCTAGATCAACACGCGAGAAATATTATATGCACCTTCTTATAGAAGTCAGGAATCTATTCCAACCTTCAATCATTAGGATTGACGTCAAAGTTTTGACATTTTTTCAATTGGAGGAGTGCACCAAAACTGGGCAAAAACCAAAATTTTGGTCTTCAACTTGCTCGTGGGGTTTTGATGATCAAGATAATCTTAGATAACCTTCCACTTGTCACAACAAGTAAGAACACATGAAAAGAACTACGCAAACACGATCTATAATAATAGCTCTTCAAGAATAAAAGATCGGTTTCTTATACAGAAAAGCATAACGTTTGCCAAGATGATTGAGATATGATCTAAAGAAGATACATATATCAATCATTCATCCTTGGTATAAGATTTACAAGCATTTAGAAAGAGGGGAGGCAAATCCAAATGTGCAAAAAGTAAATTGCAAAATTTTAAAGTGCGAAATTTAAATGCTAAATTTAGGACAAAGTAAATAAGAATTTAAGTGAGAAATTTAAATGTTAAATTTAAGATATAAAGTAAATGCTAAAATTAAATTCAGAATAGTAAGGAAATAAAATTTTATTACTTAAAAGGAATATTTACAAAGTCTTACAACAAAGTAGGTAAAACTCAAAGGAGCACACAAAACCTTCAATTAAGAGACACCCCCTCCTCCTATATTTATAGCAACCTTGGAGCAATCTACACCCTTGGATGAGCTTCTTGGCTCTCAAGAAACCTCATCAAGGATTGATATTCACTCCCTCACTCATACATAGGCTAACCCGCAACCCAATAGCATAACAAGTTTTGCACGCTTCTGAAAGCAAGCTAATTATACCGCTACTTTATCCACTAAACCGCAATCCAACGGCTCTACTTGATCTGAGCAGCTCCAAGCTAGCATCTGGACCATTACCTTGCCTTCTAGGCTTGCAGCGACTCCATCTTTAGTCATCCTCTAGCAATCCTCGACTGTTTGGACCTTTGGCGCACCTTGCCTAGTCCCAGTCATCCTCCGCCTTACCATAACCTAGCAACATCGTCCTGCAAGCATCAAAAACAAAGAAACATATCACATAGCAATGTCCAAAAAGATATGCAATTAATCAACAATTACTCAAAATAAATCTGATTTCGTTCATAAAGTCGGCACAACCGCCAACCATAGCCTGGTTGTACCGCAAGTCCGATACTATTGCACTTTGATCGTTGGTAGTGTCGGTCGCACTGAACACCCCCGAGACACCTCGCTCTGAAAAATAACTATCGCTCATCGATGATCGATAATGCTCTTGTGCAAGACTACCGCCAATGCCAGTCGGTAATGCCGCCTTGACTCGTGAATTTCAAATTGCTTCAAATTTAAAATAGAATGCAAAACAAACTCAAACTTAAGCACCACATGCTCAAACACAGTCAATAACTCATTACACACAAGAATAGACACCTACCTGACCTTTCAAGGATCTAGTTCAAATTTGAATTAAATCTCAAAACCTCCTAAGAAATTACCACTCATCCAAACAAGGCCTTAGCGTTTTCTAGAAAACAAAAACACATCAATAGTTTTCATGTTTTTTCTTTCCCATATGCACCTCTGCCGATAGAATAGCAGGAGTTGAAACTTCAAACATTCAATCCAAAGAGTTTCTCAAACACTACTATGTTTTGGAACCACTGGAAAATGAAGCGAAGGTACCTCTACCAATCAAATGATAAAGGAACAAAAAGAAATTGAGGGAGTGGCCATAAACTGAGTGTGAAATCAGAAATGCGCTTGTAGCTAAAAAACACACATTTTACTAAATCAAAAACACTATGAATCATAGTTTTGGAACTTCTGTATGACACAATGCATTCACTAATTTATTCGCTAAAAATGATTACTGATATCAATTGCCAATCATGATACTTGTGCTCTCAAGGAACAACACAAGAAACAGTAACTTAATACAAACCAAAGAAACTGTGCATCCAGAAACATTATTAAGGACAACTCTCATCAAAGTAATTTCCAAGCAAAGCTGAGGAACATAAACAATATCTTTATTCTAATTTTAAGGTAATCCAACTCTGACATTACAACTGTTCCATTACACAAAGAAAATGAAATTACCTTAAAACCACCTGGACTGTTGTGCAGGGAAGGGATAAATTTAAGTTACAACGAAGTGATATCTCAGTTCATCAACTAAGTGATAATCTCAGTTCATCAACTAAAACAACAGTATTTCAGTATGAATAGTTCACATGAACAAACAAAGTGTATGCTACTGCCTCTCACTTGCTCTTGGGCACAACACCATTTGTGGTGGCAATTGCACCCTTTGGTGGGTTAAGCTCATCCCAAGCCTCGATCCAAGTGACCATTGAGTCAGCTAGCTTGTTGAAGTAGCCATCCACCTTGCCGAGCTTTGCCCTTACCTGCTTGGCCAACTCAAGGTAACACTTCTAAACAGTGGTGGCCTCCTTTGGGAGGGCCAGAGACTGGAAGAAGGGGATCAGCTCCTCTTGCCAGAAGATGCCGTTGTATTCCTTCTTCAAGTTCACAAACGGATTGCTTGCTTTGCTGTGCCAGATGTAGGGCAAGCCAGTCTTCACACCCAAGCCCAAATGATCCGTGATCACCTGTGCTCCAGCATAAAAGACATTGGTATGATTTACTCAGTACAAAGGCAATTGCACCAATACAGAACTGAATCGAGCAATGCACAGCATCATAAAGCATGGATAATGCTTATTAGCTTGCAGCCTTGCACAACACACTAGACATATCCATTGCATTCAAAGGCATAACAACAATGCAACTCTTAATAAAATAACAGAATATACCTTGGTGCACCATCCTGCCCACATATCGTCGTAGCGACCAATAGGCTGGCCATCACCCATAAGACCGAAGTACATTGCAGGACCAATGAGCTCACGATCAAATGCAAGGTTCATTCCACACAATGGGAACAAGGTGCCCTTTGGGATTGTAAGAATAGCATCCACATACCTGATTTCAAGAAAGAAAACATCATATTAGCAAGAAGGGATTGCCTAAGAGATGAAATAATGCCAAAACATAACATCCTTGCCTGGTATTTCTCTCAAGGGGCTTGACAAGCTGAGTAGGGGCATCATAGTCTGGAATGTTGAGCCAAAGCCCATGAGAAATGGCAGTTGGGGCACCCTCACGAAGGTTGAATGGGTACCCACGAACAAAATCAGCACCATCACGGTACGGATCGTACAAAGTATTAAAGAAAAATGGAGTAGAAGGGCTCAGAAGGTTCATGATGTGCTGCTCAAGTGCATTGATGTCCTTTCCTGATGGATCCTTAGCAACCTAAGATATTACAAAAATAATATGTCAGCAATGAGCCAATAAAAACGATAGGGCGAGATCTCTTATGTATTAGCATTACTCCAAGTGTATTTAACAAAACAGAACGAGGGACTAAAATGGCATCACATTCCAAGGTAGTTATTTTTTTAGTGCAAGGCGCTATGCATGTGCTAGCATCAGAGGGCTATTCTAAAAAAATATTATATAAATCTTTCTTGGAAGCAGGTAATGCCATTAAAGAGAACACAACATACTATTTTTCTAACTGTAAACAAATGATCATTACAAAGTAGAGCTTGATCCTTACAGTTCAAAGTTTTCTCCTATTAACTCTGCATCACAAGCCAGCCCAATGATCTAATAAAAGTTAAATTATATAGCGATTAGGTGGGACCTCGCTTGAATACACATACTATTTGCTTTTCAGGGAAGAAATTGCAATGCAACCATTGAGCGTGTTTGCCAGAAATTTTGCTGAGCGTCAACACATATATAATAAAAGGTACTTCAATAGGTGGAACACTGTTAAGATGTTAGGCCCTATTAGAATCTTTCAAATGCCTCTATATTAACCACTACAAGAATTTTTCCACTGCCCGTCGAGTCTTACTAATGATCAGTTACATAATCCTAGCTTATTCACTTCAGGTTTCCATTTTCTTTTTTTTAAGTCATGCGTAGCATGTCCACTAATTTAGGTCATTCCTATTTTTTCCTTACATGGCAGTGATTAGTGGCTTTCTTTTTCTGTTTAGCATGTTGCCTTGCATGGTCGTGACTAGTGGCCGCAACATGTTCGTGAATAGTGGACGAGATTAGTGGTTCCGTTAGGCTTGGTTTCTTTTTAAGCAATAGAAAGTAATAAGAAAACGGCAGCATTCCAGCAGCACAAAATTGTGTCTTCAATTCTTAGTCTCTGACCTCAAGCAAGTGACTGTGTGAGGCTAGATAGCATGCGTTGAGTGTTGGTTTTTGCTGACATTTGGTATCAGAGCTTGATTCCGGTTCTGGTTTCGTGATTCGATGATGTCGCACTCATTGCAGATGTCTCCCGAGCGCTCCCGTTCATCAACACCCCATCCCTAGTTCTGTGTCAAGAACAGCGACGACAGCGGCAATGATAGCAACCAGGTGGCACAGTGTGTGGTGAAGAGATGGGGGGATCGACGAAATACTTGACATTGACTCGCACGAACTACGACGACTGAGTGCTCCTGATGAAAGTGATGCTCCAGGCGCGCAGGCTATGGGACGCTATCGAGCACGACAACGCCGAGCTCCAAGAGGACCGGATGGCACTAGAGGCCATTCTCCATGTTGTGCCTGGTGGAGATGATCTCCACCCTTGCCGTCAAGCCGAGCGCAAAGGAGGCATGGGACGCCATCACAACGATGCCCGTCGGCATCCATCAGGTGCATAAGGCGAAGGCCCAACAGCTCCACAAGGAGTTTGAAGGCGTGGTATTCCGAGATGGAGAGACAATCGATGATTTCGCCATGCAACTCACCAGGCTCGTTAGCCAACTGAGCATCCTTGGTGAGACGGTGGACGAATCGAAGGTCGTCGAGAAGTTTCTTCACGTCATGCCGCCCAGATTGTCGCAAATCACACTCTCGATTGAAAATTTGCTTGATCTCTCGACTTTGTCTATCAAGGAGGTCACTAAGAGACTCAAGGCTGCAGAGGACCACCTTGATTCCTCCGTTTTGATCGACACCGGCTCTAAACTCCTTCTCACCAAGGAGTAATGGATCGCACAAATGAAGGAGCGACAACAGGGTGAAAGGTCAACCAGCACCAACAAATACCGGGGAAGCAACCGACACCGCGGGAGATTGCACGAGAAGAAAGGTGATAGCAGTGGCTATGATGGCGGCATGTGCGATGTATCCTGGGACAAATGACGCAACTGCGGCAAGCTCGGCCATTGGGCCAAGGATTGTTGTAAGCCAAAGCGCGGTGAGCAGGTTCACATGACACAAGCTGATGAAGATGAGCCCACACTCCTAATGGCCAGGGAGTGCATCATCTCCGATTCCCTGCCACCAACATCCAAACCACTACGACTGGTCGAGGTGAAGGTCTTCATGTAGCTCGATTGATAGAAGCGCAACGCCGATCTATGGTATCTTGACACCGACGCCACGAACCACATGACCGGGTCCCGTGTTATCTTCTCCGAGCTCGACTCAAGCGTGCTTAGCATCATCAAATTTGGGGACGAATCAAACGTCAACATCGAAAGACACGGCACCATCCTGTTCACGTGCAAGATCGAGGAGCATCGCACCCTTACAGGGGTGTACTATATCCCGTAGCTCACCACCAACATCATTAGCATCAGGCAGCTCAACGACAATGGTTGCCAAGTGTTGATCGACAATGGTGTCCTGAGGATCCGCGACCAGTAGTGGCGTCTGCTGGCCAGGGTGAAATGCTCCCCCAATCGGCTGTACATGCTCAGGCTCGACATCATACAGCCCGTGTGCCTATCAGCAAGGAGCTAGGAGGACGCATGGCGCTGGCACTCGAGGTATAGTCACCTAAATTTTTAAGCCCTTCGCAAGCTCGCACGAAACGCCATGGTGCGAGGGCTCCCATAGATTGATCAGATGGATCAAATCTGTGATGGCTGCCTGGCCGGCAAGCAACGACGGGCATCGTTCCTTGAGTAAAGCAAGCATCGCACAGAACATCTCATCGACCTCGTTCACGGTGACCTCTATGGCCTGATCACACCAACGACACCCAGTGGCAACCGCTTCTTCCTGCTACTAGTAGATGACAAAAGCCGCTACATGTGGCTACGTCTTATCGCAAGCAAGGATCAAGCATCGTCAGTGATCAGGCAATTTCAAGCCCAAGTGGAGGTGGAGACGGGGCGCAAACTCAAGACTCTCCGCATTGACCACAACAACAAGTTCACCTCTGTTGAGTTCGGCGAATACTGCGCCGACTGTGGAGTGCAGTGGTAGCTCATGGCTTCGTACTCCCCTCAGCAGAACGGAGTCATTGAGCGCCATAATCAGACAGTGGTCGCTATGGCTCGGAGCATGAAGGCGAAGGGACTTCCTGGGATATTCTGGGGAGAGGCAATCACCACTACCGTCTTCATCCTCAACCACGCGCCCACACACAGCGTCGACGGGATTACGCCCTATGAGGCCTGGCATGGTAAGCAACCGACGGTGCGTTTCCTCCGCACCTTCGGCTGTGTTGCACATGTCAAGAATGTGAAGCTGCATCTAAAAAAGATGGGCGATCGAAGTACGCCAATGGTGTTCGTCGGGTATGAGACCGAATCCAGAGCGTATCGAGTGTTCAACCCCGTTGGCAAGCGCGTCCATGTCACATGTGATGTCATCTTCAATGAATCGGCACAGTGGGATTGGAGTGCCCACGACGAGCCAGGTTCGATGAACAATGATGAGTCGTTCATAGTCAAGTATACCTTTGTATGTGTGCCAGAGACGGAGGAGATCAACGACACAACTGGAGGACAAGGAAGCTCGCTGATGCCTCATCACGGGCCGTTGAGTACACCTGCTGCGGCGACACCTGTGGTTTCACCCGTGGTGGAATTCGCTTCACCACTATCCGATCTGGAAGAAGCACTGGACACCGACCATGATGATGCCCCACTCCGGTTCCGCACCGTCGACAACATCACCGGGCCGGCCAATCCACGCGGCTTTGCACCAAGTGTACTCAACTCCGAGAAGCTACTATTCACCACAGCCGATGAGCAAACATCATTCTGCGATGCAGAACAACATTAGTGCTGGCGCAAGGCGATGCTCGAGGACATGAGCTCAATTGAAGACAACAACACGTGGGAGTTCGTTGACCTTCCTGTAGGTCACCGTCCGATTGAATTAAAGTGTGTCTTCAAGGTGAAGCGTGATGAGCACAACGCGGTGGTGAAGCACAAGGTGCGGCTCATGGCCAAGGGGTATGTCCAGCGGCAGGGATCGACTTCGAGGAAGTGTTTGCTCCTGTGGCGCAATTGAAATCCATGCGTCTCCTGGTTGCGGTCACGGCTCAAGAGGGCTGGGAAGTCCACCATATGGATGTCAAATCGGTGTTCCTCAATAGTGACCTCCAGGAAGAAGTCTACGTTGAGCAGCCACCGGGTTTCATCGTCGACAAACAAGAGAGCAAAGTGCTCTGACTCCAGAAGGCGTTGTATGGTCTCCGCCAAGTGCCGAGGGCGTGGGACACCGAGCTCGATGCTAGCTAGCCTCGTGACACTGGAGCTCCACAAGAGCGCCTCCGAGCACGCTGCATACACGCGTGGTGGCGAGGCTTCGCAGCTGATCATCGACTTGTATGTCGACGATTTAATCATCATCGGCCCCAGCACGCTGCGTACATGCGTGGTGGTGAGGCGTTGCAGCTGATCGTTGGCATATATGTCGACGACTTAATCATCACCGGTCCCAGCACTGATGACATCAGTGCGTTCAAAGGCAAGATGAGGAAACTATTTCGGATGAGCAATCTGGGCTTGCTCTCCTACTACCTCGGCATGAAGGTGAGCCAAGGCACAGATGGTATTACTCTGAGCCAGTCTGTGTACATGTCAAAACTGTTGGAGACCAATGGTCTAGCGGAGTGCAATCTTGTCAAGTGTCGATGGAAGCTTCGCTTGAAGCTGAGTAAGTCAAGCACCTGCGCACTGGTGAACGCCACTTATTACTGAAGCATCATCGGGAGCATGCGTTACTCGGCGCACACACAGCCGGACATAGCCTACGCGGTGGGCTATGTGAGCCGGTTCATGGAGGAACCATGAGAAGATCATCTGGTCTCCGTCAAGCACATATTGCGCTACATTGCCGGCATGTGACTACAGTATCCGTTACACGAGGAAGGACGACGGGCGATCATCATTGCTGGGCTTCAGCAACAGTGACATGGCAGGCAATGTCAACTACCGAAAGAGCACCATAGGGGTGTTCTTCTTCCTCGAGAAATGCCCCATCACCTGGCAATCTCAAAAGCAGAAGGTTGTGGCGCTATTGTCGTGCGAAGTGAAGTACATTGCCACAACGATCGTGGTGTGTCAGGGCATCTGGCTGGGTCGACTTTTGGGGGAGCTCCTCTGCTCAAAGTTCGATGCTCCAATGCTCAGGGTGGACAACAAGTCTGCCATCACGACCGGAGTAAGCATATTGATACTCGATTTCATTTTATCCGGGAGTGTGTTGATGGAGGGAAGATCCAGCTCGAGTATACGCGAACTGAGGAATAGCTTGCTGACATACTCACAAAGCCGCTCAAGTGCATGAGGTTTCGGGAACTTCGCGCCCAAGTCAGCGTCAGGAAAATTAAGTGAACGAAGCAAGTATTAGGGGGAGATTGTTACATAATCCTAGCTTATTCACTTCAGGTCTCCATTTTCTTGTTTTTCAGTCATGCGCAGCATGTCCACTAATTTAGGTCATTCCTCTTTTTGCCTTACATGGCAGTGATTAGTGGCTTTCCTTTTCTATTTAGATGTTGCCTTGCATGGCCATGACTAGTGGCCGCAGCATGGCCGTGAATAGTAAACAAGATTAGTGGTTCTGTTAGGCTTGGTTTCTTTTTAGGCAATAGAAAGTAATCAGAAAAACGGCAGCATTCCGGCAACACAAAATTGTGTCTACAATTTTTGGTCTCGATCTCAAGCAAGTGACTGTGTGTGGCTAGATAGCGTGCATAGAGTGCTGGTTTTTGCTGACATGATCAAGGCTTACTAAATAGGATGGTCCATCGGGTGTGCTGATTTCAGAGGGCTGGTTGCTCCTTAGCATTACATTAACATTACTCCTATTAAAGCATGAATTACAAGTTATAACTAAAGATGAATAAAAAAATAACGTGTAGCCAATAAAAAAAACAGTATGGTCCAAAGGCAAAGTTTAGTCTTGAGAATAATCCATGCAAGATGCAATTAAGGTACCCTTCTTTCCATTTTCATATTGTTTAACAAGCATTGTTTTGTTCCCTAGCTAGGTAAGGCTACTGATCGTGACCCTCAAGCATAAACAAATATATATACCAGCGCAACTGACAAACTAAGACGGCAAGGCGATATATACAAGTTGCATTGTTGCACTGTAAATATCCGAATCCTACATGGCTACAACCATTGTAGGTACCACAGATCCAGCGGTTATTGCAGCCCATATCCCTTTCAGCTCCAAGCATTAGAGGACCAAAGCATTGTGGCTAGAGTGCTAGACTCTAAAATGTTCTTTTTTGGAAAAAAAATGAGATTCTAAAATGGTCGATACTCATTTGCACCGGAAGAGGTCAAAAGTTCAACCCAGAACTTAACTGACATGATTAGATCTGATAGCTGCAACTGTATGCATGACTCCACGGATTAAGCACTCAACTCGGTAGATCAATCAGCCATCTCAGACACGTGAAAATTACAATCTACCTACCCAGATCACGGCACGAACATAACAGGATCGAGTAACAACAAAGACAGTAAATTTCACATCCTAAATGCTAATCTAAGTACATAACTAACCCAAACCTCACAACTCGAATCATCCCACAAGCGATCTCCACGAAGAAAACAAACCAGAGATATCTCACCTTTTCCGATAGAAATCTAACCAAATCCGAGCCCCAACCCACCAAACGACACAGGATCCCACCTCCCCGTGACAAATCTAACCATGACGGGAGATCATTCCAGCAAATTAGACCAAGATCGATCAAGCCTGTTCCTCACCGAAACACACCAACACACGCATGATCTCGGGTCACAGGAAGCGGGGCAGTATGGAGCACACTCACGGCGATAGGGCTGTCGATGGTGTAGATGTACTTCTTCCCGGAGACCATGTAGGCAAGCGGCAGAGGCCGAGTCCTTGAAGGAGATGCAGAGACCTTGGGGCCGAGGATGCGGTTGATGTCGCGGCGGTTGTAGAGCTCAGAGTCGGCCCTTGGGCACCGGATGGTCTTGTGGGGTCGCCGCCCCGGACGATGATAAGGTGGTAGGGCTGGAAGAAGGGCTGCCACATCTCGAGGAAGTCGAGGTTGCGGATCGTCGGGATGACGATGTCTAGTCTGGTCCTCGAAAGGCGGCGGAATGTGGCGGCGCATTCTTTGTGAGTGCGGGGTCGAGGAGGGAAGGGAGCGAGGTGGTCGGGGTGGAGATTGGGGAGGGAAATGGAAGGGTTATAAAACGAGGGAGGAGGGGAGACGCGAGGAATGCACGCGGTGGCGGGCCGCTTTTACGGATTTTGAATTCTCGCCTCAATTGATGGCCGATTTTCCTGCTTCCTCAATTCATCGCCGCTTAATTATTTGCCACCGTTGCATCCAATTGATTTATAATCGCCATTTTGCTCATTTTCTACATGATTTCCAATCCCGCGAGAAAATCGATCATGTGTTAGGAGAAAAACAAGACGAGACTTAAGATGGTAAGGTGAAGCTCGCACACATCATTTTGCCCCTCGCTATCTCTATAGTGAGGGCAGGTTTAGTTGGATTCCTTGTTTCTTCATACATTATATTAATCCATGTGCATGGTAATAACAAAATACCAAAGATGGTTCCTAATGCTATTGTGAGTCACGGGACCGCACGTTGGGCCCTCTAGCTGGGCCGGTTTTCGCTCGTGCGGTTTTTTGGCGAGGCTTAGAGGATTTTGAATTCCTCCGCCACCTCCTCAATTGGATGGCCGATTTTCCTCGCTCCTCAATTCATCGATCCACGGACTTTAACTTGAAGGCCGCGGCCTCATCGTAAATGCTAATTATTTGCCACCGTTGCATCCAATTGATTTATAATCGCCATTTTGCTCATTTTCTCTCGCCGATAAGATCCTGCGCCGGCCGCCGGACGAGTCGATTTCCAATCCCGAATCGGACCATTTTGCCCGGCCAGCTCGTCCCTGGTGGCGCGTCGTGGGACGCCGGCGCGATCCGCCATCGCATCGATGGCGCGCGTGTTTAGTTGGATTCCTTGTTTCTTCATACATTATATTAATCCATGTGCATGGTAATAACAAAATACCGAGTCTTGGTGTCGCTCTCGAAAGAGCAAAACAACGGGCCCCATGGTTCCTAATGCTATTGGTAGGAGCAAGGCGCAAACATTTTTTATATATCGAGTATGTTTACAACTTTGAATTGCACAATGTGTTTTCCCACGATATGATTAGGGGCATGAAGTTGATTTATTACCACTTTCATGATATGGCCGACTAATTTTTTTAACAAACATGATATGGTCAATTAATTTTTTTAACAAACAAGAAGGGGCAAAATGGTCAGCGGGATTGCAAATGCAGAGAAAATAAGCAAAATGGCAGATTATAAATCAATTGGATGCAACGGTGGCAAATAATTAGCGGCGAAGTGAATTGAGGGCGAGAAAAATTTGCCATCCAATTGAGGCGAGAATTAAAGCCCCTTTTTACCAAGACGTCTGACGACGCTTTGAGCCTATTTGGGGAAGTTGTACTTCAGTTTTTAGCTTTAGACTAAAAGCTCTCTTAAACAGTATAACTATAAAGCAGTTGGGAAGCTAAGCCACAGCAGAAGCACCCCCAAAAGCTGAAGCTGTTGAGGAGGAGCTTTTCAGCTGTGGTTTCGCTTGATCATCTCATATCTTGGTCGCTCTGCCTTCTCGACCTTCGCCACCCCGCCTCGCCGCCTCCATGTCACCTCCCCACTCGGACGCCGCTGTACTTCGCTATGTTGTTACCTCCTCGCTCGGTTGGCCCCTAAAAGCTACAGCTGCAACAGCCAGTTTGCCAAACAGCATAATAAGAAAAGCCATAGCCGCCAGTTACAGCTGCTTTACAGCCCATCAAACCAAAAGCAGCTTTTCAATCCAGCCGCAGCTCCCCTAAACAGGACCTTAGTCTGCCCGAGGAGGATGCATTCACTGTTGCCCAGCCCGGAGTTTGGAACGATACAAAAGGGTCTAGTAACTTTTAAAGTGTGGAGCAGTTTGATCTAAGTGTATAGTATGGACAACGGTATACGAAAAATAGAGGGGTGCTAGTGTGAAGATATTATATTGAGATGAGTAGTGTAGCAAAAACATATTCAAATACCATGTGTAATACAAATTAATACATAGGTTGATGAGCAATAAAGTTAAAATAGCGAATAACTAAAGATAATATCTTAATAATAGATAGTGCAATCCAAAAGCTAAAAAAATATGTATAAGTAGCAATCTTAAGAACAAAATTAATTAGAGGGTGGGAGAGCATACGGAGCCAGTGTTCTAGCCCTCTTCGTATATCCGCCACTAGGTATAGACTGAGAGACATGATCCATTCAATTTGTGAGCTGGATCTATTTGGGATGCTAGAATCTCGTAAGAACCGGTACAATATATTCTATAGTTGAACTTTACCGATAGATTTATGTGTTCAAAGAATTGAGGCGTTCAAGAAAACAACGATAAACACATATGTAGACCGTGGGAATATGTTACAGAAAACGGTGTAATTTCCGCTCGAATTCTCCTACACGATTGATCGACCGGGCTGACCTAAACAGACCAAGAGATGCAATCTATGCGCATGATAGGCCAGTTATGCGGATTTGTTTTAAGGATAGTGCTACTGGTAGTGACAGTATATGGGTTACCTTAGGTACTTTATTTCCTGACACGGTTCAGATGGCGTTCGATCGATATCATCAAGCAGCTTTACGTACGTAGGCCATGAACATAAGAGATGCAACTGATTGAGTCACGTTTCTGCGTGGAAATGCATGGGAGAGCTTTCAAATCAGGACGGTACAGTACCATACTTGGATTAAACCACGTTGGCGTGATCACCTGGCGCGCATCGCAAGGACGCTTTGCTTTTGGACCGCGGCTAGCTAGCTTCCGGAAACTTTTTATTTTATACAAAAAACGCGCCGTATTTACAGAAATATACAACAATCTCGCGTATTTACGGAAATCCCCACCGATTTCGCAATCTCAAAACGCGAAACCGCAATTTCGCAATTTCAGTTTGCGAAATCACTGATTTCGCGTTCTCACAATGCGAAATTGACGTATTTCGCATTTTCAAAAAACGAAATCCTGTATTCGCAGTTTCAAAACGCGAAATTGAAGTGCCACGTCAGATTTCGCAATCTCAGGATGCGAAATTGAGCTGGCCGCACTGTGGATGAAATGTTACACTGCTTATTCGGTTTCCAGGGAAAAAAAGAATGAATCAGCTGCAGAGCAGAGCAATTTTCTTGTTCGTTCAAGCGGTCTCGCTAATCTCGTCTTAATGGCGTCGCACCCCATTCACTTAAACCACGTGCTAGTCACTCGAGGAATATTGTAAAAATCGCTATCTGAGGTATTGAACTACTAAGAACTGCTTGATCATTAAATAAAAGAACTACTTGATCATTTAAGCGTTTTCGACATGCTGTAAAATGTCACGTAAAAATATACAACATTCTCGTGTATTTTTAAAATTTAGAACGATAAGCTTAATCGCTGAATTGCAAAAGTGGCCTCTCCGTACACATGGGTCGCATTTCTATTCGGACGAGGCGATAATTTCATGTGTCGACTAGGGTTGAATAAATAAAAAATCTATTTTTTAGTGATATAGAAAATCTTTTATCGAAATATTTTTGTTGGAGAATTTTATTTGGTCGCGTGATAACCTTTTCCTACTTCGGATTTGGTTGAATAAGACATTTTCGATTTGGACGAGTGAAAATTTTTCTTGCATGGTTGAGCGTCGATTTTTATTCGCTTTCGACACAATGGGTTTTTGAAGTGTTTAAGGAATTTTTTGTAAGTAATGTAGTTTAGTAATAATTGCGAGAATAATATAATTGGGATACAACAAGAAGATATAGAAGAAATTCATATAATTTATGCGGAAAATAAGAGATGTGGTGATTCTCAACTCGTGGTTCTTTGCGGAAAATAAGGTAGGCTACATTTTTATTACGGCTTAAAATTGGGAGGAGCATATAACATAGCGTCTCATCGAGTGCATCGAGGCCACTTCCCTTCTCCCATGCCTCCGATGGGGCTTCTCCGCACGGCGTGCCCTCTCTCGTTCCTTTCTCTCTCGGCCTCCTTCTCCTCCGCTTCCTTGCGGCGTGCCTCCTCGCGTCTTGGCGTCCGCAGCGCTTGAAGTCGCTCCCTCACGGTCCGCTTGCGGAACTCTTCATCAAGGAGCCTTTGGTCCTCCGGTCGATCTCCTCGTCGTACCACTTCTCAAATTCACACAATGGGGGAGGCGTGCATGAAACAAAAATTAGGAAAGTTCCATGTAGAAATATTAGGAAACACGATGATTATTACCATGAGGCGAAGCTTCCGGCCTTCTCCCATGGTCGACCAGAAGTTGCGGCACTTCCAATACCGCCTCTTCCAAGTTGGAAGCTCGTATGAGCGGACAAGCCTGCAAGGATCTCCGCACAAACACATCGGTGCGACAACCCCAGTCGGTAGGAAGAGATCTTGGTACTGCAGGCGCTGCAAGGTCAAGAGCTCCATATTCTTTTGCTTTGCCCTTTCCCTTTGAACTTGCACGCCTCGGCATTTTGTCTTGATCCTCACCTAAAATGAACGGATATATCTTAGAGACTTCCTCACCTTGGTTGTTTCTCTTCTCCTGTGCTTCTTAGAACACATCGTCCCTTCTTATATAGGCCTTAGGGGCACTCGGAGAGCAAACACGAAGCACATAAGCCTCCGCCCCCAGATCTTTGTGTCCCACGGTTTCAAAGCCGAGTTGACAACGCCTTTGTAGCCTCGAGCTTTTTCAGCGGACTTGACAACACTTCGCAGCGTCAATGTCTTTTCAGCCGAGTAGACAATACATCGCAATGTCGAGTCTTTTCGTAGGCGACTAGAAATTACATCGCACCTCGAGCCTTTTCGCATCGAGTGGACAAACACCTCGCAGCCTCAATGCCTTTTCAATTTTGTAATATAGGTGAATCATGCCACTAAAATTTTTTAATGTAGCCTCAATCACACGGAAATGTTCTAATTAAACCTCACAGAATATGTAAAATACGGATACAAACTGGAAACCACTTCGAAAGACATCCGTAAAGCTGGGATACAACATAGGGTACATAACTCCGGTGAAGGACTAAGTCGAAAACCATACATTCTAAGGCTATGTTTGTCGGAATAGGCCTCTTGTATTGTTCAGAGAACGGACTGACTCTAGTAGTGCTTGAACGTCGGGGTGGTGGTGACACGAAGTCGTCGCCGTCATCTTCATTGTCATAGTTCTGAGTAAGCCCTCCGCGGCTGGTCGAACGCCCTCTTGTATTGTTCGAGAACGCCAACTCGTAGCGCTTGAACGTCGGGTGGTGGTGACACGAAGTCGTCGTCGCCATCTTCATCGCCATAGTTACGAGTAAGCCCTCTGCAGCGCTGGTCGAACGTCCTCTTGTATTGTTCAGAGAACGGCCAGCTCGTAGTAGTTGAACGTCGAGATGGTGGTGACACGAAGTCATCGTCATCATCGTCATAGCCATAGTTAGGAGCAAGCCCTCCTTCAGCGCTGGTCGGACGTCCTCTTGTATTGTTCGTAGGACTCCTAGTTCTTGTAGTGCTTGAACGTCGAGGTAGAGGTGACACGAAGTCGTCGTCATCATCGTCATAGCCATAGTTAGGAGCAAGCCCTCCTTCAGCGCTGGTCGGACGTCCCCTTGTATTGTTCGTAGGACGCCCAGTTCTTGTAGTGCTTGAACGTCGAGGTGGAGGTGACACGAAGTCGTCGTCGTCACTTAGATGCAGACTTAAGTTGTTCGCCATTCTCTTTTAGTGTGTGTTAAGTCAGAGTTAAGCATTGAATAGAACCCAGCATTGATATTACAAAGTGAAGTAAGTAGAACAACTATAATACCATGTCAAGTGAAATGCCTTAGGGAATTCATAAAGCTGGGATACAACATAGGGTACATAACTGCAGTGACGGACTAAGTCAGAAAACCATACATGAAAATACGGATACAAACTGGAAACCACTTCGAAAGACATCCGTGACCAACTCTGCCCCCTCTACACGAAATGAACTACTTCGCAAGAATAGAGTACAATACAAGAACGATAGCCACATACACAATCTACGTGGCCGGGCCTCCCGTAGCACGAACGAGGACGTCCCCCCTCCAGACGAGGACGTCCCCAGGCCCCCCGCCCGATCCACCTCTGAAGTCCCAAAAGAAGAGGCGAGAAGAAATACAAAGGCGTGTTGGTATGAGACTTTTTCCTGTTCTTTTGCATGTAGTTTTGTTCTTACTTCAATTTGGTTTCAATTCTCTCAGAATTTGCTTATTGAAGTTGTTGCTCTCGACTGGAGTTACACAGAAAAGAACTTGGCTTCCATTGAGCTTGATACAAAGGTATGCTCTGCAGAAAACTAGTTACATTTGCGAAAATATACTTCTTAGAAGGGATTGTACAAAGCTCCTTGCCGCTACTTCACCAAGAGAGAAGCATCTCGAGAATGCAACTACGTCTGGAAATGCCGCTATGATGAGTACTTGAGAGACAATAAACTACTGATTGACCAACTGGATAAAGAAAAAAAGAAGAAAAAGTTTGAAGAACTCTACCAAAAGGTTGGAGTCCTCTTCAACTCGATTTGGGTGACTATTTCTTCTTAACTAAGTTTATACCTAGTTCCTTGGTATCCATCATAAAAAAAGCCATAAACCAAAGAGAAACTCACCAAGAAAGGTAAGCAAAAATCATAAATATCTTCCTGAACTCCCATTCTTCCAAATAGCTAGCATTTGAGGACTCATTGTCTCCTCAATGCATTTGTTGTGACACGACAAAGTTGCGAGATTTGGTGGCATTGCCCACAGAGGGCTCGGTGGGCTTCACGAGGAACGGGTATTCCCTGAACACGCCTTGACAGATCCCACATGTGTCTTGGGGTGGAAACATTTGTTGGAGGTGTACGGATGATCTGTTGGGTCATTCATTAATCTCCATATGGTTATGCAACCCAAATAGCACACAATGGCGGGGCTACCAACCCGCACCATAACATCATTTGCTCGGGACGGGACTATTGATCCGAACAGTATCCGGTTCGGCAACCATGAGCCATGGCGGGGACAGAGTATCAACTTCAACGCAGATCCTGGTTCCGCAACTCTAAGAGATCCGATCGATGGGTTCTCAAGCGCCATCCTAGCGTGTTCGAACGACAGAGCAATCTCTAACATAACCCTCATTGTCTTGCAAACCCAAATGAGTCCGCGGTTTGGACTCGGCCTCCACCCTAGCATGGTTTGAGAAACCGAAGCTATTTGATCGCTTGGCCTTAGAACTCCCATTTGAAAATCATTATGATACAAATGACGAAACCGCGTGTTGTCGTTCGATCGAAATGCGGATGCGTGTTGTCGTTTCATTTGAAAGCGGGTGCAAGTGTGTTGTCGCCTCACCGGAGCAAAGCGGTAGTGCGAGTGTTGTCGTTTTAGTCGATAAAGGTAAAAGGTGTGTGACAAAGCTAGTAGCTGATGTAGTATATAGGTACAGATGAAACACATCACAGAGCAGATGATGTACCAAAGTTAGGTATTACCGACTTTTGGACTCTAGATAGGCACTACCGTTGGTCCAAATCAAATACGGTGGTCATTTGTCAGCATTTATAAATGCAGTCAATCCTTCCCGCCTTTTCTTTTGTGGCATGTGTCATAATCTCAGCTTTAATATATTTGTTGATTATATGATTCACCGCCATGTCCGATGCTTGTCGACTTATTCATGTAGATCTAGACGGTGACATTGAAAGGCTTCGATCTCAAAAGATAAACATATGAGAGATATTGAAGGCATGGACGAAGACTTGCAAACGCTCCGCAAAAAACAGATGGAATTAGAAGATAGAGAGGCAAAAATACGCAAGCAAAAGGTTTATTTTTTTTGTTTATTGACATAATTAGATTTAATTAGATTTTCTTTGTTTTCTGTCTCCATCTTGTGCGCCTGAATCGAATCGATTCTCTTCTGACCCGGGCCCGCTTACAGCCCTTGTCCATATTGATGGCCTGGCATCATCTGTGAAAAGCTCCACGATGTGTCACCCGTGGATGTCAGAGGTGGATCGGGCGGGGGGCCTGGGGACGTCCTCGTTCGTGCTGCGAGGGGCCTGCGTGGTGCAGAGTGTTGTCGTTTCAGTCTGATAAAGGTAATAGGTGTGTGACAAAGCTAGTAGTTGATGTAGTATATAGGTACAGCTGAAACACATCACAGAGCAGATGATGTACCAAAGTTAGGTATTACTGACTTTTGGACTCCAGATAGCCATTACCGGTGGTCCAAATCAAGATAAGATAGAGAGGCAAAAATACGCAAGCAAAAGGTCTCATTGTTTTTGTTTATTCACATAATTAGATTTAATTAGTGTCCAGTTGTCATAATTCCAGCAAGGGATTACTGACGTGATGAAGTCCCAAAAGAAGAGGCGAGAAGAAATACAAAGGCGTGTTGTAATTTCCTTCAGTTTTGCTGTTTCTCGACCATGCCTGACTATGATGAGTACTTGAGAGACAATAAAGTACTGATTGACCTACTGGATAAAGGAAAAAAGAAGAAAAAGTTTGAAGAACTGTACCAAAAGTACAAGCTTGTAAGTATGCAATCTTACTGAAGAACAGCATACCTGAGGATTGATATATATATTATAACTGCAAATGCTGTAGAACTGAAATTTAAAGTTATTCACTGTTACTATATGGTCATAGGATGATTTCTTGCATTGCGGCAACACCGACTAAGACTTCTACTTTTACTATTGACATATTACGGTCGCGGACGATATTATCATTTAGGTTTTTGCATTAACGTATTTTATTTGATAATTAAGTAGTAATTAAGATATTTTAACATAATTTGGTTGTCCATATATTGAAGTAACTTTCGGACCAATTCCCTAAAGTTTGTGATTAAACGAGCTATTATATAAGCCGCCCAAGAGGCTTAAGTGATAACGATTCTGTGCTGATGTGATCATTTGGGGTCTTTCTTCTGATTGGATTAATACGCAAATGGAGTTATAATTAACATATTTTTCCAGATTATGGTAGAATATGTATCAAACAATGATCCTACGCTATTTTCTCATAACTTTATGTTTATATAGTGCCGTAGTACCAACTCCGCGTCCGCATCAGGGGGCAAGCCTCATACTCCTGCAAGGCCCGTAGCCATGTCTTGGACGCACCCGTCTCCTTCTGATTGTACTGCATGCCGAACCTGCAATGACAAGGTCGTTATGAACAATCGGTGATATTGCCTTCAACAAATGCATAAAGTACGTTCGAACATGACATACCTTTCCGAGATGTAAGGGATCCATTGTTGTCGCGCAGGACGGGTGGTAATGACGGGTCGACCTCTGATAGGTAGGCCGGTGAGCATGGCCACGTCCTTCAGAGTTATAGCCATCTCTCCGAACGGGAAGTGAAATGTATGGGTCTCAGGGCACCACCTGTCGATGAGCCCGGTGACAAGTGCCCGATCGACGGCGGGATGGGGTCTGTTGTCGTCCTCCATCGAGCTCGAAATCCATCATTATGGCAAATGGTAGCAGACCCGCTCGCAAGCGGAACGTGGAAACGAGGGTCCACGGCCTTGGTCTTGTGCGCCGATCGTGTGACAAGTGGGTCCAACTGCACAAAGAAGCAATATCTCAGTACGATAAATCCGCAGTTAAGGCAGCGTTCTTCGAAATTCATTACCAACCTGGATCCCTGCCGATATAGCTCGTGATCTATGGGATGCATCGTATGTCTCAAGGAGTAGCTCGGGGAGAGGAAGACGCTCCATCACCGTCTGTGGAGCAATGTTATATGCACATGATATGACAAGGCAAGGAAAAAGCATTTTTATAAAGTTCCATAAATGTTCATACATTGAAACAAACAAGTTACACGAATACATGGCGAGCGGGTTTACAACGTACTAAGGGTTGCGGTTGGGACACCTCCTACGGTCATGCCCCGTTGTTTGCATAACTTGCACTTCCGCAGACAGTGCACGGCTTGTGCAAAGATCCATGTCACCGTAGATCCTTTCGCCGCTAGGCCTCCCGGCTTCCGTCGGCCGACACGCGGGTAAGGGTACCATGTTGGCCCATCAATGGTCTTGTAGTTGGTCCCAACGGTGAAGGAAGACATCTTGGGCCGCCACGTGTTCTTCAAAGGCTTGCGCGGTGTAGTACCACGAAATGAATCTGCGAGGCATCGTTGCGCCCATGTCTCGACAAGCGGCAAGCACGTGGGAGCACGGAATATCTTTGAAGCTTAGGCTTATTACAGTGCAAGTAACGTAATCGCCCCTATCTCGCATTGTTGTGACGTGTCACCGCCGCTAAACCCCGATGCATATTTCCTCTTGCACAATACCTCGAATTTGTTCGTAGTAAGGTCGAAAATTCTTGTGCGGTGGAAGTGCGCCTTTGCCTTCATTCGCCGCAGCAGCTTCTCCACTCTCGGTGCGTCGCGCGTGTCGCACCCTCGGCGGTCGGACCACGGTCTCGGAAGTAATCCGCGTCCGGTAGAATGTCACCAATGATGGAACACAGAGGTAGGCCACGAACACACTTAAGAACATTGTTGAAAGCCTCAAAGAATGTTCGTGGTCATCACATTGTACCGAGATGTCATTCTCTAACGTGAGCATCGCACAAAAGAATAGAGTACAATACGAGGACGTATTAAAGCAATGTTTTACCTCGCCCGTTAGGTCGTGCAGAGCGCCCACCTTCCGCCGGTTTTCCCGCGATCCATCGCTAAAGGTTGCGCGAGCAGTGCACGACCTGTCGACCTCCAACCATTTGAGAACGCAGATGATCCTCCTGTGTTCCTCTTCTTCCATCATCCTCCGAGTTGACTTCGCTCAAATGGGCCCAAATTGCGTTGAACTTGCGATCCTGATTTTGAAGGCATAAGGACTTGAAGGTCTTCACAAGTGCCTTGTTCTTGTACCTTGTGTACAGGTTGGCTCCAAGATGGCGCATGCACCACCTCCTCTGCAAATCGGGCCAACTCAACGAGATGGACGTGCTATCGTGCATCACGCCTAACGCGTGCAGAAGGCCCTTATTACGGTCCGAGATTACACAAACCTGCTCCCTCGTACCCACTACCTTAGTCTTCAGCAGACTAAGGAACCACAACCACTATCGTTGTTCTCACTCTCAACGAGGGCAAAGGCAAGTGGGACGATCCTTTCAAAGATCACCGCCGTGGTTGCCAAGAGTGTCCCACGGAACTTCCCACTTAGAAAGGTGCCATCTACACATATAAGCGGCACGCAATGCGAAAGCTTCGATGCATTGTCCAAAAGACCAAAACAACCGAAGCGAGATATCGTTGAGCCAAGGTGTACGACCCGTCTTGAGCCATCTTCGCTCATCGCCCATTGCAAATCAAGGTCCCCGGTTTGTCATTGCAATCTTCTGTAACAATCTAGGGGCATAGTTAAAGGACTCTTCGAACCCTCCGAAGAGCATCTTCAATGCCTTCTGCTTCGCCCTCCAAGCCGTGCTGTACATGATGACCATCCCAGTTCTTGTGTGAACTTCCTCTATTATTGTACTAGGGGTCATCCCTATGTCCTTCCCAACGATGGTCACCAGGAGTTGCGCTATGAACCTCGTGATCACGAGGCCGCTCATGTTCCTAATCGACTCCTCCGTGCACGTATGAGCTCTGTGTCTACTGATCACAAAGAACTCATCGTGTTTGGGTTTGTGTACTCGAACGAAGAAGGGACACGCAGGGTACTTCGTGCACCTAACCTCATAAGCGGTCGGCTCAGACCTCAAAAGCCTGTGCTCCCGTCTTGTCGTAATGGCATAGTTGTTTAGGAAGTGGATGGCCTCCAACTTGCTCCCAAACCGGTGTCGGTTGGATGTCGCTTCTGGTACCCCCACACGGATAAGGTATTGTAATCCGCTATGGCATACCAAGGTGACCGATCCCACGGAAATACTCTATGGCGGGAGCCGGGTCGTCGTCGTCTGCCGCTTCCTCGTCCCCGCTTCCCCCGTCTTCTTCATTCATGCTGTGCGCATCCACCTCGGCCTCGTTACCTTCGACTTCCGGAGCGCCTGACGGTCCTTCCTCCTCTGCTGCTGCCTCGTGAGGTACATGCACTTCGGCAAGCTCGGGAGGATGGCTACTTGTCCCAGCCTCGCCAGAGTTCTCCCGGGCCGAAATGTCCACATACACGCCGACCTCAAAATTCTCCTCTGCTGCCTTCCGAACATAGAGATCCCATGCATCATGAGTCCTTAACGGGAAGAGTGTGTACACCCCCGCAGAGGCGTTTCGAACAAAGCGTGGACGGGACCCCCTCTAGACGAACTTTGTGGGTTCGCGGGTCCAGACCAAGCAGACGCAGCATAACATGTGCTTTAAGGTCCGCCAAATTATTTGGAGTACCTAGCCTTGTCTCTAAGTGCTCACACTTCAAGATCGTCACGAGCCTACCGTGCAAAAGCAATGAGCCGTTCCTCAAATATATTCTAGCAAACATTTCCATCATTTGCAAATTTATACGGTAAATATGAGTACCTAATTGTCTTTAATCCATTAGACAAAACAACTACATAAAAATAGGTCGCTGCGACAACAACATAAAAATAAGTCGCTACAACAAATTGATAAATTAATGACGCTAATACAACTACAAACAACTACACAAAATTTAGATCGCTAAAACACCTACATAAAACTAAGTCGCTAAAAGAAATAAATAAATTAGTGTGGCTATTACACCTAAAAAAAATTAGGCCGCTAAACCATCTACACAAAAATAAGTTTCTAGAACAACTACACAAAAATAAGTCGCTACAACAACTACATAAAAATAAGTCGCTACGACAACTACATAAAAATAAGTCGCTGCAACAAATAGATAAATTAATGACGCTAATACAACTACAAACAACTACACAAAATTTAGATCGCTAAAACAGCTACATAAAACTAAGTCGCTACAACAAATAAATAAATTAATGTGCCTATTACACCTAAAAAAAATTAGGCCGCTAAAACAACTACATAAAAATAAGTCGCTACGACAACTAAATAAAAATAAGTCGCTACAACAAATAGATAAATTAATGTCGCTAATACAACTACACACAACTACACAAAATTTAGATCGCTAAAACAGCTACATGAAACTAAGTCGCTACAACAAATAAATAAATTAATATGCCTTTTTGCACCTAAAAAAAATTAGGCCGCTAAAACAACTACATAAAAATAGGTCGCTACGACAACTACATAAAAATAGATCGCTACGACAAATAGATAAATTAATGACGCTAATACAACTACAAACAACTACACAAAATTTAGATCGCTAAAACAGCTACATAAAACTAAGTCGCTACAACAAATAAATAAATTAATGTGGCTATTACACCTAAAAAAAATTAGGCTGCTAAACCATCTACACAAAAATAAGTTTCTAGAACAACTATACAAAATTTAGTCGCTACAACAACTACATAAAAATAAGTCACTGTAATCTTATGTTACACTACTAGAACGCTTATTCTACATATTATTCTAGTACTACATGAATATCATAATAATGTTCCTAAAGATTTAAAACTAACCTGTGTGAAGCTGTAATGAAGACCGGAAAACCGAAATAGGGAACCCGATCAGCTAATCCAAGAAATGACGATAGCTCGTAGTAAATTCCTACAAAACATGAACACTGATAAGTATGCCATTATGGTGATCATGTTCTGTTCTTTTACGTACGGGTAGTGATTGTAATATCGTCGTTGCATATAATAATACCTTTATTTTTTCTACTGCTAATTGCACTGCACTCACACGATGTACACACTATTTATCTACGCCTTTCATGAACACTAAGTATAGTTACTCGCATCCATAATTAGTACTGAGCACCAAAAATCGTGACAATATTTCTTACGCATTCCATCCTCATTTTAGGAACTACTCACCAAATCAACGTGGTCATTTCATATACTACTACTTGCATTAATATTACACCAATTATTTCTCATGCTACGTACTACTCATTACACCAGTACTATCATTTCATGTTAACAATTACTATCAATTCATGTGTTGCTCGTTTTATTTGACGTGCTTTTATGTAACGCTCCTTGTACTAATATTCCACTAATTACGCTAATATCACAAAAATTATATGCTTATGAATATTTCCAACTAACCTTATCAAGTCAGATCGAAGATCTTTGAAGCTTGAGCAATGTACCAAAAAACCTTCCTGGAGAATACCTGCAAAGTACGAATCTCAAATCAAATAATTGAAAATTCTCTCACAAAATTCAATAAAGTATGAACAGCGACTAAATTCATCCCAAATCCTGGTTTCAAAATTTCTATTCGCACTAATTTTCCACCTCTCTATTTTCTTCGCTCTTGGTTTCTCTCTCTCTCAACGCTCTCGGTTTTCTCGGCTCTCTCAACGCTCTCGGCTTCCCCAACTCTCGATTTAGAAGTCGCTTCATGAAAGTGCATACTGCAGGAAAGGAGGGACAAGTTGATTAGCACACACAGGAACCGGAGCCTTTTTCCACGCGCGCCCACGTCCGTCCGCGCCGAAAGCACCGACAGGTCAAGTCATTTTCGCGTCCACACCCGGCCAACTCGACACGTCGCACCCGGTTTCGCAATCTGCAAACGCGAAACCGACAACGTGGCACCCGGTTTCGCAATCTGAAAACGCGAAACCGACGACGTGGCACCCGGTTTCGCAACCTGAAAACGTGAAATCGACGTGGCACCTGGTTTGGCATTTTAAAATTGCAAATACACTGGTTTCGCGTTTTCAAATTTCGAATACACTCAATTTCGCAGTTTCAGTTTGCGAAATCACTGGTTTCGCAAACTGAAATTGCGAAATTGCGGTTTCGCGTTTTCAGGTTGCGAAATCGGTGGGGACTTCCGTAAATATGCGAGATTGTTATATATTTCTGTAAATACGACGCGTTTTTTGTATAAAATAAAAAAGTTTCCGCTAGCTTCCATGTGAGCTCCAGGAAAAAAAATTAGCGCCCACACAGCCCGCATGATCAACAGGGAGTGCGATGCCTGTATCTGTATGGCTGCTCAAATGTACTGCTGCACTTCCGATTCAAAAATATATACTCCTTCCGTTTTTTTTATAAAGCCTATTTTTTGAATGGTTTTATTTATAAATGTAAGATTTGCATATAGATTTAATGAGATCTTTCCTTCTATACCCCTATTTATTTTCTCTCATCCATATGCATTTATTCATTACCACCCACACAAAGTATGTCTTTCATCTTCCAAGACAATTACGTAAGGGCATATAAGTCATTTTCTCTTGTATCTTTCTCAATTTCAACGCAATCTTAATCTTTATGCAAAATCAAAAAATGCCTTATAAGGCCATTCCCAGTGCTAAGTTTCATTCTGCAGTTTCCAAAGGTGCCATGTCATCTAAAGAGGTGTGGACTAGTGAATGAAATAAGGACTCCCAGTGCACAGTTTCATTTTCACAGTTTCATAGGCAATCAATAGCATTTACTGCTTAGATAGTGTTGTGAGTGAAAATGAAACGATTTTGCCCCCAGTACAAGTTTCAGATCGTTTCATTCGTGTTGAAAACAGTGACCGACGGTTTCATCTCTATGAAATTCTTTTTCTCTCTCTCCTCTTAATTAACTTGCCAAGTCATCAGTTTTGCTGATGTGTCACAGTATTTAAAGAGAATAAGGCCCCGTTTGGCAACTTGGAACCGGACTGTTTCTCCTAGAATCTGAAATAAATCCAACCAAACGGAATAGGACTCGGAACGTTTCAAAGCGAATCGTTTCTGATTTTTACACGCCGTGGTTGAATCGGCTAGCAACCTGTTCCTCCGGATTCTGATTCTACCTGAAACGTTTCTACCAAGAATCCGAAACCGTTTCCGTTTCTACTAGAATCTGGAACCGTACCAAACAGGGCCTAAAACCCATTTGAAACCTCCACTGAGAATGGCAAAAAAACGAAGGGATCGGAGTATATATGTTCTACTGCACTTTCCTTTTTCAAAAAGATGGTACGTAAATGATACTCAATGCAGCAAGAGTTTTCTCTCTCTCTCTGCTTTGGAGTGGTGGCTTTTAGCCTTTTACTTCCATGCAAGGACTGAGGATCTGGCATTGTCGGGCACCGCGCGTGTTTGGACTTTTGAGAGATCCGAGATAACGCCGGAGGCAGCTTTGTTGCGTGCATGAATTAATCACGTATACACGTTGGCGGAACTGCGTACGACCTTTCGTTTATGGATCGGAAAGTGGTTCTAGCTAGTTGCCCACCTCACGCAGTAGTGGTGATTACCGGCGTGGCATGGAGCATATAGAATTATGGATTGACTGACTATCTGCGACGCAAGAAGAACATGCTGCCGCCTGTCCGACGAAGAACGCGCGCGGATGACCAGCCGAAAAGCTCGAGCTCAGCGCCACGCCACAACGGCAGAACTGCCCCCCTGGCAACACAGCGGCACGCGTTCGCCCCAGCCAGAGCGGCGCACACGCCGCGCGCGGCCGAAGCCCGTCTTCAAGCCCTGCCGCGAGCCAGTCCTCCCGGTTCCATCGCACCCGAGCCTATCCGAAGTCTAGCTTCTCTAGACTCCCTTCACTTTTTTTTTTAAAGATTTAGTCTCGTATGAACGCAATTGAAAAAATAATCTTTTCTCCGATCACGAAAGCACCATCATAACAGCGTCTAAACCCGTAGCAGCCCACCAAACCGCGGGAGCAATCGGTGGGCCACCATGACAGGCATGCTGTTGCACTCCCCTAGCCCGACAGCAAGGTGCCGAGCTTCCCAGGCATGACAGCATGCCCTACCGAGTAGCTCTAGCTTGATAGCTAGCTCTTATGGTACTCACCCTCCTCCTACCGTGATTGGACATTCTGTCGCGGTGCGTGACACGTGTTACCTGTCGATAATGGGAAATGAAACTATTTTTTGCAATTATATTTACACCAAGGTCAGATTTTTTTTAAAAAAAATTGTCAACTGGGCTAAAAAAAAGCTAAGCAATCCACCAAATCTGTCATCGCGGTACCATGACACGCCCGGCAAACTCAATCCAACAATCGTAACAATACAGTTCAGACCGGCAGTCAGCTTCCCAAGAACATGGCTCGCCGAGCTGCAAAACCCAACATCAGATCAAACCACAAGTTCCAGCAGAAACTTCCATGATCATCATAAGGTTGATACGGACGGACAGAAGCTAGACCTTGCATCGCCCACTTGAACAAGCTGCTGCAGCTCCAAAGATTGCACAAATTAAGCAACAGAAGTATGTTTCTTGAACTGTGCATAACTCCCTGCAACTCTGAAATACAACAGCGAACAAATTTAGTGAGGTGTAAGAAGCCAAAGCTATCGGAACATATTTATGCATCTTTGAAATAGAGATGTATAGAAGCAACTCCCTATTTATTTTTGCAATATTTGCACACCATTTTTGTGCCCGATGGCAGATTTTGCTCACCAGTATGAAGCATTTCTGTATCGTATTTCCGTATAGAAAATGGAAGCCGCATCTCAGCTTGATGATTCGCACAAAAAGGAAAATCCAGTTTTCATACGATTTGACAATTTAACTGAACGCACCGGGTTGTGTGACCACAAATTTGACAGGCAGGACGAACTTCTCGCATCCCCGTCTCATCATTATGTTCCGAACAATTCAGGATTCTGTAGCACAGTGGCAGAAAAGGACAGACAGAATATACCGATCGATAAGCTTGGTACAACATCGATCGGCTTGTTCTGAGCTCTCAAGGAAGCTTTGGAATATCCCTCTGAAAGCTTAAATCGTATACTTCTAGCCACTGCATTTTCAGCCGATCGCCCGTTGACGCAGAGGGGAAGGAATCACTTTCATCAAGGTTTCGCGGCTGGAAATAACCGACACCTAGATTATTATGGCCTACACCGAATGCTACAGGACACGCTTGCTCCAACACGCGAGTCACAACTAGGGCTGTAAAAAAAGCTCGAAGCTCGCGAGCTACTCGAGCTCGGCTCGCGAGAGGCTCGGTTCGAGCTCGGCTCGAGCTCCAAACGAGCCGAACTCGAGCTCGCGAGCTTAACCGAGCCGAGCTCGAATAGTTCGCGAGCCTAGATCGAGCTTGCTACCGAGCCTCCTCGAGCCTGGACCGAGCTTGTTACCGAGTCTGGACCGAGCTTGTTACCGAGCTTCCTCAAGTCTGAACCGAGTTTCCTTAAGTCGAGCTTCCTCGAGCCTAGACCGAGCTTCCTCGAACCGAGCTTACCCGAGCTTGTTACCGAGCCTACCGAGCTTACCAGAATTTTCGAGCCTACTCGAGCTTACTCGAGCCGAGATCGAGCCTGGACCGAGCCGAGCTCGAGCCTGGGTTGAGGCTCGAACCTCAACTCGAGCTCGGCTCGAGCTCGGTTCGAGCCTTACCGAGCTCGAGCCGAGCCTGGCCAGGCTCGCTCGAGCTCGGCTCGTTTACAGCCCTAGTCACAACCGGTAAATTAACACGTAATTTGATGGATGAGAACGAGAAATCACTTTTATTCCAGGCATGATTTCAGACACGTCTCAACTCTCAAGGCACGCAAGTACGTACATAAAGGCAATCCCAATGGGATGACTAGGATAGTTTCCATAGCATTAATTAGGTTGCCATGTAAGCAAAATGGTGATGTGGAGATAGAGTTAATGATGATAGAGAAGGAAACCATTTCTACACAAGTACCAAGAAAGGGAAAAAGGGGATTGGGTGAGAAAATAAGAGAAAAGAGGAGATTGGATGAGAGTTTATTTTGAAGAAACTATCCATTGGAAGCATAGTTTCTACATGTAGTGTCTACATGACATGGAAATTATAGAAACTATATGCATTGGGATTGCCCTAATTCACACGCGACATATCCAGTAGCCTTACGTATACATACGCATGATCGATAGGCATGCTCGAAAGCTCATCACCTAGCGATTAATTAACTCGACGTGTGCGGAATATAGCTTTTTCATGTCTGCCATCATATATATATACCATAACTTCTGCAATAGAGACTTTTTAGTTCTCCCTAAAGTTCTACAGCTTTGACACAGTACCTATTTGTTTGACACTAATTGACTTTCATTCATATTTTTTAATCCCTACAAAAGCAACATTTTATTGTGAAAATAGGCTATCTTGGTATATTATCAGTAACCACATTGAATTAAAAACTAGAAATATTTATATTATCTCTATAAACTCAGCTTTGGTTTCTTCTAGCTCTGTATTCATTCTGCGCTCCTTAATGATGAGTACCTTATTAAGAGATTCAATATATTACAATTTATCATCTATGTCTTTTAGTTTTTGTTTCATCTCATAGATCTTTTATGTTAACTCACACTTTCCTTTCAATTATTCTATCTCCATCTCAAGTTTTTGTTTAGTATCCAACAACTTTTTCATATTATTTATCTTATTTGTAAACTCTATTATATATATATGTGCAGTTTACGATTATTGGGACATAAATAAATATACGATGAATCACGCCGCAATTTGCGTCGACATCTTCCTTATCACCGGGATGGGATACGCCACGGGAGCCGGGGAAGTCGAGGGGCGACGCAGACACCAGGGAGGCGGAGGGGCAATGTGGGCATCGAATAGGCAGATGATCAACACGGGCGAGGGGAGGCAAAGGGGTGGGCCGCGAGGTTGGGGAGAAGGTGTTAGGGTTAGGAGAAGGTGTGTCGAACAGGCGAAGGGGTGAGAGCGAGGGTAGAGAGGAGTAAACTTCTTTTACAGTTAAGAGTTTCATATCACACATGTGGTTTGAGGCATAAATCATCTGTGGTATCATCTTATCACAGACAGTTCTTACTATATTATGTAACTTTGATGATCGTGTTAGAAAAACCGTCTATAATAAGACGTTTCATACAGACCTTTCTGTGGTAGTGTAGCTGCCAACTGTTCACTACAAGAATCCAGTTTTGGGGCGAGTGTGAAAATAACAAACCGAGTGCACACTCGGAGTAGATCAACCTATGCCGAGTGTGCTCTCGTTTTAGCCACCTCTCGAACAAAGAACTCTATTCCGAGTGTGCTCTCGCAATATATAATATCTATTCCGAGAGTGCACTTGAAATATGACATTTTCGTCCACGTAGGATGACCGGTTGCCATGTCAGCAAAGGCAGTGCACTATATCCCGAGTGGGCACTCGGTGTAGATTACGAATAGACCGAGAGGGCACTCGGCGTACATATATACCGAGAGTGCACTCGGAGTATTTCGTCCAGATTCAAATCTAACCCTCCCGCCCGGCAGCTAGGGCAACTGCACTCTAGCCCTAGAAGAATGAATCTGCTGCCACGCGGCCACCGTCGCCCGAGAGGGCACTCGACATAGGATGGGCCTCTAGCCCGAGAGTGCACTCGGCATAGGCGCCCAGTACAGTAAAGGCCATTAGCACATCTCAGCCATCGATTCAAGTGGACGGCCAGGATTTGCTAGGGCAACGCCTCTAGCCCGAGAGGGCACTCGGCATAGAGAGGGCCTCTAGCCCGAGAGTGCACTCGGCATACGCGTCCAGTACAGTAAATGCCATTAGCATATCTCAGCCATCGATTTAAGTGGACGGCCAGGATTTGCTAGGGCAACGCCTCTAGCTCGAGAGGGCACTCGGCATAGGTCAGTAAGACTGAACATTTCATTTATTTTTTCCTGCAAAGTGTCCAGTGCAAGCCAACATGCTAGAGCCTCAACATTTCATTTATTTTTTCCTGCTACGCTGCGCTCCTGTAAATTTCGCTCCAGCTAATCTTTTGTTGTTGTTACATGGGATGTTTTACTAGATGCTTATGAAATCGTGTTAAGCTCAAAAGGTTCCTAGATCTAGGAGTTGCCTGTCAATTTCGTTCCGGTAATTGAATAATGGTGTTAAGCATTCAAAGTTCAATCAACTAGCCTTGCAGTGCTTCCATGCTTTCTCTCTCAATACAAACACTCTACAAACAAAGGGATAAGTAATCAGTCTCTACCATTTATTCATGCTTTAATAGTTGTACAACACTCGAGTAGCAGCTGTGACCAAGTACTATAAGGATGTGTGTGAAGATGAAGACATTGACACAAGAGAGAATCCATTGTTTCTCACTGCTGCTGAGTATAACCAAGTCCAACCTGCATGGATCGATGACAAGGCTTGGGGGCATCTCATTACACAATGGTGTGATCCAACATGGCAGCGTGTAAGTGAAATGAAGCGGAATCTTTGTGCCACTTCAGGGGCAAGGGTGAACCGAGGTGGATCTTGTTCTATTAGTCGAACTCAGCAGGAAATGGTAATAGAAAGTCTGTATTTTCAAACCATCGTTTCTGACACTCGGACTTAATACATTTTCCTTGTTTTGTTGCAGGAGAGGAGGTTTCGAAGACCTGTGACACCTTTAGAGGCTTATGCTGTTCATGAGGGGGTTTCGATGCAAGACATGGCAAACTTTGAGGGTTCTGAGATTCCACCTGTCACCAACCCACATGTTCAGATGAACTTGGTGCGTAGCACTAACACTAACACGTAGCTAATTTTGTTTTTCATAATAGTTGTGGCATTTCAATGTTTTCATACCTTTCCAGGCGAAGTATCGAGATGCATACCAAGAAAGGCATGGACCTGATGTTAATTGGTTGTATGGGGATTTTGATGCACAATTGATGTACCAAAATACGGGTGGGAAGCCTCATGGTCGTTATGCGCTTCTTGATGGTACATTTGATGATAGGAATGTGCACTTGACTTCTGCCCTATTTGGCACTTCAAGCAATGTTTTTTATTCTACGAGGCAAAGCGATGAAGAGTTGAGACATGAGCTTGCGAGCGTGCGGGATGAGAACCGAGATATGCGGAATGCTATGCATACGGGATTCACGGCCATGGCGCAGTGGATGCAGGTAAAAAAGTAATTGACATTTGTGTTAAATTTGAGATGTTCATAGTAGTCAAATGGTAATATTCTTGTTGGCAGGATTATGCTCTAGCAACCTCTTCAGGAAATCCACCTCCTCCACCGCCTGTATTGAACTTTAACTTCAATGCATTCTCGACGCCTCAACATCAACCGAGATAAGAGATATGTATATAACTCCATGTTGGGTAGATATATGAAATTATGCATTATAGATACTAAATTGAAATTTCTGCTTAGGACACCCAAAACTCTCATCATGCTATTAACATTGGACAATCATCGAGGAATAGTCCAGGGGATGCCTTATCGGGTGAAGATAATGTTGGGATTCCAAATCATGATATAGACTGGTTTGCATCTCCAGGTGAGTAATCATATCTGATTTGGTTGATGACTTGCCATTCAAAAAATTTGCCCTACTTGATGTTATGTATGGATATATCGTGTGTGTGAATACGTTTAACTTATATGTCTTTTCTATAAATATGTAACCTTGTATTGAATGGAAATGATATAATATGTTTTATTCTTGAAATGTAATGTGCAGGGGATGAAGAAACAAGGGACATAAGCTAATTGGATTCATCTAGCCCTCGAGGAGTGGTTTTGGATTTGATATGGATGTGATATGTACAACTTTTTATGCTTTGTGTATGTGGACTTCGTTTGTTGAAACTTCGGACTTCGTTTGTGATATGTGAATTGTGGCTTGATAATGTGGATGTGAATTGTTATTATTGAATTGTGGCTTGAAATGTGAATTGTGGATGTGAATTGTGAAATGTGGATGCGAATTGTTATTATCGAATTGTGGTTTGATAATGTGGCTTGATAATGTGGATGTGAATTGTTATTATTGAATTGTGAATTGTAACTTGAAATATTATTGAATTGTGAATGTGAATTGATAATTTGAGCTGGCTGTTTTGTGGTCAGGGTCTGGTACCTATCCCGAGAGTGCACTCGGCATAGACGGCAACACCTTATCCCGAGAGTGCACTCGGCATAAACGGCTACACCCTATCCTGAGATTGCACTCGGCATAGACGGCTACACCCTATCCCGAGAGTGCACTTGGCATAAATGTTGACGTGTCGTTACCCTATCCGCCACGGAGGCGGTCCTCAATCATAGCGCTATCCCGAGAGTGCACTCAAATATAGATTTTTTTCCCGAGAGTACATTCGGCATAGTCAACTTTTCTCGATAAAATAATACCAAGTGCACTACGCCGAGTGTGCCCACTCGAGATAAGATATCTCGAGTGTTTTATCCCCTATCTCAAGTGTGGAAAACACTCGAGAAAAATATCCATCCTGGTAGTGGTTGTTTGAGCTTCGTTGTCAAAGTTTCTTCAGTACTCCCATTTCAGGTCAGCCCACCCGTTCCGTCCTCCCATGACTGCTGGAAAAAAAAATTTCTGGTGTCGTGCTGCTGCGCTGCGCGTGCGTGCAAGCACGACACCAGATGCTGCCGCGTGGTTGGTGTTGCAATCTTCAAGCGAAGCGAGGGAGCCGCTGCGCGACGCCTCCACGGCTCCAGGCCTCCATCAGCTCCATCAGCTCCAGGCCTCCATCAGCTCCATGAGCCTTGAATACACCCGAGCAATTGACGACAACATCAATCCTGGGACGTCCAAGCTCCTCAAGGCTGACAGGCTGCACACGGTTGACACGGCCAAAGGTATCAGCAACTTGGTCTTGGACAAGTACTGCACCCATGGCTCTGAGAGACCAAAACCAAGCATGGTACTCAGTTTGTTTGCAACATCGACAACTTGCCCTTTGTTATTTGTAGTCCTCTCAGCAATTTTAATAATGCAGTAATACTCGATGAGTCGATGTGAGAATTGAGATCATGGTTCACATCCAAGTAGCAAGAATTCACTGCCATAAAAAGGGGAAAACTGGAAGTCCTACTTGTAGTTACCACATTTCTCCAAACCCTGGAAACAATCTGCAAATTTTCATAAATGTTTACCAACGTGAACTGAAAACTACACATGCTTGTGGTCTGTCTCTGGACAACCAGCTTTTTTCGACCGTATTGTGTAAGTATGTAGTATTTAACTAAATTTTGGGCAGCGATATGGATCAGTGCCGCCCCCATTTACAGTAGACACAATTTGCAATCTCAACATCTTTGCGGTTCTGTTGATTGTGAGTTAGTTTCAACCATTCCAGCTTCAATGATGTCTTCATCAAACTTTGGCGGGCTAGATGGAACACTGCTTGAAGGCGTATCTGACAGGAACATATCTGTGTTGGTGTCAGACCATTCAGCAGCAGCAGCATCACCAGCTTCTGAATCTGGGAAATTCACCGAAGGCATGTCGTGATTGGGTTTGCTCTTGGTGGTATCCCCTTCTGGTTTCTCCCACGCAGATGCATCCTCGAAGTGTTCACCTTCTTGAGAGCTTGGTCCAAGAGCTTCAGCTTCTGGCCAGGAAAATGCGTCAGCAATGGCATCTTTGTCACCCCCAAACTTTGGCATAGAAGAATGACTATGTGCTGGTTCCATCTGAAAAACCTGGACAGATGACAGATCTGCTATCTACCAAGCTATGTTCAGGTGTGACATTGCTGATTTCTGTTTCCTGCAGAGATATCACATCAAAGCCGTCATGCACATTGTTTAATCCCTTCTGTTCGAACGCATCGTTTGTGATGTGATCACTTTTACTTGACCAATCCAGATGCCTGAATGCATAGTCAGCCTTAGAAAAGCTTTCTTTCTCCTCGATAGGTAACTCAGACGTGTGAATTGATGTAGTTGTATCCATCTCCGAAAATATAACCTAACATTATCAGGCAAAAAGAATGCATAACTATATCTAAAGGGGGTGTTTGGGACAGCTCCAGCTCCACCAAAATCTGTGGAGTTGGTGGAGCAGGGTATTTCTAGCTCCAGAAATTTGTGGAGCTGGAGCTGTAGGTACATTAAGAGTGTCTATGTAGATCATCTTGTTTACATTTTAGACTAAAAATATAAACTTAATTCACTTTATTTTAGCCTATAAGTTTCAGCTCTGAACTGGAGCTGGAATCTGGAGCTCTCCCAAACAGGGCCAAAGGTGAAATGTGCAGGTGAAAAATGCAAGAATTATCTGGTCACCTCAACTCTCAAGTCTACAGGAAACTGGTGTTTTGTGTCCCACAGAATGTCAATCTGGTCCCTATCAAGTTACAACAGGTTGTCTTCAATAAAAGCTGTGTTAAACATGACTCTGAACACCATCATTTCATGTTCAAAGTCCTCATCCAGGCTGATGCACTCCATAACAACGTCTCCTTCAACAGGACACCGAACATTAACCTTGATTATCTCAGAGTCTTCCTGAATTTGCGAACAAGAACAGTTTAACATTATTCAGTTCAGCAATGTAAGAATATCTTAAAAAATCAGTACAGAGGTCCAATATAAACTTCCAAGTCAAATATAAACCTGTTGTATGAACTGGAAAAAATGGATTGCAATAAAGCAAATAGCCAAAAGAAAAAAATGTGCTTTGAGGTATGAACTTGTTCGAAGCCTTAGTAGAGAACAAATCGAACTACACTTGTAATCCGAAATACTTGGAAAGTAAAGAAGCAATCGAAGAGTCGAGATCTCAAACGAGACAATGAGAGCAATCTCAATTCCATCCACGACGCGCTCCCCCACTCGCGCAGCGTAGATGGAAGGGGCGGGGAAACGTCCAGCAGAAGAACACTCCCATCTCCATCGGGGCTGGTCGCTTGAAAACGCCGGGTCAGGCTGATATTCTCGCCTTGCAATGCCGGCGTCGGCGTCACATCGCCTACCGTGCTCGAGCAAGAAGATGCGGCGATGGTACGCTCCAACCGGAATGACCGGCTCCGGGAATCGATCCAACAATCTCGACGCGCCCGTGCTGCTGCTGCTGCTGTAAGGCGTGTGCGGATGGTCATCACCTCGATCTGCGTCCACGATGGGTCGGGCGCCGCTTGCGGGAGAGAGAGTCGGCGGCGTCGTCGCTTCTGTCGACGAGCGCAAGGTCGCGGACGTCTTGCGTTAGCACTGGCGAAGCTCCTACTCGCCGTCGCCGCCGCCGCCATGAACTTTGTTGGAGTTGAATCACACAACTCCGGAGTAGAGCGGAGGAGGATCTGCGGAGGAGACGAAGAGCGTGTGCGGCTTGCTTGCTTGCCGGAGCCGTGGAGGCGTCGCGAGGGAGCCGATGGAGGCTCGAGCCGTGGAGGCGGCGTGTGGCACGGCTCCTCGCTTCGCTTGAAGATTGCAACACCGACCACGCGGCAAGATCTGGTGTCGCATGGCAGCGCGCTGCGGCAAAGACGACACCGTAAATTTGTTTTCCTGACTGCGGTCAACCCTTCGACGCTACGATCGTTACGCCTATGAGGGTTCGCGTCATCACATAGTCATAGCATCTCTTGGATTCAGGGTCTATTTGTTTTAGCTTCTGATTCTAGATTCTAGCTCTAAAAGCAGAATCAGAAATAAACAGCCTGATTCTAGAATCTGATTCTCACAATTCAGCTGACCAGGGGCGAAACTAGAACAAACCGAAGGGGGGTGCACATGACTTGTGGATGCATAGACTTGTGCTATGGGGAGTGCAAACATGGTGAAAATTTAATCCTCGTAACTGGATTTGCATTTTTTTATGGGTGCATCAGCACCTCCTAGCTACCAAGTAGCTTCGCCCCTGCAGCTCACCCATATACACTAGAATCTACAATCTACTTTATATGTGTTTTTGGATTCCAGAATCAGCTTCTCTACAACCACAATCCAGAATCAACTTTTAGAGAATCCAAAGCTGAAACAAACAGGCCCTCAGCCGATCGAGGATGCACCGTAAGTTCGAACCTCTTGTTTGTGGACGTTGTCGCTGTTCCAATGAGACTAGACTTTCTTTCCGAGACGAGACTCGATAGCTTTCTGAATCTGTAGGAGTAAGTCTGTTTTTGAGCATCCTAATATTAAAGTTTTTAATCCTTAGGAGATATCATCGTATTACTCTTATCATATTACTCTTAAACTTTGTATCTTTTGATATTCTATCTTTCAAATTTTTAATATTTTTCTACTACTTCTAATTAAGAGTTGGTGATGATACGTCCGTTCTCCACCACCAACCCACGTCTAAACCGTGAATAAAACTGCTGACGGAAAAAAAACCGAACCGACAGACGGAAAAAAACCTAAGCCGTTTTTCGCTCTGTTCCTCACGATATGCTCACCTCCCGACTTCTCCACGAACACGACAGCCGCCCCATCTGCAAGTCCAAATGCCTTTCCCGGTGCGTCCCCGCTTCTCCATAATCGGGAGAAATAGATGTTTGATCTTGTAGCATAATTTTCTTTTATTGCTCAACCTTTATGTTCCGTTATTAATTTTATTTTTTATAGCAATGCACGAGCATTGAACTAGTTTTATACTAATTCAATATGTATTTTGGTACATTCTAACAGCGTTAAAAAAAAGTCTCTTTTAATATGGCACGGGCGTGCAGCGTGCTATTGTATGCATGAGCTAACTATATGTTCTCAGATAGTAAAAGATAGCAGTTTTACCCTACTTGCATGCCACGGTTGGAACGGTCGATGAGTAGTTTTGAGGGCCAATAATTTGATGCCAACTAGCCTTCGTACGGCCCAAAAGCATGAGGCTTTTTATGGGCCTGCCTCCAGAGAAATCTTTCAAGTTCTCGGACTCCCCCTCCAGAGCTGCATGAGCACGCCACGCCAACGATCCTCGCGGACTAACTAGCCAATGACAGTGGGCCCCACACGAGAGGCGGACCCACATTCATAGAGAGAATGGCTCCGCAGAACAAACCAAACGTGAACGCGTAGACCACTAGATCAGAGAGAGCTAATCAGGTAAACTAACCACGCTTTGACGGCGCGTCTCTCCGTCTCTCTCTCTCTCTCTCTCTCTTTTACCCCTCTCGAGAGCCCGAGCTAGGGTTTCTCTGTCTCTCCCGCCGCCGACGACTAGCCGTAGGAGGAGGATATGGGCACGCCGGAGACGTCGCGGGAGCCGTGCCCGGACCGCATCCTGGACGACGTGGGTGGCGCGTTCGGGATGGGCGCGGTGGGCGGCTCCGTCTTCCACTTCATCAAGGGCACCTACAACTCCCCCAACGGCGAGCGCCTCGTCGGCGGCGCCCAGGCCGTGCGTATGAACGCGCCGCGCGTCGGCGGGAGCTTCGCCGTCTGGGGCGGCCTTTTCTCCACCTTCGACTGCACCATGGTGTTCCTGCGCCAGAAGGAGGACCCCTGGAACTCCATCATCGCGGGCGCCGCCACCGGCGGGTTCCTTTCCATGCGCCAGGGCGCCGGCGCCGCCGGCCGCGCGGCCCTCATGGGCGGCGCGCTCCTCGCGCTTATTGAGGGTGCCGGCCTCATGCTCAACCGCGTCCTTTCCACGCCACAGAACCTCCCACCTCTCCCCGCCGACGACCCCAACCTGGCCGCCGCCATCGCCGCGGGCGGCGGCGGCATGCCGGGCCTGCCTCAAGCGCCCGTGTCCCCTACCGAGGCGGTTAGCACGAGCGGTGGGGGTGGGTGGTTCGGGGGTCTCTTCGGCAAGGAGGGGGAGAAGAAGCCCAGTGCGAGCGGGGGCAAGTCGGAGATCTTGGAGAGTCTCGACACGCCCAGCGCTCCGATACCATCGTTTGAGTACAAGTGAAAAAAATGGTGCGTCTTTTATTTGATTTACTCCTCAATTCGTATCTGTTTCGAACTTCGAATAGGTGCAATATTTAAATTCGATTCGGTCCCTGTTTGTTGTTTCCTCTATTTTGCTTGATGCAGTGGGGATTAAGAGTATGTGTTCTTGTCGCGGAAGTTAGAAAGCATTTGGATTCGACCATTGATTTGTTTCTTGTGCGGGATATCTCGAGATTTCTGGTAGTAGTCCATACCGTATCCAACAAAAAGCGTTAATAGATTCCTATTCTTTTGATTCTTTCTCAACTACTATTCGAATTGGAATAGTCTTATTACTTCAATGAAATTGATTTTTCTTTTTTCAAAAGAAAATAAAAGACTACAGTAAATTTGAATTGAGACCTATTCTATGATGGATTTTAACTTACCTTCTATTTTCGTCCCTTTAGTAGGCTTACTATTTCCGGCAATTGCAATGTATTCTTTATTTCTTTATGCGCAGAAAAATTAGATTGTCTAGAACCGACCGGGGCGAATTTTTTCAATGTATTTCTACACAGGGTCATAATACAGATATTTTTTGAATAAAATCTGGAGTTGTGTTGTATAAGTGAGTATGAATTTCTTATCATTCAATGATCATCTTGTATTTCATATAAATTGGGGGGGGGGGGGTGTGAAAAAGTGGAGTCAGGCTCAAGTTCCGAAGTAATTACACATATAGAAATTCAAAAGGAAATCGATACGATCCACGTCATAATCCATATTGGATTCCCCAATTTATTAAAGAAGAAAAAGGTGCAAATTGGAGAATTAGAGCGTGTGCTTCTTCTCCCTTCTCCCCCTTACCATGGCAAGTCCTTGGGAAATAACTCCGATGGGCAGAAAAAAGACGGCGTTAAGAGACCCTCCTGGCCTAACCCTAGACACTCTAAGATCCTTTTTCAAACCTGCTCTGCTCGCATTTCAAGTCAAGAGATAGATAAATAGCCACATTCCATCACACTGATCGGGGGCACTCGTGGTGCCTTAGGAGGTCAAAGACAAATAAGCGGCTTATTTATACCAGGTTGTAAAAAATAATCACAGAAATCTAAACATTTATCCATACATCCATAAGTTAGATCGGGACCCTAGGAATCCTTGGTATACGCTCCTCAATTCTCCTTTTGAGATTCAGCGATAGTGTCTAGTGAATCAATTGAACACGCTCCAAAGATTTGTTCTACATTTGGACGACCTTCTAGATCTCTATTTTTCATATATAAACGTAACTAACCTATATCCTTTGGCTCTCTAATAAATAGTGACAATTGAATTAGCAAACATTTGAAGCAAACATTTGTTGCTTTTCTTTCTGTTACTTTGAAAGTAGCTGCTTCAGCTTTAGCCACACAAATTCTCGATATTCCTTTTTATTTCTCATCAAACGAATGGCATCTTCTTCTGGAAATCCTAGCTATTCTTGGCATGATATTGGGAAATCTCTTTGCTATTTACTCAAACAAGCATGAAACGTATGCTTTCTTCCGCTTTGTCGACCCCCACTTTCGCGTTTGCTTCCCTCTAAAGGCAGAACTCTCCCCTACCGATGCATTTTGACATCCCACAGCTTTGGTAGATCGCTTAGCCCTGTTTAGAGGGCATGGTTGGTCATGCTATATGATATGGCCCCACTTGCCAACACCACTTTGAATTGTTTTCCTTGTGTGCAAATTAATATCAAAGAACACGGTTGTGCTGTTTTGAGCAAGAAAGAACAAAACAAGCATGAGGCCAAGGGTGAGGTGAGGGAGGATGGTTGGAATCCTAAAACATGAAAAGTATATTGTGCCAACAATGCGTAAATCATATAGAGGCAACACATGTGCTACTTATGGCTGCATGGGTCAGCAAAGGGCATGGTTGCATGGGACAACCAAGGGCATGGCCACATGGATGGAGGGTATGTGGGCTGCCACGTGATTTGGATAGAGAAAATGAGAACCCAATTCGTGGGAGAAAAGGAAACTAAGAGTCCATTTTGGTTTGGAGACAAAGAAATCTACTCGATTGACAACACAGTCCGACTTTAAAAAGTCCATAATTCTCACGTCTGAGCTCAGATTTTGATGTTATTGCACTTTCCTGAAAGCTTAGATATTATCTTCATATCTCTCCCGTAGTGTTATGGGTCGACCGAGCCCATGAACAGTACCCATGGGTACTGTAGCAGCGGTCCAAATTGCTTAGAAAATAAGAAATCAAGGGTTAGGTTAGATTAGTTACTATAGATTAGAATATTGCTTTCTTAGGCTCCAAGTTAGCCATCCTATAAAAGGGATGTCATGTATCACTTTATGCATCCAAGCAATGAGTAAACCAAGTCTCTAGCAGATCAGGCGCTGCCATCGATAACTGGCCGGTGGCTCCGTACAGCCAAGGCGCTAGCTTCGACAACAGCTCGTTTCGCCCACGTTAAGGGCCCTATCTCATCCCCGTTGCGTGTGCGGATCGTGCACGTAACAATTTGGTATCAGAGCCGACGATCCTCCTACCACGGTGACCATCGAAGATCGCATCTCCAACCTCCGCGCCTCGCCGACCGAAGGCCCAACGCTTCATCTCGTGCGAATCTTCCAAACTTCAACCTTGAGGACAAGGTTGATTCGCAAGGAGGGGATAATGTTATGGGTCGACCGAGCTCATGAACAGTACCCACGGGTACTGTAGCAGCAGTCCAGATTGCTTAGAAAATAAGAAATCAAGGGTTAGGTTAGATTAGAATATTGCTTTCTTAGGCTCCAAGTTAGCCATCCTATAAAAGGGATGTCATGTATCACTTTATGCATCTAAGCAATGAGTAAACCAAGTCTCTAGCAGATCAGGCGCTGCCATCGATAACTGGCCGGTGGCTCCGTACAGCCAAGGCGCTAGCTTCGACAACAGTTCGTTTCGCCCACGTTAAGGGCCCTATCTCATCCCCGTTGCGTGTGCGGATCGTGCACGTAACAAATTCTATCTCTTTAGATGTCATGAAAGATCGGACATCTTACGCATCAATTAGTGATTTCCTCTATTTGATCTGTATCACTATATATCTGCTATGGTGTCTCGATTCGTAGCTCCAAACCCTGGAGAGGCTCTCTTTGTTTGCGAACTTCCAGTCCTGAGTTCTGCTATTGCTCCTTCATCCACAATCAATGATTGAACCTTTAGATAGGGTTACATAGGGGTTTTTTTTGTTGGTTGGGGGCTTTATCCTACCGAGGACCCATGCCCAGACCGCATCCTGATTGGTGCTTTCGCCATGGGTGCCATGAGAGGTTGTGCCTTCTACTTCATCAAGGCTTTCCGCAACTCGTCCCATGAAAGTGATGGAATGCTGGTGGTATGGAGCCTTGCACATGAAGGTGGCAACTTCGCTGTCTGGGGTGGTCTCTTCGCAGCCTGTGATTGTGCACTAGTGTATGCGCGCCAGGAGGATTCGTTCCTCGTGCGGAAACATTATCTGGTGGTGGGTGCTTTGGTGGATTATTTGGGAAAGAGGGGACCACAAACAGCAGCAGCAAGACTGAGACTATGGTGGATTATTTGGGAAAGAGGGAACCACAAACAGCAGCAGCAAGATTTTTCTATATGTTAAGGAGCATGAAATTGTCTCAACCATCAAAGATCTTGTGCTACATGCCAAGCGTTTTTTCTATATGTTGTTTGGGATTGATTGCATGACTCTCTAACAACACCATCTGTGTACAACAATGCCCCTTGGCCACCTAATAGAAGATGCGAGCAAGATGTAAATTTCATATCTAATCATGATTCAATAACTTAAATCTTGCAAATATAGTTGTGAAGGTATAAAGGTGTTGTTTGGTCTCCATTTATTTCACAACTGAATTCAATTATGCCACCTTGGAAACTACACCAGAAACAGCTAAGCTGTTGTAAGCACAAGCTGTCCAACGAAGTTATAAATTGAGCTTTGTGCTTGAAGCTAAGAAGGTTGTCATCTTTTCTCAAAAGATCGGCACTGAGACAATCCGGTTAGAATTACTAGTTGATTAGTAATGCTGAGCTATTATGCTTAATATGGATTAGAAGGTGTAATATTACCAATATTTTCAATGAGTGGTTATGTATTATTTGTGATGTCACAAGCGCTATGCATGGATTAGAATCTCAATTTTAAGGCCTTGAATCACCAATAATTTGTCCAGCATTTGATCGAGATTTTGATATTCAGAGAATATATCCGGTATGTTTGTGTTATATTGAAATGTCTTCTAGACGATGGAGTATATGGTTCATTTAAGTGTTGTTCATTTGGTGTGGTGTAAACTATGCTGTGCTCACAGTGATCACGTGTATCACCCCCCCCCCCCAAAAAAAAAAAAACCAACACACACACCCACGCACAGAGAACACCGCACCGCCACCTCCACCGAACCACAAAACAAACAATAGAATAGCAGGTGCAGCTCTTGTGTGCTTTATCTTAATTTTTATTGGATCTGTTAGTCAACCTGCCTACACTATGATCTAGGGTTCATGAACTAGTGTGCTGTTTGTTTCTACTTCGCAGGTGGGCTGATGGCACTGATGCTTAAGTGGGTTCGAGATGTGGTAGTCTGGAATCAGGGATGCAATATAGCTTAATCTTGGAGAAGAGATGGAATACTTGTTTGATGAACTCTGCGTGCGCTGCTCTACTTCCACGACTCGTATCTTATGTGCCAACCTATCGTTGAGAAAAGTTTTGGCCCTTATGTATTGATGTATGTGAGCCTTTTTAACGTGGCAGGTTCGCAACTTTGCAAATGTTGTTAGTAGTAGTAGTAGTAGCAATAGTAATACCCATAGCATTCGTATTCTGCACTGCACTGCACTTGAAAAGCCTAAACTTATATGCCTCAGGCTGGCTTCGAAAGTGACTTTTTGAGTGAGGTGGACCGTGGTTGCATTGCATCCTGTTTTTCCACAGATATTTTGTTTTGTTAGTGCTAGTATTTAAGATAATGCTTAATAAGTGCTCTGTGCAAAGTTCTTGTTTCGTCCTGTTGTTGCTTGGTCATTCATGTAGGGATCAGTTGCCATTACACGACGTACTTGTCACAGGACATGAATATGACATGAAAATCGTGTGTGCACGGTTTTGTAAACTACTGCCCTGGCTGATGCTTAGTCTGGCGCTGGTTACTGACGTAGTGTCAAATTGTTCATTAGGTGCACATTTGCTACTGCTCTTGTACACTGCCGTCGTGCCGTGTAAACGAACGCTGGGCTATCCTAAACTGACAGCGTAGTGTGAACAAACCACAGTTGAAGATTCTAGACTGCCCTAGTTAAGTAGGATGGAAATCAGAACTTTTTAACGACACTACAACTAGCGTGTAAACGCTGATGAACCTACAAAGCTACCTAAAGGTTCTTCTAAGCCAACCTATATTGCACCAGATTAACCGGTAATTTGACCCGAACTGAGATTATGACGGAACACCTTTCGGTTTTTGGGACGGAAATCTGACATGGACATGTTTTTGCAGAGAAATCAAAAATAGAATTCGTCATTCCGATGGCATGAAACGGCCACATCCATGTCCCCGTCTCAAAAAGCCAAAATTGTCAGATAAAAAATGTCCTTAGGCCCTGACCGAACTGAAAGAACATGGACCATTTGCCAACGACTAACCTGAAAGTCCAAGGAGCGATCGATCAAATATGTTCATCGAGTCAACATGGACCATTAGGGGTGGAATCGAGCCGGCTCGGCTCGACCGAGCTCGTCAGTTTTTGAGCCGAGCCGAGCTCGGCTCATTGTCTTTATCGAGCTGAAAACCGGACTCGGCTCGGGCTCGGTCGAGCCTCGAGCCGAGCCGAGCCGGCTCGTGAGCCACCTGGCATGTGGGCCCACCTCATTGCGTCAACTCTCAAGTATGTTCATTGTATGTTCCTTGTTCAATATGACTGTATGAATGCCAAGCTGATTGAATGTCTGTGGGCTGTGGCTAATTTTGTATTAAAATTAAGCCTCATGTAATTTGGATAATCGATTAATGATTAGTGATTAGTGAACGTGATTCTGAATATCTGAATTTTACCGAGCCTAACGAGCCAACGAGCCGCTCGCGAGCCGGCTCGGGCTCGGCTCATTGTAGTACCGAGCCAGACGGTAGGCTCGGGCTCGACTCGTTGATGCACCGAGCCGAGCCGAGCCGCACCGAGCCGAGCTGAGCCCGAGCCGAGCCGCGAGCCTCGAGCTATTTTTTCACCCCTATGGACCATGCATGTGTGCCGCCGCCAATGCGATTGCGCGCGACAGCCGCTGCGTGCACACCTCACACGCTTCAAAGAGGTTGAGGTGTTCAACCGTCGTGATCAGAGGAACCAGACTGTAAGCAGCCCAAGAAGCACGAGCTAGCCAGCCAAGATTTAGGTATGTTTGTTTTTGCTTTTGATTATAGATTCTGGTATCAAAAGTAGAATAAAAAATAAACAGTTTGATTGTAGGAATCAATTCTCATAATCCAATATACTCATATACACTATAATCCACTTCATGTGTGCTTTTGATTTCAGCTTTTGGAGAATCAGGTTCTCTATAACTACAATCCTGAATAAGCTTTTAGAGAATCCAAAGCAAATTAAAACAAACAGGCCCTTAATGTTGTATAATGACGTCAACGAGACAGTGACTATATATATCCGGATGAGTCCGAATTGTTTGAGATTTGAACTTCTGTTAGGATATTTCAGAAATTCTTATATGTAATAAATTTTTTAGATATTTGAGGAAACCATATCTCTAGCCATCAAAATAAGACGTCATAAACTGGACACGATGGGTGGCACGACCCAGCACGACACTGTAGAACGGGTCGTACCAGGCCCGATAACCTAAGGCATGAGGAAGAAATTCAGCATGAAGATCACTAACTCACAGAGCATGAACGCTATGGACGCATCCAGCAGTATGAACGCTATTCCTGTCGCTAACACCTGAGAGAGATAGGCAAGAGGGGAGTCTCTCAATTCTCTCTCTCACTTGTCTCTCTCAATCTCTCTCGCCTGTCTCGCTCACTCTCTTTCTCACCCATTGCCCCCCTCTCACCCATGTTCAGCACACCCCCCTCCTCTCGTTGCAATAGTGCAAATAGGTCGGGCCTGAGCCGACACAGCACGAAGCACAAATAGGTCGTGCCTGGACTCGCTAAAGGCTAGCCGGGCTGGCATGGTGGGCACGACGGGCCGTCTCGGTCCGGCACGGTTCAAACACGAAGTACGATAGGCCAGTGCTGGGTCGGCCCGGCACGGCACGATGCCCACCTCTATTCCTTGCATTCCTACTCCCACTCCAAGTGACCACCAACCGTGTTGCTTCGGCGAAGAGGAGCCAGACTGTAAGCAGCCCAAGAAGCACGAGATAGCCAGACCAAGATTTAGGGCATGTTTGTTTTTGCTTTTAATTCTATATTCTCGCATCAAAAGTAGAATAAAAAATAAATAGTTTGATTCTAGGAATCAATTCTCATAATCCAGTCTACTCATATACACTAGAACCCACAATCTCCAGCTTTTAAAGAATCAACTTCTCTACAACTACAATCTAAAATAAGTTTTTAGAGAATCCATAGCAAATTAAAACAAACTGGCCTTTAATGTTGTATAATGACGTCAACGAGGCAGTGGCTATACATATCTGGATGAGTTTGAATCGTTTGAGATTTGAACTTCTGTTAGGATATTTGAGGAATTCTTATATGCAATAAACTTTTTGGATATCTAAGGAAACCATATCTCTAACCATCAAAATAAGACGTCATATCATGGACACCTGATGAATAATATGTGGTGAGTACTTGCATATATTGGTTGTTTCTGTTTCTTCGTGTACGTCCATGCTTCTCGTTATGCTAAAATTGGACATGATCGACTGATCATGTCAAGAACAACGTGAAGTTGTCCAGTAACTGATCGATCGCCGAAGGTGCGGTGGGGTTGTTGCAGGGGATGGTGACGATCGACAACTACCAGATGTACCAGTACATCATGGCGCCGGGGTGGACTGGGACGTGGGCGAAGCGGAAGGTGATCTGGTCCATGGTGGGGGCGCAGGCGACGAGCAGGACGACTGCTCACGGTTCAAAGGCAACATCCCGCACAGCACAGCTGCAAGAGGACCCCGGCCGTCGTGGACCTACTCCTTGGCGTGCTCTACAACCAGCAGATCGCCAACTGCTGCAAGGGCGGCGTCATCCCCGGACCCCGCCTACGGCCATGACAGCGCCGCCGTCCAGGTTAGCGTCGGGCAGGTCGGCACCACCATCCGCGCCGTCAAGCTCCCCAAGAACTTCACCCTCCTCGCCCGGCCCGGGCTACACCTGCGGCCTGCCAAGATCTGTCCCCTCCACCGGAGCTAAAAAATTTTGATGGGTGGACACTTTATACATACAACTCTATAGTCTTTTACAATAATTTCATACCATCATATATCTAATATATATATTTGAAATTTACTAAAGGTATAATACAAATAGTTCTAAGTCTTAAAAATCTCAAACTATCAAAATCAAAACTAATTCAATTAACAAATTTAGCATATTAAATATATAAAATTTTGACGTTCCTCAATTTTTTTGAGGATGTCAGGATATACCCAACACCACTGGTTCCGCCCATGCCCTCCAACGTCTTCTACATCCCTGACCACTGCCGCAAGACCCAAGCCCTCAGTGAGTTCGACCTTGATCTCATTCTGATCATGGCGGCACGCATCCATGGACTTGCCACAGACTTGACATAGCTGTATATCTGAACGCGTCATGCTTGCAGTGTCGTGGAACATGACGTGCACGTCACCTGGCGTCCAAGTACCCGTCGTGCTGCGTCTCCTCCTCCTCCTCCAACGACACCATCATCCCCCTGCGCCTAGTGCGCGTGCGGCTGCGAGCACGAGAACTGCGTCCAGTATGTACCAGCACTTATTAGTTACTACTACTCAGCCCAGCCTTCGTCGAACACACACTAAAATACTAATTCTAAGATACTCTAATATGATATAGTTGAACAAATTTTATCGAAGCTCTTTATTTTTGCTATATATCTTTTTTCATATGTAAAATAAATATATACATAAGTTATGCTATAAAATGTAGATTTTGATGAAATTTTTCATAAAACTTACTTTGAAATATTTTATAATCATTATTAGAATATGTTCAAAAGATAAAGAGGTATAAATTTTTTGTTTAAGTGGTATATGCAAGCTAGAAGTACATACATGTGTGTTGGCCCGGGGGGTGTCATATCTGTTGTAAACCTTTTTTACCGTAAAAACTCCGCGAAACCCACGTGTAGAAGTTTTGAAAAAAAATACCATATGTAGAGGAGGTGGGTTTCTACAATCCTGTAAAATTTGAAGACTAAGCTCAATCGCATTTGAATGATATGAAAAAGACAAATTCAGTTTGAATATAATTTTTCACTGTTTAGTACTAGTCATTTCAATGTTTATCTTTTTCATATCTTTTCAAATGTGATTGAATTTGGCTTTCAAATTTTACAAAATTGTAGAAGCTCACTTCTCGTACGTATAGTAACTTTTAAGAAATTTTCAAAACTTCTACACGTGAGTTTTATGGAGTCGTGTAATGGAGTTTGCATGATAGCTCAAGTACAGCCGATGGAGGCGGGGCCGTACGGGAACGTGCAGCCGGAGGTGTTGATGCGCAAGGAGGACAGCACCTTCAGGTTCAAGCAGGGGTGGGCGTTCCCGCGAAAGGTCTACTTCAACGGCGATGAGTGCCAGATGCCGCCGCCGGACTCGTACCCCTACCAGCTGCCCAATACCGCGCCGGTGGCCGCCTCAGCGTCGCTGATGAGCTCCGCGGTGGCGGCCGCCGTGGCTTTCTTGGTGCTGCTCATGGCATAAGCATGAGAAGAGAGACAGCATAGTGCTATAACTTGAAAGAAGAGTTAGTGTTATTTTTGTAGATAGAATGTTCCAGATTTCAAGATTGAGCTTGGTGTTTTGAACATAATTAAACCCGGCCGTCTCTGTCAATTTTTACTTATCTTTGTCCGATCAGGCCTTCCAGGATCTTCAGGAACTTCACTCATTGATCCATGACGTCAACATTCAGACTGACACCCCGGACGTTTGGGATTATATCTGGGATTCCAGTGTTTTTGCTCCGGCCAAATTTTACAAAAGGGTTTTTGATCACCTGTCTATTCCGGCGCCGATTGCTTCCATTTGGAAAGCCAAATGTTCCACCAAGATTAAAATTTTTGGTTGGTTGTTATGCTGGGATCGTCTTAACACTAGAAGCCTCCTCAGAAGGAAAAATTGCCCCCTTCCTGATTACAACTGTGTCCTTTGCAATCTTCGCATTGATGAATCCAGAGATCACTTGTTCTTCCAGTGTTCCTTTGCTTCAGGCTGTTGGAATGCTCTGCAAATTCAGTGGTCACAAGGCAGCTCCATCTTCCAAAGAATTAAGGACGCTCAACTGGCTGACCAATCGCCTTTCTTCATGGATGTTTTCTTGTTGTCTTGTTGGGGCATCTGGAGAAGCCGCAATGACAAGATTTTTAGGTCGCTGCCTGTCAGTTTTTCGTCTTGGAAATGTTCGACCCTTGCTGATTTGCGTTTGCAATCTTTCCGGCTTCCGGGTGCCCTTAGGCCTTCCTTTCTAGCTTGGGGTTCTAGACTCTCCTAGTTCCCTAGCCCTCCTCCCCCCTCTTTCTTTTCTTCTTTCTCTTCCCTCTTGTTTAGCTGGCTGCTCGTTAGCCTTGCTTTAATAAAGCTTGTCGTCTGGGGTTTCCCCAGTCGTTTCGTTTCAAAAAAAACATAATTAAACGCAGATTTCAAGATAGACATGCCTACTTGAAATCAAATGTATGTGTGTTCATAGCCACAAAGGATAAATTTTGCTGTATAAGTACAGTGTATGCGTCCCATCTGAGCTAAAATGTACAGCAAGTAGGAAGTACAATAATCAATGGAGTTCAGGGGATCAAGGTAAGCAATGCCCAATCGGATCAAAACTGTCGTGAAATTTGTATATCTTCACCAGTCCTTCCCTACCCATAAACCAGCAATAATGCCCATGCTGTCCAAATGGTAATGAATGGAAGAAGTGAAGCTGACAGTCGTGGGGAAGCATTCGGCAGCGATGGGTATGCATCTGGAGGTGGCATCACACAGTTGTCACCATTGAAGTACACTCGTCTTGGGAAGGCCCAGCCCTTCTGGAAGGTGAATGTCGACGGCTCCTTCTGAAATAGAAGCTCAGACTGCACATTTCCACCCGGTCCAGCAGTCATGAGCAAGTCATTGTAGTACTTGATGCCCCAAAACATCGCGGTGTCATCTGCGACGGAGGATTTGTCAATAGCTGAAAAAAAAATGCATACAGAATATGAATGCGTTCAGGGGATGAAGTGTTCACTTATTACTCCATAAGGGTTCAAAGATTTGTAGTTGAAGCTGAAAAGAGTGGTCAGGTTGTCAAAATTAGGGTGCTGAGCAACTAGGTTCCACTGCGAGTAGTTCATCCCGTAGTTGAAGTTTGTCACCGTGATCTTGACCCTCCAGTACAAATAGTAGTTAACTTTGACATGCCAATGCACTCTTATTGGGCACATATGAGAAGTACATTGGACCAGAGGTGCCAAGCTGTTCTTGTTAGGACCATTCCCGACAGAAGCCAAATAAGGTGAATTGCCCCTGTCAAAGATTAAACCCAACTGTCACATAACTGAAGAAAAAACTTGTTTTTATTTTATTTTATTTTGGGTTATGTCAAATGTAACTTACCCCACGCAGCTACTGTTATTCTGGCAGCCACATGAGCATGTCGGGCAGTTAACTATGGTATCGTTGTAAAAAGATGAGAACGAAACACAGCATGTTGGAGATCTCTGGGCGACAAACTGTGAGTATGTACATGTCACATTCCACGTCACTGCACAAAGAAAACAAGTGGTCACCAAAATGCTAACAAGGTCTCGCTACAACAGGAAAATTATGAATTTCTGTCGAGCAGATTGGATGGAAGCTTATTCCTCAAAACGTTTTATGCATCAAATGTCAGATCATGAAAAGAAAATCTTACTGAGGGCTTGAGTTGTCCTCCTTCCATCCTGTGAAATGAACTTGGTAGGTCTCACAAGTTTGGCAGGTCCACAGGTATACCCCGGACCGGGGGCCATCAGAGTGAAATTCTTGGGCACTCGCACGGTCTTGTTTGTAGTCCCTGCTTGACCAACACTGACTTGAAATGATGCCACAGCATTGGCGGGGTCTTGTGCCCATGAGCTGAGGACTCCTCCTTTGCAGCAGTTGGCAATCTGCATATTGTAAGGAGTCCCAGGAAGCAGGTCCACAATGTCCGGGTCCTTCTTACAGCAATGCGGGATGCTGGCTTTAAATTTGGAGCAATCGCCTTGCTCTGTGGCTTGGCCACCGTTCATTGCCCAGATTATCTCCTTCTTTGCCCATACCCACCCGAATTTCCAACCCGGCGCTTGAATATGGCGATACTGCTGGTAATTGTATAGTGAAACAACAGCCTGCAGAAAGGGAATTTTACAGTATGTCAGCAATGGGAAAGTCTTGAGAACTAGGAAAAGGATTGTGTGGTGGCTGACCTCTTATTTATGTAAAATGCATCTGAAGAAAAGGTAAATGATGCAAAAGAAAAAAAATGTCTAGTTTGAAATGCAACGAAGGGAGCTTATGTAAGCATTTGGTTATGACTTTTGATCATTAAGCTTAAACAAATGCACATGTTCGACGCACCTATTAACAAATAGACATGCAACGCAAACTAGTTTCATGTTCTGTTATCATCTCCTTGACCAGCAGTCTTGTATTGCAACTAGCAACCTGTGCATTTGCATGGCTAAATTTGTCTGAAATATTGTAGTATCAAATGATTTGACTTACGCGTTTGAGAATATATTTATATATCTTGTAGGCTATTTACGATTTTATGATATCATAAATATTAGAAATGACAACAGAAGTTTGAAGGAAAATTCAACTTAAGAAATGTAATTGAAATTTGAGCTTCCATGGGAGTACATCATCGAGTACTAACTTGTTGGGGGTTTTAGAAAGGTAAGTACTCTCCATTATGCATGGATCATGTGGCTGTATGCCTCTATTCTTCACCTATCAGTTACTCTTTTCTAAAATGTATGTCATGCACATGCACCTATTTATTTTTCAAAGCAATACTTTAATTATGTGTGCAAAAAATTGTTTTATTAGTTTATATGGTATTAGAGTACCTTGATCAAACATTCACAGATACATCATGGGTGACCTACCTTAAATTTATATTGCCTCACACATCGGCTGCCCCATCGAGTTGTATGTCTTCTATATCTTCTTGCCATTACAACATTTTTACTTCAACCCCCAACATTATGCCAGGTCTTGATTGAACCCTCTTAGCTGTACCTCTTCCAATACAATACTTAACTTCTATCTAATTATTGCTTAAGGTTGACCGTTACAACACCAAACACGCATAAACATGCAACCATCACCAATCCTTACTGAGGACACCTGTGATGCTCTCTCCAATGGCCTTGAGCCTATTCTCTACAGTTGCACCATCTCTACTCCGACCCTTTTGCTCCTTTGCTTATGTATGCTTGTGCTTCCGTTTGTACATATACATGATATTTTACGTACTCGATGTCCTCTTCTCCCGTGTTGGACACTCCTCTTTTTCAAGATTGGCCTACACAATGCTATGGCTTCCTAAATAACCACGGTGACATCCCACCTTCACTAATGCTAGCATGTACGTTTTAGTCGCTATCTAACGATGTGGAGAATCTTCTCGCCATCGTTGAAGATACCATGTCCCTCACTAGCGATGCCATGCTCCTAGCTACCTAATAGCATCATATTGTCTATAAGTTGTTTTCAATGCAAAGCTTCAGCTCCTTTTTGCCAAAGCTTCCCCATCATCGAACTTATTTAGCACTAACTTCTTCAACACTGTCAACACTCACCACTCATCATCATGGCCCTTAGCTAATCAAATTGTTAATTTTCTTTTATTATTTATTCTAAATTTCAATTACTTTTTCATTGTACTTGACATAAACTCTTTCTTTTGATCTAAGCTGTTACTATTTGGGTCTACCAAATGGATGGCTAGATCTTTTCTCTCCTCCAATTAAGGTGGAAATTTCTAGCATTTGAAAGCGAATGCGATGGGCCGATGGCTCCGTTGATGACATGAGCTCTTTCTTTTAATCTATATAAAATTACTAATTTTATTTTGTTTTTATTCTGAATTTCAGTTTCAAGTTAGAGTTCATATATAAATCCAATTACTAATTTCTATTTAGTTTTATTTTAAATTTCTATTTTACTTTGAAGTTCGTATGAAAATCAAATTGCTATTTTTTGTTCGAATTGCAATTACTTTTTATTGTATTTTACATGGACTCTTTTCTTTTGATCTAAGCTATTGTTACTTGGGTCCGCTAGATGGATCACTAAATCTTTTCTCTTTTTCCTCTGATTGACATGGGAATTTCTAGCACTTGAGAGCAAACGTAATGGCTCTTTTTGCCTCTGCTTTATAATAGATAGATAAATAGATGACATGGACTCTTTCTTTTGATCTATATAAAATTGCTAACTTTATTTTATTTTATTTTATTTTTATTCTGATATTTAGTTTTAGATTAGAATTTGTATACAAATCCAACTACTAATTTTCATTTTGAATTTCTATTTTGCTTTGAAGTTCATATGGAAATCAAACTTCTATTTTTTATTCTGAATTTCAATTATTTTATATTGTATTTGACATTGACTCTTACTTTTGATCTAAGTCGTTATTACTTGGGTCCGCTAGATAGATGGCTAAATCTTTTCTCTTTTTTCCTCCAATTAACGTGAGAATTTCTAGTACTTAAGAGCGAATGTGGTGCCTCTTTTTGCCTTTGCTTTAATAATATAATAGAAGAAGATATAAGATAGAGAGATGTCGGTGCACCAATAGTAAGCCATGTCAATTGTGAGTTTATCAAGAAAATTATTCCCAATATCTTGCAGTTATGGAAATACTATGGAGGCTATCACTTTCTACTGCAAAATAATAACAGCAAAGTATCACTTCACCAAACAAGACTGTAGAGCAAATAGTTCAACACCATGGTAATGACTTGAGTAATAATCTGCATAAATTGGAGTATAACGAATGCCTTGTGGAACAATTGTCTTTGCTTATGTAAGATTCATGAAACCAGATGGGGACTTCAGTAACAATGGCGACATGCATTGAACTTGTCAATAATGGTAATAATGTAGCTCCAAACACGCAGCAGTGGTTTACTCACGACATAGCCATCTGCTGTCCACTGGATTACATCCCACTTGATTGTTATGTTCCCATTCGGATCAAGTGGATCGTATGCATCTGTAAAATACAAAGGAAAATTTTCAGGAAACAAAGTACCTCCAAATTGAGTTATGTTTAGGTATCATACGTTTAGGAAATCTTGCGAGAGCCTTGTTAATAACACAAAACATATTAAAGTAAGGATGAAGATTTGGCACTGAGATCGGTCAAAAGTAAAAACTCTGGTTGGTATCGCAGTGAAAATATGCATGGTAAAGACAAAGAATTCGACCTAGTTACAACAAGTCGAGAGCAACATGAGCGCATGGAGTCTCCAGAAGTAAACACTAGTGCGTCAGGCTCATAATTCAGATGATACAGATGATGGAACTAGACATTGCGGCCATTGTTTCTGAAACATGACATTGTTGGCATAAATTGAGTAGAAGAAGTGTACTATCAGAATTCAGAGGTTTAAGTGATCAGATCAATGATTAGACTATTTCTGTGTTCGTATCATTAACAGTCGTTTACATACCAAGAAAAGATCACATGTATGCAATGAAGTAAAGCGAACCTATATGAACAAAAAAAACACTAAAATTCCGGAGAAATGCATATATCAAGGGCTAAATGGTCCGATCGATAAAGGCCTATAAGTATGAAAAACTTGGCTCCTAAAATAGTATCGAAACAAAAAAAAATCCATCCATCCTAAGAAATGACATATGTCATACCAACACACATAGAAACACACAGTTTTGCCTGAAAACGACATAAATCGAAGAACACCTCCTGAGAAACCAAGAAACCCAATACCAAATTTTGCAGGAATGAACCAAAATGCAGCGGGCTGGGTTGCTGACCTGACGAAGGCATTAGAGAGGAGAAGGCGACGAGCAGGGCAATGGAGGCACCCAAGGGCAGGAGCACCGGGCGCGGTCTTGCCATGGCTCCGCCAGAGCTCAAGAACCAGCTGCACCCTGGTCAGTGATCACTCTCGTGTCTGTGTACTTTGTGCGGAAGAAGGCAACGAGAACTTCAGAAAAGTGGGTCAGGGAGTTTGGGAGGGAGGATTCTCCCCTGTGCTTTCTGGACTGTATGTGTATTAATGTATGCGAGTCAGATTTCTTGCGCGTCCTTGTCTGTCCGGGGATATAGACATGCAGGCAGGTTTGAGCTATTCTTTTGTGAGGTTTTTCATTTCCTTATGGGGGAGGGCAAAGCTAGCTACTCCTGGATTACCATCAGTGCCAACCGTTCCATTTTCTTTTCCCTTTTGTATTTCTGCCTCTGGGTCTTCAGAAAGTAAAACTCACAAAAATGAATATTTTTGCAAAATTAGGTTGTGTTTGGTACAGCTCCAGCAAATCCATAATCTGGTAGAGCCGATATTCCTAGTTCCACCAGATTCGCGGAGCTGGAACTATGGATATATTAAGAGTGTTTAAGTGATCATCTTATTTACATTTTAGACTAAAAATATAAACTTAATTCATTTTATTTTAACCTACAAGTTTCAAATCTGAGATAAAGCTAGAATCTAGAACTCTACCAAACAAGACCTTAGTGTTTAAGCCAGATATACCTCCAATTCACTAAAAACTTACGTTGAAAGATTTTTTTTAGATTAGCTGAAAGAAATAACGGGCAATGTACCGATCGATAATTTTTCGACCTTTTGTTGATTGAAAGATTTTACTCTCATCCAACCACAAAAGAGACTGATTTCACTGAAGCTTTATTGTTCGGTCCCTGTGGCTCTCAAGACGAAAAAGAAAGCTGCACCTGTGTTGGACTTTTAGTACATCATCATCAATTCAAGTCTTCCCGGTTAATTGATTATCTGATATTTTACAAAGCCAGATCCTAACATGATGGGCCCATCTCTATCATTTTGGTAGGTCCTCAGTAGTGTTTACTCCAAATGTAGATCACTGTCCATGAACAGAGTCGCTTTTTTTTTTAGACTAACGAAACAGAGTAGCCTTTGTGAGTTTGTTAACCTTTCATGAATAATTTCCACTAGCTAATGGCCATTGGCACTCATTATCAACCGGAATATTGCGCTGCATTTCATTTTCATTATGGGCGAAGACTCGATCGCTGTAGACTTGCAAACAATTCAACCAGGGTCAGAGATTCAGAACAACATCGTGTTAATGCGTTTTTTTTTAATCTTTTCTTCAGAAAGATAGGTACTAACGCGGTTTCGAAACCACCAAATGTCCAAACCACTCTTGAGATTCTTATGCGCGCACGGTGCTAGAGATGAAAATTCCGTGGATTTCGTCGTGAAACTAGATAAGTTCGCATAGATATTATGTGCTCAATATACGTGTTTTCTGACTGCGAAACAGGGCAATAGATCGAAACAACAGGCCGGTTAAACTTGCTGACACGTACGTATTTCTGGCGGCATGCTCTGTTCTGGTGTAACGACATGGCGTTTAGAATTCCACTTGCGTACATCACAAAACGTCGGAAGCTCGTGGACGAAACGCGTCGTGTGTGTGTGTATACATGTACGTCCATGCATGCAGGTCTCATGAACGACAACCAATTTCCAGCACGGCGCACGGGCGAGATGACCAAAACTCAGCCACAAACAAAACGATCGAACAGGTGTAGGCTACAACGATATCTCGAAATCATTAAAGTTCCATGGCAATTTTTTTAAAAAAATCTGATCTCTCTCCAAATGTAATTACAAAATAGTCCTAACTCTTTCACGTTTCCGCACTATGAAATCATCTAACGAGCTCTGGGAGCTCGATGGCTTGTTGAGATCGGTAGTGGCTTACATGGTACGGGAGTGCAGGAGGTGTCATGCTTCCATAGTTAGTAATGTAGTTATTTTTGTAATTGTGTTTGGAAGGAGATTAAATTTACCAAAAAATTTACACACGAAGTTAAAAAGTGATAAACTCTGATATCATAGTTATTTTTGTAATTGTGTTCGGAAGGAGATTAAATTTTCAAAAAATTTACACACGAAGTTAAAAAGTGATAAACTCTGATATCCTTGTCTTTGGAAAGACATAAATAAAAGCCAGAAAATATTTACACACTTTGCCGGATTATACACCGGGTACCTCTTCACCGCACAAAAGCGTGTGGCCTACGTGGCGATTTGACAGCGGTGGGTGTTTACACCCCGCCTACGTAACGTCGACCACGTGGCGCGGCGAAAGCAGTGGCGACCACCGCCGCCGGCGCGCTTAGCCCACGTGGCGACTGGCGGCGGATGGCGAAGCACGCCACCACGGTGTCGATCCACGTGGCGCTGGCGGCGAAAGCAGTGGCGATCACGCCGCCGCCGGCGCCCAAATTTCGTGGCGGCTTGGCGGCGGTTGGCGAAAGCACGCCACCACCGGTGTCGGTCCACGTGGCGCGCGCGGGCGGCAGTGGCGACCACGCCACGCCGCTCGCCCGGCGCCCGGCCCGTGGCGGCTTTGGCGGCGGTTGGCGAAGACGCCCAGCCGCCTTGTCGGTCCACGTGGCGCGCGGGCGAAAGCAGTGTGGCGACCACGCCTGCTTCGCCGGCGCCACCACGTGGCGGCTCGCCGGCGGTTGGCGAAGCACGCCACCGCCGGTGTCGGTCCACGTGGCGGCGGGCGGCGGTGGGCGACACGCCGCCGCGCGGCCCGCCACGTGGCGGCTTTGGCGGCGAAAGCACGCCCACCGCCGATGTCGGTCCACGGGCGCTACGGCGGCAAGGGCGACCACGCCCGCGCCGCCGCCACCACGTGGCGGCTTTGGCGGCGGTTGGCGGAAGCACGCCCGGCCGGTGTCGGTCCACGTGTCGGTCCACGGCGCGCGGCGGCGAAGGGCGACCACGCTCGCCGCCTTTGGCGTCCGTTTCACGTGGCATGCAAAAGAAGCACACCTTGTTTGCTCGCCGCCATGCAAAAGGGCGAAATCGCGTGGCTTCATCCCGAAGTTTCTTCGCCGCCGTCGCGTCGAGAAAGAACTGCTGTACCATGCATATCAGTCCCAAGGAATTTCGCTATAAGCCCGCCCCTCGACACCTCTCACCTACCGTCACAGAGAGGTCACATTCGGAAGAACCGAAAGCGAAGGCATGCGCGGCATTAATTAGCGCCAAGGAACGGACAACGATAAAGGTATAATAAATGCATGTAAGATAAACATGATGATATCCCTCCTCTATCTGACTCGTGTAAGCCCGTGCATATAAGGGCACTGGAGAGCATACGATAGGAGAGGGGGGAGAAAGAAGAGAGAAAAGAGGGTAGACTCAACAGAAGAGCTGGTGATCAGCAAGCTCTGTAACCAAGCCCGGAATACAGAATCAAAAATCAAGCAGGAAGTAAGGCTATTACCCTTCTTCATGGGGCCTGAACCTGGGTAAAAATCGTGTGTTCATCTGGATTTTAGACTCTAGAGCTCGTTAGTGTGAGAGGTGCTTGGGTTTCCATCTGTTAGGGTTCACGGCTACCAAAGACACCCCCTACCAACCAAACCCGTCTCAGAGACTTGGGCTGTCAGTGGAATACGGCCGACAGGCGCGCTGTAGGGGTCTGTAGTCAGTTCCTCCGATCATCTCCCATGAAGTTTTGGTGTTTTTCTTTCAGCTCCGTGCATTTGAAGATGGTGGGTTCGCAACATCAGGAAGAGGAAGGGTCGGGCCACACTCATGGTGTGTCCCGGCATTCTCGTCGGTCGCAAGAGAGTCTTACCCCACCCCCGCAGGTGCCGGGCGATGCTCAGGTGGCGGAGGTGGGGCATCCGGTGCGGCGCCGCCGGGCCATGGAAGCGCCACTCCGGCCAGAATCTGCGTCGCCTGTCTTCTCTGGACCACCCTCGGTGGAGCTTGCAGAGATTCCCGGCCACTCCGTGGCTGCAGGATCTTGCCGGCCTTGTGGGTGCGGCCCACAGTGGGGCCCCGGCGGCGGCAGGCGTCGGTGGTATCGCCCCAGGCGCGGCCGGGGCTCGCAGGCTCATTACCGGTGGCAGTGGCGCGTCTGAGAGGGTTCGGCCGGGAGGAGGCGCTTGAACAAGACGGTCCCTGTTCGAAGGAACCGTGGGGACCTAAGGAGTCATCTGGACGAAACCCGCCGGCGAAACGGCGACCTTCGCGGCCGTGTGCCGCGCCGCCCGGCTCAAGGACAGGGGCGCGGCAAGCGGGCGGCCTCCGAAGGCGGAAGTTCCTCCGATTCAGCGGAGAGTCCTATCTCTCGCTCTCCGAGCCGAGTTCCCGGTGGGCGCTCGGGTTTTGTCTATGGCGTTGGATATCAGGCGTTCTCCCGGCGGTTACACCGTGTGGAGTGGCCTGAAAAGTTTCGCCCGGCATCTATATAAAGTTACGACGGCACTACCAACCCTGAGGAGTTCTTGCAAATTTATACCACGGTGGTGCGAGCGGCCGGCGGGTCCGGAAAAGTCATGGCTAATTATTTCCCGACGGCCTTGACGGGCTCCGCCCGTTCTTGGTTGTTGAATCTCCCGCGAGGGTCAGTGCATTCGTGGGAAGAATTGTGTGGCCTCTTCATTGCCAATTTCCAGGGCTCCTTCGCGCAGCCGAGCGTGGAGGATGATTTGCATGCCCTGGAGCAGAATAAGGGGGAGTCGTTGCGCGATTTTATCCGGCGGTTCTGCCATTGCCGCAACACGATTCCCCATATTTCGGAGCAATCGGTCGTCATCGCCTTCCGAAGAGGCGTTCGCGACCGCAAGAAGAAGGAGAAGATGGCCACCCGCACTATTGGCACCACTTCTGAGTTGTTTTCCCTCGCGCATAAGTGCGCGCGTCGCAGAGGCGAGGGCTGGACTGGTCCCTGTGGTGGCCGAGGCAGGATGAAGCCGACCTCAAAGGGTTTCGCCCGTCAAGCAAGAAGGCGCGAAGCGTGAGGCAGGAGAGACCCGGCGGGTCTTGGCCGCCGAGCGTGACCACGATGGCTCCGGGTCGCCGGAGCGCGACCGTCGGGATCAACGCGGCGGTCGCCGTGACCGGCGGGATGATGATCGCCGTGATCGGCGTGGCGATCGCCGCGATCGGCGGATAACCTTCGCGTCAGGAACGACGCCGCGGCAGAGGGAAGGGGCCTTGGTGCCCCATTCATCGAATCGACACCCATGACACGGGATATTGCCGTCGTGGACCGGATGGTAGAGCGGCGAATCAAGGAACGCCGCCCTCGTGATGATGAGCGTCACTCTCGAGATGATGATCGTGGTGAAGACCCCGCCCCACCGTCTTTCAAAGAAAGCGGATCATACCTTGGCGATATCTATGGTGGTTCGTCCGCCGCTCTAATACCGCTTGCAAGCGGTTGAAGAGGAGGTGTGTGCAGTGGGCCGAGCTCGTGGTCGCGTCGGATTTGAAATGGTCGGAGGAGACGATCATCTTCATCAGCCGACCACCCCGACACGCCCCACTCTGGACATCTCCCAATTGTGGTGTCGCCACATCCGGAATGTCCGGTTGGGTCGTGTCTTTGGTGGATGGAGGAGTTCTCTCAAGATCTTGTCCTCTACGGCATTTCGCTCTTCAAATCCCGGCGCAGATCTCCATCCGTCCGCCGCTTTTGAATAGCCCCGGGTTAGTGCAATCCCGTGGGCCAAGTGCGTCTCCCTGTCACTTTTGGAGAAAAGGATAATTATCGTACCGAGTTGGTGGACTTTGAAGTCACTGATTTTGATCTCCCCTACAATGCTTTGCTTGGCCGACCGCCGCCGCCAAGTTCATGGCGGTGACCCATTATGCATATATGGTGGTGAAGATGCTGAACTGCCGCCCCATAACCATTCGAGTGGATCGGTCCAAGCTCTGTATCATAAGTTTGCGCTTGATATGAGTGTCGCCACTGTCCCCGGCGTGCTAATGCCGCCGCCGGAGCCCTCGGGCCGGACTAGCGCCTCGCCTGGCTCTGCCGGCAAGGTTAAGGTGGTCGCCCTGAGTGAGGGCGAGACCCGCAAAACCGTCAACATTGGCGCCAGCCTCAGCGCCAAATAGGAAGACGCGCTCGTCACCTTCCTCCGGTGTAATTCCGACGTGTTCGCCTCGGCAACCGTCCGATATGACCGGGTCCCCAGGAGGTGATCGAGCACCGCTTGGCAACGCCCCAAGCGCGCCGGTTAAGCAAAAAGATCCGCGGCAAGCTCGAGCGCAGGATGTTATTCGGCAGAGGTGGAGAAGTTTGTTGGCGCAGGATCATTAGGGAGGTCATTCACCCCAATGGCTTGCCAATCTGTGTTTCGTCAAAAAGTCCAACGGAAGTGGCGAATGTGTGTCGACTTCACCGACCTCAACAAAGCTTGCCCGAAGGATCCTTATCCTTGTCGCGAGTCGACCTTATTGTTGACTCTACGGGTTGTGAATTATTATGCTTTTGGATGCGCACTCTGGATACCATCAAATTAGCATGGCGGTGGAGGATGAAGAAAAAGCGCTTTTGTAACCCCTATGGGTGTTTATGTTATATTAGGATGCCTTTTGGTTTAAAGAATGCCGGGTCCATTTTACCAAATGTATATGCATCGTTACTTTTTTCGCCCACGAGATAGGCCGCAATCTTGAAGTATATGTTGATGATCTGGTTGTGAAAGTCAAAAAGGTGAAGACTTGATCCAAGACTTAGAAGAAACCTTCGCCAACTTTCTAAGAATTGCAAGTCAATCCAGAGAAGTGCGTGTTCGGGGTTCCCTCCGGTAAATTATTGGGGTTCCTAGTGTCTAACCGGGGTATTGAGGCCAATCCAGATAAAATAGTGGCGATTGAGCACATGAAGCCGCCAGCACGACTCAAACAGGTTCAATGTTTGGCTGGTCGCCTAGCCTCCCTTGGGCGGTTCATTGCCCGATTGGGAGAAAGGAGCCTACCCCTATTCAAGCTGTTGAAGAAAACTAATCATTTTGAGTGGACCGATAAGGCTCATAAGGCCTTTGAAGACTTAAAGCGTACCTTACCTCTCCTCCAAAGGTTGGTTTCCCCACGCAAGGTGAACCGCCGCTTTTAGTATATTGTGCTACCCCCGAGGTGGTCATTGTGTTGGTGGCGGAGAGGAAGGTGTCCAGGCGGTTTATTATGTCAAGAAGTGTTGCATGAAGCGGAAACTCTATATCCTCAAGCCCGAAAAATGTCAGATGCGGTTACGGTGGCGTCTAGGAAGTTCTTGCATTATTTTCAAGGGCGGGAGGTTACTGTGGTCACGGCCTATCCATTGCGAGAAATCTTGTTCAACCGTGAAGCAGAAGGTCGCATTGCCAAATGGTCAGTTGAATTGGGAGAGTTCAATCTTAAGTTTGTCCCCCGCACTGCCATCAAAAGTCAAAAGCTGGCGGAGTTCGTTGCCGAGTGGACTCCCGCCACTCTTGAAGCGAAAGAAGCCCCCGCGTCGCCTCCCTGGACCTTATTTTTTGATGGTTCGTTCAGATTGGAGGGCGCGGGGGCTGGCGTTGTCTTAGTCTCCCCGTCTGGTGACGTGCTCCAGTATGTTGTTGCTCTTGATTTTAAAGCTACTAATAACATTGCCGAGTATGAAGGCCTGCTGGCAGGGTTGCGTATCGCTTCGGCGCTAGGTATCCGGCGTCTTCAAGTCAAGGGTGATTCCCTTCTAGTCATCAATCAAGCGAGGAAGGAATATCAATGCCCTGACCCCACCATGGCGGCGTACTTGGCGGAGGTCAGGAAAATGGAGCGGCGCTTTGAAGGATTGGGATATACTCATATCCCCCGACGCGATAATCATCTTGCGGATGGGCTTTCGCAGCTTGCATCCTCGAAGGCTCCTGTCGGTCGGCCGGGTCTTGAAGAAAGACTATCGCGACCGTCCATTACAACCCATGATTGAGATGGGAATGATAGTGTCCTTTGCCGCGACCCCGATTCAGTGGGGACGATGGTATGGTGTCGAGGCCTCGGCTCGGCGGGGATGGCGGCGTTCTTTGCCGCAGACCTCGATTCGAGGAGGGAAGGCGGTCGTTCGTTCAGCCCCTGTGTCCGGGAGGAAGGCGGCAGTCTTTGCCAATGCTGCGCCGGAAATGCTCGCCCAAAAAGTACCGGCGATCACCGAGTGCTCGCCACACTTGGCGGGAAGACCATGGATGGATCCGATCCTAACCTTCTCGGGACCAAGTGATCCCGACGATGATCGTCACCGAGAAAATAGCACGTAAGGCCAAATGCTATACTCGGTGGATGGGGACTTATCTGCCGAGTAGAAACGAATTCTCATGAAGTGCATCACTCGGGAAGAGGGAGCGCCCGCTCTCGATATCCATGGAGGCGCGGGAGCCATATGTCCGCGAACGGTTGGTTGGCAAAGCGCCGCCAGGATTTTATTGGCCTCATCGCCTCCAGGATGCTTGCGAGCTGGTGAGGACATGCGAAGCTTGTCAGTTCTTCGCCAGGCAAGTCCACCGACCAGCCCAAGCTCTGCAAACCATCCCGCTCTCTTGGCCGTTCGCGGTCTGGGGGCTGGATATCCTGGGTCCGTTCCCGCGGGCCACAGGGGGCTTCACCCACCTCTTCGTCGCTATCGACAAATTTACTAAGTGGGTCGAAGCTGAAGCAGTACGTGCCATCACGGCTTCCGCTGCTGTCAAATTTATGCATGGGATATTCACCCGCTTTGGAGTCGCTAACCGCATTATCACCGACAATGGAACTCAGTTCACCAGTGCGGCATTTCTGGAATTCTGTGATGAGATGGGCACCAAAGTATGCTTTGCTTCGGTTGCCCACCCTAAGAGCAATGGTCAAGCTGAGCGTGCCAATGCATTGGTATTGAAGGGCCTCAAGACAAGAGCGTTCGATCGACTCCACAAGCGGGGGGCGCGCTGGGTTGAAGAACTTCCGGCTGTGCTGTGGTCACTCCGTACCACACCCAGTCGGGCTACTGGCGAAACGCCTTTCTTTTTGGTGTATGGAGCGGAAGCTGTTCTCCCCTCCGAGCTGTCATTTGGCTCTCCGCGCGTCTCAGTTTTCAACGAGGAAGGCCATGAAGACATCCGGCAAGAAGATGTCAACCTCCCGAAGAAGTTCGTGACCGAGCCGCCCTTCGTCTTTGCCGAATAAAGGCAAAGTCTCAGCGATACCACGCCACCCGGTTTCAGAGAACACCGGCGATGGGTGATCTCGGTCTTGCGCAGGTTCAGCGCATCTTTGGGTTGCATAAGCTGTCTCCCCGGTGGGAGGGTCCTTTAAGGTGATCTCAGTATCTCGACCCGGGGCGGTCCGGATAGCCACTGAAGACGGCCGAGAATTGGCGAATTCCTACAATGTGGAGTTGTTGCGAAAGTTTTATCCGTAAAAAACTGTAAGTCCCCAGTGATTCGCCTTGATCAGCCTCGGGATAGACGTATTCCCCAGCTGATCGGCAGTCATTGGTTGTCGATAATGTTATTAACTTAAAGATTTTCGGCTTTGTCATTGTTCCTTTTCTTTGTGCACCCTACGGGATGGTCTGGTACATGGGGGCTATTGGTTCTTAGGTTTTGGCCGTCCCTTGCCGGTTCGTAATTGTGCACGTATCGTAGCCGGATGAGAACGGCAACCGAGCGGATTTGGCACAATGTTTAAATGTGGTTCATACACCTCGGGTTGGCTCTCGGCACCGTGAGGTCGTTACCACAAACATTCTTTGGCCTAGTATCCTCCCAGCGGTCATTGCTTCGCCGCCTGATGCCATGGGCTGTGTTTGGAAGGAACGGCAGCATGCGGAGGCCAAAACGAGTGAACCAATATTACCCCGTGCGCCGACTTTTGTTGTCATAATCTGTATTGAATGTGTTCCGCCCAGTATTTATTTATCTTTACAATAACCGCGTATGTGCATGAGTAAAACTTTAAAGCTTTGGCTCAATTCGAGAAGAAAAAGTTAAGGGCCGCCCAAAGACTCCAGCTGGTCGCCCAAAGGCTCCGAGTGGTCGCCCAGCGCTTGGAGGCTGGTCGCCCGAAGGCTCCGAGTGGTCGCCCAACGCTTGGGGGCTGGTCGCCCCCCTGCTTGGGTTGGGCGCCAGCTAATGCATAAGCCAGATAAGTGCTTTAAGTAACACTCTCGCTTGTTCGCTTATGAAAATGCTAAAATTAATCGAATTATGCATGGTTATCACGGATGTCGCAGACCTGACGGCTCCTTGGTGATAAGGGAAAAGTCTTCAATGTGAGTGTTCAGTAAAGTCAAGTGACCAGAGTGTAAGTTGGGCACGGAGCTCAAACACGGCTCGTACACCTCGGGTTGGCTCTTAGAAGCACCGCTGGTTGTCACCGTTGAGCGCCGCTGGCCCAAGACCACTTCTGGGGACTTGTTACTTTCTGCGCCACACTGGGGTATGATTCTAAGAGATCACAAGGATTTAAGCTCCGAAGAGGTTTCACCAATGATAACCTCAAGATAAAATCTTGATGGCAAAATCATTCCGTGCTCGCCACGCACTATTGCGCTTCAAAGTTGGCTTTGCCTAAGCCCTATATAACTTATGCGTATGATGTTTACACTTGTGGCTAGTTGCATGCAGCCTTTGCAGGAATTCTGAGACATTACCTAGGCTCGACAGCCTAATTGGTGCCTTAGCCAAGTTGCGGACTGACAACCTGACAATTTCAGCATGCAATATCGGATAAGTGTGATAAATGAACACAAAGGTAAAACTGGGAAGCATCCATTACAACTAAAGTTAATTGAAATGTTTTTACAGACAAAAGGGAAGTTGATCGACAAAAGAAGTAAAAGCAAAAAAGTGAGGTGGCGGCCTCGCCCCTCACTCGTCGCCCACGTCAATGTCGTCGGCATCTTCTTCCTCCGCCACCGGGGTGGCAACATCCATGGCCATTGCTGCACTTGCAACTCTTCGCCAAGTATTCGGCATTTGCTGACAGCGCCTCGCCAAGGCGGCGTTCCCCACAATACCGGTCTCCATCGCCGCCATTGGATCCAAGGAAGCATCGCGGCCGCCCAACAAGCCGAAGACGAAGGTGGCGGTCATCATCAAGAACCTCTTGCCCTCCCTAGCCGTGCGGCGGAGGCGGCGGGCAATCCCGGGCGCCTCGCGGCTGGTTGGTCGCGTGGGCGTCTTGCAGGTGGTGTCTTGAGGCGTCTCAAAGACCACGCCCAAAGGTTCGAGCATCTTTGATGCTGTTGAAAGCTCTCTTGAGCATGGCGGCGAGATTGCGCCTGAGGCGGTCAGCCTCATACTCAGAGGTCCTCTGCGCCGCCTCGGCCCTTTCCGCCCGTTGCTGCATGGCGACCAGGGCGGTCGCGGTGGTCCTTTCCTGCGCCACCGCTGTATCTGACCTCTCCCGCTCCCGCGCCAGCTCATCGATGGCCCCTGTCAGTTGCCTCGCCGTCCGGGCCCCATGCCCGGCGGCCGTGGCGAGGAGTGCGCCAAGCGAGCTGTGTAAGTTGCTGAGCTTGGTGAAGAGCTCAGCGGAGCGTTCAGCGGGGGTGGCGATGGTCCGGGAGGCGAGTTGGCGAGGTACATTGGCGTCGAGGCCGCCTGCCCCAGTTCCCGTGGTAGTGGCGGTTGGCGGCGTCTGGGCGGAAGCCTCCGCTGCAGGTGCAGGTGGCGTCTGCTCCCTGGGAGCATCTTGAGGGGCCGCCCTTGGCGTCGCCCTCAAGCTGAAGCTGGCTTTGGGGACCTCCAGCCCGCCTTGTCGAGTGGCGGCCGGGGTCCCCGCTGCGGAAGGTGGTGGCGTCGCGGAGGGCGAAATCGGCGCCACAGGAGGAGTCGGAGAAGGAGCCGGCGCCGTAGCAGCTGGCGCCGTGGTCGTTGGAGCTGGAGCCTGCTGTGGTGGCGCCGGCGGCGAAGATGCCGGGGGCGCCGGAGGTGGAGGAGCTGGCGCCCATGCGCGGGCGTCGGTCTTGATCAGTCTTTGTAATTAGGGCGGTTAGCGCCGCCGCCCATGTGAAGTCACCGCCACACTTGCACCGGTGGCGCCGAGATTTCGCCAAGTGGTCTTCTTCAGCGTCCGGGCTTGGAGCGTCCGGAACAAGTGGCGCTGCCCGCCGCCCGTCGGTGGGGTGTACGTCCCGATCGTCGGTAGCGGCGGCACGGCGAGCGGTGGAGTCCATCGGCGTAACAAACTGACGATCTCAGCGCCCGCAGAACTCAAGTCGGCGAGTGGCCGTGCCGATGAAGGGAAGTCCAAATCGGCCGGAAGCGGCGGCATGAGCCCAGAGAGCCACGTTTGGATGCGTGGCCCATCCAAGTTTCCCGCGCCTGGCCAAAGTTAGAAAAAGACTGCTGGTTGGTAGGGAGCAATCTGGAAGGAGCATAAAGAGAAAGAGATAAAGACTTACAAGGAAAGGTGCGGGTAATATCGTAAATGCGCCGTCAGGTATTGCCATCTTTGGCGAATCTGGCGCGAAGGGGCTAAGTCTTCGGGATACAAAATCCCTAACAACCATTACCCAGTTAAACCGGCGCTCCGCAAGTCGATAATGCGGGCCGCCATTGCCCGGATCTCCGCCGTCTCTTCGACGGGCGAAGTTCGATTCTCGGTGATCGCCTGGTTGGTTCGTGGCACCCCAGCTATCAATGCCGCTGCGTCATTGACGTCTGACCATTCATCTTGCCAGCCCTCCAATTTGACACTGGCCGAAAGGAAGGTAGCGAGCAGCCATCCCGTCCCGAAGACGAAAATGGCAGCTCCAAAGAAATTCACCGTCGGAGGAGGCGCGGCAAAGGAAAAAGTGGCGAAAGAGGGGGAGGTTTGGCATCACCCCCAAGAACATTTCGCAGAGGTGTGCGAAGATGGCGAGAAAAAGAATGGAGTTGGGGGTGAGATGAAGGTGGTTGATTTCATAGAAGTGGAGGACAGTGAGGAAAAAATCAGAGAAAGGCGGTACCAAGCCCGCCATGATACCTTGGGGCACAGTGGAGGACAGTGATGATGATCTCGTCGGCGGGGCACTGTGGTGTGGGGGTCCCAGCCCGAAAGAAGAGGGGGCCCTCCGGTACGATCGTGTGGAGTCTCCCTATTGTGTAGGAATCTACACTGGAGGGAGGAATGGAAGGTGAAGCAGGAGGCGCCATGGAAGCAAAAGTGACAAGAGGCAAGAAAAGCTTAGAGGAAGAAGACGAAGTTTGCAAAAGGTACTAAAAGCGTGAACTGCCTGGTGCGGATGGATCTATGTGTATCCCCCACTCGCACCGACGGTTCACGAAAGGACAAGGTTGTGCGCCGTTTCGGGTCCCAAGAAAAATCAGTGGATGCGGGAAGGAATCGAGGCAGTCGCATCCTGATAAGTGGTGGCCCCATCCAAGAATGCACCGGCATTTAATGTAAGGATTTCGAAAGACTCTGATGTGCGTTCTTGGGTGGGCCCGGGGGCTACTGTCGGCGTACTATACGCCGGGGTATCCTCTTCACCGCACAAAAGCATGCGTGGCCTACGTGGCGCTTTATGTGGGGGTGGGTGTTTACCGTCGCCTACGTAACGATCCCACGGGCGCTGCGGGCGCGGCAGTGGCGACCACGCCGCCGCCCGACACCAACCACGTGGCGGCTTTGGCGGCGGTTGGCGAAGCACGCCAGCCGCCGGTGTCGGTCCACGTGGCGAAGCGGCAGTGGCGACCACGCCGCGCTGCCGGCGCCACCACGTGGCGGCTTCGGCGGTTGGCGAAGCACGCCAGCCACGGTGTCGGTCCACGTGGCGAAGCGGCGCAGTGGCGACCACGCCGCCGCTTCGCGCCCAACCGTGGCGGCTTTGGCGGCGGTTGGCGAAAGCACGCCCACCAGCCGGTGTCGGTCCACGGCGCGGGCGAAGCGGTGGCGACCACGCCGCCGCCCGGCGCCAGCCCACGTGGCATGCAAAGCGAGCACACCTTGTTTGCTCGTTGCCATGCAAAAGGGCGAAATCGCGGTGGTTTCATCTGAAGTTTCTTCGCCGCCCTGCATCGTCGAGACAACTTCTTTGTACCATGCATGTCGGATCCCAAGGAATTCTGCTACAAGCCCATCCCTCTGACACCTCTCACCTACCTGTCACAGAGAGGTCACATTCCGAAAGAACCGAGCGAAGGCATGCGCTGACATTAATTAGCGCCGAAGGAACGGGACAGCGCATAAAGGTATAATAAATGCATGTAAGATAAACATGATGATATCCCTCCTCTATCTGACTCGTGTAAGCCCGTGCATATAAGGGCACTGGAGAGCATACGATAGGAGAGGGAGGAGAAAGAAGAGAGAAAAGAAGGTAGACTCAACAGAAGAGCTGGTGATCAGCAAGCTCTGTAACCAAGCCCGGAATACAGAATCAAAAATCAAGCAGGAAGTAAGGCTATTACCCTTCTTCATGGGGGCCTGAACCTGGGTAAAAATCGTGTGTTCATCTGGATTTTAGACTCTAGAGCTCGTTAGTGTGAGAGGTGCTAGGGTTTCCATCTGTTAGGGTTCGCCGGCTACCAAAGACACCCCCCTACCGAACCAAACCCGATCTGTAGACTTGAATCTGTCAGGTGGAATACGCCGACACACACCAAGTTAAAAAAGTGTTGAACTCCGATATTTTCTTTGGAAAGACAGAAATAAAAGACGGATAGATGTGCTACTGCTACTAGGTGTGTGACCCGGATCACAAGGAAGCGCACAAACCATTCATGCGTCGTCTGTCTGATCTCTCGTTTGCTTTGGATACGGCCTTGGTTTTGTGCCAGGTGTGCACTCGTTAGGCCTTAAACTTTGTTGAAAAGTTTACGTTCCGTACTATAAAATTAGATATTTAATTTTTTAATTTTTGTAATTTATATTCTGACTCGATTTTGCATATTATATCATCTGCGTAGCGTGATGAGTAGATGATTTTGCTACTAGAATGACACGATGAGCAAATTTAAGTCAATAATGGTAGGACTTATACAGGTTTCTCTTCCAAATCAAAATACAGAGGGATAGAGCTACAGTGGTTGATAGCCATAAAAGTATGAATGGGAGCTCGACCGATAAAAAACCCATATGAGCCCATCTATTATTGACCTAACTTGACCAACGTGTCATCATACATAGTAAAATCATATACTTATTATGACATACGAGCAATATTATTCTCCCAAACCAAGTTAGGGTGTTATTTGAAATAAATTATAAAGTTTGAAAGGTTAAAATGTTTGATTTTATAGCTTAAAATGTTATATAGATTTTTACCTAAAGTTTAAAGTGTTATATAGATTAAAGTGTTATATAGATGTGATGGCCCTCTTTTTTTTCCTTTTACAACGATGAGCATCGGGTAGTTGTCCGGCCGCCGCTGATCCAGCCGGCGGATGTGTCTTGCACCGTGCACGGCGACAGTGGGTCTCGGGAGGTCTAGCAAAGGCAGCAACTGGGACAGGACAGATATTCCACGCGGTGACCCACCCGTTTTCTCAGGTCATCGACCCTTTCTCTAAAAAAGGATGTGCCTGCACACTTTCCCATCGACTAGTACATACAGCTACCGAGCTACAGCTAGCGTTAGCTTAGCCAGGCCGGACAGGCTAGCAGCTAGCTAAGTTTCCACGGCCGCGACGGTCTAGCTCGTTGTTCTGCACCAGACCAGCAGCGGTACGGCGCCGCCCACTCCAGTGTCTCGGTTCGTGCGTGTTTGATGGCGGCACGGAACCACGGAGACGTCGAAAGCGTGGTCCCGGTCCAGCCGCCCGGGCGGGCGGGCGCTCGCGCCGCGGAATCGTCGACCGTGCGCTGCAGCGGTGCACCGCGCCGCCTCTCACAGGCTCAGCGTCCGTGCGTTCGCCACTGCGCGCCGCCTCTTTCTCAGGCTCGGCGCCTGTGCGTGCGCTTCACCGCGCGCGTGGTTGATTCGTCGAGGGTATTTTTACTGCTCTACTATCAAAGTAAATACAAATAAGTATCAGCTAATCTGGTCTATTAATTGAAAAAATACTTTTCAAAAGCTTAACTGTAGGGGTGCAATCAGTTCGGATTTGATCAGATATCATTCTTTTCATATGCTAAATTTTTTTATCGAATTGGAGTCGAATATGGATAGTGCTAGATACGAATACAACATAGATAATATCGATCACAAATTCGAAGCAAATACGGAACGGAATCGATATGGTACCGAATATTGTTTATCGGATATCATGCGAAAACAAATATTGCATATAGCATACATATAACGATGATTAATCAATCATATGAGTTTAACGTACAACAGGATTATCGTAATTTAGCAAGTCATTTTATCAGGTAGTCTAATAAAGTTGCAAAAATATCAAATATTTCTTTATGATTTACAAAAGAACACTAAGTATTCACGTAGAGTGGAAGTATATTCTTGCATGTTTAACTTCGATGACAGTTGTGTCCCTCTTTGCATGGTGCTAATGGTAGATATTAACCCAACTTATTTGTCCGTGATAAGGCATACATTCGGACGGTCTTGGACAACAGCTTGCTGCGCATTTGCTAGGAACCACAACCAGCTCTGCGTGTTCTCGCTTTCCACGATTGTATAGGCCACCGAGAGTAGCGGGTTGTTGACGTCTGTGGCAACCGCCATCGGTATGGTGTCCCTATACTTGCCAGATAGGAAAGTCCCATCCATGGTCAGCACAAGTCGGCAGTACTTGAAAGCCTGAACGGTTGGTCTGGACGTCCAAAACACACGGTCGAAAAATGAAACAGTTGGAACCCTTCATGGGGTGCAGTCTATCCATCTTGTTGATGTAGATCTTGGGATTGGCTTCGGCAATCTGGTGAAGCATGCGAGGAACAAAGCTGTACCTCTCTTTATATATATAGTACATCATCTCTATAACTTTCTTCTTCGCTCTTCACATTTTGCCATAGCTAACAGAATATCCTACCATATTAACCACATCGGCCATTGGTATCTTTGGTGAAACGGTCACATCCACCGTGATCAAGTGAGAAATTAGGCTAGCCACATATGATGACATGACATTTCTGTGCTTTTGCAGTGGCTCTGCAAGCACATAAGTGTGATCCGTCAGGATGGTTATTCTAAAACCCAAACTCGTGCCTTTGAACTTCTAGGCACAGATCTTGTCGGGACACTCAGGATCTATGCACTTTACAATGTAGGTCTTCTGATTCGACTTGTACACCGATATATATAGCTTATGTTTACTGCATATCTAGCAATTGCCTGCTAGGCGGCACTCTTCGTAGGGAAGCATTGCCTACCATGAGAGTGTCCTGATCGAAGGCCCAATCAGTACCGGCTTTATTTGGCAACACGAGAGACATCATCGTCAGATCATCCAACCGAGAAGACACGTACTCCACATCAGTGGAACAATGCCACTGACTAGAGCTGCATTATCGTCTTCGTTGTTATCCGTGTCGACGCCCTCATCTTCATCGGATATTGTTTCGTCCGCCATGCCTTCGAGGTGCTCATGGCAATCAATACGAGCGGACCACCACCGCCGATGTCTTCATTCGCCTGAAAGTCATCTACACCAATATCCTTACCGATGGCCCCAAAGGATACTTCAACGATGACTAAAGGTTTGGCCTCTATCCAGGAAACGCACATACACCATCGGCCGATGGTGTATCACCGCTTCAGGGTTGATCACAATTTGCATATATTCCCCCCATATTGTGCTTTCACGATCTTACATAAGTTTCACACGTAGTTGGTGAAACCTCCCACGACTCTGGCATATACCGTCTCGATTATAAGCTTCTTTCGAGAAGTCTCTCAATCGAAATGCGCTTCTCACGCATGTACGGAGGTCGGCCAGACTCATCTCCGTTAGACCCAGAGCCCAGATTACCTTCCTTTCACAGTTCGAAAGGTCCACCCATATGGACCCTCTCGAACAACGTCATCACTATAAAACACAGATAAATCTTGAATATCTGCCATTTAGTATTTACCATAGTGAAAGACACAAGCATACGTATTAAACACTAACGTATAATTCGCCACATCCGTAATCAGTAGTAATATAGCAAATGTGTAAACATCATTTCCATGTCGTACTGTTAAAGTAATCATGCATCGTTATTTATATCTTGCCTCATCAATTCGTATACTACTCATCTGATGGGTATCAATTAGTAGTATTGTGTACGCCTCGTACTATCAATTATAGTAAGGTATAGTCCCTCATAACCGTAATTAATAGTTGTAAAAGCAAATTCGTAAACATGATTTTCATGCTCTACTTAAAATAATAACGTTGTACAATTATTAAACTATTCATACTGTAATTTTATTAATTGTCCAACAATTTTTAGCCTAACACCATAATTTTGCATACCAATGATGTTACTTAAACCACCATATTTGATACTACTAAATTGTACTAATTTTTTTTCTACTAACAGTGTTATTGTACTACTTGTTGTGAAACTACACAAATTTCGTTACATCGAACTAATATTCCATTAACATCATAGAAATACTATACTGAATATATTCATACTGTTCTCACACCATACTAGTTACATTCAAATTGTAGTAACATTACACTGATACACCACTAACTTTACATTGAATAAAATCCTCCAAAATTACGCTGCATAAAAGTACATCCAACCACATAATTATAATCTCACATACTACTAATTCTTTGTCATCATACTTGTACCACAATAATATTACAATATTCATACTAATATTTCACCTATATTATGTCATGATTTACGCCATTCACAAGTGATCCATTCACTGCTAACTCATCTAATATTGTTATAGCATATACTAATAACTACAAGAACATCATACTAAGTATATACTATTGTTCATACATTTTATTCTCAATTCGTGTACTACTCATTGCACTATCATAGTCATTTTACATACTAATACTATAGCTAATGAATATTCACAACTAATATCGGATCAATTATACCCCTTCCGTACATCTCGTATTGTTATTTTATGTGCTAGTACCACCATTTTATATAGTACTTATTATACAATTACTATTATGTAATGTGCTGCTCATTATATTAATACTATGATTTTGCATCATACTAATTACATTGATGTTGTACTAATTATACTACTAATATAATAGCTAAATACTAATTTCCTAAAGATTTCGAGCTAAACTTCCTGAAGCTCTCCTGAAGATTACAATATCCCGACCGATGTACAAACTAACCTTCCCGAAAAAATACCTGCAAAATATGGATCCCTTGTCAAATAATCAAAAATATAAATTTCAAACAAATTTCTATAAAATATGAACACCGCAAAAATTCCTCCAAAAATATACTTCCAAATTTTCTTTTCCACCTCTTTTTTCTCTCTATTTTTCCCACCTCTCCTATCTTCTACCTCTCAGTTACCACCGCTCGAACTCTCTCGCTTGAACTTTACTTTCTTTCTCTCATCGAATGCTCAACGCAGAATGTTTATGCATATGCACCGAAGAAGCAACCATTTGTCTTTGCTTTTGGCGTGCGGACAAGACAGAATAACGCAATGTAAATTAGTGATGCCTGCAGTCATCCGGGACCTCTTCTCCAATATGTGACATGTTAGCTCGTTTCTGCAACTGAATATAATTTTTGACCGCGCGTCACCGTGTGAGGTGCTTGCCCCCATTCCACCACTCTATCTTCGTTGCATACCTGCGCCCACGTGAATCCGGCCAGGCCCACAAATTCCCGCGGCTCCAAAGCGCTGGGAATTGCAGCGCTGCCGGCCGGCCCACAAGAAACCAGCGGATCCAATCCAGCGGATAATTTCTAGTTATTTTTTTAGCAGTGCGATTGCGCTAGAAATAGCTAATTTTTTCCCAACAGACGCCGGTTGCTGGAAAATTTTATAACATATCTCGCGCTGGATAAAAAATAAAAAAATATCCAGCTATCTCGTACCGCTGGAAATAAACAATAAAAAAATATCCAGCGGTCCTAAACCGCTTAATTTGCATGGATAGAGGCATTTCTGTAATTTCATATTGAGACGAGGTATTTTTGGGGGAAAAAAATGGGTCACAGGGCTACTACGGCCGAAAATTCCAACCCTGTGGGTTTGCGGCCGCTGGAGCGCGCGATCGGGCCGGTGCATTACGGAAGAATCCGCGAGCAATGACACTGGATGCCGCCGCGGGACGGAAAAAGCCGGACGAGACGTGGGGAGGCTCGGTTTCCATCGATCGCACTGTCCGGGCTACAATTATTTGGAGGCCGCCGTTGTGCGTGCATTTTTTTTTTTGGACGAAACGGTGGGTTGTGAGTCTCGTGACTAGTGAAGCCCACCTAAGCCCATTTGTTTTACTTTTGAGATTCGGCTCCAAAAGCAGAATCGAAAAACAGATCGATTCTAGAATCGATTCTCACAATCCATTTCACCCATATACACTAGAATCCACAATCTACTTTATATGTGCTTTTGGATTCCAAATTTTGGAGAATCACTTCTCTCGACCACAATCCGAATCACTTTTAGAGAATCCTGAAACAAACAGCCCTTATTCAAAATGCACCCGCGCGCAGTGTAGGTCCTGTTTATTTATATATTTTCTCTAGCTTAAAAGATATTAGCCATGTGTCCGTGCGTTACAACGGAAACTCAATTTGCGATAAAAAGTTTATTTGCAAAGAGCACTAATAGTGACAAAGGTAGGTAATTAAAGAGCAGTGGCAAATATGGGTAATTAAAGTGCAGTGGCAAAGGTAGGTAATTTTGATGTAATGGCACGGGCAAAGGTGAGTAATTAAAGTGCAGTGGCAAAGGTGGGTAATTTTGATGAAGTGGCGCGGGCAAAAGTGGGTAACTAAAGAGTAGTGTCAAAGGTGGGTAATTTTGATGAAGTGACGTGGGAAGAAACTCTCACTTTATATAGTAGAGATAAGTCTAAATAAATATGTGGCTTTTAAATTGGACTTTTTAAAAGTTATAAAAACCTATATATCTAAAAATCAAAAGCCACTTGAGATGTGTTTTTCTTTTGCTTATTGAGGGTTAGATTTATTCCAATATTACTGAGGTTAAGGTAAAATTATCCATACCTATCATGTATAAAAGCATACTACTTTTAAGCTATTTAATCCCAAAAATAGACTTTAAGCTACAAGCCATAGACCTAAACCTATACAAACATGGACATAATCCTATCGCGCCATGTGATGAGCAAGAACCATGAAGGGCTGAAGATGTACTCCTACAGTCCTACTGCCTCAACAAGCACAAGAAGAAGACACTCCGAATTATTCTCCACGGGATGCTTGTTTATCACTGGCTTACAAATATAAATATATATCATCTTAACGAGCAAGGGGCACGATAGCTGCAGCAGGATGGCTCTGATCCATCGGAGTTCTCTTTGCGCTTTGGAATGGTCGAACGGATTGGGATGTATGCGCCACCCAAAAGGCTAAAACAGAATGGAGTTAATTATATGCATTCATATTTCAAAATGGAGTTAATTCTATGCATTCATGTTTCAAAGTTGCATAAATATTAAAATATAAATATAATGTAGATGGTGATTACTCATCTTTTTATTTACGTTAAAACATACAACTTTTATTAAGAGGTGTTGCATAGCAACACTGCTCAAAACAGAAAGGAAACGATTCGGATTTAATTTCTTTCAACTACACAGAGCGACCTAAAAAGGCACTATCTGGGGACTTCAAATCAGCTCGAAGAAGAAATATTGCCATTTGGCTTGCTTGGCAACTCTGCAGCAATGTCACGCCAATCAGGAGTGCAACAAGCCTTCAGCGACCTACTACTGATCACCAAAGTTGAAATTGCACCTGAACAGTTAAAGAACGAAGTAAATTGCGTCGTGCAAGCGAAACAACAACAACAAAATTTTACTGGACAAACCAAGGATACGCGAGAGATTTTGAAATTTGACACCCTTTAAACATGAATTTTTCAATATTTGACATCCTGGCCCACTGTCATTGACTCAGATAGACCCATATGTCATACACAGAGCCCGAAAAGCATGCGAATTGGGTGTCAAATATCGAAATACCCCAGGATACGCATGGCACGCACAAGCAACTCGAAGTGACTTCACGACAATAAAATATTCGTTTGCTTTCGAAACAATACAGAGAAATACGGGGTCGAGTGAAACCCACTGAATACATCAGGTAAAACTAGCTGAATTTGTTGCACCATTTCTAGGTAGTGCTTGAAATTTTTAACAGAAGAAAGGCTATACGCACAAGAAAAATACACCAATAAAAGAATCTAATTTCAGCTAGATAGAATGGAGTACATGACACCATGAGTTCAGGACCATAATTCATATTTGGTTTTTTCACCTTTGACAACTCAAAATCACATACATGTTTCTTGCGGCCGAGCTCACCTAACCCGTCCGTATTCGAGCGCAGCTTGACGCAGACCCGTGCAGGAGCCATGTGCAGCACATGTGCGTGCACACGTGAGTACGCGTTTATAGCTCGGCTGCTGTTCTTCCCCCTTTAACAAATGCAAGAGCTCTTGGCCAATTTTTTTTCTTAAAAAAAAAACATACATGAATATTCGCTCTAAATCATCTCCATTTGCAAAAGACCAGGCGCGCTGTATATTCTCCGAAACTAACCCTCCACAAAAACGAATGCCAAGGCTACAGGTATTTGAGCTAAAGGGGAAAGCAAACATATTCCATCATATCCCACCACCTACTTACACACATTCATTCACAGCAAAACGATCTTCCAACTGCTGGAGTTAGTACTCACGACGCCCGTGGGAGGCATCGTTCTTGGCCTCAAGAGATGAGGCAGCTGCCCTGTCCAAAAACCACACCAACTTCCCGTCTGTTGGCTGAACCATTCTAGCGGGCAGCGATGCGGAGCATCCTGACCCTCACTGTCTTCAGAAATGGCTAAATGCACGGCTTTCGCTTTGTCATCACCGGTAGCCACTATTGCTATGTTTGATGCTGAGTTTATTACCGAAAGAGTGAAGGTAATCCGCTCGGGTGGAGGCTGTGGGGAGTCAGTGATGTAGGTGACCCAGTCGTCTTTCAGCTCGAGGGCGCGATGGTTAGGGAACAACGAGGCCACATGTCCGTCAGGTCCCATACCAAGGAGGATGAGATCAAACTTGGGGCAGTCATTGCTTTCTGAGACTCCAACTGTGCGGATCTTGACCAGCTGCCTGATGACAAATTCGTAGTCTGTCGCTGCATCCTCCACCGTGGCATTGTCATTTATGGAGTAGACATGGCCATTGAGGATAGGTACCTACAAAAATCATTTGAAGGCTTATTAAAAAAACATTTAAATGCAACAGATGGTTAAATTCGCAAAAAAACAAGTGATCTAAACCATACATTAAAAAGATGCTACCAAATAATGTTTTCAGCATTATCATGAGCAACCGTATAAGCGACACTAATGGCCACATCTTATTTGCTTCTATATATATATATATATGATCCAGACTCAAAATCGTGCACAACAACAAATGCTTGCAATAATCTCGTGCAACCTTAAAACTAGCAGCGACAGGAAATGTTCCAGCTTCAACAAAGCTTTTAGACGCAACTGAGAGTCTCCCTCCTTTAGAAAACTAGCTGGATATCCAGAATTTGTTTTAAACACCTCGGAGGATCGGACTAAGTAACATGCTAGTGTAGAACAATGGAACCAAGCACGCTACATAAACCATGTGATTGGTGCAGCTTGAGAGGTGTCCCGCTGAGGGGCAGTCATCTTGTTCCAATAAAGGACATACATTTGCATAAGCTTTTAGTCAGACAATAATGGACAGAGGCGATCCTGAGAAGATATGAAAAGGTGTGGTTGGTGGTGGGAGCTTCCAAAGTAGTTGGAACTATTAAAGCAGTAGTTAGGAACACTGAATATGGTTCCCACAGTTGGCAAAAGATATTGCATAATCTGAACATAATGGACTGCATGCTAAGCCATACCAAAAAATGACACGGCAAAATGACAAATTAGCCTCTGTGATGCAGCACCTACCCAGATCAACAGTCAGGACCTAAGGTGTAAAATCTACATCAAAGGTACAATGCTTGGAACTGACATAACACTATATCCTTTTGTCTTTCAACAGAATATATTACCAGTATTACTTTTTAAAGCACAATGAAGAACTAGACCAAACAACTTGCTATCCCGTGATAATATCTGGTGTTTAGGGAAGTAAAATGGATAGGTCACACAAAAAGAAAGACATGAGATTGGATGTCAGCAACATAACTTTGATATAAGGCGCATTACACTCTCAACCTGATCTTTATCTAAAGTCTAAACAAATCATGAAATCGTTGTGATAGAAAACATGGAATTCTTTCTTATTTATAACTGTATATCCCACTAGTTGGCCCTTTTAACTACTGAAGTAAACACTTCTGGGATGCCAGCTTGTCATAATTCAAGTACCAAATACTCCGAACATTTGGAAGAAACGAGAAGAACGTAAAAACAGTATCAAGATCACTGATATATAGGACTGACTGACAAGTCAATCTACTGACAGCGGACAAGAATGATTCAACAACAAAAACATCCCTCCAAATCATAGGCACTTGGGCACCAAAATTTTAGACTCCAAAATACATAACACATGATTTGAGACGTCTTACTGTGCAAAGGTTGCAAAACCTAATAACTACAGTTGTTAAAATTTTCCACACGACTGACGTCAAAACTTTTTAACTAACATCATATACAGTCAACAGCACAAAGAAAAATCTGAATGACCGAACTGATACTTCCTATTTGGTTTGACTTCTGAACGAAAGTCAAATATTAATGGAAGTAATGAGAAGAAACATTAGTATATGATGGATCGCATGCAAGGTACAACTATGATTTGGTCGGTACAAAATAATAAATGAAAAACAGAAGGCAAATCAACTCATTTTGAGAAAAATGAAACCCAAGCAACAAATATGAGCAAACTAAAATATGCAAAGCAAACAAATATTAAGAAACAAAAACAGGGAATTTCTGTATTTTTTGTTCTAGGCTGCACTGTGAAAAACAAAGGTTTCTTAAGTGCACATACCTTGGATAGGAATCCTTCTTTTGCTAACTTATAGTTACTCTCTGCATGATTCTTTGCTACAGCACGTTCATCAGACCAGAAGATGTACCATTTGGACCAATCGAGGGTCTTGTTGTATGGTGCTTCACAGAGTTTCCTTCTTAGAAATTAAAAGAATAACAGTTCAGACGCACAAATGTCTCATGTGTTGGAAATTATTTCGCAGAATCAGACATGAGTTAGTTGATAATAACGAGATTAAAAATTACCCCAAAAAACTAACAATGGGGCCTCCAGATAGGGCAATAGCAAAGTATCCCCTTTCTTTAACAGAAATTTCTGAAACTTGTGAGACATACTCAGCCAGATCTGTTGCCATCTCCTCTGAACTCTCAAAAATCCTTATTTCACTGTTCTTTTTTGGTTCATATGAGGCAGCCATTTCCCTATCCATTGTTGTCTTTGGCCTATAACTCTATATCAAGTTATTGTTCCACCAAAATACCCCTGCACAGAAAGTAGCAGTACATTACCAACAAGGAGATCCAGAGGAAGTGATCCAATTCATGTACATACCATCATAATTTAAGAAAAATTCAAAGTTAAAACATAGAATCTAGTTGTTTAACTTCCATATCTTTAATACCTACAATAAATAAAACATTCTTGGTGCTTCTGGCCAGCAAAGCACCAAAATGTTGGAAAAAGGAAGGAAATTTATCCTACATAATATCATTATCTAATCTCATCCACCCTCTTATCCTAAATTCCATCATAGGAGAGCTTTCCCCAGTAATTGAGATATCACTATTGCAATTGTAACATAGCCTCCTCATGCCAATCTTAGAACTGGAAATAGCAAGAACTTTTCCTAATCTTTTTTGTTAATTAACTCTATATCTCCAAAACATGATCAATAACTCTGAAGTTATAAAATTACCCTGCAGTAGAATAATACAACAGGGTGCTTCTTTCTAGAATGCAGGAGAGTGACGATCAAGAAAACTGGAAAAAAACATGCAGCAAGAAACTGGTATGCTGATTGTTCTGCTGCATTCTTTAATATGGTATACTTTTACAACCTATGTTTGGACTTCCAAATATTTCCTGAATAACCAAATAAAATACCAACTTGCAGGGGAAATGATTAAGAAACTACTATATTTTGTAGAACTTGACCAAAAGGAATAAGTTCTCAAGGTAAGAGTTTGCATGCAACAAGAAAGTAACTAAAAAATGAACATGAACGCAACTACATAGCGTTAATTTGTAGGAGCATAGATTTGTTGTGTAATATGATGTGACGGCAATCTAATTGAATTTGCTAACTCAAAAAAAGAGAAGATTGGACTTAAGAGATCTGTCACTGCTATAACAATTCTAGCTTTGACATTCCAGTATGATTTTTGCAAGAAGGGAATTCTCCTATTGCACGTTAGTAGTTGAAACCCACTTCCAACCCATGGAGGGAAGAGGGACTACTGCATAACTCAGCTCATGAAGATCTCCGTAAAACGACAATCCAACATTCAGCTGCAAATGACCACTTACGAACCAAGCGATACGGGCTAAGGTTCCAAAGTCAAGTATATAACTCAAACCGAGACACTGAAACTAAATAAATCCTGCTGCTTAAGTTGAAAGCATCAGGATATGAGCCTAATCACCATAATTATGCCTAAAACGATATTAAACTGAAGACAAAAAGAAAGAATAACAGATACTGAAATTTCAGCATTACACACAAGTTATGTTTCAAAAGAAAAAAAAAAGCATTTCACACATGAATTCGGAACTCCACATAGTAACACTAGTTCGAAGAACAAAAAATAGCAAACAAAAGAAAAGGGTCTGCCTTTCTTGTTCTGTTCAATGAAGGGAGAAAAGCTGAACAACTATGGACCAGAACTGGGGGAAGAAAAATGAGGAAGAGGGCGGTTACAACTGCTAGCTTAGCAGCCATCATTCGTTTTGTTTTACAATCACAACAAAAGCACTCAAATACTACTTCACTGCTAATAAAAAGTTAAAGTACGAACACTGCAGGAGGGCAATCCATTGTAGATGCCCAAAACTGAAAAGCTGCTTCCTTTGGGCCATTCCTCGTGTTCTTTTTCTCGAGGAAAAGAAACCCAAAAAGAACTCGGATAAGGCCATGACGGTCACACCATTGCTCACCAGACGAAACCAGCTGGATCAAGAACTCACAACCACGTATAATTCCACAATTCATCTCCAAATGAAATGTGTGATTAACTAAGACACCCACCAGACCGCATTATCTAAAAGCCCGCTACGACAGTCTCCCACACCATCGGATTCGAATCAACGAACCAATCGACCGCATTTACTACGTGCCAAATTTCTAACAGGAAATCAAGAATCCAAGATACGATCCGTCAAGAACAGGAGGGAGAATTGCAGTTTATGGCACCTGCGCGCCGAATCATCTCCGCACAGGAGAAGACACCAAATCAAGAACCAACCCAAGATCACAGGACCGGAACATATCAAGAAGGGGCCGGGTCTCAAGAACTCACCAGAGCTGTGCATTTGCTTGCCCCCTCCTCACTTCTCCTTCCGACGCTGTAAGGAGACAAAAGGAGGGGTTATAAGGAGCCAGGGGAAGCACACACATACGAATACAAATATACGATTTTTTCTCTACGAATAAAATTATTTGATAATAAACTAAAAAGAAGAGGGAGGAAAACCATTTTTTATCTGAATGAATTATCTTTGGATTATGTGCTTCTTTTCTTTTCTTCCCCTTTTCTCCGGTCTCAGACTCTACAAATTAAATGGCTTTATCTTTTTGTTTGTATTAAATTTTGGTTACGTCCATCTGTCCAGCAGGAACGCACGTGCAGCTGCCCTCGTCCTTATCAGAACCCTGGCGAGCTTCTCCTCTTATAGCAGTCTCAACTCTCTGCCTCAGCTGGTGTCTATAAAATTAATTACGCTATCAACTAAGCAAAAAGCTGATATGGTATAGGAATTAAGGAAGGGAGAGAAGGAAAAACAAAGAAACCGTGTCTCATGCAAGAAATTGGGTCGGCGCGGGCGCCAAGACACAAGAAACGAGCAAAATCAGGATTGGATGTTTCTGCGTACTGATCAAGTTATGTTTGTAGTGCATGCATTGGTTTATTGCTTTCTCTCTCCTCTAAACACTGCTTATGAAAACCATGGGTTGAGAAACTATGCATTAGTTTATTGCTCTCTTTCTCTTCTAGACACTGCTCATGAAAACTATTGGTTAGAACTGCCCTTAGCTTCAACGTCATCTCCTGGTAGACTACCCCTTAAGCTTCCCATAAAAATTCATTATTTTCTCTAAAAACAATAAGGTTAGCAAATCAATGTAATCATGATAAATTTTTATTGCAGTAGGAATTTATGCCTTTCTGTTAGTATCAGTTTCGCTTTTAACGCCAGTTTTTCTTTTTCTTCGTGTTTGTATTTCCCGCTGAAGTATTATCAATCAGAGGTTGAAGAAGTTTCAGCTGCCATGTTGCTGGTACAAGGTGCAGGGCGCTCCCGGTCCTGCTCATCTTTTTGGAGAAAACGATGGTGCTCCTGTCTGCATTTGCATCTGACAGGAGGATGGCTAGCAATCGTAAGCATGGAGGGTCCATGCTTTTGCTACCCCAAAATCTAAGGGGTTTTTTTTAACAGAACTGTCGTAGCTAGTTACTGCCTGGTTAATATCATCAGTAAGTGCAATGTACTTATGTACATGTATGGCATGCCTAGCTTGCATCAAATTTGCTTCGACGACACAAAAATCGTCGATAACAAGACTGCTTATTTTCATCTTCAGATAGACGTTATTAATCAATCACGAGGCGTGCGTTGCATGATGATTAAAGGTGTCGACTCATGTAAAAACGCATTTTTGATACACAATAAAGGATCCTAATTTTAAGCTCGGATATCAGATCAGTTGGACTACCTAACTAGTCTTACTATTTGTTCATGTAGACAAGTTTCCCATTTTGGACAGTGATACATGCTTACATGCATGCTAGTTAGAAAACTTCTACTCCCTCCGGTGACAAATAGAAGTCGTTTTTAGACATGGACACCGTCTTCAAAACACAGCTTTAACTATCAATTTCTATTATAAAATAAATAAAACTCAATAAAATTATATTATTATGCAAGTACTTTTCAAGACAAATCTACACATATGATTTTCGTATATCCAATTTAAATATTTAAAAAGATATTTACAGATGAAAGTTTGATTATATTTATGTCCAAAACGATAATTATTTGTGACTGTGGTAGTATTTCTGGAAAAGTTCTTTTCTTTTCACGTTTACCATTGAATTTCAATATTTTGTGGTGCTTTATATACTTTCAGTCTAAGGAAACATCATGTGAAACACTTCTCAATGCAAATGTGGACCACGCATTTAACTCTGTTGAACTGGTCGCAGTTCAATTGGCATGCACGCCGGCAATATATATAATATTCCCTCCCGTTATAAATAGAGTTGTTTTGGATATTGATGTAGTCTTTAAAATACAAATTTAGCAACTAAATTATATCTAATATATTTATAAAACCTAATAAAATTATATATTATGAAAGTACTTTACGAGATAAATCTATGCATATGATTTTGAGGTATCTAATTGAAATAATTAAAAGATACCGATAGTTAAAGTTTTAAAACTTTAATTGCACGTATCCTAAAACAGTATGTATTTGTGCCGGAGGAAGTATATGTTTAGATAACCCACCAAAACACTCCAACTCACCAAAACAGAGTATGGCCTCTTAGGCTTCTCAATGAATTTTTAAGGCACTGTTTCGTGTTTGGGGAGCTTCAATTTCGACTCAATACACTGAATGCCTCCCTTGAAATCAGAACACTTAATTTCGACATCGACAAGCTCTTAAAATCAGATTTTGGATCTCTCCCCACCACAGATTTTGATGGAATTGATCCCAAACACCCCTTAATTTTCGACAAGCTCTTAAAATCAGATTTTGGAAGCCAGCTTCTAGGTGAAGCCATGACCCTCCTTCAACTCTCAACCCCTAGACACAGGCGCTAAGAAGGTAATACCCCTTCCTGCTACTACTAGCCTCCCTTGAAGCCAGCTTCTAGGGAAGCTAAGGGCCTGTTTGTTTTTGCTTTGGATTCTCTAAAATCTGATTCTGGATTGTGGTTGTAGAGAAACTAATTCTCCAAAATCTAGATTCCAAAAGTACATATGAAGTAGATTGTGGATTAGTGTATATGGGTGTGCTAGATTGTGATAATCGAATTTTAAGATCAAGCTATTTATTTTTTATTCTGCTTTTAGGATCAAAATCTAAAATCAAAAGTAGAAACAATCATGCCATAAGCCCCCACATATTTCTGCCAAAGCCATCCAACCAAGCTTTGAGATGATGGAACGGACAGACGTGTCATTCTGAAGTTTACGTACCTCCACGGCTTATTTTAGAACATGAAACGCTGCATCGACAGGGGCAATGGAATCTCATCTTGCTTTTTCATTTGATTGGGCAATGCAGCATTTCATACAGCCGTTGGTTGGCTTATTGGTAGGCGCCATGGTAAGATCACAATTTTCGATGTCCTAACTAACGTCATGCAAATGCCAGAGAAATACCAATTTTGGATGCTCAAGAACCAAACATTGATCAACACCATCCATCAGAAAAGTACGTAGGGGGAGGATCAGCCAAGCTGGGTATATCAAAATCTATTTTTGACGAGAGATATTGCATGTGGCCTAGTGGTGGGAGCTAGCATGTTCATTCCCATCTATCTAGTTTCGCTCTCTAGGATCAACGTGGTGTGCCGTATTTATTAGAGTGCGCACTGTATTTATTAGAGTGTGCGGGTGTAGTGTGAGTTAGTTGTGCTCTAAAAGAATCCGCAAAAAAAACTTTATTTCCTCAATAATTTTGGACCAATTCAGTCCTTGTCAACCTGCTGTTGTCTATTGTGACAATAAACTGTTGATAATGGGATAGCGAAAGTGCTCCGGGAAACAATGGGCACGGTCTTAAGGTTGGTGAGCTGTCAATCCACAAATCTGGATAAACAAAGAGCTCATTATTTCTTCCCTTAGACTTGCATAAGCAACGTAATTCTCTAGCACCTTCCATTGCAGTTGACATTAGTGCCATATGTGGATGAAAATATCGTATACTTTATATGAACAACAGTGAAAAGAACTTGGCAACTACGGTAAAACTTGGCACCCAAGACCAAAATGACATACTTTCAATCAGAAACACCTTTTTGCTAGTTGGACGGCCACAACCGGTAGACAACAACAGTGTTTGTGAGTCAATAATGTCCAGCAAAATTTTAACTTGCTTTCACTTCAGATCACAACCTTTCTCGATTTGCTTGTCTTTTGCACACCTTTTTTTCGGTTGCCTCTCATCGAAGGCACTTGTTGGTGCATCAAACTATGCCAATGAAGACAAGGGAGCAAGGGTCCCAGAAGCCCAATGTTTTTGTTATCTCCAGGTGAGAGCCCTTCTATCATGGTGTGGATTTCAGCTTCATCCAAGTTTGGCCTATGAGATGAGAACTCACAAAAAGAGGCACCAGTGCACGCAAAACAAATGTTGCTCTACAACAAAGCGAGGAAGACAAATGGCCTTACCTGTTTGATGGAAATATGGCAAAGGAACATGTGTGCACGGTGATCTCTTTCAACCGTTTCTGCTCATCCAGGCAACCCCCAGTTGCCGAGACCTAAATTCTGATGTGGCGTACAACAATCAAGCAGCTCCGTGGAAGGCCCCACAACAATATCAACTTTCAGTGAGAAGAAATATCTGATGTTCATATCGAAGTTCAAGCATTCAAGCTTATTGGAACACATATTTTCACCCGGGGAAAAACTTAATAGAAATAGAGAATGTTAAACACAATTAGAGGGGGAGGGGGGGTGGGTGATTTGAGTTAGCAATTTTGGCAGACTAGTGTTCCAAAATTTTCATGAAAACTAGGCTGCACAAAAGATTCCTCAAAGAATACCTTATCAGCTGCAGTCAATCGCTTCATCAGAACCCAGAAGCTTCCTCACACCAACGAGGTAAATAAAAAAAAGAAGTAAAATGGTACATTATTTGTGCTAATGAAATGCAAGGGATTGCATAGAACATCACAAGAGAGTCAGCAGTCCATCAACCCAAAAAATAAAAAACACATGAAGCCCTCAGATCAGAAAAATGTTGTTCGGTTAGCCACTGACAATGGTGCGCACAATTCAAGGACAGCAATTTTCTGGTCTTCTAAATTATAAGTGGACTGTTGTCTGTTGTTTCCCCTCCCATGGTGAAGTCATCCGCTCCAACTTGACTTTTATGTAACTATACATGAATAAGAACAAACCATACATGAATAAGAACAAACCGTTAGTAATGTATTTGCAGGAAAAGATGTTCAGCATGGTCACAGAAAAAAAAATTATATACCAACTTTTCATTCTATAATTTCAATGTACTAAGCTTCAAGGTTTTGCTATGAGTAATAAAATCAGCTCATATAAAAATGCACTTCTTAAATGAAACTTCCATTTACATGCTTAAAGAATAAAATTCAGCACCCAATAAGAAACTCTAAACAGACAGCAATACTATTCTGGTAAGGGGGAAAAAGAAACGAATTCAGGATCAACAGAACCTTTATCATTTATTTATTTATCAGTTTTTGCTGCAGATTTGCAAACGGGTGAGAAACCCTTCAACTATCTATATACATTTTTTTGGGAATCTTTCAGAGTGTCAGGAGAACACAAAACAGAGGGAGTGCACTATATATGCTCCCCTGCCTTTCTTTGAACGGTGATTACTTGATTCCTATATGTTTCAGAAGATCAAAATGATAAGTAGTAGATGTGGACTGTTGGTGTGACCTTGGCAACAGAGAACAGGATAATATGGATCTCAGAATGCGTATTTTACAGTGTGGAGCTACTGACAAGCAAACAGCTAAGTTAATTTCACATTGCAAGGTCCATAAATTGAACTACAACCATACATCAAACAAACCAAACTGTAACAATGTAGCCAGAGTGTGCCATGATACCATGCTGAAGCAGGCTGGAATTTGGGAAAAGAAACGGAATAAGACAATCAATGTGTAGCCTTTTGAAGCAAGAGGTGTGATAGCATTGGACTCCTATTCCTATCGCAGGCTTGAATGCATTTATCATTATCCAGTCTTAATTCCCAAAACATGACTGTGCGCAGGATTCTAGGTATTTGTAAGTACCTCACCTTGTTTTTATTAGAGTAAAATACACTCTGTTATGGGCGTGGGTGTAGAGACGCATGCCTGGTTGTTGCCCAGCACGGGGAAAGGTGGACGTCGACGCCGCGGTGGCTTTCGACGGTTGACTAGCAAACGGAGCTACCAACCTTGTTCATCGGAAGGCACCGTCAAGAGATAAGTTTGCGGCAATCAACATGCCATTTTCATTAAATTTCTGCAAACATATAGAAGTCTTCCCTACTGATCCGCAAGGATCAAAACTGATCAAAGATAAGCTAACCAACAAATAATAACTAACTACTAGCTAACTATCCAAAAGCTAACAACTTGGCCAAAGCTTAACCTATCCTGCGCATGCCTTGCACCAGCTCTTAGTTATCTATCCGCAGGTCCAAGGCATCGCCAGGCTGGACTTCCCTCGGGCCCATCTTAATTTTGTGCTTCCGTAATACACATTACCAAAGCCCATGACATTACCCACCCCCTCTGGACCAAGCTTGTCCGCAAGCTGGAAGGTAGGGTAAGACCGGCACAACACCGTGGCTTCAACCCAAGTCGCCTCGTCTTCCGGTTCGCCCTTCCAGTGAATCAACAACTGTCTTCGGCCCTTGACAAAACGTTGTTCCAACGCGTGATGTGGTTCTGGTGGCACTGGCTCAGATGCGGGAACATCATCAGGGGGCAATGGTGGTGTTGTAGAAGGAGACTCGCCTTTGTATTGCTTTAGGAGTGAAACATGGAAGACATCATAAAGCCTAGCCCCAGACGATAGCTGAAGCCAGTACGCAACCTTCCCAATTAGCTCAACAATCTGTATGGACCAAAATACCGAGGAGACAACTTGTGATTGGCAGCAGTCTGAACTGAATGCTGACGATGCTGTTGCAGGCGTAGCCAGACCCAATCGCCAACCGCAAATGAAACATCCTGATGATGGTTGTCATAATATTGTTTCATTCTATTCTGGGCATGACAAAGATGATTACGGGCACAATGGAGAAGTGCATCACGGTCAGTAAGTTGACAATCGATAGCATTAATGACAATGGCCCCTTGATTATATGGAAGAAGCGGCGGAGGAGGCCGCTTGTAGACAAGTTCAAACGGTGTCATGCGGTGCGCCGTGTGAAAGGAGGAGTTGTAGCAAAACTCTGCCCAAGACAGCCACTTAACCCATGTATTTGGATTGTCAGCTACCAAACAACGGAGGTACATCTCAATTGTTTTGTTGACTGCCGCTGTTTGCCCATCCGTCTGCACATGGTATGCTGTAGAAAGGAGAACAGTGCCACATCTTTTGAAAAGATCTTGCCAGAAATGCACTGGTGAAAACTAGATCTCGATCAGACACAATGGATTCAGGCATGCCATGCAAACGCACGACATTGTCGAAGAAGAGTTGCGCCACCATGGAGGCTGAAGATGGCTGAGTGATGGACATGAAGTGTGCATATTTAGACAGCCGATCCATCACTACCAAGATTGTCGTTTTACCCTATGACTTTGGAAGCCGAACAATGAAATCAATGGAAATATCAACCCATATCTGATGCGGAATCGGAAGCGGTTGCAGTAGGCCGCCACCGCACGCCGTTGATGTGGCCAAAAATAAATTTGCCGAAGCCAATGAAGAGTCTTGTGCAATCCTTCGTACATTAAATTATGGACGGCAGCCACCATGTATAGAATGAGTGGTGAATTTGCAGGGACTACCAGATGATCATTGCGGAACCATTGATCCGCAACCAAAAGCCTAGGAATGGACAATGCCGCACAGACTAGTACTGTATCTTCAAATCGGAACAGGGCGTCTGCGCCTTGGTTGGATTTGCCTGGCTTGTATTCCACCTAGAAATCAAAGCCTAAAAGCTTACTTAGCCAGTGTTGTTGTGGCAGCGTGATTAAGGCCTGTTCAAGCAAAAACTTCAAGCTTGCATGATCCGTGCGGACGACAAATGCGTGTCCCCATAAATAAGGCCTCCAATGCGAACAGCTTTGGAGAGTCCAATGAGCTCATGTTCATAAGATGCAAGCTTCATATGGCGATCTACCAATTTGCGGCTGAAGAATGCAACCGGGTGACCTTCCTGTTGAAGGACGGTCCCAATGCCTGTTCCAATTGTGTCGCATTCAATAATGAAGGGGGCTGTGAAGTTTGGAAGATTGAGCACCGGCACTGATGTAAGTGCTGTTTGAGGTGTTGGAAGGCTATTGTCGCTTCAGGTATCCATTGGAAATTGTTGCAGCGAAGCATGGCCGTCAAGGGCTCAACAATATCAACGTATTTGTGGATAAAATGGCGATAATAACCTGTTAACCCCAAGAATCCTCAAAGAGTTGTGATCGATGATGGTTGCACCCAAGCCGAGACGGCGTGTAACTTTTCAAGGTTAGCCGCAACACCTTTTGCCGAGATGCTGTGCCCCAGATAGCCCATCTGACGTTGTGCAAATGCACACTTAGACTTTTTCAGGTACAACTTGTGGTTGCGCAGACGTTCAAAGACGATGCACATGTGCATAATGGTCGTCGGCCGAGTGGCTATATATGAGGATGTCGTCAAAGAAGACGAGGACAAACATCCGTAGGAAGTCTTGTAAGGCCTCATTCATGAGAGCTTGGAATGTGGATAGCGCATTGGAGAGCCCAAATGGCATAACAAGGAACTCGTAGTGGCCATTGTGAGTACGGAATGCTGTCTTGTCAATGTTGCTCTCGGTCATGCGCACCTAGTGGTAACCAGAACGAAGATCCAGTTTGGAAAAGAACTTCACATCATGCAATTCATCAAGTAGTTCTTCTACCACTGAAATTGGAAATTTGTCCTTGTCGTGCGTGCATTGAGCTCATGGTAGTCGACACAAAACCTCCAAGAACCATCTCATTTCTTTACCAGCAAAACCGGTGAGGAAAACAGAGAATGGTTGTGCCTAATGATACCTTGAGCGAGCATGGAGGAACACTGGCGTTCAATCTCGTCCTTCTGATGGTATGGATATTGATACGGCCGTAAGACCGTCGGGTCCATGCCTTCCTTGAGACAAATGCGATGGTTGCAAGCACGGTTAGGAGGGAGACCAGTTGGCTCGGCAAAGTCATCCTAGAAGGCTACGATGAGACCATCCAAATGCTGGTCACAGTGAATCGACAAGAGATGAGGTCAGCCATTATGACGGACGCCCTTCAATAGAACTGGCTTGCCCGAATAGACAAAGGACATCGTCAAGTTGACAAAATTCAATTGAATAACACCCAGCGTTTGAAGCCAATGCAGCCCAAGGACCACATCAAACCCATCCAGTGGAATAACAAGGAATGATGTGGTAAATGGGTAGTAGTCAATGTGGAAGCACTCGTTTGGAACATCCCCAAACAGGGTAATTGACTCCCATTTGCAACCCGTACGTGCTGAGAAGACAGATGGCAATGGGCCAATGCCATTTGAGCGGCAGCATGACTACTAATGAAATTTTGTGGGTGCTTCCGCTGTCGATGAGGCATTGTAGACGACGCCCTCGCATTGTTAACATCAACTGCATGGTAACCCCAGGCTTAGGCTCGAGAATACCAAGCATGGATAAGGAGGGTTCGGCTGGCTCCCCATCTTCCTCTTCCGCGACACTAGCATGATCCGAGTAGTCGCCTCTTTTTTGGCATCCGCACATATCGCAATGGCGAAGAGGCGCTTGCAACGATGGCCCTTGGTATAGAAGTCATCGCAATGGTAGCACAGCCCCTTCGCACGGCGTTGGGCAAGTTGATTAGCACTGAGTTTTAGTCTGTCGAGGGGTGATGTTGCGGATGTTGTCTTGGATAGTGCATTGGAGGCCAGGCTGCCCCGCTGCGGATGTGGTTGTGCCCTGGTGTGTTCCTCCAGATGGCATTGCCTGGTGCGCAGGTGGAGATGGTGAACCGCGGCTAAAAGCCATGCGACCGCGTCCCACAGAGGCAGCGCTTTGCATGGCTTCAATCAACCAATGATCCTTCCGTTCTTCAGCTTCACGAGCGCAAGCGACTGCTTTCGACAAATCACGGGGTCGTTCCCGATGTACGTCGGCGTGAGCGATTGTAACAATCTTGCAGTAAAGGTCTCCACTTGATTGGTCCTTAGCATGCGCAAAGTGCGGGTGAGAAGACGCTGAAACTCGCGGGCGTAGTCATCCGGTCGGCTTGAGCCTTTCTTGAGGTTGACGAGATTGCCTAAGGGTCCCGCCCCAGATTGGCAAGTGAAGCGCTAGGAAAAGTGTCAAAGAAATCTTCCCATGAAATCCAATCTGCTTCTAGCATCCAGTTGTCGAGCACCTCCTGGGCTTCACCGCGGAGATGTAAGCCGACGAGGTCAACATGTTCTTGTGCTAGAATTTGGTGTAGACGGAAGAAGCGCTCACATTGGCGGAGCTACGAGAGCAGGTCGTCTGTGCCGTCATAGCTTGGAAGCTCAAGCCGGGGAGCACGAGGTGCCCAATGCCGATGATTGAACGCATCATCTTCGTCCATTGTGTGAGAGCGGGTCGTCCGACTGCCGTCATAGTTTGGAAGCTCAAGCCTAGAGCACGAGGTGCCCAACGCCGATGATTGATCACATCACCTTCGTCCATCGGGTGCTGATGATCAACCGAGGGACGCAGGTGACCCCCGTTGTCCCACGTTGCTGTTCGCGACGACCCCTCTCGGCTGCTCGCGGTCGTGCTGGGCGTGTTGCAGGTTGGAGCCAGCAACTCGGAGGTTCAACTGTGTGCAATCGGTCATAGTGTTCTGGCCATGGATCAGGGCGCCGGCCAGTGTCATCAGCGGCACGGCTTTGCTGGCTAGAATCACCGTTGGTGTGCCTGGAGGCCCTAGAGATGGTGAGCAACTCCCCCAGGGAGGTCTTCAGCTCATCCATGGATGTCTCCAGCTTGTCGATGCGATCTTCGATGGTGGCCTGCTCTATGGCTGGAGGATCGGAAGAATTTGATACCAAATTGTTATGGGCATGGATGTAGAACGCGTTCCTGGTCGTTGACGAGCACAGGGAAAGGTGGACGTCGACGCCATGGTGGCTTTCGAAGGTTGATCAGCGAACGGAGCTACCGGCCTTGTTCAACGGAAGGCACCGCCAAGAGATAAGTTTGCGGTAAAATCAGCATGCCATTTTCATTAAATTTCTGCAAACATATAGAAGTCTTCCCTATTGATCCACAAGGATCAAAACTGATCAAAGATAAGCTAACCAACAAATAATATCTAACTACTAGATAACTATCCAAATGCTAACAACCTGGCCAAAGCTTAACCTATCCTGTGCATGCCTTGTGCCTGCTCTTAGTTATCTATCCGCAGGTCCAAGGCATCGCTAGGCTGGACTTCCCTCGAGCCCTTCTTAATTTTGTGCTTCCGGTAATACACATTATCAAAGCCCATGACACACTACATGTCCTTAAACTTGTTCTAAGCAGTCAAGTAGGTCCCTAAACTCATAAATGGTACGTCTCATGTCCCTAAGCTCATTAAGTGGTTCACCCAAGGTCCAAATTTGATCAAAATAAATAAAATAACTTAGTTGGCGTGCTAACCTTGTCCACTGTGGCTGGGGAGAAACTAGTTTTGCCAAAAGGTCCAACTGAGATGTGCTTTAGGTAGGTGAGTCATTTAATCCCACCCAATTGCATTTGCTCCAAATCTTTTTCCCCACTCCATCTCTCCTTGATCTCCTTGCACTTGCTTCATACGCGCCATGGTTGGCACATCCAACTCAATAGGCTCATCTAGGAGGAGGTGAAACGACCACTTTTGCTAGTCCTTTGCCCCTTTTGTAGTTGGAGGGAGGATGTGACGTTCACTTAGGGCATCAAAGAAAATCCAGACCATGATTCTTCATTTTTGGTTTGATTTGGTTCACTCTGATGGAACTAGATGCAACCTTTGGTTGTGGGAGGACCGTAGAAGAAACACTCAAGGCATTACAACAGGAAGGCACCATCGAGGGAGATCGGGATATGGATGTGCTGAACTGTGCACAAAAGATTGCAAAAGGACTCGATGTCGATCTGTTTTCAGTTTATGCAATCCGCGGAAACATGTGGGGCTATTATGCAAATCCCACTGTCCGCTTGGCCCCTCACGTGACTATCAGTCACATGAGCATAGGTCTACGCTAGATTTTATTTTAAAATCTCCACGCTGGAATCCATCTCAACGCCACATGAGCAAATGAATCTAACCACACATGCCTTGGACACTTGGACCTTGGGTGAACCACTTAAGAAGTTTACAAACCTACAATGTACCATTCATGAGTCTAGGGACCTCCTTGACCTCTCTTGACAAGTTTAAGGACCTACCGTGTACTTTAATCTTTTTATTACAATCGAAGCATTACCACTACTCAGTATCTGGTTCTAAGTACTAACCATAAAGCATTTTGAATGTGAAAAGTGTATATATATCTGAAACTGCATAATAGTGCAACTGCTTCAGTTCACCAAAGGAACACAAAAACAGCTATGGTAATCCAATTCTATCCTAATCGAAAAAGGACACCTCAATTTCTATCAGTTCAACTCAGTCATCAATTATTGGGAATCCATGACCAATCTACTGTTAGTTAACTTTGAGCCAAGTTAAGCAATCCTACTGAAGTAAAGTTACCTGGTTTTGAGTTAGTTCTTGCCAAAATCCTCATTTCCCAAAACTTCCTTCTCACCTACATGGAAGTCGGGACGAAAGGACGAATATATACCATTCTATGGATATTTCTACACTAAAAATTTGTCCATATACATCTATGAAGAAATTAAGCTTTTGACTCACGTATTGAAGTTGGATGGTAGTTGATTTCAAACAAAGTTTAATCTGCATATGCACAACGATATTTAATTATGCTTCATCAATCAAGTGTGAATTAAGATGCAGGTTGAAACAGCTAAACTAGAAAATGAGCTACTCTACCACAAAACCACAGGACCATCCACACTGAGAATGCAGAAGCAAAGTAGGTATTCTGCACAGAGAGAAGAAAAAACAGTTATGACTGAAAATTAGTAAATTACCCAAAAGTTTGATCAAGCCCGGATCATTCGACGCCTGGGCTTCTTAACAAAGCTCATTCTGAGCTTGTGCAGCCTCTTGCTCTTCAATTTCATCTTCTCTGGCAAAGTTGGCCTCTTCCTCACCTTCTTCTCCTTCTTTGCTTTCACATACCTCTTGTCAATCTTATACACTCCTGGCGTCACAGTCACCCCACGTGCCACTGCCTCCTTGAACAATGCATTTGCGCGATCCCCTAAATTATGCTTAGCCAGCTTCTCGATCAGCAAGCTATATGACTTCGTGCCAGGTGCATGCCCATATCCTTTCATCATCCTGAACACCTTGACAGCATGTTCAACCCTCTCAATTCCACACAAAATCTTGATGAACCCATAATATGCCTTCCTATCAAGTTTATCTCCAAACCCTGCAGACCGCATCCATATCATCATCTCATCCCCTTCGGAAATCCGGGCTGCCTGGTACAAGCTCTTGATAAGAACCAAGTATGTGTCAGCATCTGGCGAGCATCCCCACTCACCCATTCGGCGGAACAGATTCATCGCATCCTCAGTCTTGCGAATCTTGCATAGATTTGTGATCAGCACACGGAATGTCCCTGCATCACGGGGAATTCCATAGGCCTCCATGTCAACTAAAAACTTCTCTGCCTCCGCAGACATCCTTAACGGGTCCTTCTTGCGACAGAGACGGCAGACACAATCAAGAACTTCATTGTAGGCGTCCAATCCTGGCTGAAACCCGCCACGGCTCGTCTCGCCAATCAACCTTAGCGCATGGTCAAGCTTCCCAGCATTGGCATAACCAGACACCAGCGAAGTGCAGATATTGTCATCAGGAAAGATCTCATTGGCGACCTTCTTTACAGCACGCTCTGCGTGCGAGGGGAAGCCCTCAGCTGAGAGGGCGGACACCAGCGAAGTGAGAGCCTCGCGGGTACGGAGCTGCTGAGGCAATTCGTCGAACACCTTGACGGCGTCCGTGGGGCGGCCGGCGCTCGCAAGCTGGAGGAGGTAGGCGTCCAGTGTGGCGGGACCGAGTGCGGAGGGGAACTCCTGGAGGAGGGATCGAATGGCGGGGAAGTCGCGGCGGCGGGCGAGGTGGCGGACGACGAGGGCGAGGGCACCGTCGGAAGGGTGGAGCGAGCGGCGGCGGACGAGGAAGCGGAAGAGATCGGCGGCGGCTCGCGAGGTGGTTGACGGGGAAAGGGAGAGCGCCTCGGCAAGGAGAGCGTTGGTGGGGCGGACGTCCGAGAAGTGGAGGGAGAAGTAGGCGTCCGGGGAGGTGGCGGGGGCCGGCGTGGAGGAGAGCGTAGCGAGCGCGGCGGCGAGGGAGGAGGCAAGGGAGGTGGTCTCGGTGGGTGTTGGGGCGGTGGAGAGTTGGCGGATCAAGGGGAGGGGAGGCCGCGGCAGCGAACGGAGATGGCAGGAGGCGGCGGAGGAGGTGGCGGCGCCACATTTTGGAGCGGGGAGATCGAGCGAGCAAAGAGGGTTTGGACTTCGGGGAGGTTAAGTTCAGGTCTAAACGGCGCTTATGGCAGTTCCGAGCGTCGGTTTTAGATCGGACGGTCTCTGAAATCTGAATACTCTCTTCCCAACCTGTTCTGTGTCTTTTCTCGGGTGTACTTTCAGTTTCTTCACGTAAATGCCTCCTTTGGCATGGCCAGAGTTTACGTAGAAGCCTGCTTTTGCTGGCTGTTCAGAGAAGTAGCTGAATAGAAAAGCTGTTGGCTGGAAAAAATATGTCGTTTGATAGTTTAGCTTATGTAAGGTTGAATGGTTCTTCTGAGTTGCATGTGATGATTAAAATATCTGAAATATCTTTGAGGAGTGTGATGTCTTATTTGTAAAGCTAAATAAGGGTTAAAATCACTATTTTGAGTTGTTTTACAAGTTGAATCAGAAATGTCATTACATTTTTATCTCAGTCTCATGATAAATGCAAACTGCGAAGGATGATAAGTGACGGCAATTTAGGCTATGATTTTCCGAGCTTAAGAGTAAATTTATTGACGCAACAGTTCTCATGTGTTTCCTCTCCTTGTTCATGAATCACACTGATCCCTTTTCTCTCTTTATTTTCCTTCAAAATTAATTTACTGGTCACCGTACTGCCATGTAATTTTTTTGGTCTGTATTAACTTTTGAGATAGTAATTTTTCTTGTAACAGAAACTTTCTCGTTAGTTTAATACAAATTAAACAAGCCCACGATATATGATTTACCACTTGTCACTACGAATTTTAGGAAAATAAATCACGGATAAAATCAATTCAAGCGAGATTTAAGAGAAATTTGGCCATTTGCAATTATGGGAAAAATTATATAACAAATATCATCAATTTCATTTATGAGAAATGCAAAGTTGCTTCTTTACTTTGTAGTGACATAACACACAAAATCTGTAGCATATGCTCGAGGGTTTGCATGAACATACCCCCATCAACATAATCGTTATTTGTTTCAAGCCCATCAAAATCTGCATCACCTAAAGCATTGTCTCTAATAAAATTATGTAGAGCTATGCACACAATTATGATTTCTTTTTGCTTTTCAATAGCATAGCTCGGCAAATTCAAAAGAATACGCCATTTCAATTTGAGAATACCAAAACAACGTTCAATAACATTCCAAAGGGATGAGTGAGCATGATTGAATATCTCCTTCATACTAGTTGGTTGTCCCCCTTGACAAAATTAAGGTACATAATACCTTTGGCCCTTATAGGGAGCTAGAAAACTCTTTCAGTTTGGATATCCTGAATCGACAAGGTAACATTTTCCTGTAAAGCAAATTAAATAGAATATTACATATTGCTAAACGTCAGCATAGCATGAATAGTTTTGAAAGTTGTATCCAAAATGAAGTACCTTCAGGGGATATGGAAAATAGTCTTTGTAGTTGACCAAAGCATCCATAAATATGTGTGTGTCATGAACAGATCCAGACCGTCTAGTCACAACAATGCATGAGTAACAATATTGTGAATTGATAAGGTGCTCCTCAACCCATTGATTTCCAACAATGGCATGTATTCTCCTTGATCTTTTGATAGTTCAGTCCCCATGATCCAAAATTGCATAAGTCGCTATAGCAACAAGTGGCAAGAACAATTCTAGTCCTTCGTGTTCCTTTTCATCTACAAATGGGACATCATCATCACTTGAATCGCTACAACTTGATTCACTTGAACTTGAAGAGATTATCTGTACATACATATCATATGACACAAAGCACATCATATAAGTACAATTTCAAATTACATAACAAATAACACACATAAAATTAATACATCACAAAATCTCACATAGGTAAAGTATAACAATCCAAAATAAGAGGTCCAACATATAACAATCCATACGTGGTAGGTTTTTCAAATTACATAATACGTCTTAGGGATATTAGGTTGTAACGACCCCTATTTTCACATAAATGCAAAAATAGAAATCTAATGTGCACACAATACTAGTCCCTGGATCAATAGCTAGTACGCATATTTACAACAATTAGAAACACAACCATACATTATATTAATTAAGCGGAAACTAATATACAAAGAATCTTACAATTCAGAGCATATGACAGCAAAAGAAGCAAAGCCTTGTAGTGTGCCCATCCAACCCGCAGACAACTGACGAGGTATAAATCCCTAGAAAGATCACGGCAATAAGGAACCCGCAACCTGCGACGAAATAAATCTTCGAAGCTTCGCTAGCTTTACACCTAAAAACAACAAATTAAGTAAGGGTGAGTACTTTCGTACTCCGCAAGGCTTAAAAGTGGTATTTGCAAATGCATATATGCAGGCCAAGTCAAAGGAGGCTACTACAGTTAATTTGTATAAAGCGAAATTGAATTTGTAAATCAAGTTATTTGCAAACGGAATTTGTAAGAGCAAATTTGATTGAAAACAAATAAGTAAAGCATAAATAATACTCACAGTCCTCCATGACGTGAGTGACGAATAATCCAAATCCTGAAATCCATCAATGTCGGCCCTTTGACATAAAGCAACAGTTGCGAAACAAATGAAACCAAGCCCTTTTGAAAATAACAAAACATCTAACTCGCATCAGTTCACCAAGACTCCCATGACCGCGGGTACAGCTAATCGATTAGATTTATACTCTGCAGAAGTGTACAACTTTACCCACAAGTCATGACCTTTTCTTTTTGTCGCATGTTTCACGCACTTTCAGCGTATGGCCAGAATGTTCATGACGAAAACCTTTACATTACCTGGGTTAACTTCGCACTAGCCCGAGACGTTAACCCATACTATGGCCGAGAACTCAGAGCATAGAAATGTTGGAACTCTCCCATAGTACGACGTACACCGTTGCATTGGTAAGTAGAAACCCCTACAAGCAGACCTAAAAAGGAATGCCTGTGCTAGCTCCCGCCTTCCATAAATGCAAAGTTAAACCAGGTAACTTAATCGGTTTAAGGCTGCCCCATCCCAACACTTATGGTTTGTACGGATATTCTTGGATCATACAATACGATGTTCGGTCCTTAATCGGACACAGACAATACTTCACCCTACACTACGTGCAATTCCCTTTGCACATCCGGCTATTGCCAATAATCACCTGTATCAAAACCATAGTTTTATTTTGGGTTTTTAATCAAATTACCCGCAACCAACAGTGACATTTCCAATATTTTCAAGAAACAATTTTGATCTGATCATTAATCTTGTTGATTCTAAAGCATGGCTAAGCATGAATAATATGTAAGCACATATACCTATGATGACATTAAGTAGTGTCTATCCTTAATCTAGGGTTATCAAGATTCACATGTCATACTTATCAAGGAGGTTTCATGAGAAAGCAGATATATCTACCAGCACCACAAAATAGCAAATTTATAGAAAGTAAACGCATGCATAAATTGCTTTGGTAAAACAAAAGAAAATTAAATATTGGGATTAATATAATCAAAGGGGTGCTTGCCTTGATTAATCCTTGTTTACAACGAAGTCGAGGATTACGGCTGACGATGGCGATGACGGAATCAGCGACGTCGGGTTCTACACGCCGTTACCGACTAAAAGCAATAAGAAGCAAATAAGAAGCTTCAATAAAGGTAAAAAGAAGACAGACAATAAATCAAATAAAAACTCACTGAAGAAGACAGGAATGATATAGGGTTTGGGTTAGATGATTTCAAGTTCTTATGTTTTAGGTTGATTAAGCATTCATATTGATATTAGCTCTTAGGTTGAACAACAAATGATTCCTTAAATAGATTATCTACTCTTGCTTTATGAATTCAAGAAGTTAAAATTATGAACTTTTATATTTATAATTTTGAATTCAAGATGCAAAAATTATTTGGATTAATAGAATTAAACATTAGTCTTTGTTGTATAATGCATGTATGTGAATAGTATTCATTTCTTAATTAACATTGCATAAGAATTTGTTTTGGGATTGCTGGATTGGTTATGATAAGTTACTGGTAATATATTTGTGCTTTTTAAGAAAGTTCTGGTGATACAAACTTCATAAGTATTGATTTCTCATTTATACTCAAAGTTCATTCATTCATATTACGGTCTTCAGAAATGTGAACACTTAGGGTTATTAAACTAACAAAATTAATATGCAAATCATGGTGAAGTGAGATTATCTTTCCATAATAGGGTAGTCTATACTTTGGAGAGCACTACTGGGCTAATTTCATAAGTTTTAGGATTTGGACGAGACATTATATTCATTGTTGAAATAGCCTATATGGCATTATAAAGATTACATTTACTTAAATCGGCAAGGAAGGTGAAACGCAAGGTTAATACTTAAGGGTTTTAATTTAGTTGGATCTAGTTGAAAAGCTAGTTGTAAATAAGATGTTTTTCTATAATATAGTGGTATGAACTTTGTACAGTATTTCTAATCTGTCTTTATAAATTTCAGCATCTAGACGAGTTATTTTATTTGCTATTGAAATAGTCTAAATGATCATGAAGGTAACGACAAATCGAATCAAGCTTTATTTTAAGTTTGCGACCACACTATACATGATCCTTTATTCATTTTTCAGGTATTAGCAGAGTGTAACCATAAAAGTGTTTTAAAACTATCTTTGCACTATTTTGACTTTAATCGCAATAGATTACTTATTTATTTATTGTTATGATCTGCTTTTCTTTTTAGTAAAAGGATACAAACTAAGTTTGATTCTAAATAATTTTAGATACATAGATCCTTACTAATTCTAGGAACTTTATGCAAATTATTTTATTATTTTATGAGCTATTATGTTGTTATTTTTATTAATGGCCACCTTAGGGCTTACTAATGATTGCAAAGCAAATAAATTAAAATTAGTTAAAAATTAAATATTTTGCATGATTAGGTTTATTATAATCCCATAAGCATATAAGAATTTATTTTATGATTTTACAAGTTATATTTTTATATATGCAATAATGTCCATAATAGAGTGTTTAATTCTTTTTTAAAAAATTTTATAATTGTTCTATGACTGAAAAATTAAATATTTTTGTATATTTGATTTCATTTTAGTCTTAGCATCATATAGGAATTTATTTTATTATTTTATGACTTATTGTTCACAGACTTTATTTAAAATCCACAATAGGGTTATTAACAAAATTTATTTCAAAAAACTTTTTCAAGCTGAAAAATTAAATATTTTTATATATTTAGAATCTTACTGATTTTATATGAATATAGGATTTTATTTCATCTTATTTGGATTGAAAATGTGAAAGATATTCATGATTGCATACTCAGCCAATTGGTAAATGCATAAAGAAAACGAAATACGTCTTCAGTGTTGGAAGGCGCCTTTGACCAAATGGACTGAAGTCTTTTGAGCTACTGACTGGTGGGGCCCTTTTGGCAACGACTCGGAGACAGAGCATCAGGTAGGCTTCACCGGCAACGGCTCTCCGGCGATCTTCCGGTGACGGCGAGGCACCAGGAGAAAGATCTAGGTAAGGCGCTCAGGATGGTGGTCTTCAACATCACTGGGGATGGCCGGAAGGGGGGTCATCGGTGGAAGCCAGGAGTTGCGCTAATGGCGGGCCGGTTGGAAGTAAGATTCACGGCGAATGAGCTGGAATGGGTGAAGGAAAGAACTTCAGCACAATGAGGCGCATCTACTGGTACGCTTGATTGCGGTCGAGGTGGTCTGGAACGCCCTGCCACAGAGAGCTCATAAGTGGCTCTAATGGCGGCACGGCCAGGGAGAAAAAGAGACCATTTCAGTACAAATTGGTGGATGATTGAGCATTCTGAGGTCACGAGGAACCTATTTTGACGCTTACCTTAACTGGAGATCAATTGCTTCGGGCTCCCACCGGTGACTGGTTTTGAGGAAGATGAGCAGTAGGCGGCGGCTTGATTTTGCATGGGAGAAGATGAAAATTTTTGGGGGCTTTTGATCCTTATGAGCTGTAGATACTAATGCTCGAGAGAATTTGGGTTTGGTTGTCTGTGTTACGAGAATCGCAGTCGGCTTCTGAGCTCCGAGGTGCTCGGTAATGGCGGAATTGAGAAAGAACTGGAGTCCTTCGGCTGAGGAGAGAATGAGTAAGGAAGGAAGAAGCTCAATCATAATACGAAGCTGGTATTTATAGCTGCCAAAAGGATCGTTAGTGATGGAACGCGAAGAGGGAGTTGCGGCTCGGTTCTGTGTGGCGCGGCGGAGCTGGAGCGGCACTTAATGGCGGCCGTATGGCTCGGGTACAGCGCGACGTGGGTGGAGGGTCACCGTGGCATGGGCTTGGGGGCTTGGGCACATTGCGCGCAAGGACGCGGTTAAGTAAGTCGCGAAACTCAAGCGATCGGAGGTGCGAACTTGGCTCGGGCGACAAGGAGGAAGAAGGAAGCGAAGCGTGAGGTCGACCTGTGGGTCCGGACCACTTGTCGATGAGAGCGAGGCTCTAGCCTCTTTGCATCAAGAAATGGGCGTAATGCATCGACAGTGCCCACTTGTCGATGAGAGGACGAAGATCGATATTTTTGGCTACAAATTTCTTGCCTGTGTTTGCATTAAAATAGCCATCAAATCACTACCCAATTTGTCAAGGATTTTTGATTAAGGTCTCCAGTCAATGTACTACTTCCATGAAAAGTTTTGGGTCAAAAAGTTCTACAGGAATTAATTAAAATTTAACGTTACTATCTACTCAAAATCCTTAATTTGGTTTTTGATTTATTTAAGGGTTCAAATTACACAATTTATTTTTGAGGCTTTTTATACGGGTTATAAGTATGCTAATAATGATTAAATAAAAATATAAAGTCAATATATTGCTTTGTTATTTAATTAAAATTCTGACATTCCATTTTGTTGATTCTTCTTGTTTCTGTATTTGAATTTTTAGAGGGCTTATTGGACATGATCATTTTTTGATATTTTTTACCAGGAGTAGACACTACTTTGAGGTTATCATGATAATCTTATCAGGTCAAGATAAGGTATACAGATTTTACATTAAATCTAACCTTGCACTGTTTTTAGTCCAAGTGAGGGTCTTTTCAATTATTAACTCTCATTCCTGTTCAAAAACTTATTTGTTGACTGAAAATACATTTCTTACTGGCTTAGGGTTTAGATGGTAATTTTTCTAAATTTTTACATTTACCATTTTATCTTTTTACCATTATCCATTCCTTAATTCCATTTGCTAGATTTTCCATACAAAGAATAAATCCAAAGAAATCCAAATAAAAATCAATAATGCCGAGAAAACTCAGAAATAATAATATTCAAATTCAAAATATCTTTTTTTATTTTACTAGAATTTTCGGGATGTTACATAGGTTCAAATGACATGATCAACAATAAGACCATATTTAAATAAACACAAATAACCAAACACTTCTCCTTCCAAGTCCTCCTAAGCCATGCAAGCCTTCCTTAAGGTGTCTTTAGAGTGAGAAACACATCTCGCTATTCCTTCTTGATGAGGAGTTGAGTAGCATAGAAATGGTCATCACTCCCTTCTGTAGCAACAACGTCAATAATTAAGTTAATGATTTCAGATATCTCCAGTCTAATAGGATCAACACTAAGGGTAGAAGACACAGACGCTTTATTGCTTGTGGACTTTTCAACTATGTCCACAAGACTCTCAAGCTACTTGTCTCTAAAATTTTTCTTGACCTTCTTTCCACTAGGTGAATTCTGCTATTGTTCTTTTCTTCGAACACTTATCCATGTTTGGTGTCCTAATAGGTGTCTTGCTAGGTGTGATGTTGCAATCAACACCCATACCATCACCCTCTTGTTGACCTGTTACATCTTCAACATCCACATGCCGGTCCTTAGCTGCACCTGGCACAAGTGATGATGCATTGGTGCAGGTGGTTGCAGCATCAAAAAATGCATACCTTTATCTGTTCAGCCCACCAATCATCATCACCACAATGGCACTAGTTATGAGATCCCTTCCTAAACCAGATGCATTAAGATTCAATGTCTTCCACATAGTATAATTTGTCTTCAAGCTATCCCACCTATTTTTTACTTGCTTATGGTTGTAAACCCTCTTTGTGCATTATTTGAACTTGGTTTCAAGGTTAGCATACCCTTTGTTATTCAGAAATTGGAAAGGTTTATTTTTCACAGCAACTTCTTCCAAACAAATTTCTTTAAAAACACTATTGACAAATGCATCCCAAATTGCTTTGGTTGGCTTGGTTTTTTCCATCTATAAATATAGAGCAAGAATCATTCCATCTTCAAAAAATAGTGATGAGTTGCATATAAAACTAATGAGCCAGTTTAACCCCCTCAAAAGAAATAATGGTGAGCTGACCTCAAGCCTAGAATTGTAATTCAAAGAAATGTAGTCTAAATTATCACAATGAAAATCTGTCCTATTTAAGTCCTTCTCTTCAATTATCAATATGCAGAAAATTGAACAAACGACATATACAAACTGAATACAGTAATGAGACAACATTTCTTTTGGTGAGAGACATGTCAATTCCTCAAAGGACTACAAAATTCTCTCTCTAAGAAAAAGATGTACACAAATATAAGGTCAGGAATGGAAGTAAAGAGTGAGCAAAATACAAGAGACATCACTTGTAGTTCTGTTAAATTGTATTAATTGCAATCCATAAAAGATGTTGTATTCTAGAAGAAAACCTAATTCAAATGAGTGAAGTTTTGTACTGCCAATGTAATGGCTAAGAGGGCATCACATATCACTGAGCTCAATCTAGGTCATATATTGAATGAAAATTCTATTGAAGAAGGGCTAGATAATTTTCAATAGATATTTTTATTCTTTTTATACTTAGTTTCTTGTATTGTACATTATTTTAATTATATATATAAATATAAACTGTAGGATACTTTCCTATAGTTTTCATTTAAAAAACTCTATTAATTTCATTAAGCTCAATGGTCACAAGGACAAAGAAGCTTGAACGTAACTACACATAACATGAGCTATAGACTATATATCTATTCAAACACAATTTTGCACTCGATTGGCTGAACTTTGAAAAGTTGTGTAATAAGTTGCATATGTTTGAACTTACAACACTCAGAAGTCCTATTCATGTACTTTGTGTAAAACTCCAATGTTTTCATCCACACACTATTCCTGATTATGGAGGTGCATAGACGATAGTGACAATTGCATTAACTTAACATACTCATTAATCTGAAAGTATATTGTCTAGAATCAGTGCAAGGCTATGAAATAGTAAGAAGTACTTGCCAATTAAATATACAAATCATGGTTGTCAAAGCTATGAAACTAGTAAGTAGCATAATTGGATCTCTACAACAATCAAATTCGATCTCTAAACCACAATAACCATTTGATCTCTATCACACAATAACCACATAGAAAATCATGTAGTTGCTATGAGCTGTCACAATTAAATCTGATCTCTATCACAACAACCACAATCAAATTCGATCTCTATCACAACAATCACAATCAATTTTCAAATCTTGGACCATTCAAAGAAAGTAACCTCAACAGCAGAGGAAGGGGAGGTGTCGCCGGTTAGGGCAGTGACAGTGGAGGTGGCGCTGGGTTGAGTCACATGAAGGGGGCGACGCTGGCTTGGAGGAGACGAATGGAGGGGCAACGCCGACATGAAGGAGACGAACAGAGGGGCGACGCCAACTCAGAGGAGATGAATGGAGGGGAGGCAACGCTGGATTTGACAGCACAAAGTTAGGGGAGGCAGCGCGGGCCTCAGGGAACGGACTCAGGGGAGGCGGCACAAGCTCGGGGAACACGGAGGGGAGGACGAGGTGCCAGCCAGTGGCGATGACTCCCCTGGTTCTCTCTGCACCAAACCCTACCTCAAGGGGGCGATCGATTGGAGGAGCGAGGGGGATGGTTGATCGAGAGAAGTCGCTTAATTTATACCGATGGCAATTTGTGGGTAAATATTGCTCAACTCCAGGGGTAATGTTGTAACACCCACCCGCAAAAGCCCTGGCTTCCTGTGGGCTATACCTATTGGGCGGCTTTTGCTTCTATGTATAGCATGGCATTGGCTTGGGCAGAAGCCAGTTCAAAAAGTCAGTCCTTTGGCATGGCTTGTTACTTCTAGCTGGTAGAAGATGAAGTTAAAGCTGTGCCAAAGGGGCCTAAGTACTACTAATTTGATGTTATTTTCATTAATTCTTTAGTGAAAACACATTTAGGTGCTGTCACATAGCGTTCTTCACTTCACTTTTATTTTTCGCCCTCTTTTCCACCCTTTCATTCTCCTCTAACAAAAAAATGATTGGAAACTTTCAGATGAATTTAACCACAAACTTTTGGTCCAAAAAATGGTTAAAAATACTTCCTATTCAAAAACCTAGAGGAAAATTTAGAAACAAAAACTTTTTTATTTTGAAGGGAAGTGAATGGTGAAGAAAAGGGGATAAAGGTGATGCCGCTCAGCGCCGCAACGATAGAGCATTCGACAGGAAAGAGAAGTGGAAAAGAAAGGAGTTGTTGTCACAAATTACAACGAGAGGACATCCCACCAAAGATGAACATATTTACAGTCTTTGCCATGGTCTTTGGGCTTTGGCCAAGTTGTGGCCAGCAAGAGGTGAAGGGATGACACTGTTCCTATTTGGAGGCTTTAAGCTACTTTAGATTCTTATAAGCTAGTGAGCTACCCTCACCCTCAAAACATCTTATCTTTTAAGTGGTTTTTGACGTACGCTAAAAGCCATATATAACTAGCAAAAGCCAAAAACTATCTTTGGACACACTATGATGTTTTGTTCGCTTTATCGTCATAGATAGCGTGAATACGAGGAAAATTAGCTATTTGTCAAATAATCTCTTATAAAAAAAACTATAGCTGCTTTTCAACTAGGAAAACAAAAAAATATAGCTTTTTAGAAAAGCTACAACTCCCCCAAGCTGGCCCAATATATTGCAATTGGCAGTACCTAGAAAGAGATCGAACAGAACTATCGGCTTTTGGCTTTCTTCTTCCTCCCGACCGCTCCCTCTGTTATCCTAGTTCCTCTGTTGTTCTTGTTGTCTACCCCTAATTCCTTGCTAATCCCAGCCTAAACTCTATCCAATTCCTTCTCTATTGTACCCAAATTACCCAATTACTAGTGGTGATTTGCATTTATAGGTGAAGGGTTGCAAAATATGGACTAGAGCTGGTCGCCCATCACCTGTTTGACAAAATGCTAAGCCGCCTGGAGGTGCCCACTGGAGGTGTTCTTCGTGTCACGGTGAGCCACCTGCTCTATTTGCTGACCAAGGAGGTGCTTCACCAAGTCTTAGATGCATATGGCACCGAGGAGGTGTACATGCTCGAGAAGACATATTGTGTTTGGGCGCTCATCTTCTTCCGGTAGGGTCACAATGCACCACGAGCTCGAGAAGCCTCCGATGGTCGCTTGATGGATCGAGTTGGCCTAGAGGGGGGTGAACAGGCAACTCTTTAAAAAATTTAGGTTTAAGATCAGAATTTAACACTAGTTAAAATCAACCCAAAAGCTTAACTACTGAAGATCCAAAAGATCAACAAGAAAGCACAGGTAACTCAAGAATCAACACAATAAAGATCAACATCAAGAAATAAATGGAGAGACACAAGGATTTATCCCGTGGTTCAGAGCTAAGCCCCTACTCCACGTTAGAACACTTCTAACGAAGTATTGCTCCTTCAAATCTAGTTGTAGTAGCCTTGGTTTCCACTAGGGTGACTCTTTCATCACTCCGGTGAGGTGTGTCCAACCTCTCATAAACAGTGGTGGCCTTCCACAATCACTTTTGGACAGGTCGCACCAACACTTCCTCCAAGCCGTCTAGGAACACTCAATTCTAAGAGTAATAGGCTATCCACAAGCCCTATCGCTTGGTTCACTAGCACAACACTAATTAGACTAAGCTTGGAGCAAGACACTTAAAAAGTGTGGATTTTGAGTTTAAAGATGAAGCACGGTCACCTTGATGTAATAAAAGCTCTAAGGTGCTAAAAGATCAAGGAGATGAAAAATCATACAAAGGAATACTCTAGCAGTGCTTATATAGCCATTTAAATAGTAACTAGCCGTTACACCTATCACAGTAGCCGCTGGACATGTCAGACTGTCAAAAATAGGCTAACACAACTGCTAAGAACTTAGTTTGATTAGACTTAAAAATCTATTCTTTGTACTCTGGACCAATATTATAGAAAAGAGCATTTGCACTAGACTAAGTTAGCTTGGTCCGTCGTACATGGGTTTTGGGAGGAATTAGGTCCGACGAAAAGATGTGTGTTTGAACATATGTGTAGGACCGAAAAAGTTTGGTCCGTCGTAGAAGAAACTCAAAGGAGTTTGCATCGGCGGACTTTTTGGAAAGCAGGAGATAACTAATCGAGAGGAATACATCTGCGCCGGACTAAGATAAGGATGGTTCGGCATAAACATGAGTTAGCGCTGGACCTAATTTTGTTTCAGTAGAAGTAGGTCCGGTGTAAGAAGAGTACACTCAGTTTAACTCTTGTACAAAAGGCTTTCAACGACGGACTTACAAAGGCACGATCCAGCGAAGACTTAGCTTGCATCGGACCAAATTTCTGAGCAGGCAAGATTGGTCCATCGTAAATGGAATGCGCTCGGTTTAATGTTTGTCTGAATGATTTTCAGCGCCAGACTAAAAAGGAATGGTCCGACGTAGACTTTAGTTTGTGCCGGATAGATTTTTAGAAGAAACAAAGATGGTCCAGCGAGAATAGGATTTTGACTAAGGTTGCGCCAGACTTAAGAAAAGAGCAATGTTTTTTTTTGCATGTGTCCTCCAATCCATCCACTAGTGATTACAGGGACGTGGTACTATAAAAGCGAACTGGTAATACTAGTATTCTACGGTTTTGAGCTTGCCTAACAACCTCAACATCCGAAAACAAAGCTTGAAGCTTGGAAAATGACGGTTTAGACAAGGTTAAACTAGTGACTTTCTCCCTAGCTAGTCAAGTGCTCGTGTGTTTATAAAAACATATTTTTAACTAAGTAATTAAATCATGCCTTGTGTTTACATGAAATAAATTTGCAGTCTTGAGTTGCCATGGGAAAAGAGAAGTGGGTAATGGCCTGGCTAGTGGGAGAGGGTGTGGGTGGAAAAAAAGAGATGCTGATGGTTTCCTTTTTACCCCACATACCATATGTCGATGTTCTGATTTTCTTATAGAGGAGTAAAGAGAGAATGGACAACCACCACCAGTTCGTATTTATATATTAGCAAAGATTTAAATTAGTATAAGTTATTGGCTTCTTAATTGGGTTTACAAAGTTGCCGAAATGAAGAGAGGCCACCATGCACCTTGGCGGGGCGAGGAGGGTAGCGATCGGAGGCAGATTGGAGGGTGGTGCCAAGCCCTAACACTAGCTGTCCTATGCAGCCTTAATAGGGAACAAACGAGGAGAGAGCCAAGAGGTACACGAAGGGGGTGTTATTCATGAAAAATGGATGCACAAGGGATTTTATGAAAAAGCGCATAAGTGGGATGGGGGCTGCCTACTCACCTCGATCTGAGCCGTTTTGGTTCAGATCCAACATCCCTAATTAGCATTAGCACTTAGCGCTAGATATGTTGCTCAACTAACCTTTGTCAAGTATGGTTTATCACACTTTATTTACAACAATTTAGCGCAATAAAGGTAACGAACTTAGATTAAAAAATAGAGTATATAAAGTGTGGACCATGTGACTAAAAGTGTGGCAAGTCATAATTGTGACAATGAACAAGACACCCACCTAAGAAGTTATGGCAAACCTAATGTTTGATATGGCAAAGTTAGGCTTCATACAAAACACCCTCTAAGCTCGAATTATTTGGGTTTCTCGCAAACACTATGCGATGTAATCTGGATTTATCTTGAGGGTGAAAATAGAGGAATCCTATGGGAACTATGTTGTTTTGTTCCCTACCACATTTCAAACAAGCCTAGTTGTCAGGTCAACAATAGGTGATAGGGAATTCTCCCTCACACTCGATCAACACCACTATCGCCTCTCCTTCACCAACGCCCTCGCCCCACCAGTGCCCCAAATGATCTCTGCCGCCATCTCCCTCCTCCCGCATCACCACATGTCACAGTCTTCGCTGCCATCCTCCGAGCTCGCCGCAACCGAAGCATCTAGATCGGGCCAGCCGACGCCATTTTGGTGGCCGAATCTACCTCGTTGTTATCCGCGGGCAGTGAGATCGACGTCGTCTGTAGTGATCCTCATTTTTTGCATAAAATGCTGAAATGATAATCTAGGTACATACAGTACTAATCCTATGATCAGTGGCTAGCACGCACATTTACAACAATTGATATCATATCCATACTCTTTATTACATATAATAATGGTAATTTATACAATAAGATCTTACAAAACAGAGTGAAATGCAGCGAAAAGAATCAAAAGTCTTGTAGTATGTCCATCCAACCCTCAGAGGCAACTGGCAAGGCATAATTTCTAGAAAAACTCATTAACAATATTTCTGTAGCCTGCGTTAAAATACATGTCATCTGAAAGTTTGCTAACTTCACCTAAAAACAACAATAAGTAAGGGTGAGTACTTTCGTACTCCACAAGACTTTTGAAAAACCTATAATATATACAAGCCATTTCAAAGGAAAGACTTCTGCGGTTAATTTGCATAAAGCCAAATTGAAATGTAAATACAGAATAGTAGATTGCAAATGAAATTTTAGTAAAAGCAATTTAATACAGAAAATAAGTATGTAAGTATGAATAAGAAAATTCACGAACCTGGGTGATATGACCATATCCACGAACCAACTTCTACCAACACCCGGTAGAATCCAAATTTTTATGAAAATAAAAATATCTAACTAGTGCTGGCGCACCAAGATTCCCATAATCGTTAGAACGGCTTTTCAAAAAGTTTTACACTCTACAAAGGTATACAACTTTTACCCACAAGTCATAACCTTTTCTTTTTGCCGCATGTTTCACGCACCTTTGGCATGTGGCCAGAATGTTTATGACGAAAACCTTTACATTACCTAGGTTAAATTTGCACCAACATGGTGACGGTATGCTGTGGTGGTAAAAGATATTTGTACAATCGTTGTACATGAAATAGTAAGGTGTTTGTACATTCGTTGTACGTGAAATGGTGATTTACCCCATAGCATGGCGTACACCTTCGAACAATCAATCTCTGAAAACACGTAATACTCCAGCCTACCAATGTGCAAAGTTAAACTAGATAACTTAATTAGTTTAAGGCTATCCCAACCAGTACTTGTGGTTGTACGGTAATTCTTGGGTTTAACAAACACTGAGTTCGTTTCTTAATCCGACATTGGCAATTGTCACAGATTGCTACCGGGGTACCTCCCGCCGCAAAGCGATCAACACGGCAGCCGACCCACGTGGCACCCAAGCAGCAGAGGCGAGAACGCTCGCCGCCCGGCGTCGGCCCACGTGGCACCCGGCAGCAGTGGGCGAGAACGCCTGCCGCTCGGGCGGTCCCACGCGCACCCCGCGGCAGTGGGCGAGAACGCCTCGCCGCCCGGCGGTCGACCCACGCGCACCGGCGGCGGTGGCGAGAACGCCTCGCCGCCGGCGGTCGCCCACGTGGCACCGGCGAGCAGTGGGCGAACGCCGCCGCTGGTGGTCGCCCACGCGCACCCGGCGAAGCGGTGGGCGAACGCCGCCGCCCGGCGGTCGCCCACGTGGCGCCGGCGAAAGTGGGCGAAGCACGCTCGCCGCCCGGCGGCGGTTCACGGGCACCCGGCGCAAAGGGCGAGGACGCCTCGCCGCTTCGCCGCAGGCAAAAAAGGTGGTGCGAGGTGGCTTCACCTCAAGGCTCCTTCCTGTCATCTGCTTCGAGCAACGGACAGCCGTGTCGAACTGCTACCGCGAGGATTTCTGCTACAAACCCATTCCTCTGACGCCCCTCACCAACCCGTCAGGAAGGGGTCACATCCCGGGCGGACCCGGCGAAGCCATGCGTCGGCATTTAATGAGGCCGAGGAACGGACAAAGACAGAAGGCGATAAATGTGTAAGGATCAAGATGATGACCCCTTTACCTACTCCGCTAGCTTTGGCCTATATAAGGGCCCTCGGGTGCATGGGAAAGGGGGTCGGTCGGTCGGTCGAAGGTTGAAGAGAACAAGCAAGAGTATTGCAGTAGAGCCTAGAGAAAAGAGCTTGTAACTCAAGAGCTTTGTATTAGCCACACACACTCTCTAAACAATCTAGCAGGAAGTAAGGCTATTACCCGAGGCAAAGGGGGCCTGAACCTGGGTAAAATCTTCGTGTCATCCATAGTTCGTAGACGCCGGAATCCTTCGCGTAGGAGTCCCTAGGGTTTTCGCCCACAAGGTTTAGCCAGCCGCGAAGACGCCCTCCTTCCGAACAAAACCCGGTCAGATCCTCCGGCTGTCAGTGGAATACGCCCTGTGGGTGCGCGAGTAGGGTGCTAGTGGTTGGCTTTTTCCGCTAACTCCCCGGTGGACTTCGGCGCCGCGATGAAGCAAGCTTGTGCATCAAAGATGGCGACCCTCGCCGCCAGGCATTGAAGGGCGAGCGGCGACCAAGGCGCCTCGGCCGCCGCGCCGGCCGAGGAACCGCTTGTTCGCCCGATGATGGCGCCGCCGCCGCCTCGAAGCGATGGAGCCGTGCGCCGCAGTCGCCATGGAGACGGCCACCGCCGTAACTTGCACGCCGCTCGTGTTTCTTCGGACCATCTCCGGTGGAGTTCGCAGAGATTCCCCGCCACTGCGGGTCGCGGGCATCGGCTGGCTCGTGGATGCGCGCAGCCGGTAGGGCTCTCGACGGTCAGTACCAATCGCATTCAACGTCTAAGGCGCCGCAAGGCACTCTCGAGCCTCCGGCCGCCGGCGGCAAAGGCCTTGGCGAGGGCTGTGGTCCGAGAAGGGCGCGCGAATCTGGTCCCGCTCATCAAGAAACCGTGGGGACCTCCGCTCACCTTGATGAGAGCCGCCGCAGCCAGGGTGATGACCTCCGTGGTCGCCGCCGCGCCACCTGCACCAAAGCGCCACCATGGTAAGGTGTGGCACGACAATGAGAGTCCCCCTCATGGCTCTCACCCTCGGGACCGGGAGGAGGTCCACTCCTCCGGTTCTACGGCGAGCCGGGCCAAGGCCCCATGCGCGTCCCCGACCGGCCGATGAGCGGCTCGGCTCCTCTATGGCGTCGGGTGCGTGCCTTCTCCGCGGCCGCGCCACAGAAGCGTGGTTTGACAGTTTCGCCCGTGCCATAGAAAATATGACGGCACCACCAACCCGGAGGAGTTCCTCCAAATCTACACGACAATGGTGCGGGCAGCTGGCGGATCCGAAAAGGTCATGGCCAACTACCTCCCGACGGCCTTGACGGGTTCTGCCCGCTCCTGGTTGCTAAATCTCCCCCGAGGGTCGGTGCACTCGTGGGGAAAGTTGTGCGATATCTTTGTCGCTATTTTCGTGGCTTTTCACAAGAACCCGTGTGGAGGATGACCTCCACGCCTGGAGCAAGAGAAGGGGAGTCGCCGCGATTTCATCCGGCGTTTCACATCGCCGCAACACCATCCCCACATCTCCGAGCAATCGTCGCCATCGCCAGAGGGGCGACGCGACCGCAAGATGAAGGAGAAGATGGCCACCGCACCATCGCTCCACCTCTGAGCTTTTTCCTCGCACATAAGTGTGCGCGGCGCGGAGGCGAGGGCGGCCGCCCCCAAGGGTGGCAAGGCAAGGACGAGGCCGACCTCGGCGGTTCCGCCGTCAGTAAGAAGGCGCGAAGCCTTGAGGCAGGGAGGCAGCAGTCTGGCGGCCGAAAGCGACGACGAAGAAGACCTCGCGCCCAGAAGCGCAACCGCCGCGACCGGCGTGAGGATCGCCGCGAGCGGCGCGACGACCGTCGTGACCGGCGTAACGATCGCCGTGATCGGCGCGACGACCGCCGCGATCAAAAGGAGGGCGAGCCCTACTGCCCGATACATAAAACCAATACCCATGACCTAGACAACTGTCGGGTCGTAAGCAAGATGGTGGAGAAGCGGCTCAAGGAGCGCCGCCCTGATGACGATCAAGATGAAGATCCCGCCCGCTGGCTTTTTCAACAGCGGATCACACTGCGGCATACATCCATGGTGGTTCATCCACCATTTTTCCAACGCCGCCATAAGCGCCGGAAAGGAGGTATGCGCCACGGCGCCGAGCTTCGTGGATGGGTCTGACAGAAATGGTCGAGCAAACGATCACCTTCAGCCGGGCCGACCACCCTGAGGGCACCCCCAGCCTAGGGCATCTCCCGATCGTGGTAGCGCCCACGGTCCGGAATGTACGGCTGGGGCGGGTGCTGATGGACGGAGGCAGCTCCATCAACCTCTGTCGCTGCCGACATTCATGGCGCTGCAGATCATGGCGGCAGATCTGCGCCGACCCGCCGTTCTTGGGGTAGCCCCAGATGCGGCTTGTTCCCTTGTCAAATTTGCCTCCCGCCACTTTCGGGAGAAGGATAACTACCGCACCGAATGGTGGATTTCGAGGTCGCCGATTTCGACCTCTCGATAACGCATCGCTTTCCGACCGACGCTGGTCAAGTTCATGGCGGTCACCCACTATGCTTACATGGTGGTGAAGATCTTTGGGCCCGCCGCCCCATCGTCATCGGCGTGGATAGGTCGGAGGTCTCTGCGCGCCACAAGCGGCTTGGGATCTGGCGGTGCCGCTATGCGTCGGCCGCCGACGCCACTTCCTCGGAGCCCTCAGCCCGGACCAGTGCTTCACCGGCCCGCGGTGAGGTAAAGGTGGTCGCATACGAGTGGGGCGAGCCCGTGAGATCCGTCAACATTGGCGCCAACCTCCGCCAATAGAGGACGCGCGTCACCTTCCTCCATCAAACGCAGACGTGTTTGCTCGGCAACCGTCCGACATGTTGGGGTCCCTAGGAGGTGATCGAGCACCGACATAACGCCTCCGAGGCGCGTCCGGTCCGGCAGAAGGTCCGGAGGCAGGCGCCCGAGCGCCAAGAAGCCATTCGGGAGGAGGTAGAAAAGCTGTTGAGCGCGGGGATCGTCAGGGAAGTCTCTCATCCTGAGTGGCTCGCTAACCCCGTACTCGTCAAGAAGTCCAACGGGAGGTGGCGCATGTGTGTCGACTTCACCGACCTCAACAAGGCCTGCCCAAAGGATCCGTATCCCCTGCCGCGGGTCGATCTTCTTGTTGACTCCACGGCCGGATGCGAGCTGCTGTGCTTCCTAAACGCGTACTCTGGGTACCACCAGATTAGCATGGCGCTTGAAGATGAAGAGAAGACTGCTTTTGTAACCCCAACGGGCGTATATTGTTATGTAAGGATGGCTTTTGGTTTAAAAAACGCCAGTTCTACTTATCAACGTGCCATGCACATTACTTTCCGCCCTCAGATAGGGCGCAATCTTGAGGTATACGTTGATGACTTGGTGGTGAAGATTAAAAAGAGTGAAAATCGATCCAAGACCGAAGAGACCTTTGCTAACCTCCTAAGAATTGCTTGAAGCTCAATCCAGAAATGCGTGTTCGGCAGCCCTCGGCAAGTTGCCGGGTTTCGGTGTCGGTACCGGCATCGAGGCCAATCCTGACAAGATAGCGGCCATCGAGCACATGAAGCCGGCGCGACTCAAGCAAGTTCAAGGTTCTGGTGGTCTTTGGCCTCCCTGGGGCGATTCATTGCCCGCTTGGGAGAACGAAGCCTGCCTCTGTTCAAGTTGTTAAAGAAGACTAACCATTTTGAATGGACGGAGGAAGCGCAGAAGGCATTTGAAGACCTTAAGCAGTACCTTTCCTCTCCCCTGTCTTTGGTCTCTCCCCGGAGTGAGCCTTTGCTTCAGATATCGCCGCCACCCGGAGGTGGTAAGCGCAGGTTGATCGCGAAAGGAAGGCGTTCGAGCCGGGTTTACTACATCAAGAAGGTATTACATGAAGCGAAACCGGTATCCTCAAGCTCAAGATGTCAGATGCGGTTCTCGTTGCGCCCGTAAAGCTACGCACTATTTTCGTGGGCGAAATCACCATCGCCACGGCCTACCCCTTGCGGAAATCCTCCACAATCGTGAAGTCAAGGTCGCATTGCTAAATGGTCGGTGGAGCCGGGGAATTCAACATCAAATTTGTGCCCCGCACCGCTATCAAGAGTCAAAGTTGGCGGAGTTCGCCGCCGAGTGGACTCCCGCCACTCCCCGGCCGAAAGCACCCGTGCCTTCCCCGGACGTTATTCTTTGATGGATCCTTCAGCCGAAGGCGCTGGGCCGGGTTGTCTGGTCTCCCGACCGGTGACACCTCCAAGACGTGGTCGCCTCGACCAATGCCACCAACAACGCTGTGAATATGAAGGTTCATGGCGCAGGTGCGCAGACGCCTCGGCGTTGGGCATCGGCGCTCAAGTTAAGGGAGACTCTCGCTGGTCATTAATCAAGCGGAAGGAGTTCAATGTTCCGACCCCACCATGGCGGCGCACTGGCGGAGGTCCAAGAATGGAGCGCCATTTTGAAGGTCTGGGTATATTCATGTCCTCGGCGTGACAACCACCTTGCGGACGGGCTGCCCCGGCTTGCGCCCTCAAGGGCCTCTGCTCCGGCCGGAGTTTTGAAGAAAGACTATCGCGACTGGCCCATCGCAGCCCACGATTCTGTGGGGATGATGGTGTCATTGCCGCAGCCCCCGCCTGTGGGGACGACAAGCAAGGTTGTCATGCCTCCTCGGCCAGTGTGGGAAGGCGGTACTCATCACACGGCCTCCACTCGTGGAGGAAGGCGGCTTGCCGCCTCGGCCCCTAGGTCCGGGAGGAAGGCACGGTCTTCCAAGCAAAGACAGGGAAAAGCTCGCCCGGGAGTACCCGGGCGAGCACCGAGTGTTCGCCACCCTTGGCCAGGAAGATCGGTGGATGGATCCTATCCTAGCCTTCCTGCGTGACCAAGTGATCCCCGACGATGATGCCTCAGCTGAGAAGATTGCACGTAAGGCCAAGTGCTATACTCTGGTAGGTGGGGACCTATATCGCCAGAGCGTAAACGGAGTTCACCGGGTGCATCACGGAAGAGGGAGCACCGCTCTCGATATCCATGGGGCGCGCAGCGGAGTCATATGTCCGCCGAACTTAGTCGGCAAGGCGTTTCGCCATGATTTTATTGGCCCACCGCCTCCGTGATGCTTGCGAAGCCGGTGAGGACGCTGGCTTGTCGCTTCTTCGCCAGCAAACCCACCGACCAGCCTAAGCTCGCAAACCATCCCACTCTCCCCGCCGCTCACGGTCCTGGGCCGGATATCCCGGTCCGTTCCCACGGCCACAGGGGCTTCACCCACCTCTTCGCCGCCATCGACAAGTTCACCAAGTGGGTCGGGCCGAGGCAGGCTTGGGCCATCACGCCATTGCCGCCGTTAAGTTCATGCGCGGGATTTTCACCCGCTTTGGAGTCGCCAATCGCATCATCACCGACAATGGCACCCAGTTCACCAGCGCGGCTTTTCTGGAATTCTGTGAAGAAATGGGCACCAAGGTATGTTTCGCTTCGGTGGCCCATCCCATGAGCAATGGTCAAGCGGAGCGCGCCAATGCGCTGGTACTAAAGGGCCTCAAGACAAGGGCATTTGATCGGCTCCACAAGCGGGGTGCAAGGTGGACGGAAGAACTCCCGGCTGTACTGTGGTCGCTCCGCACCACACCCAGCCGTGCGACCGGCGAGACGCCCTTCTTTTTGGTGTATGGCGCGAAGTCGTTTCCCCCTCCGAGCCGCCGCCGCTCTCCGCCGCCGCTTTCAATGAAGAAGACCAAGAAGATCTCCGCGAGAAGAGGTTAACCTCCGGAGGAGGTGCGGATCGGGCCGCTTTGCGCGCGCCTGCTATCGCGAAAGCCTCAGCGATACCACGCCACCCGGTCTCGAGAGAACATTAGCGGGGTGATCCGGTCTTGCGCAGACCAGAGGCGCATGTGGGTTACATAAGCCGCCTCCCGATGGGAGGGCCCTTCAAGGTGGTCTCGGTATCTCGCCCGGCGGTCCTAAGTAGCCACCGAGGACGGCGAGGAGCTAGCAAACTCCTACAACATTGAGCTATGCGAAAGTTCTATCCTTAAGGGAATTAGTACCCAAGTGACTTGCTCGGTCGACCTCGAGGCACGTCCCTCTTCCGGCCGGGTCGGCCGCTGGCGACCAAGAAGGTCGCTGTTAGAAAGCTTTTTGCTTCGCCTTTTTATCGCTCCTCTTTGTTGTGCTTTGAGTGGCAATTATGCGCATGTATGTCGCCGGTTCGCGCGCTTGCTAATTCCTTCGTGAAATCCATGGCGATCCTCGCGCCTCAGGTACTCTTAGCCCGGGCGTGGGGTGGGCTGGCACGGTGCTCGACGCTGCTCGCGACACCTCGGGTTAGCTTCTGAAGCATCACCGGTCGCCACCACGAGCACCGTCGGCTACCGATGCCACCCTTAGAAAACTCATTGCTTTGCACGCGCCGCGGCTCGATTTCCTGGCAGTTCACAAGGACTTAGAATCCAAACAAGGCGAGTCGGGACACTTCATGCCGAGACCTAGAGTGTTTTGGGCTTACCTTGCGTATGCCCTTCCAAATGTTTACTCACCTTTCCGGAGTCATCTACACACGCAGGTGAGCGTAAAAGTGCTTGGCTTACTTCACGAAAGCCCCCAGACCTTCACTGGTCGCCCGGCGGGCTTGGGGCCGATCGCCTGATGCCTCCTGCCGCTCGCCCATGGTCCGAGTGCTCGCCTTGGCGCCCAGTGGTCGGGTCGCCCCTGTTCGAAGGTCGGGTCGCCCGGTGGCTTGGGGGCCGCCGCCCATGCCAAGCTGCCGCCAATGTCCGAGTGCTCGCCGGCGCCAGTGGTCGGTCGCCGGCGCTGAAAGAAGGTCGTCGCCAGTGGCTTGGGCTGCTCGCGCCAATACCAGCCGCTTCGCCCAGCTCGAGTTCCTTAAAGCGCCTATATCGATTTTTGGCCATTTCTTACGATCATGTCCTAAGATGGGTCGAGCTACGCGTGATTGTCGCAAGTGTTGAAACCAACGGCTCCGTATGGTAACGGAAGATGTGCTAAAGTGTTAACGTCCGTGAGGCCAAGTCATCGAGTGTCGATTAGGGCTGGCGCTCTGCACGGCTCAGACGCCTCGGGTTGGTTCTGCTGGCACCGCCGTCGCTCCGTTGAGTGTTGCTGGCCTAAGAGCACCTCCAAAACTTATTGTCTCGCCGCACGCCATGCGGTACATTTTCGGGCGATCATCGGAGTCTAGGTTCCGGAAGGCCGAAACTTGCGATAATCTCGTGCAGGAACTGGACGCTGGGGCCTTGTTGTGTCCCGCGTTCCTTGTTCGACTTAAGGCCATTTTCCGTCTACGTTTTATGTGGCCCGCGTAATCTATGCTGCGATCGCAACGGACGCATGAAATCATTTGGCAGAACTTAGAAACGCTACCCTAATTTAGGCGTTCTTAAAAGCGTTTTGTCTAAGTCAAATGACGGCCATCTAACAGGCTAATATAATGCATTCGATCATGCTAAAATGAGCAAACACATGAATAACAATTAAACATCTAACATTCATCCAAAAGTTGTCCAAGGTTTTTCTGGACGCAGGTTCATCGACAGAATCAACAAAAAAAAGAAGAAGAAACAAAAGAAAGCTGCCCGCCTTCACTCCTCGTCCTCGCCGAAGTCAAGTTCATCGTCGGCGCCATCTTCGACGGCCAGAGGAGTGGAGACATCCATGACCGGCCTGCTCCACTGCAGATCCCGCCACGTGTTCGGCACCGCGACGCACCGCGCCTCGCTCGAAAGCCACCGCTCGCGTTTCGACGCGGCAGCCACCACCGCCATAGGATCAAAGGCGGCGTCACGGCTAGCACAGCAGGCCAGCGTGTAAGTCGCGGCCATGGTCGCGACCTCACGCCCTTTCTGGCGGAGCGAAGCGGCCGTGGCTCGGCAAACCTCGGAGTGCCTCTGCGGCCTGGTTGGTCGCGGGGCGAATCGCAGCCGCGGAGTCCTCCAGGCACGCTCGCGTTACCCCAAGGGTTCCAGCACCTCCTCGTGCGCTGAACGCTTCTTCAAAGATGACGGACAAGTTGCGCCGCAGGCGGAAGGACTCCAGCTCCGAGGTCTTCAGCGCCTTTCGCCCTCTCCGCCGTTCTTCGCTCTCTCGCCTCGCTTTGCATGGCGGCTGGTCCTCTCTGCGCCATGCCGCCTCGCCGTGTCGCGCTCGCTCACAAGCCAGCAGCTTCCTCTCACCGACGCTAATGCCTCGGGCCGCTCGGCTCCGTCTCGGGCGGCTTCGACGAGGGTGTTGCCAAATGCGTCCTGGAGATCGCCGAGCCGGGAGAAGATTTCGACGTGGCGCGTGGCGGGGGGAGTGGCGGCGTGGGAGGTTTGGAGCCCGGAGGCGCTGGCCTCGGGGTCGGCCTCCACGGTTCTCTCCGCGGCGGCGGCGGAGGCGCCAGGCGGGGCTTCTCCGCGTTTCGGTGGGCGTTAGGCGCCTTAGCGGGGCCGCCCTGGCGGCGCTTCAGCGAGCTCCGCCGTCGAAGCGTCGCACCACCATGGTGAGTGGTGGATCGTCCGTGGGTCGGAGGTGTTGGCGCCGCGATCAACGAGGCGGGCGCCGGAGGAGATGGCACCGGTGCTGGCGCCGCGGGAGGCGGTGGCATCGGAGACGAAGTCGTAGCCGGGGCGGTCGCATTGTCGCTTTCGCGAAGACGCCGCCGCGTGGCCGGGCGGCGGAGAAGTTCGATCCGTGGCCCGGACCCTCTTAGGGTCCGAGCCCGTTATCCGAGGCAATTGGTCGCTGTTCGTGGCTCTGATCGCCGGTGGGAGCCGTGGTCTCGATCACCGTAGCGCAAGGGTGGTACCACGGCTGCCCTCTGGAGTCCATTAGCGGAACCGCCGACGTGTTCGTGCGTTCCTGTATCGCAGATCGGCGAGCGGTCGAGCCACGGAAAGATGAACTGCCCACGGATAGCGGCATCAGCACGGAGAGCCATCTGCCGATGACTATATCTTCCAAGTTTCCCGCGCCTAGCGAAAGGCAAAGAAAAAAATGGCTATCGGTTGGAAGGGAGCCACAGGAAAGAACATGTGCGCAGAAAAGGACTAAGAAAGAATGAAGACTTACGCCGCCACGCGGCGCTGCGTCGCCGCCGCCGCCGAAAATCGCCATGCCGGGCGGTGGCGTGGCGCAAGGGCCGATTCTCCGGATGCGAAGTCCTGTGCCACCATCGCCGGTCGGCCGGCGCGCAGATCTGCTGATGCGGTCGCCATGGCAGGAGTTCCACTGCTCTCGACCGGCGATTCCAGCTTTGAGGCCTCCGCCGCTCGGTGGGCACTCCCAAGCCGACCTCATTGCTGTCGTCAAGTGACGTGACGACCAACATCGCGCCATGCCCTCCGGGCTTGATTTAATTTGGAAGGCGATGTAGTGGGAGGCCATCCTGCCTCAAGACGAAGTAGTAACTCCCTACTACCTCATCGCGGTGGAGGCGCGACAGAGGAAGAAGTAGCGGAAGAGAGGAAGATTCGGCATTACCCCCACGAACATCTCACAGAGGTATGCGAAGATGGAAAGAAAAATGATGGAGTTGGGGGTGAGGTGAAGGTGGTGGATCCCGTAGAAATGGAGAACGGTAAGGAAAAAATCGGAAAAGGGCGGGACCAGACCCGCCATCGCGCCTAAGTATGTATGATGATCTCGTCCGAAGGCACCTGTGGCGCGTGGCGGTCGCCCGAAGCGTATGTGCCCTCCGGCGCTATGACGGCCATCCTCTTTACCGCGTGAGCATCCGCGGTCAAAGCAGGGATGGGGTTCGCCATGGAGGCAAAGGAGGCAAGGCTATGGGAGAAAAAGACGTAAGAGCGCAAGAAAGCAGAAGGCGTATATGGAACCGCTGGTACAGATGTGTCTATATATGCGCTACCGGCACCGACGGTTCGTGAAGAGACAAGATCGCAAGGCCGCCGGTCCCGAGAAAATCCGCAGACACGCGGAGGGGACTAAGGCGGTCGTACCCTCTCGAGTGGTGGCCCCACCCGAGCACGCTAAGCATTTAATGAAGGTTCTAGTAAGCTTTGCACGCACTCAGTATGGCCCGGCTATCGTTACAGATTGCTACTGGGTACCCCCCGCCGAAAAAGCGATCAACACGGCAGCCGATCCGTGGCACCCACGAAAGCAGTGGGCGAACGCCGCCGCCGGCGGTCGACCCACGTGGCACCCGAAAGCAGTGGGCGAGAACGCCTGCCGCCAGCGTCGTGGCCCACGTGGCACCCGCGCAGCGAGGGGCGAACGCCTCGCCGCCTGCGGTCATCCACGTGGCGCCCGGCGAGCAGGGGCGAACGCTCGCCGCCGCGGGCGAAAGGTGGGCGACCCGCGCGCACCCGGCGAGCAGTGGGCGAGAACGCTCGCCGCCGGCGGCGGCGCCCACGGGGGCGCCATGCCGAGTGTGGGCGAAAGCACGCTTCGCCGCCCGTGGGCGGTTCCACGAGCACCCGGCAGCGGTGGGCGAGGACGCCTCGCCGCCCGCCGCAGGCAAAAAGGTGGTGCGAGGTGGCTTCACCGGCTCCTTCCGCTATACTGCTTCGAGCAACGGACAGCGGTGTCGGACCTGTCACCGCGAGATTTCGCCATAAACCCATTCCTCCGACGCCTCACCAACCCGCCAGAAGGGTCACATCCAAGCGGACCTGCCGGTTAGCCAAGGTCGGCATTTAATGAGGCCGAGGAACTGGGACAAGACAGAAGGCGATAAATGTGTAAGGATCAAGATGATGACCCCCTTTACGTTCAGTTGTAAAGTTTTATGCCATAGCACATATGCATGATGAAGATATAGATTGTGTGAATTAATCAGTTTACTTAACTTAAGGTAAATGCACTATGTTAACTAGGTTCTAAATAATTAATCTTTGATTTGAGAGGGGGGGTTCATTTAAATCATGCCATCCGTTTAACTATCCTAAAAGCTTCTAAGCTTCAACTAATCGAACACAGGTTGCACCGATTCCGTGTTATTCTCTTATTTTCAAAATATCAACTTAAAGTTTGCATGCGGTACACGTTACATGCACATGGTTATACAAGGTTTATTTAAGTTTAATCAAATTCTACTTAAGTTGGGGTCCTAATGTTTGATCCTGAGGATTAATTAAACTAAGGGAGCCCATTTAGATTAACCTTTGATTCTTGAATTAGAAATTTGATTTAACCTAATAAGTTCTTTGCACTTTAGTTTTTGCTCTCGACTAGGCAACTAAATAGGTTCCACATGGAGATCCTTTTAGGACACACATACTGACATACATGTATTTTTGTTCGAGCTTAGTTAAATACTACTTAATTAAGGATCGGATTATTTGAGTTTTGCTCAAAGTTAATCTTCTGCTTAAGGTTGCTAGTTAAATTAGAGGTACTGATTACAGATGCAAATTAATCTTAACCAGGTTCATGAAATTTATGAAATTACCTACTGCTTTGGGCTTGAATCAGATAGCTACTTTGCTCCTAAGCAAATCGGCCCATGCAATATTTTCTTATAAACCAAATACCATTTAATTTGATAACTAGGTGTTTGCACCCAAATTTGGCAAGTATGGTCAACATTGGCAGGTACCGGGTCAACGAAACATGGAAAGAATGTAACTTAGGAAAATCTCGAAAAATCGGTTTGGAAGGAGGAGACCGACATGGATACTACTCATCAGATTTGGAAAAGAAGAGACCGACCCAGATACTACTCATCATATTTGGAAAGGAGAGGCCGATATGGATACTAGTCAAACGTGTTCTATCAGAACTCTGGTCACTATAGGCTATATAAGAGATCCGGTTTAGAAGAAAGGACGCCCAGAGCCAACCCACAAACACGCATCTACTTTTCCTTTACTTTCCTGTCAATTAGGAGTAGCCAATTTAGCTTGTAATATTTCATCTGTAATACTCTTTGATCAATCGAGTTGCGCATCGCCGTATTGATCTTTGTTGCATTACACCCTTTTGGTTCATCTTTTTCTTCGATCTTGTTACATCGCTTTTTCGGAAGAAGTGGCCTATTTACCCCATCTAATCTTTCTGCCCGGATCGACTAGACTTACTGCTCAGCGGATCGAAATCGACTTGCATAAACCGATTAGATCCATTTATCTTCTTGCCGATTGTAAAGTCAAATCGGCACGCACGCCACACACTTGAACCCTAGATTCGTCCTGTGTTGAGACCGAAAACCCTCCGTCAAGTTTTTGGTGTCAACACATTTTTGCACGCCTTGGTGAGACCAACGAAACAATCAAGCATGTCTTCGACGGGGAGATCTGGCGACATCCGACATCAACACCAACGCGATAATCGCGCTACCGATGGCCGATCTAACGCCGAGCAATGAAGGAGGTCGAAGACCAAAAGGCCGATTCAGCAGAGATGATGCTCTACTGTTATCGTAAAAAACTCAACGCGAGTCACTCGGAAGGTTAAGGTTGCCGACGATCACCTCGTCGACCACGGGCTCTGTGCTCCACCGAGAAGGCACTGTAAACCGGTACCTACCTACTCAAGCAGAGCTATCGGATATGATTAACGGCCTATAAACCGTGCCTTGCTCGGATCGATCGCCGCCCCGTAACGACGCTTAGGCCGTTAATATCAAATAAGCGCCAAAGAGGTAGCGAAGAGCTCGTGGCTAGGTCTCTTACGAGCCACCGCATCCTTTGCCGACGTGCTCAGCTTTTTTCTATCGGGCAAAGCTCACAGATTCAAGCCGATCGGAAATACCCAATGCATCGAAGTCAATTGCAGCGACGAGGTTCAGCCCCATATCGGATCGTTACCTACTCGGAGCCGTTCATCCCATTCACAGAGCCGATGAGACAAATACCCATCGGCTATGAACCACCACAGACTCGTTGCGCCTAGGACATCAAGCTACCGAGTTGGCACTCGAGGGGCATCGCATCTTAACCACACGAAGTTTGCACTCGGGGCATTGTCACGAGCTCGGCCGACAGTACCTCGGCACATGTCGCGTCGACTAGAGTAAGCACAATAGCCGATCCATCATCAACCATGCCAACCAACACTTTCATTCAATCGCCTCTCGTACGGCCGAGCTAGATAGGGTTCCCCTGCTCCAAGGATCAATTCCACCAAAGAATCCGATCCCGCTCGGGGTATTCACATACACCAAACCCCGTGCTCCTTTACATGAGTTCTGCCGTTAAGAAAAAGGAGTACGATCGACCGCCTCAACAACAAATAGGTCCAAAGTTGATCAACGACCGAGTTTGCACTCAAAGGCAGGATGCCGATCTCCCCAATTGGCAAAACCCTAACGCTGCTGTTAGCCGATGAGTGTTAATTGGGCGATCAAATTTCTGCCAGGCTTTGAAAGATCAATTAAACTTGCAGCCCAAGGGCAAAGGTAATCGGCTATAGGAAGCCGCACCCGAATACATAGATCGAATGGCTTATCCACACAATTATAGGATCCCCGATTTTGCCAAGTTTTGGAGATGACTGTCACCACCCTTGAGCACGCTCGGACGATTCATCGGCGAGGGCGGGTGACCAATCACGGGGTGAAAATCGATTGTTTCCTTTATCTTTGTCGAAGCTGCATTTACATGGTTCACAAACTTACCTCCAAATTCGGTTCACTTTTGGAACGATTTGGAAAACCGATTCCATGAATATTTCTTTTGGGAATCTAGAGTTGCGAATCTCCGACCTATGTTCCGTCTCGGCTTAAGTCTGGAGAATCGCAATTGAGTACATTAAGAGATTCGTGAAGGTTAGGAATCGGTGTTTTGGTGTAACTTTGCCCAATAATCAGTTAGCCGATTTGGCTTTCCATGGGTTAATTTCCGTTAAAAGAAAGATTCTAGGCGGGCATGAATTCACCGATGTAAGTCACCTCCTGCGCCGAGTATCGGCTCACGAAAGTCGTTTCTCTAATGATAATGGCTTCAAAAATGAATTTAAGAATAATGAAGACAATATACAATCGGTTTTAGAATATAGCCGATTACAATTTATAGAGGAGCCAGCCATGAAAGAGGATGTCAACCCTTTTTCGATCAACATGGTCCATCGCCACGCGAAGGAAAGGAACCTATGGACGAAGAACCTCGGTGATCCCGACGCAGTAACTTCAGGCTTAAGGGCTCGAGATGGAGGTACTCATCCAACTATGAATTGACCGCACGAGGGAGCTAAGTGTGTATCGGCTACTTAATGTCCAAATAGCCGATGAAGCATAAGCCGATAATGGAGATTTTGGAAGATAACAAGTTATCTCCCAAAATGGGGGCATATGTTTGCACCCAAATTTGGCAAGTATGGTCAACATTGGCGGGTACCGGGTCAATGAAACATGGAAAGAATGTAACTTAGGAAAATCTCGGAAAATCGGTTTGGAAGGAGGAGACCGACATGGATACTACTCATCAGATTTGGAAAAGAAGAGACCGACCCAGATACTACTCATCATATTTGGAAAGGAGAGGCCGATATGGATACTAGTCAAACGTGTTCTATCAGAACTCTGGTCGGCTATAGGCTATATAAGAGATCCAGAAGCGAGAAGAAAGGACGCCCAGAGCCAACCCACAAACACGCATCTACTTTTCCTTTACTTTCCTGTCAATTAGGAGTAGCCAATTTAGCTTGTAATCTTTCATCTGTAATACTCTTTGATCAATCGAGTTGCGCATCGCCGGTATTGATCTTTGTTGCATTACACCCCTTTTGGTTCATCTTTTTCTTCGATCTTGTTATGCATCGCCTTTTTAGGAAGAAGTGGCCTATTTACCCCATCTAGTCTTTCCATGGATCGACTAGACTTACTGATTCGCTTTGATCGAAATCGACTTGCATAAGCGATTAGATCCATTTATCTTCTTGCTTGATTGCAAGGTCAAATCGGCGGCACGCTCTACACACTTGAACTCCTGTTAAATCCGGTGTGTTGAGACTGAAAACCCTCCGTCAAGTTTTTGGTGTCAACACTAGGTATTATGATTTTATGGGTCATACCCATATATTGGCTTTGTTATAACCGAGATGATGGTTGTTTGAACCATTAAGGTTAGTCCGCTAATTTTGAAATCGAAGGTTAAACCAAAACGACTTTTCCTCATCCTGGGACCACCGGTCAGTGGATCAAGGAAGAAAACAGAGCAGAGCTTCGCACAGCTACAGTAGACGAGCTACAGTAGACGCGCCGGGGGAGCTCCTCTGTAATCTTCGGCCGGAGGTGAAGCGGGTGCAGGGAGCTTCGGGCAAGGGTCAAAACGGAAGTAGGAGACCCCACTGAAGGCGTGGAAGGCCTTGGCCGGCGCTGCGGTGGTCCATGGCGGCGGCACGACGACGAGGAGCGGCGTTGGCAGGAGGTGCGCGGTGGTAGAGCACCACAGCCAGGAGATGTTGCAATTGAGCTGGGGAAGATGCTTAGGAGGTAGGTAATGGTTCTTTCAGTGTGAGCAATTGAAGTTTGATGCATCAACCATGGAGTTCGGGCTGCAGCTTTGCTGAATGGGGCATGAGGTGAAGAAAACAGTGGGGCTGCGATTGGGTAGAGCCTGGCAAGAGGAAAGGCGGTGATGTTCTGATGAAGCTCAGAGTCGCTTAAATAGGCGAGACTGGCGGTGACAACAGTGGTGCTACGTGTGAACTCGACAGGAAAAAATGGCGGCAGCGCAGGGCATGGGGCAGCTGTCCCTGGCAGGGCATGGGTTGATGGTGACACTCCCTTGGCCGCATACGGCGCGATCGAGTCGGTTCGGGAGAGCTCAATATTTGGTTGGATTTGATTTTGACCAAGAACAGAGAGAGCTCAGGGCTGGCTGCTCGCTGTCGTCGTGAGGAAGAAGTAGGCTCCAGACTGCTTACTCGGGCCCACATGGCAGACAGCTGAAACTCTAGTTCATTCCTCTGGACAGTCAGTAAATATCGCATTGACTGAGCTGTCTAAGTCGGTCGAAAATTTCTGAATTTTTTTTATATATCGGCAAGATAAGTTTTGTTATCCAGTAAAAATTTCAGAATAAAAATATTTGTATAAAAATTTAATTAATTCTGACAATGTATGTTATCAATTTCTGCATATTCAGTTTTTCATTTAATTAAAGATCAAAATTAGGTTAATATTTTATGTAGATTTTTCAAAGGTTTTAAATGACCAAATTTATCTTATGTAAAATTTTCATATTTTTATATTTGATATATAAATCTTATTAATTCTGACATTGCTATTTTCAGTTTTATTTACTTTTAGTTTTGAATTTTTAAAAGCTTAAAATACAGGTTTAAATTTTTATATTTTTAACATAGGTAGATAATTGTCTGATTTCGACATGGTAAAAATCTTGACTTCTGATAAGTTCTGGAGATTTCTTAAAAAATCTGACAAGATAAGATTTGATATCCAATCTCATGATTACCACATCTTATCTTTTTTTTAATGATTCAGAATATCTTATATGTCATGATTAGTGTTCTGTATGGATCTAGAATTTAAATATGATTTTTTCAGATTTTTTGATTTTATACTTTTACCTTTTTATTTTTACCATTTTACCATATCACTTAATTGAATTTCTTTTAAAGTAAAAACTCAAGAAAAACTAATAATGATAGAAAATTCAGGGAATGGAAATTCAAATCAAGATCATATTTCAAATTTATTTTTATATTTTCTTTGTTTTGGAAGAAGGAGTTTTAATATTGTTGTTTGTTCTTTAATTAAGGTTAAAATGCAAGAAAATAGAGTAAAAGATATTGCTTTTATAACAATTATAATTTTATTTTTGAATTATAAATTTTTATTTTTTTTCTATTTTTGAAATTTTCAGGATGTTTCATCGTCATAGTCGGTATCGTCTGAGCGTGGAGGTCGACGTCGATGCGGGACATAAAGGTCATTATCCTCTTGTTCTCGACCAGCTCAGGCTTCTTCACTCCAGTAGGTCCCACAAACTGTGTGGGCAACGGACGACGCTACTCCAATCGCTCTTTTGCTCGTTGCTTTGGTCTTGGTATCGCGTGTAGTGGTTGTCGCATGGGAGACGACGGCTTTCTGTCTTTATCATGCTTCTCTCTCCTCTACCTAGGATTTTGCTGATGACATAGTACTATTGAAGATGCCCTGATACCCTCATAGTCCTTGGGACGTAGGTGTGTATATTCAGCCTTCCCTGCTCAGCTACAACCAGCCACCAGGCAAGCAGCTCATGCTGAAGTTGCCAATTCCACATCAGCATCGGTCACGGACAAGTCGACAATGTCTCCCCGGCGCATTTCGGTGGTGCTAACGATTGGAAATGCATAAAACTGCTCATTATTACCCAAGTGAAGTGCACCTGCGAAATGTCATCTTTCCTTCCAAGCTCTGCCCCGGTGGATTTCGCGCCATCTCGACCATTCGCCGCTAAGGAGCATGTGGAGGCCATGCCATGGAGAGTGAGGGTGTGTTTGGTAGAGCTCTAGCTCCACCAGATTCATTGATCTGGTGGAGTTGGAGTTCTGAGTACATTAATAGTGTTTAGATGGATCATCTTGTTTACATTTTAGATCAAAAATATAAACTTAATTCACTTTATTTTAGTATGCAAGTTTCAGATCTCAGGAAAAATTAGAATCTAGAGCTCTACCAAGCAAACCCTAAGTGGCTCCTACCACCAAACCAATCGCGACCAAGAAAAGTTGGCCAACATTGGCCGCCAAAAAACTAGAATCTAGAGCTCTACCAAGCAAACCCTGAGGGCCTGTTTGATTGTTCCATAAATTTGTCATACCTAAGGTTAGACAAGTGTGGCAAGCCACATTTTTATGGCACCGAAATTCATGGCCACACTTGTGGCAAAATTTGGCAAAAGTTTGAGTCTATAACACATGGGTCTGATGGCTAAGGAAGTGTAGCAACCTAAAGTTGTGGCATAAACCAAACACATACTAAAAGAATTGTAGCATGCCTAACGTTAGTTATGGTAACCTTAAACCCTAAACCAAACAGGCCCTCAATCCCCTTCTTTTCTTTCTTGGTTGGTTGAGTGAATGAGGTGAGGTGAGCATGTCCTTGACAGAAGACATCTCATAGCTATCTTTCAGGGTAGACTAATCGTGGACATCATTCCGTGAGATGTTTACCATCGCTCTCAGTCCCACGCACACCTGAAGACTGCATCGATGATGTGAATGAGACGATGGCCCTCCCAACTTGCCTCTACTTCCAAGTCTAATTAATTTCCAGATGCATTAAAGTATATGATTGTACATCAGGAAATGGGCATCAAACAAAACTACATAAGTTAAAGTTGCATAGCACACAGCTTCTTTCCATTGGTGGAAAGGACGCAAGCTTCCTATCCAGCCACAAATATTCTCCGTCAGATTTGGATTTCAGAAGAAAGCGAAAGAGGCTGGTAAAGGGGCACTGGAATCATATCATTTTTGTCCTGTCTCCTGAATTCTTCAAATATTTGTTGGGTGGTGAACACACTTTATATAAAGATGAGATATCAGATTATCAGAATTTCACAATTCACAGGGATGCCAAGTTGGTATATTGAATACGGACAGAAGAAAAGAAATCAAGGAAGAACCACTTTAGTTTGACAAGGCCCAGAGGTCATCTTCCAGAGTCCTGATTGCTGGCTGCAGCCTCAAGACTTTTCTATCACTTGTACCTTCTGTACTATACAGCATGCAGATGCCTGGCTTAGAATAACTGACTCGGCCTGCATGAGAACTACTAGTACCCAACTGCCAAGTCAGTGGGTGTTCTCAGTGTCACAGTTTGTTACTCTGCTCCCTGCACACTGATAACCAGCTTGAGTCCAAGGCCATGAAAAATCAATGCAAAACAACCTATCTGAAGGCACAGGCGTTGAGCTGCAACTACATATTTCCATCAAGTCTTCCTGATCAAATTTCTCTTGTATTATGGCCGAGTAGTAGATCTTGTTTGTGATACCGGAAAGCGAATTGATCAAATCTTCTTTGATTTGATTTGAGGGGATGGCTAAGTAGTAGAGATCTCGCAAATCTCTCTCTCTTTGAGGGGGAACTCGCAAAGGATGATATGAAACAAGGCAGCAATAGGACAAATGGTGATTCTTGCCTTAATCTGATGCTCTGAGCACTATCGTATGCAAGTGCGTGCATTACTCTAGATTCAGATCATGAAAGAACCAAGTCTAATGCAAATCAGCATCAAATGCCGCTCTATGGTACCCAACTTGATAAGAACAGATATATTGATCAGATTCGGATATCTCCATGGCAATATGTGTTTAGACAAGTTGCGACCTAATTAATCAAGGAATCAGAGTATTTTCTTGCTAAATAATTTTTAGCCTTTATATCTAGATTCAATTGATAAAATCAATTTGTCCCCTCTCCTCCCATTTAAGTGCTCTATAGACAAAAATTTTGAGTGCTCACGAACTAAAAAACTCGAGTGTCATTTAGCGATTCCCATTAATCAAATATGCATGATGATGCATGCACACTAAGGTCAAAAGCGTTCCGTAGCGAAACTGGAGTTACAGAAGAAAATTTAAATATAAAACCATCGCAACACGCAGTTGATGTGATGTGAAGTCTGTAGTAGGTTCAAACTACAATCAAAGGGTTAGAACATGTGCAGATAAAAAACATACAATATATGGTTCGTTGAGATAAATAAAACAAAACCTACTTAACACGACAAACTAATGAAACAGCATACATAAGATGTTGATGAACTACTGCAGCAAAATGCGCGCATGAACAAGTCATGAGTTCTAGTCGATTTGTGTTCCTATAATTCATGAGTCAGGAGTTTGCTTACATAACAGAGGAATACAAGCCTCCTTTGCAGCTTGGACCAAAAGAGATTTGGTTTGTTAGGCACACACTAAATTCGTCACTGCATGCAAGAAATAAACTGCATGGCGCCCGGCGCTAGCCATAACGTACCACAGAGCGCAACAAACCACATCAATTAAACAACAAGGAGTCAAAATATACAGAAAGGAGCAAACTTTCACCAATTAAAATCTCAAAATGTTCCTCGACGAAGACATGACAACTCACAAAGACGAACATTTTTTGTTCTTGTTCGAACAGCGCTAAACCTAATAGCTAAGGCATGCATGCACAAATATAGTAGAATCAAACCTTTCTAAGGCAGCATCCATGTCGCACTTAGCATCTAACTTATAGCTAGCTTCCTTCATTGGCTAACTGAGTCACCAGTTCAAGAAGACAAAGCCATGCATGGAGATGATTGAAAGTAAACACACACAGATCCTAATAAGACTCCAATAGCTAGACAACAATAGGAAATTAAGTACGCGGCCCACAAGCTAGAGCACATAAATGGCGGCGGCGGCGGCGGCGGCTGCTGCCCAGCTCAGCGCCTAGCGACGGCCTTGCACACCAGAGGAGCTGCCATCTCCAGCGACATGTTGAGGCGCTCCGACAGATCGACGCCGCGGGCCGACGGCGCCCACTCGAAGTGGTGCAGCAGCTGCGCGAGCCAGAGGTGGAGGGTGGCGAGCGCCAGCATCTTGCCGGGGCAGACCCGGCGACCGGCGCCGAACGGCGCCAGGCGGAGGTCGCTGCCGAGCACGCTGACGTCCTCCTCCTGGAAGCGCTCCGGGCGGAACACCTCCGGCTCGGGCCACACGGCGGCATCGTGCGCAATGGCCCACATGTTAACCATTGCCGTCGTGCCCGTGGGGATGAGGTGGCCGCCGACGAGCGCGTCATGCACGGCGAGGCGCGCCCACGAGAGGAGCGGGCCCGGCGGGTGCATGCGCAGAGTCTCCTTGACGATGCACTGGATGTAGGGGAGGCTGGCCACGTCGTCGTCCGACACACCCCGGCCGCGGCCCACGACGGCGTCCAGCTCCTCCCGCGCCTTCCCTTGGATGTCCGGGTGCAGCACCATCCTCGCCATGATCCACTCCATCAAAATCGCCACAGTGTCCGTCCCTCTAAAGATCATCTCCTGAACACATCAAATCGAAAACAAACGCACGGCTCTTCAATGCAATCAGTTAAAAAATCTTTTTTCAAGCCTGTAATTGTACATATAATGAATCTTACCCAAAGAACAGCGATCATGTCGGAATCTGACATCTTCTCTTCTCCGTCGAGACCAACGAGAACATTGATGAAGTCGCCCAAGAACTCATCAGGAACGCCTCCACTCGCTCGCCTCGCCTTGTGCTCCCGAATGATGTTGCCTACGTACACCTCTACCTTTCGGACTAACCTGTTGCACCGGCGTCGCACGCCCTGGAGGTCGAGCCACTTGAGCAATGGCAGGTGGTCGGCCCAATTAAACGTGCCGAGGAGGTCGTACCCTTCGCTCACCATCTCTTCCAGCAGGGCGCCCTCTTGGCTCGCTAAGTCGTCGTAGTGCTTGCCGAAGACTGTCGCCATGATGTGCTTGAGGGACGCCGCGTGCAGGACGCGCCTCAGGCCGACCTCGCCTTGGCAGGCCATGAGGGAGGCGACGTCGCCGAGCATGCTCACGCCGATGGCGGCGCGGTGTGACCCGGAGCCCGCCACGAAGCGCGGGCCAAAGAGGTGCGCGGCGGAGAGGCGCCTGAGCGCTCGCCAGTGGACGTCGCCGGACGGGGCGAAGCCCATGGCTCGGTGGAAGAGGAGGTGGCGCGCCGCGTCTTTGACGGGACGGTCGCCGAACGCCGGGCTGACGAGGATCTCGCGAGCCGTGTCGGGTCGGCTTGCCACGACGAGGCGGGTCAGGCCGACGGAGAAGGACATCAATGCCGCGCCGCCGTGGACGGCGCGGGACAGCTCCGCCAGCACGCGGTGCGCCACAGGGCTAGACAGCGCGGTGACCACGCCCGGCGGGCCGGGCGGCTGGCGCCGGCACCGCGAGAGGGCCCACGCGGGGCCGCCGGGAGAGAGCCACAGGAGGAAAGCGGCGAGGATGAGCGCCGCGACGAGGGGAGGAAGCACAGAGGTTACCGGGAGGAGTAGGAGAAGAAGGGAGTCTTCCTGGCCGGTGGCCATGGTGAGAGCCATGGGAGTGCCTGGTGTGGGAGTTTGAGGAGTTGCTCGGAAGAGAGACGATGTTGAAATGATGTGGGGAGGAGGCGTTTAAATAGGGGGAAGATCGGTTTCATGCCTTCCAAAAAAAAACCCGCTTTTTGAAATATACCACTAAGTTTTTTTTTTTTTCTTACTAAAATACCACTCAAAGTGGACATTTCACTCAAATCCCAAAACTACCCTCCTCCTATTCTTTCTCCCTGTGATCAGCCTCTAGCTTGCAACCGCCACCGGCCAACCGCTCACGCACGCATCTGCCGCCATCTGCTTGCCGCTGTTCATGCCTGCTCGCATGCATCTCTCGTCGATCCACCATCACCGCCTTCTTGTCTGCATCCTTCACCGCCCCGCAGCACGCATTCGGCCTCTATCGACTGTCGCCACCCATTCATGCCTCCCTCCACTCTGATCTGTTGGGGGCACTGGGGTTAGAGTCTTAGAGACACACGGCAAGCTGCCATCAGAGAGAGAAGATCAAGAGAGGAAGAGGTAATGCTGCGGCGACTGCGGCTCTTCTATGGCCATTGTTGAGAAGAACTGGCGAGGTTATCGTGGTGTCATCAGTCACGACTTGCCGATTTCAACGGAAGCCATGGCCACAGGCCACAGCCTTTCATGGTCATCAATGATGGTCGCTTAATTTAGATGTAGCAGTGGGGTGTAGCCGTGTAGGTGAACATGGGCACCTACCAGACTAGGTACCACAATGAGGGAAGAAGGTGGCGGCTCGACGGAGGAAGAGGTAAGAGGGGTACAAATGTCCAAAAGTGGTAAAAACGCAAACCGTGACAACTTTTAGTGGTATTGAAGTGTACTAATATGTTTGAGTGGTTTATTTCAAAAGTGGTGTTATTTGGATAGCATGAAACCAATTTCCCCATAAATAGGAGAGCTTGGGAGATATTTTATTGTTTCTCATAGCCCTAGTTTTTTTACCAGGGAGTGGTTATGTATGAAATAATGTTGTAATTATATTATATAATAATGATGTAATAGTCTTGATTGCCAATTAGATTTTTCTTACTCTTAAGAAAATGCATAAGTAGTTTTTTTAACAAATATTCTATGTTACCATTCAGAAACAATGCAAATGGCATGCCTCTAAAGCTTTCCTGCGCAACTAGGCCTTAGTCGTTACATGGTTTAATATAACAACCTCGGAGATACGAGACTGCATGTAAGTACGTTTTGTACGAAGGAAACGCCTCGAAAAGATATGAATGGAGCGGGGGATATGAAACGGTACACACGCTCAAGTTAGTTATAAACACGGAGTTTTCAATTCCTTCCAACATATATTTGGACTAACATGCCAGTCATTACTTCAGTTCATAAAATTAAACAAATATAATTTTTCTTCATTTTTTCATTTGTCATAATAGCTACGAATTATGGACTACATTGTGAGGTGTTTCTATGTTTTACCACTGAGAATTGAACAAATCAATGGTAGATTCCATATACTGACCCAAATCAATGGGTTTAAAAATGTTGAATGAATAAATAGCTATATTTTTTAAAGGAAAAAATGATGTCGTAATTCTATCTTGAGTCACACAGACCTAGCTAAAAGCATATTATAGCAGTAATTGCCAAAATTAAGTCCATAACAGGAGTTTCTGTTGCACAAGCTCGATTAAAACAGCTCCCTTTTTTTGAAAACACAATGGCAAAATAACAAGGAAATACTTATGGAATTTTTATTAACTGTTTGGCAGAGCTCTAGATTCTAGCTCCATCTCAGATCTGGAGCTTGTATGCTAAAATAAAGTGAATTAATTTTAGTCTAAAATATGAACAAGATGACCCACCTAAACACTATTAACGTACCCACAGCTCCAACTTCAGCTCCATAAATTTTTAGAGTTAGGAATACCTTACTCCACCAATTCAACGAATTTTAGTAGATCTGGAGCTATACCAAACACCCCCTTAGTAGAAAATGTCTTCAAATCAACCATGCATTATTCCATGCTAAGTTGGTAGCTCTGTTATTAAGCTCAACGACACAATTATCTGTATGTGGTATTTTCTAAATTTTACGACGGATTAAAGCTTAGAGAGGCAGAAACTTAAAAGCTTTACAAAGAAGCAGCACATCAATACATAGTAAAAAAGAAGATTCCAAACTCACGGCCACCCCGCTGCGCATTGCATGTACCCAACCAGGTAAAGGCCCGAAAAACCAGGAGAGAACTGAAAAATCGACCATAACGTACGTCCATCCGCCAGTCAGCACGCCCATCCGGCCGTCTTCCTCTGTCTTCTTCGTCGTCATCGTCAGTTGCAACCAGAAACTCTGGGTTTAAGGCTCTAAGCACGAACCGAAACCAAACGATGCCATCAATTCACATCGGTTACAAGGAGAAACACTGAAACCGCTCTGCCTTTGTGTGCCCCTTTCTATTCTTTTGAGGCATTGCCAGTTAATTACCCGGTCGATCTCATGCATGCAGTTGCAGCCTCCTTCATTTCGTGGGTTCTCAGCGTAGCCTGGTCCATCCATGGAGGTGTAGCGGACGCCAAAGATGGGGGGGTAGCTGCAGCGAATGTGAACCGTCTGATTAGAAGCTAGCGCAGGATAAGGGAATTAATTCCCCGGCTTTTATGTGTGCCGTGTGATAGCTAGAGTGCGCACACTTCAAGAAATTTTTGTTTTTCTGAAAGACAGGGAGGAGTAGTGCATAATTACTAATTAGGAGCAGGGTTCAAAATCCTCACGAAATCCGTGCATAATTACTACTCCCTCCAGTTTGGTATTAGATGTCGTTTTAGACATGAATTAGGATACCAAGGATTAATTCGAAGTATACTACCGATTGTCCTTATTAAATTGAGGCATCTTCGAAATCTCAAAGACTAATCAATTGAAACGGTCAGTACTTAATTAGGGGCAATATTGGCTAAAACCCACCAAAGCAGCTAAAACGACATGTTTTATCATACTTTTGCAAAATCAGTGACATCTAATACCAAACTGGAGGGAGTAATTAGGAGCAGGATTCAAAATCCTCACGAAATCCTTTTGAAAAATTCGGAATTGCTACAGTAGTAGTAGTACTAGTAGTTTCGTAGATGTGATCCGAAACGAAATTTAAGACCTCATTTGGTTAGGTGTGATTCATCGCGTGTTCCTGAGAAGGAGGAGGCACTGTTCTCCATAGTGAAAAGGTTTTACACACTCCAAAATCCAAACCCTGCCATATATGCGTATATACCGGTAGTTTTTCCTTGTTGTGAAACTGAAGTGATATTATCCTGTTGACTGTGCTGCCATACCATATATGCTGACGACGTGGCGAAACTCCAGAGGAGATTTAAAAGATATTACTTATCGCAGACAGTGGGATCATTTGTGTAAGAACGAGCATAAATACTTCTACTTTTTTTTTTGAGGGGATAAATACTCCTACTTGATGGCACATGTAACCGCTGATTTCCACTGAAATACCGGCTTTATGGGAAGGAAATGACGGATCACCTCCATTTCATACTTGTAAACTCATTTTCACTGGCCCGTAATGCTGTCCTATTAGAGCAGTATAGTAACACCGTCTCAGCTTACTAGTACACATCAATTTTATCGTATGTATAAAAGTGAGAAAAGAAGAGAGAGAATAGAACCGACTCTCATGCAGTAACCAGCATCTCACACGGGAAATATCATGCTATCATCAGCCAAAAGTCTATGTTGGAGCAAGTATATTTACTCTAGATGACGTGGATAAGAGATAGTTGCTGTACAAACTTTAATATTATAGTCAAAAGTGTTTCTTTAGACAACATTTATATATAGTTATTGTACAAACTGAATTTATTAGGCTATTCACAGTGCATTGTATTTTGTCACAATATCCAAAGCTGCCATATCATATGATATTATAGAAGATACAACTATCCCAATGTATAATATCATAGATTGTTTCTTAGTCCCACAAGATAATTAAATGCTAGATGTGTATGAGAATATGAATTGTGGGCCACTTAGATAATTCAAGTTTCAATGTCTATGATTTCGTGTCCAAGTGGTATCTTCCTCAAGATATAGCTTTCTTCTCTCCCCTCTTAACTCTCTTGCCACATCATCAAAAATACTTATATGACATGCATTAAATAGGTATGTTACTATACACTGAAAATAGTCTTACTTAAATAGATAAGAGATAAAGTAAATAGTAGATTTTATTATTATACCTGCTTAGGCCTTCGAAATAGGCCCAGATGCCAAGGAGTTGCTTCATATCTCTCCCAACAACGAGCTCATGTACATTGTATTCTCTCCACTCCAAAAACAGAAAAAAAAAAAAGAGGTAGTACAATACTACAATGTATTCTCAGCCACGAGACGAGATTCGATTCCACACACATTGAAATCGTACACGTACGTAGCTGCACGAACAGCATCCGTTTCCACGCACACTGAAATCGTACACGTACGTAGCTGCACGAACAGCATCCGTTCTTTTCCTCGGTCGATTCCTACATGTGTGGAAATCAGGGGCAGATCCAGAAAAATAATTTACCGGGCGTTATGGTCATGACACACTAACTTTACTTGATTTTACAGAATAATATCTTGTACATGCAGTGTACTACCATGAATTGTATCGTCGAGGTCACAGGATGTCATCACAAATTTTAGATTATTTGGATTTATATAGATTTTATGGATTTATTAAATTTATTAGATTTTCTGAAATTTATTTGGATTTATAATTATTATTGAATATGGCTTATTATGGAAATTATTTAAATAATAAGAAATTTTATATAAACTTTTGTCAAAAATATATTATTTGAATTCCAAATGTCTCAAAATATTTATGGTAATTTTTCTAGAATTTTTCAGATATTTTATTTGCCTTAAATTGTCATGCACCGCGTCATCTTCTCCAAGTCCGGTAAACCGCCGTCGTCCTTCATCGCTTATTCTAGCCATCCAATCTAGAACATATGAGTGAGATTGCGCTATGCATCGCACACCAGAGCAGCCACGTTTGCTCGCTGACGTCATCAATGACATCGAGGGTGCCGTACGAGGCGCCATGCGCCGAGTCCACCGTGCATCGTGTCTATTCTGTGGACCAAATCCACGCACCGGTGACACGTGTCAGATTGTGATTGGTCTGTTCGGGGTGTTAACATCATGACGACATCATAGAGGGATTTTCTAATATAGATTTAATTCAGGAAATTAATTATTTAATATTTTCTAATTTTTTATTTAATCAAATATTTCGAGAGTCCTTTCTCCCTCATATGAGCTCCGATTGAGGGGATTCAAATTTCTAAAAATTTATAAAATTAAAATGTATTTAATGATAAATTTATTTAATTTTTAGAGTTTATTTTCTCTCTATTTTTGTATTTATTTGTTATTTTCTCTCGTTACACGTAGACGTTGAAGTGTTCAAAGAGTCCAAGGAGAAATCGTTGAATCAAGACCAAGATCCAGAACAAAAACAAGAACTTTTCTAAGGTAAGTTGTGCTTTTAATTTTATAAAATTACTATATTAATTTAAATTATTGCATGTTATTTTAGTGTGTACAATTGCTTTCAAATAGTTTGGGATCTAGTTAATCTACCCAATTAAATTACGCCATACCTTATCATTTGTATGCCATAATTAATTGTCACCTTAGGATGATTTATTACTAGTTGGTTAATAGTAGAAATCAACATGGGTTAGTTAGACCGTGCTTAGAATGCTTAACATGTGTCAGGTGTTGTCACATAATAATGTTAAGTTGTGATGACGGGGTAATCACGCAACGATATTGATTTGTTGATGGCACGTGATATTTGGTAATCAACTAGAATGGTAATCATTTAGATTGGGCAAGCGGCAAGGAGCAGTATGCTAAGGTAAGCCAAAATAGCAAAGGGCTTATGGAAGTCTTGTCTGGGTTATCTTAAAGACTTAACATTGTAAGTATTTGAACTGAGTCAAACATACAACTACATGTCTTGAATAAGACGGATCTAACTGATTAATTTGCAATATTTTAACTTTGGTATTACTAGTGGTTGTGTGAATCTCGGGTATATGGATCAACTTACATAGCGCAAGAGGGGGCCCTGTTGTGGTGGTGTAACCTTTTAGTGTTGAAATCTTAGCGGGTAGTACTGAGCTAAGACAGAGCTTTGTAAAGGCTTTACCATGATCTCTCTACAGCACAATGATGGTACAAAAAGAGACGATCATGTTATGTGGGTAAAGTGGGTAAAGCGCATAACCTCTATAGATTGTAAAATCTATTCGGATAGCCGTGCTCGCAGTATTGAGCAATGCTCAGGAATTGCAGTCAAGGATTAGATTTTATAAACTAAAAACTTGGATGAAAAAGGTAGGAAGCCATTGAAAAGTTTTGAACATGATTTCGAGCAGGATGTCACTTTTACTTGAGAAATACTTGTAAGCTACCTATTACTATTATTTGTTTTATTGTCTTTTCAATCTACTTATCGAATTATTTATAAATGTTGCTTTATTACAAAATAACCATGTCAGCCATTCTATTAGAATAAGTCTTGCATATAGTTATGTTAGAATTGCATTCTGTCTGTAACTTGTTGAGTGCTTTAAATACTCACCCTTACCAACATCACTAGTTGAGGAGAAGTCTACACGAGCTATAGAGGAAGAGTACTAGGAGGAGACGAATATTTAGGATACGAGCCTTGTCAGTCGCATGTGGTATACTGAGGAGTTTATCTACGATTTTCATTCCACTGCAGTTTAATTTAAATTAGTTTATTATTCTTAGTTTAGCCTTATGTGGCTAAGTCATGTAGAGTCGACTATAAAGCCTGTCAACAAGTTATAATTAATATATGGAGTCTTTTATTATATTTCCTATGTATAATTGTAGTATTTATCTATGTTAAATCTGTGTGCACTAACATAATTTTAAACTAGCACATACACACAGAAAATCCGAATCCATATATTTGAGTCCCAACACGAGACCCCAACCAATACACTTGATAATCAAATAAAACCGCAACTCGTGTAGACTAGGGCAGCCTCGTCTGCAAGTGAGCTTAGCTCGAATGCTGCATGCAAGTATGCAACTGAGAAGTTGACCACGAGAGAAGCTTTTGCAAGCAATGGTGCCTACTGCCTACCGCGATCTGTATGGCAGGCAGCATGGCGAAAGAAAATATTAAAGAAAATCGAGATGTCAAGTACGGACGTCAACCCTAAGCTTAGGCAACATGTCGTGCATGCTAGTTCCTCATAGGAGGAATATATACGTAGGCGAGCACTGGTGAATACTAGATCAATAATGCTGTCTCCAGAAGCTTCTAGGGATAAACAATTATGTAAAAATGAAGGAAACATAAGTTGAGGTTTGTTTCACTCCTGACCTGGTCTGCTTGCTTTGACCAAGCTGGACTGGCCCTAGCCCAACTGGACCAGATCGGCACATCCGATAGCTTTGATTCTCTAAAAACTGATTCTGGATTATACTTTGAGAAATTGATTCTAGAATCTAAAAACACATATGAAGTGAATTATAGATTCTAGTATATATAAGTGGGCTAGATTGTGAGAATCAGATTCTAAAATCAAGCTGTTTGTTTCTGATTCTGTTTTTAAGGTCAAAATCCAGAATCAGAAGTTAAAACAAACAGGCCCTTAGTCCCTAACAATGTCGAAGAAATTAACAAGCGCAATCTAGTAACATAGCAGTCTGTACCTATGTTGCAAATACAGTATCACCTCGCAGCAACGAGTTGGAGCATGCATTCAGATCACCGGTAACACAGCACAACATTAACGAACCATGGAGGGCATCAATAGATACAACAGTGGGCAAATAAGGTACTAAAAACACCAAATTTTGCGATCAACATGATTCGTCTTTAGAGCAACAGGTTTTGCACAAGATGACTTCCAGGCAGGTCCCCAACATACAGCCATATGGCACATCAATAAATGGGGTAATTTGTTGAAATTAAACACTGAGTTTTTCCCATACGGGTAACAGACATAGAAACCACTTCATCCCCTGCATTAAGCATCCTGATTAACATCACTTTCCACCAAACAAGTAATCCAGGGACGAGCCACCGCCAGGAGCAGCCTGAACATTAATTGAATTACGGCCCTGCAAATGTCAACAGAAATAAACCACAAATCGTACTTAATATTGTAAGGAAATAAAAAAGATGAGAGACAGAAGGGTACATATGATAAAACAAAATGCAAGTTAAAACAGTAAAATTGAGTTATAAAAATGGTGTTTTAATATCTTTGAAATAGTCAATGCCATGACTCTCATGAACTCAAAAGTCAAAACATCTAAGCAGTCCCTATTCATAATCAGGTCATCTGAATTTCCCACTGACCACAAACATTTGTAAATTGTAATCAATAGATAGCAGGCTAGATGACCCGTTTCATCGATTCATTTGCTTGCTAGAAAAAAATGCTTAATTGTTACGTCTAGAATTTTGCAAAGTGAATATGCTATAAAGTGCTATAACAGAGAACAGAAGGAAACAGTGAGAAGGATTATGCTAGTTATTGATGATTAATATAGCACACATATCATGTTAAGTACTTCTAACTTTGCAACCTCATAATGAGCATCATACTCACTTAGGTAGTTTGTGAAATTTGCACAGTATGTAGTCTGTAGACCATCACGGTACTAGCAAAAACAAAAATAAAGGAGCAGCTACAAGTGATTTAAGTGCTGTCAATGTAAGCTTTTGACAGGACATATGTGCATAGCATAAATAGTTATGTGACTTTTTTATAACAAGAAACAACTGCACCAAATTCAGGTTCATTACAATGGAAAAAGGCATACCGTCATGAAGTTGCCGGTGTTCTGACCATCTGCTCGCAAGTAGTTATTAGCTTGGCTACCCTGAATGCCAGCTGGAATCTGCTTGGCTACATCAGCAGGTATAGATGCTGGTTTTTCAGCAGATGGAACCTTTGCAGCTGGTGCTGCAGCAGGTGCTGCAGCAGGCTTTGGGGGTTGCTTTGGGGGTTCGCTATCCCCAAATAGGTAACCCAGGGAACTTTTACCACCACCAGCACTCCCACCACGGCTCATCTTGATTGTCCGAAAAAGGCAAACTGCAACAAATTGGTGAACAAGTTGAGCAGGATTGCCACAATCTATAGAAAACAATTGTGTAAATTGTCAAAACAGCAAATAAACCACGAGTTAAAAAGCTGCCAATAAGTTTGAGATGTCTCAGATGAAAAATTATACTAAGTCAACCAAGACATCATACATCAACATTTTATCATTTTGGACCAACAATCATCAATAAAACAATGTTAAAAGTGGTGGCATTTCCAAAATAATGTTAGAAAAACATATCCAAGTAATTTAGGTACAGATATCCCTTCAAGAAAAAGGAAGAAAGACATCCAAAGCATGAATATTGAACGAAGTCTTCAAACATGAATACTTGATACGCTTGAGAAATCAATATTGCTTACATTGAATGAAATCAGTAAGTTAAGAGATGAATATTACCACAAATATATTGGTCAAATACATTATAAAATTTGAACAGGTTAGATAAGATCAACTTCATAAAAAGACAGATACTTTGCAAACATAAACAAATATGGTTTGAGGTGAACAGCGAGAGAAGTTCTAACAATTACTTCTCCAACAGGAGCTTAGAAGAAAGGGTTCAGATCATCATCACTGGTATACACTATACAGCCATATTAGAAATCCCTGGTAAACAATCATGAGATCACATTGCTTAAATCATAACCATTGGGAAAAAAACAGCAATGGGTCTCACTAAATTTGGAACCATCATGACCATGGATCAAGGTGGGGACCAGTCAATCCACGGCCACCAATCACCATCAAACAGCAGACATCCACAATGGTGATCAGCAAAAACTTATACATTGGCTGCACACAGTTGAAGAATATCCAAATTCCAAAGTAAGGAAAATAATGGCTTGAAGTCTAGAACCAATGTTTTCACTCATCTAACTGACAGTAGGGTTTTTTTTGACCCGGATATCTACTTACAAGTTAGGAGACTATTATCGGTAACAGGATAGAAGAGTACATTATCGACAAAACCATTTAGTCAAAGAAACCATTAGTACAAAGGTTTATCAGTATCTTTTGGTTGACATGGCAAAAAGAACAGAACTGTAGGCTCCACAATGCACAGTACAGTTCAAAATGCAGTGAAGTAGTGAACTACACATTCATATAGACAGTCCAATTAAAAAAAATCAACACTCAAGATCAGTCAAACTAGGTAAGAAATTGAAAGATAAATTTCTTTTGCTTGATAGCATGCAATCCCAGGATTGATTTTTCAATTGGATGGCCTGCATGAATGTTCAGCTTAGGTACATTTGGAAACCAAATTGCACAGGATTCTTGTTGCAATGTGCAGCCCAGCACTGTAACCAGCACCCAGTATGCAACACAAAAGATCAGGAAAGTAGCTTCAGTTAAAAGTAAGACAAAAAAACAACAATAGACCACATCCATTAGCACTGCACACCATCTATCAAACAGCCGAAATGCAAAGTTCCCTACACTATATCAGGTGTTAGACCAATCTTGACATGCCACCTACAGCAACTACTCAGAATGAATTCATTTGCCATTCTGTTATTCTTTTCCAACATGGAATTGGGCCCGCACCAGATACGTTGCAGAGAAACATGCATATGGGCTGCTTCCACAATTCTGCACAGCATTTTCTGAACCCATGTGCTACTTTTTCAACACAAAAGGATCAAGCACCTCTAAAACCACATCACCATTCACCAGGACTTCCCCAGTAGTTTTTTTTACTGAAAACAGCAGGAGAGACTCCTACTGTTGAAAGTATATATTGCTTCCCCAGTAGTTATGATAATAGCTACCATGGTTCAACCTTCTTTTCGCAAAACCAGATCCCCATCACAACTCGAGTCAATTCCCAAGCTATTGAACATGAAACTGCACTGATACTGCAAACGATTACGCACGAAACACCCTAGAATCTTCATATCTATGTACAAGACAGCCCTTCAAGAAGAAACTGCCGTAAGCACATACTCTTTCCTCCCAATTTCTCAACTAAAAGCCTGATGCGTTCAAATCTATCATCACTACAAGCAAAGTGACCGACATTACCACAAATCATCCATCAAAACAACCACCGACAAGAATAAGTAGGCGCAAACCCGATACCTACACATCCTAGATCCACGAATCCAAAACAATACGAGCATAAGCAGGATCCACTGACCAAGAACACACGATCCGTCTCAACTGAGCGAACTAGACCAGATCCGGAACTAAAAACCTACCAAAAAAATTCAAGAACACGGGAGATCCGTCGCGCGGATCACCTGAACGATATCGCGAGGACTAGACAAGGGCGATCCGGGGGAAAGGGAGGGGATTCGATACCTCAGATCGGGCGCCGACGAGAGGAGGCGTCGCTCGGAGCGGTGGTGTGTGACCGTGTGAGGGGCGAGGAGCGAGCGTTGCGTTATTGGATTCCTTATAATAGAGCAGAGCGTGGCCGGGGAGGGGAGGTGGCTCTTTTGCAATTTCGTCCTCGTCAAAGCTTGCAATTAAACAAAACGTTCTTCATCGATGGAGCCTACCTATATAAAATCTCGATTTACTCCTAATTGGTATCCCCATCATGTTGTTCCTTGATTTAATTGTTTGACTGGATGGTGGACTATTAAAGAAAAAATTATAATGACATACTCCCTCTAGTTCACTAAAATTTGTTGGGTTGAAATACGTGCCGTCAAACTTTTGAAAATTTAGTTATAGATATCTTTTAAATATCTAGATTGGGTGTATGAAAATCATATATGTAGATTTATCTCGAAACATACTTTATAATATTATAATTCTCTTAGATTTTTAAATATATCATAATAAAAACTAATGGTTAAAGTTAAGTTTTAGGGACCGTATCGATACGTAAAACGATAATAATTTATGACCGAAGGGAGTAGCTGGAGAAAGCTTGCGTCCCTTGTATTTTAGGGAAGCTGTAATTTAACATTTAAAGTAAGAAACGAGAAATGATATCTACGTAGTGATAGTAGAAAGGCTAAAAGAAGAAGGAAAAAAAAAGAAAGAGATGCGCTCTCTCATGACGCCCACCAAATAATTATCCACCGCACATTTTCAAATCAAGCAAAACTAGAAACTGGATTTCAAATCGGCCTTCAACTACGCCGTGGATGAGAAACCAGATTTGAGATCAGGAGAAAGCGACAGGAATCAATCTTGCTGGTGAGTTCTTCCACGTTCCACCCGACGACCCTTTCCTTTCCGAAGACGGTGAGCTATAAAATTAGGTTTATGCTTTTGAATAGCTCCGAGAGCAACTGGTACACTATTGGTGTAAGAGCCCCACCGGCCTTAGGCTTGGCAGGCAGTGGTCGGTGGACCGGGTTGGTGCCAGCAGGTGATGAGGATGACAAGATGAGTTAGCCAGGACGATGGAAATAGGAAATGCATAAGAATAAGAACGCGGGAATATTGTGTCAAAAATCACTTAAAAATCGTTAGAAACTATATAATTAAGAAAAATCCAAAAAAATCGAAAACCGCTTGATTTTCACTAAAAACCGATCCGACCAGTAGAATGGTCTTTAGAGCGGTTTTTGAGAGATTTTCGCTTGGTTTCTAATTCGGTTTCTTCGAAATTCGAACGGTTTTTACCGATTTTCGATCAATTTACGTCGCATATTTTTTCAATTTTTCAAACTAGATCGGTTTACCAACCGCTTTTAAATCTCGAACCATAGTGGTACGGTCGAAAACCGTAATTTTCAAGTAGTTTTCGTCGGTTTTTCAAACCCTGATAGAGACGATCTATTCAAGAAAAATTATCAATTCCAGAGCTTTGGATGGGCACGTACCAAAAAAAGGACCAAACAAAACAATTTAGGCCAAAAAGAAAGAAACTCGGAACGAAACTGACTGAAGTCAACCGAGCGGCAGCCCACATAGAGACAGCAGTAGAGCACATGGGCGGCAGAGCAGAAGGCCCCTCCCTCCCGAAAAAACAAAAACTGCAAGTAGGTGCTACGGGCCGTTCATCGCGATTTGGGCGGTGGAGATCTCCTGCAGCGAATAATTCGGCGGTGCACGGTGTGGTCATGCGACCTGTGGGCCCCGGTAACAGCTACACAACATTAAACAACCACGGCAGAGATGCATGCCTACTCGCGTCTGTTCATCAACCTGCTCTTCGTCGCAGGTTCACATGAAAAAAAAAATTCAAAATGTGGCCTTCACAATGATTGACATTACATTGCATTAAGCCCGGCCTGTGTTAACCCCCTAAAATGAACAATTTTGCCCTAGCAGACGATAAAAATAACAAATAAAATGAACAATTTTTAAATAGATCGGCCAATGGTTTGAGTATATTTAGGCCGGGCTAGCACGACATGAATAACAAGATCGTGCTTGGACCGGTATAGCATAAAACAGGCCCGATTGACCATAAGCAAGTATGGCACACGGTAGGGCACGACGGCACATGGCAGGGCACCATGCCACAACACTGTGGCATCCTCTGGCTCGTCTGGCTCACCATGAGGCTAGAGCCGTTGCGGTCTTCGCATACAAAGAAAGAGAACATAATAAAATTTTCAAAAGATGGAAAATGAAGACTGGAGAGTATATACTCATCGACATAGAGCGTGTACGCCAAGCGACTCTCCGCTATCTTGACACACCTTTTGAAGAGGCCGAGCTTGACATCACGGATGGCAATTGTCGTATGTGTAAGAACGAGACACAAGAGAGAGAGGGGACGCTGGCCGTTTCACGAGCCACTATCCAAAATAGACAAGGTGAACACAAGGATTTATACAGGTTCGGACGCTTAGGGAAGCGCCTTACTCCTGTCGGCGTGTCCCCTAGGAGGAGCAGAGGGACCCCTGGCTCGGGCTCCAGCGGGACACACCAGTTGTCAAATTTTTCATTCAATCAGAGTCTGGATTACATGCAGGGGTTACAGCGGGGTTTTATAGGTGCCCAGCCTATTCCTCAAAATACTATCCTACCCCTACCGTAGTGGCTTAAGCGAGGCATCTTGGTCATTCTCGGGTGCAGGTAGTGGATCCCACATCATTGTTTCGCTGGGGCAGGTTCCTGACTCGGGACCCCATAGAGGACCTCCCATGGGGCAAGTTTCTGGAGGTATGTTCGTGGGCTTGAAGGGACCTCCCGCGAGATACGCCCTAGGGGTACACCCGCGGGGCTTGAAGGGAGGCCTCCATGGGCACGCCTTGTGGAGTGCATGCATGGCTTGAAGGACCCTGTGCACGCCGCACTGGGTTTGAAGGACCTCCAGAGAGGAGATGCGCCCTGGGCTTAAAGGATCTGCGGGGTATGCCCTGGCATGCCCGTGGGGCATGCCCTCGAGGTAGGAGGTTGAACCGCAGGGTGTGCCCTGATGACGAACCGCAGCCAGGGTGGGCACCATCCCCACAAAGTATGAAACCTTCCCTCCAAGAATTGGTGAGCTTTCATCCAACAGCAATGAACTCAATTTTCTCTTGTGGTGAAAGAATCACCAACCCATTTATCATGTGCTATCGCAATTTGCACGGAGATGTACTTGTGGTTCTGGTGTTGACTGTCTTGTCGAAAACTATTTTCAGTTCAGTGGGGAAGATACTTAAGCCAAGGAGATTATCTCTCGTGCTTAATATGATTAAGGCAATCACATGACTCAAAATCTGGGACTGGTAGATAAGATAACACAACATTAGACCAAGGATCCGGAGATCGCGAAAGTGTTAGTGTATATATATATACGGGACATATCCAGTGCAATCAGGACTTTGGTGCAATCACCGTGCAATCCAACTAAGAAAAGTTTCAAAAAATTCTGAAAAAAATCGTGGATGTACATCTCATCTTACCCCATCTACATATAAAATTTCATGATCAAATTCATCCTATGTTAAGAGTAATAAAAAAGACAAATTTTTGACAAATTTGAATAGTTCAAATGCACCCCAAATTTGTCTTTTTGTAACTTCAAGCATAGGATGAATTTGATCATGAAATTTTATATGTAGATATATGCATTCAGCAGAATTTTTGCAATCAAACGATATCTATAGGGCATAGCAATCATCGTATATATGCAAGCGTGCAATCAAACGATCTAGAGCATCTAATCTATATCCGATTTGGCGATAGCGAGGGGGTGTTCAGCAAATTTCGGGAGAAGAGATGGAGGTGAGGTGGGAGGTTTAAACGTAAAACAGCAGTCAACGTTGGATATAGATTGGATGCTCCAGATCGCTTGATTGCACGCTTGCACACATATAGGTGATTGAATAGGATATTTTCCCATATATATATATATATATGTTACTGCTCTTTTTTCCTTACCAGGGGTGCCCCACACTAGGGTGTAAAGTTTTTAATGAGGTAGTAATTCTGAATAAGATTTAGTTCTTTCTCCTAATACTTGTGTCCGTAGCCTTAGCCTCGTGCGTTTCCAGCTCCTTCCCTCTCATCGCAATAGTACAAATAGATTAGGTCTGGGCCAACACGACTCACTAATGGGTCATGCCTGAGCTAGCCGAAGGCGAGTCTAGCCGATAAGGCATGACACGGCAAACTGGCTAGGACATGGTAGCATGGCATGGTCTAGGCCCATGACCCGTCATGCCGGCCTGGTATAGCACAATGCCCACATCTACTTATGTGCAAGTGCAATACAAATGAACACCATTGCCGCCGCAGATCAAGGCACAAAAAGGATGCTAAAACATGCATGTACCGACCACTCGAACGGTGGTGGTAACGGCGGCTGTCTAGAGTAGGACCCTGTCCACCACAGGTGGAGGAGCAACTAGGCCAGCCTGTTGTTCCAACTCATCGATGACATAGCCAGTCAGCTACTTGGCCACAACGTGGCCAAGTTCCTCCACCAACGTACCGTGTTGTAGGATCAAGGATACCGACTAGAGGGGGGTGAATAGGAGGTTTTAAAATTTTCTAAACTAAAATTCACGTTTGCTTATTCCTAAGCACAATTGACAATTCTAGCAACTTTAATACCTAGCAATTTTAATGATCACCAAAAATTCTTCTACTTAAACTATTTTAAGAGCTAGTGATTAAGCAAGTGCTAGTAATGAAATAACTTCAATGATGATCAAGTGCTAGTAATGAAACAATGGTATGAACAACGCAAACCACACAAGATGAAGACGTCAATTTTATCCCGTGGTCTCGGAGACTTGCCGGTCTCCCCTACTCCACGTTGAGGTGACTTGAAGCACTTCAAGCCGGCTCCACTTGCTTGAGCCTTCCCCGATCACTATTGATAGCTCTTCCCCGCTCCGGGTAGAGCGAGCCGTGCCTTCTAGCGATTGGGCCTTCTCACAACCTTCTTTGAGAAGATCACCAATCCGATCACCTCCAAGCCGTCTAGGAGGCGGCAACCTCCAAGAGTAATAAGCCGGCGCTTGCTTGAGGTTGAACTTGAGTGTCTAAGGCTCAATCAATGAATGCACACTCAATTTTGCTTTTAAACCTCTCAAATGTGTGAAACTAGTGCTCAAGGTGTTTAGAAGACTTGCAATAACCCAAAGGTATTCAATGTGGACCAGAAGAACCCCTCACACTGCAGCAAGGGGGTATTTATAGCCTTCACCAACCAAAACTAGCCGTTTGAATTTTTAATGAAATTCATTGAAAAGGCCGGTCCGACCGGACCAGTCGGATCGACCGACACTCACGGTCCAACGGTCGAACGATGGAATTAATGCGTGATCGGTGACCGTTGGACAATATCCGGTCTTGACCGATCAAGGAAAATCGGCCGCTGTCGTCGTCCGACCGGAGTCCCACCGGTCACACCGCCCGTGAATTTAGCCCGAACCACCGAAAACAATCGCTCTGTAAAAAACGCACCGGCTGTGGTGCGGTTGCACCGGCCGTCCGGTCCGACCGACCGCTCGGTCGGTCCGCCCAACTAAGACACGGTTTTGTGCTTCTCTGGAAAAAGCAAGCCGGAGGAGGCGCGGTTGCACCGGTCGACCGGTCGCACCGACCAGGCCCCGGTCAAACCGGCCACACAAGCATTTTAGCAGTCTAAAAAGTTTCTTTGAGATGCAATTTGTGCAAGTGCCTAACCAATAGAATTTTGAGCCTTTGACACCCTTTTCAACCTTAAACACTGCGGCAAAAGCCCCTCTTAATAGTACGGCACTAAAATCTAAAAATCCGATCTTTTTCTTCGAACTTCCGAGATCGGTAAAAACTACAAAAACTCCTGGAGTATATTTATACCTTTGAAGCCAAGCATCTATTTGCCTTTTCTTCAATCACATGCATTTCTTCACTATTTCTTCAATCACATGCATTTTCCTGTATCAAACACATCTCAATGAAAAGCGTTAGTCCAACTTGACAATTTTGTCATTAATTACCAAAACCAAACCATTTAGGGGCCTAGATGCTTTCAATCTCCCCCTTTTTGGTAATTGATGACAACACAAAGGATAGGAATATATTGAAAGATGGTTAGAAAAACTCCCCCTAAATTTGTGCATGAGTGAAGGATTCTTAGAATAGCACATATGGATTCATTTTAAATTTAGGCAGAGTTTCCCTTAGAGTAATGGAGCCGAGGTATAACAATATTATCAATGATATGCAGTGAATAAGTGAGCCATATGAATAACACAATATAATAGCCAAGATAGCATTAAATTTAACAATCATCCAACATCCAAACGAGTTCAATTTAAAAACATTATCCAACATCAAGCAAAAGACAACGAGATACCACAACCAAAACAAACGAGGTTTATTAACTTACAACAGAATAAATATATAGATATATTTAAGCTAATCCTCGGCGTATTTAAGCTAATCCTCGGCGGCTAGACTTCTTTCTTCAACTTCTCTCCCCCTTTGGCATCAAGTGCCAAAAAGGGTTACTTCACGACGAAGGAGGCGGTGGAGGCGGAGGAGTACGACGATAGTGAGAGCCATAACGGCGGTACTCGTCAAAAGAAGAACGGAGCTCGCCAATGGAAGAATCAATGGAGTCCAAGCGACCGCGAACCTCCTCGACAGCCTGACGGGTTTGAGCCTGATATGCATCAACTCTAGCAAAGTTCTCCATCATAGAAGTGCTCAAATTCGCAAAGCCGCTCATCATTGCATTTTGAAGAATCTCAAAGTTCTCAAAATTTTGTCCAGAGAAAGGATGAGCTGAGGTCTTCTTCTTCTTGTTCTTCACCAACCAATGTGGTCTTCTTTGGGATGATGATGACCCCTCTCGGCGTGGTATGGACATCATGAGGCTTGTAAGGCTTGTGGGCCATTCCACACCCACCACGATATCCAGTCACCTTCTTGATAAGCAACATGATATAAGGCGCAAAGTAAATTGTCTTGCCTCGATCGCCAGCAGAAGATTTGATTTCTTTAAGGATGAAGTCCACAACATCAAATCTCTCCCTCTTCATTATTTTATCCATAATATTCCAAGCGTAGTCTCGGATCTCATCGAAGTTTCCACTCTTAGGGTGAATAGTGACACGAACAATTTTATTAATGAGACTCGCAGAAGGAAGGAGATGAGACATTTTACCAGGCCTTCTGACTCGAGCTGTAGGATCATAGAATCTGAATTGATCAGCAAGAGAAAGAGTATCCTCATTATGAATCTTCGGCATACCACTATGATAGATCCCCCAAGCTTACTCAATTTCTTCTTTTGACATGGTGTATATGGCAGCTTCAGTCATCCACATAATTTCGTCATAATCATCAGATATGTGGACAGTGGCATAAAACTGTTTGATCATATCTTCATTGAAATCGTACTTAAGCTCACAAAACTGGCAAGGCTAGCTCCAGTGAAAAGTTCAGGTACTCCGACAAACAATGGCACATTTCTCACATGCTCCCAACTCACCCATTTTTGATCGGCAAACTCCTTGGTAAGATAGATTTCATGATAGACCTTCTGCTGAAAGATGGTTCTGAACTTATCCAAAGTTGCACTGCGAGGGAGCAAATACTGATTTGCAAGTCGAAGAGAGAAGTATTTTTCTGCTTTGATCTTCTTCAGATCCATGTTGGGTTGAAAATCAGCAAAGCTTTCTTCATTGTGTTCAGATTCTTCATTTTCACTCTCATTTTCTTCTTGAAATCGACATCCATCTTGTCATCTTCCTCGCTTGATTGAGATGCAAGCGCCTTTTCTTTTCTAGCCCGAGAAGCGCCACCAAGTTCTTCTTGAATTTTTGTCCGATCTTTCTATCCCTTGCAATTCTTGTTTGTAAATCCTCGTTGTTCTTTGTCATTTACACTCGAATCGCACTCCCTTTTGTTGATTTCGAACAACACGCCACCATGAGGAGGAAGGTTTTTGGTCCTTGGCATGATTACTAGAATTGACAAGGAATGAGAATCAAGGAATACATACCCTAAAGTAGGATTTTTATGCATCTTGTGGCAATTTGAAACAACAATTTTGCAAAAGCTCTTTGTCTGGTCGGTCAGACCGCACCAAGCCAGTGGTAGTGTGGCCAAAGGCTCGGACCACGAGGAGGCGGTGTGACCAGGCCATGCAGAGCCCTATTCGGATTTTGCAAAATCTTGGACGGAATCGGTATATCGAACCAATAAAAGTCTCAAAATGGTATCTAGAAACATTATACTACTCATTTTTGCAATTTTATTGATTTGATTTTCCACAAATTGCCACATTATGCACAAACCCTAAAACAAGAAAATATGAACCCTAGGGCATGAAAGAGACCAAGATTGAGAGAGAAAAGATGAGCGAGGGTTACCTTGAGGGAGAGGATCAAGATGAGGAGAGAAACTATGGAGAAAATCCTTGGGGAAGGAGATCCAAGAGGGTGCCTTTTGGGAGAGAGAGAGATGGGAGAAGAAAAGATGGAGGCGACGGGAGGAAATGAGGAAGGAGAGAGAGAGCCGCAGGAAAATAAGAGAGAGAGAGAGAGACATTGGATTCCCTTCTTGACCAATAGGGAAGTCAAGATCGACTCACGGGTCGATCAGCCAACGATTCGGTCCGACCGCATGGCCGGTGTGACCACCCCCCACTCGGTTGCACCGCACTTGACAGAAAAACCAGCCAACCAACAATCCAAACTTGAGTTGTAGATGCTCTTTTAGGTATGTTTTTCAACAAATACCCTAATTTTGCACTCCAACTCAAGAAATCGAACAAAGATGAAAGTTTTTCAATTTTGAAAATGTTTGAGTCAAAATCATCACATAGAAACTAGAACCATGACTAATCTAGTTCTATGAGCAAAACTCAAGGTGTGCTTTTAGTAGATCAATATAGATCGGAATTTTGAGTTTATCAACCTTTTCAAGAGCAAAACTTTTATTTTTATTTATAACATAAAGAGGATATTATATTATAAAAGCTTCAAAGGATAAGGTTTATATAGTAATAGATTGTAAATGAAGATCTTGAGCAACTTTGCACTTAGTAAAGCTAAAGTAGATTAATTTTCAAACATTTTGACTTATAAGGTCTAGTTTCATCCTTTTGAAGATAAGTAGCACAATCTTCAATTTTTCACATTTAGGGAATGTGATATATACATGAATTGCATATTACTCCCCCTTGATGTGAGGCGACTTGAAGGCGAAAACCAAATAAAATCCAATTAGCAACCAAAAGAAATACATTTAGGCCACATTAGAGATATCTATGACATTTAATTCATTCCTCAATTTGCAAAATCTAGCCTCATCTAAGGGTTTGGTGAGTATATCCGCTAATTGATTTTCGGTTCGAATATGACTAATCTCAATATCTCCTTTGCCAACATGATCTCTTAAGAAGTGATGGCGAATATCTATATGCTTCGTTCTTGAGTGTTGGACGGGATTATTGGCTATTTTAACTGCGCTTTCATTATCACACAAAAGAGGCACCTTTTTGAAATTTATTCCATAATCCATTAAAGTTTGCCTCATCCATAACAATTGAGCGCAACAACTACCGGCGGAAATATATTCGGCTTCAGCGGTAGATAAGGCTACGGAATTTTGTTTCTTGGAGAACCAAGAAACTAGGGATCTACCTAGCAATTGGCAACTCCCGGAGGTGCTTTTTCTATCCACTTTACAACCCGCATAATCCGAATCCGAATATCCAATTAATTCAAATTTAGCACCTTTAGGATACCATAACCCTATATTTGAGGAATGTTTCAAATATCTTAGAATTCTCTTTACGGCAACTAAATGACATTCCTTGGGAGATGCTTGAAAACGAGCACACATGCAAACACTAAACATAATGTCGGGCCTAGATGCGGTAAGGTAAAGTAAACTACCAATCATGGATCTATAAAGCTTTAAATCTACCGGTTTACCTCCCTCGTTTAAGTCGAGATGCCCGTTTGATGCCATTGGAGTCTTGATCGGCTTTGCATCCTCCATACCAAACCTTTTAAGAAGATCCTTGATATATTTGGTTTGGCTCACAAATGTTTCATTTTTGAGTTGCTTGATTTGAAGTCCAAGGAAGAAGCTTAATTCTCCGATCATAGACATCTCAAATTCCCTAGATATCATATCACCAAATTCTTTGCAAAAATCTTCGTTAGTAGAACCAAAGATAATATCATCGACATAAATTTGACATACGAAGAAATCTTTATCAATTATTTTTGTAAAGAGTGTGGTATCAACCTTCCCAATTTTGAATCCTTTTGAAATTAGAAAATCTCTAAGCCGCTCATACCAAGCCCGAGGTGCTTGCTTAAGACCGTATAGCGCCTTAGAGAGTTTGTAAATATGATTAGGATATTTGGAATTTTCAAAACTGAGAGGTTGTTCTACAAATACCAATTCGGATATTTGTCCATTTAAGAATGCACTCTTTACATCCATTTAAAATAATTTAATATCAAAGCTAGATGCGAATGCAAGCAATATTCTAATGGCCTCTAATCTAGCTACGGGTGCAAAAGTTTCACCGAAATCTAATCCTTCGACTTGAGTGAAACCTTGCGCCACTAATCTAGCTTTATTTCTTACTACAATACCATTCTCATCTTGTTTATTTCGAAAAACCCATTTTGTGCCAATTACATTATGTTCTTTAGGTCTTTCTACTAGAGTCCAAACATCATTACAAGCAAAATTATTTAATTCTTCATGCATGGCATTTACCCAATCCGGATCAACTAGTGCTTCATCTATGTGGGTAGGTTCAAATGAAGATACAAATGAATAATGCTCACAAAAAGAAGCGACACGGGATCGAGTTTGAACACCCTTACTCACGTCACCCAATATTTGGTCTATTGGGTGATCCTTGGAGAGACTGTGATGAATTCGTTGAGGTAGGGGTTGAACTTGTTGATCATTGTTCTTGTCATCTTCATCTATTTCTTGGATTTGACTCGGAGTTGCGGAGGTTGAAGGTTCGACTTGAGTAGATGAAGGTTGATCATGTCTATCCACTTCCGGCTTCACATCTCCAATTGTCATATTCTTCATAGCTTCCCTTAAGCCTTCTTCACCTACATCATCCAAGTTTTCTTGCTCTTCTTGAGAGCCATTAGTCTCATCGAACTCAACATCACATGTTTCCTCAACAAAACCTTTGTTTTTATTAAAAACTCGATAAGTTTTGCTATTAGAAGAATAACCAAGTAAGAAACCTTCATCGCACCGACTTTGAAATTTAGAAAGCCGAACTCCCTTTTTCAAGATATAACATTTGCAACCAAAGACTCGAAAATAGGAAATATTCGGCCTTCTTCCAACAAGAAGCTCATAAGAGGTCTTTTTCAAAAGTCGATGCAAATAAAGTCTATTTGTGGCATGGCAAGCGGTATTGATGGCTTCCACCCAAAAACTATCGGAAGTACCATATTCATCAAGCATTGTTCTTGCCATTTCAATTAATGTACGATTTTTCCGTTCCACAACTCCATTTTGCTCCGGAGTGTAGGTTGCGGAAAGTTCGTGTTTTATTCCAAGTTCATCACAATAATCTTCAATTCTTGTATTTTTGAACTCGGAACCGTTGTCACTATGGATTTTCTTTATTATAAAGTCAAATTCGTTTTGAGCCCTTTTTGCAAACCTTTTGAAAATATTTGAGGTTTCGGATTTATCATCTAAGAAAAAAACCCATGTATATCTAGAGTAATCATCAACAATGACTAAACAATAAGAATTACCCTCAATACTCTTATAGGTTGTCGGGCCAAACAAGTCCATATGTAAGAGCTCTAATGGTCTAGATGTGGACATGATACTCTTTGACGGATGAGAACTAGCGACTTGTTTACCGGCTTGACAAGCACTACAAAGTCGATTTTTCTCAAACTTCACATCTTTCAAGCCCACAACTAAATCATTCTTAAATAGCTTTTTAAGTTAAATCATCCTAACATGAGCTAGTCTTCTATGCCATAACCATCCTAAAGATGTTTTTGCCATTAAGCAAGTTTGAAGACATGAGTCATTTGAGGTGAAATCAACTAAATACAAATTTCCAAATCTAAAACCTTTAAACACTAGCGAATTATCATTTTCTTTTGAAATAACAACACCATTTTTAGAGAAGGTACAAATAAGATCAAGATCACATATTTGTGCAACGGATAGCAAATTAAAATTTAATGTTTCAACTAATGATACATTAGAAATGGAAAGGTCGTTTGATATAGCAATTTTACCTAAGCCCAATACCTTTCCTTTGCTATTATCACCAAATGTGATCTTGTCATTTTGTCCACTTCCCGAATCAAATGTGGTGAACATTTTCCGGTCACCGGTCATGTGTTGGGTGCAACCGCTATCCAACACCCAATGCCGTCCACCGGTCTTGTAGTTCACCTACAAAATAAAATCAAACCTTTTTAGGTACCCAAATTTGTTTGGGTCCTTGGAGGTTAGTAACCAAGGTTTTGGGAACCCAAACGGCTTTCTTTCTTTGGCCAATTATTGGGGTCCCAATAAATTTAGCAAAAACTTTGCCATTTCTATCTCTCTTAAGTACATAGCAAGAATCATGAACATTATCCTTAGATGCTTTACTCAAGGTGCAATCATTAGCTAGATGTCCTATTTCATGGCATTTATAGAAAAATTTACCATTTGATTTCACAAAACGCGGAGCCTTGTTACTTATTTTATTGTTCTTTTTAGGCACATATCCTAGTCCTTCTTTGTTATACGAACATCTTTGGCTACCCAAGATTTTGTTTAATGTGTCTTTACCCTTAAAGCATCTATCTAAGCTTTTGTTGAGTTTATTTACTTGTTCCTTAAGCTCATTATTTTCAACAATTAAACTTTCATGGCATGAGTTTGCACTAGGACATGATAAATCAACTAAATCATCACAAGAAGTAGATATGCTTGACTTTTCTACATGAAGTGAGCCAATTTCTAATCTAGGCAAATCATTTACAATATTGCATTCGATACCAACATTATTTGTGGATTTTGAAGTGTTTTTGGCAATGAGAATTTCATGAGCTTCCTTTAGCTCATCATATGAATTTTTGAGAGAAAGAAACTCTTTTCTCAATACCTTAAATTTCGATTTTCTTTGCCAAGATATTCATTTAAATCTTCAAGCATATCTATTAATTCATCATATGAAGGTTCATCATCGGTATTCGAATTTACCTTAACATCTCCTTTAGCCATAAGGCACAAAGGAGTGACGAATGGTGACGATGCCTCCTTGATAGCAATGCCGGCAAGTCCCTTCTTCTTTGAGGGTGCTTCATCTTCGGATGACTCGGAATCCGAGTACTCCTCTTCGGAATCCCACTCTCCAATATGAGCTTCACCCTTGTCATCCTTTTGGAATTTCTTGAAGAGCTTCTTCTTGCCTTGATAAAACTTCTTCTTCTTGGGTGATTTATCCTTGTCATCATTCTTCTTAGGACAATGTGAGGCGATGTGCCCTTTTCATCACATTCATAGCACCGGATATTGGCATACCGGTTGGTGCTTGAATATTGTCCTTTCTTGAACTTTTGCGGACCGCTTGAGTTAGAGCGCCTTTTCATGAATCTCTTCATTCTCCTCACGAGGAGTGCCATATCCTCCTCGGTGTCTTCATCTTCGGAGTCCTCATCACTTGACTCCGCTTTTGCCTTGAAGGCGATGTTCTTCTTTTTGGATGAGCTTTGTTCCAACAATTCTTCTTTGTCCTTTTTGTAAAGCTCATTTGTAATTAAATTTCCAAGAAGTCCGGTTGGCGTCATCCTTGGTAATTCTGGCGAGTTGAGGAATAATGTAACCAATGTCTCATATTTCTCCGGAAGGGCTCTAAGCATCTTTCGAACAATATCAAAGTCGGTTAGTGATGCACCAAGGCCTTTAAGCTCGTTTACTATGTTATTTAACCGTGAGTACATTTCATTAATGTTCTCATGGGGTAACATAATAAAACTCTCATATTTGATCCGAAGCATATGCAATTTGGCTTCTTTGACCGAGGATTGCCCTCATGAATTTCCGAGAGGGTTGTCCAAATCTCATGAGCTGTTTCGAGGTTGCTCACTCGATTGAACTCATCCGCGTTCAAAGCACCAAATAGAGCGTTCATAGCTTGAGCATTGAGATGAATGTTTCGCTCAATTTGTTCCGTTGTAAGTGGGGGATTAGCTCCCGGAGCGATACCTTCATCTACAATTCTCTATATGCTTGGGCTCATGGCCTTAAGATAAACGGTCATGCGAATTTTCCAATGTGCATAATTAGTGCCATCGAAAAATGGCGCCTTGCCTATTGACACCCCATCACTAGCCATCCTTACTCTTAGGCGGTAAAGCCCGGATTAAGAGTCCTCGCTCTGATACCACTTGTAGGATCAAGGATACCGACTAGAGGGGGGGTGAATAGGAGGTTTTAAAATTTTCTAAACTAAAATTCATGTTTGGTTATTCCTAAACACAATTGACAATTCTAGCAACTTTAATACCTAGCAATTTTAATGATCACCAAAAATTCTTCTACTTAAACTATTTTAAGAGCTAGTGATTAAGCAAGTGCTAGTAATGAAATAACTTCAATGATGATCAAGTGCTAGTAATAAAACAATGGTATGAACAACATAAACCACACAAGATGAAGATGTCAATTTTATCCCGTGGTCTCGGAGACTTGCTAGGTCTCCCCTACTCCACGTTGAGGTGACTTGAAGCACTTCAAGCGGCTCCACTTGCTTGAGCCTTCCCGATCACTATTGATAGCTCTTCCCGCTCGGGTAGGCGAGCCGTGCCTTCTAGCGATTGGGCCTTCTCACAACCTTCTTTGAGAAGATCACCAATCCCGATCACCTCAAGCCGTCTAGGAGGCGGCAACCTCCAAAGTAATAAGCTTCGACGCTTGCTTGAGGTTGAACTTGAGTGTCTAAGGCTCAATCAATGAATGCACACTCAATTTTGCTTCTAAACCTCTCAAATGTGTGAAACTAGTGCTCAAGGTGTTTAGAAGACTTGCAATAACCCAAAGGTATTCAATGTGGACCGGAAGAACCCCTCACCTTCGCACAAGGGGTATTTATAGCCTTCACCAACCAAAACTAGCCGTTTGAATTTTTAACGAAATTAAGTGAAAAGGCGATCCCGTAGGACCAGTGGTCGGACAAACACTCACGGTCCAGCAGTCGAACGATGGAATTAATCGTGATCGATGATCGTTGGACAATATCCGGTCTGCGATCAAATGAGAAGGTCGGTCCGGCCATCGTCGGTCCGACCGAGTCCCACCGGTCCCGCTTGTGAATTTAGCTTGAACCACAAAACAATCGCTCTGTAAAAACGCGACGCCGGTGTGGTGCGGTTGCACCGGTCGGTCCGACCGATCGAGGCCGAGGGATCGACCGCCCAACTAAGACACGGTTTGTGCTTCTCTGGAAAAAGCAACAAGAGGAGGCGGTTGCCGATCGGCCGATCGCGCAAACCGAGCCCGGTCGGGCCAAGCCACACAAGCATTTTAGCAGTCCAAAAAGTTTATTTGAGATGCAATTTGTGCAAGTGCCTAACCAATAGAATTTTGAGCCTTTGACACCCTTTTCAACCTTAAACAACTGCGGCAAAAGCCCTCTTAATAGTCTGGCACTAAAATCTAAAAATCCGATCTTTTTCTTGAACTTAGAGATCGGTAAAAACTACAAAAACTCACGGAGTATGTTTATACCTTTGAAGCCAAGCATCTATTTGCCTTTTCTTCAATCACATGCATTTCTTCACTATTTCTTCAATCACATGCATTTTCCTGTATCAAACACATCTCAATGAAAAGCGTTAGTCCAACTTGACAATTTTGTCATTAATTACCAAAACCAAACCATTTGGGGGCCTAGATGCTTTCACGTGTGCAAAGCATAGAAGGAGTGCACCACTAACCCACGTAGGGGCGTGCGCTTGGACGGCCGCTTCCACCCCACCATTGGATCATGCTCTCCAATTGTGGTGACATGTAGCGTTGCTTCCTCAACCTTGCCGCTAGCGCCTACACGCTCGTCGACCTCCTAGAGCTTTCCAACCACCACCTCGAAAGTAGCACCGAGGTTCTCATCGTTCCGTGTGACATGGCTAGTGACGCCATCCGCTTCCTCAACCAGCTCACAAAGGGCCCTCACCGACCTCCCAATCGTCACCGCTACACTACACTACGTGACCCCAACCTGGGGCGAACCATGTCCCTCACACATTATTTATGCCGACATCTCCAAGGAGACCTCCCAGAGATGGTTGTGCTCTTCATGAGGGACATGCTATGGAACATCGCCTACACGAAGCCCGAAACTGCTCTTCATGGATGAGAGCTGGAAATCCTTCCCTAGCCACTTGAATCATCAAAGATGGCAAAATCTCAACTCCACCTCGTTCGTGAGGACAGCGACAGAACTACAAAATTTTCAATAGAGGTGCAAACTTCATATGCATAACTCTATAGTCTTGTATAATAGTTTCACAATATCATAAATTCAACACGTATATTCGAAATTTTCTAAAAGTATAATACAAATAGTTTTAATTTCTAACAAATCCTAAAGCAATAAAATCAAAATCAATTCAATCAAAAAATTTGATCAATTCAAGAGATGATGTCCTGACATTTTTCAAACTTTTGGGGGTGCTGGTGCATACTTGACACCGCACCTAGATCCACCCTGCTTGATGGCGATGCTGTTGCGGGAGCACGTCTACCAAGGGAACATATTGAAGCTAAGGCTTCACCCCAAGCCTCAGCCGACGTCTATGGTCAAGGACCAGGCCGGTGGCGAACTCTGGTGCAACTTGACCTCGTACCTTGTCCCAACAAACAATAACCATTGCAACATGCTCATGGTACATTACTATGATATCCTCCACCACCTCAGTCCCGAGGAGCAGAGGGACATCAAGCATGGGAAGTACATGGACGTGATCAAGCTAGAGTCTAGCAGGCCCTGCCAGTACAACTATGTTACAAACCCGACATAATATAGAATAGGAGAATCGGATTGTAGATAGATTGAGGTAGAAGAAAGGTATTGAGACTGGGAAGGGAAGAACAAGATTGGGAATATTAAAGTTTTTCATATTTTCTTAGATGATGCCTACAATTCATGCCACCACTTGGATTCTTATGGAAAAAATTTCTCATATACGGCTGACAGTTGCTTAGATCCCTTATACACCATTGAAAAAAAATTGCATTTTCTTCCATGCCATCAAGTTTCACCTTTCATCCCTTGTATAGCACTGTCATCAGTTTCGTCAAGTCCAGTTGTCATTAACCCCTAAAAAGTTGTTATATTTAGGTCAAAATGCCCACCTTACCCTCACAAACATATTGTCAATGTGTCATCTTCCTTGTCCCACCACTGAAGCCAATAGCTCTCAATCCCATATATCTCCTGACTCTCTCCATCCCTTTCCTCTCCCTTTTATCTCTCCATCCCTCTCCTCTCTCTCTCCTCCAATGACAACCAATCAATACGTGGTGCTCAATAGTGAGTGGATGCACGGTGGCTGGCAACAGGGTGATGGGATGGTGGGGCACCACATGGCACGAGCAATGGTGGCCGATGCAAATGAAGACAGTCAGATTCATGCCAGTGTGCGCATCATTGCCAAATCCGGCATCCTTGACAATGATGGCTTGGATCCTGTGAAGGTGTTATCGCATTGAGCAAGATGACACCATACCCATTCATCTTCATACTCGCCAATGAGGTGTACTCATCCCTACTGCCAGAGGAGCACTTAATCTGCTATCGTAGTACTCCGCCTCCAATTTATTGCCGCCATAGTACTTCGTCCCCACTAAGCATTAGGTGATGGAGTGCATCGTCTTCCTCAGCATTGGCCACCGTGCGCCATCGTGAACATGCCACTGAGCATCTCTATCTACACTACCACCTCCCCCTAGCTCCCACTATATCCCATCATACTATTTCTCATGTTGCTGAGCCTCAATAGCCGTTGCTCACCGCCGACAACCACCACAGAATAGCCCACAGGCCTCCTCCCCCATCCTCCCTCCTCTCTCTGTCATACACATGGAACCCAGCCATCACAGGACAAGGAAGATGAGAATGAAGAGTTAGTTTGGATTTTTCATAGTTACCTAACAGCCTGTTGGCGGAAGATAGATGGTAATGGCACAAAGGGGATCAAACGAGAAACTAGGTGGCATGCAAGTGATCGAATTTTTTTAGTGGCTTATAAGGGATCTAGGCAACTCTAAGTGGCATATGAAGAATTCTCTGAGGTATTGCTAATTTGGAAGTGCCCTCATCAGTTTTTTTGTTGAGGACACATCTAAGTGTTGCCGCATGGTGTCCCTCCCTTCACCCCCCTCCCCCCTTCTTTTTTCCACATCCTACCTCACACAAAATTTCTATTTGACTAGCCATGTGCCCATACGTTGCAACGGAAACTCAATTTACAATAAAAAATTTATTTGCAAAGAGCATTAACCTTATTTGAATAATAATATTCGCTCTGAATATGCAATGGTTAAATGTTCAAATCAATTCATGGAAGTATAAAAATTCTAAGCATAGCAAACTTATCTAGTTGCGTCATACATGGCCGTGCGTATGCTGCTGGCCGACCGGAATCAAGTTCATATGTGATTAGATAAAAAGAAAAGATGATCTTATGTACACATGCAAGTAAATATTTAAAGGAAATGATGCATATGGCAACTCAAAGGCACATGGTAACTCAGAAACTGTATACATGTAGTATATGGAAAAAGAATCGGCCGTGTAGTATTTGGAAATAGAATCGGCTGATTGAGATAAGAGTTTGATGCGCCGCAAATCACGTATGCATGTATATCCAACCGAATTAAAACTTACTCCATTTCGTAGGTATGCTCAGGGGACGGGGGAGAACAGACCACCGTCACCAACTCGTAATTAGAAGTATTTCTATTTGAAACTTTCAGATAAGTCAAAACTTTCGGTCTGGGCATAGCTGATTAGGCCGAGTCTGGAGAACACCTGGGTCTTGATCTCACACCATCCAATCCTTCTCTGGGCATAGCTGATTAGGCCGCCTCATCCTTTTGCCAACCGGCCCAAGCTTTGGAGCCTTCCCGCCGTCGTGCCATGCATGCTGCTTTGCCTTTCCTTGTGAGCAGTAGCCGGGGCTGCAACAAACGGGCACCAGATTGAGGTGTTCAAGGTGGACATCGCCGGGAAGAGGCTCGTCCCGGCGGTGGGCATCGGCCGCCGCGCGATGTTCGTCGGGGACGAGGCTTGTGTCTCCCTCTCCGCCAAGAGGTTCCCTTTCGCGGGTAGCAATGCCTCGTGCCTCGGGGTGATCAAGAACTAATTCGGAAGAGCATTCGATCTCACATGCATAAAACCCGCGTCCAGATTAATTTCCTGGAAATGTGCATGTGCTCAACCACAGTAGCAGTTGTAGGCACTGGTTAAGCGATAATTCACATTCACAGGCAGTATATGGTCCAGCCCAGGAGGATTTTAAGGCAGCATTTTTGGCTGAATTGGTGCGAACTTGTCAACAAAATCATCTTCCAACCCTTATGGGGGGAGATTTTAATATTCTGAGGCATAGTAAGGAGAAGAATAATAATAGATTTAGTGATCGTTGGCCTTTCTTATTTAATGTGTAATTGATGACTTTGATTTGAGAGATCGATCTTCTTGGGCGACAATTTACCCGGGCGAACTCATTGTCTTGTCCAACTTACGAGAAGTTAGATAGGGTTCTTATGTCTACCGACTGGGAGTTTAAATTCCCACTTGTTTCTGTTCAGGCATTGGACAGAGGCATTTGGATCATACTCCCTACATTAAATCGGTGATCCGGCATTCTCGGGATACCTAAGCGATTCAGATTTGAATCTGTTTGGTTTACCCGAGAGGACTTCTGAAGGAGAACGCGTGAGGCTCGCTAGCCGAAAACAAAATTTTCTACGCATTCAACCAGGATACATGCGAGTAGAGGATCATGGATCATTACCCTTGGAGCACGTTAGCGGCGGAGTAGAGTGGGTGAAGCCTCCGCGTGCTCGAAGCCTGTGACGTAGTCGAGCGTACTCCATTGCTGCCGTAGAGTGCTTGCGAGATCACCGAGTGCTTTCATTGAGTGGTCTCCGGACCGCCAGAGTGCTCGCCAAGTGCTCGCTGAGTCCTAGCGTCTCCTCCTGCTTGTGGTGCGATCGTGCGGATGAAGATATGCACGCGAGTTGGAGAGGTGAAACCGATCGCCGATCGCCGAGGATGATGCTGCGGTGCCTCTACGGTATCCACACGTCCGAGGATGGAACGCCGTGTGCCGGTGTGCTAGCACCACGCATGACGGCTAGGGTTTCGCAAGGGTAGGGTCGACGGCTAGTGTTTCGTGGTGGGGAGAACCTCATTCTTTGCATGCCCCACGCCCCTTTATATAGAGCGCACTAATGGGCCTTCTCGATAGAAGCCCACTAGGACTCACGCTAATGGATCTTCTCAAGAGAAGTCCATTAAGGCGCCAGAGGATCCAAATCTGCGTAAACCCACCAATGGATCCAATCCGCCAGACATGATCCAACCCGTTAAGTGTGTGACCGTTAGGTTCATGCATAACGGCCATAATACTGAAAACCTCTTTTCGAGACCATCGGACAACGGTGGTTCCTAGCGGGACATGTTGTCCCCGAATGCACAGAGTGATCGTGTCGGTGAACCTTGATATATTCATACACCAATCCTTTTGCCACGCGATACCGGTCAAGCTCAAGGTAAGATCGTGCCATCCTTGTGATAGCTCGACCCATTCACTCGTTAATGTAATGGATATAATTAAGTGATTAACACTTTAATCACTTTGGCATAACCATGCACTTTTCATATCCATCCACACGAGGGGCCCGAGATATCTCTCCGTTATCGAGGAGGGCAAATTCCATCTTGATCTCTTATATCTCACGTCATGTTTCGTTGCATACCGTAAGCTACCTTTATAACTCCCTATTACGGAGAAGCGTTTGATAGCCCCAAAATATACAATTACACATCTTTGAGAATCAATAAGAATCTCGAGTCAAAGGATCGTATAAGTATACCACTCGAGACTACACCACGATGGCACTTCTAAGATAACAATCTCATCGGTGTCTCGGGCGGGTCTATCAACCCCATGTTCTCTAACATGTGCCCACATTATTGATTTGATATCTCCATATCTATGGTATGTGAAACATTACTGTCAATCAATACATGTCTTTGGTCAGATCACTATTGTCCCACATAATGATATGTGACCGAGGATCGTTTAGAATAATATCATATAACCAATGTGTTTCACAATTAAGTCATACTCAATGAACAAAAGAGTGACATTTATTCATGGGCCGATAAGTACATGAACATAGACGTATGATACAATCATCTCATATGATCGCCTCTAGGGCATATCACTAACACTTCCATGACAAGGTGGTCGAAATTTGGTCTAAACCGGTGAGAGCAAATAATTCTGTTCAACGATGGAACCGAAAAATAGGGGCTTTGCGAAGTTTTCTTCGAGGATGAGCTCTTCATATCAACGGTGTTTATAAAAACAAGAAAAGAGAGTTCCAGGCAAAAAATTACTGACCTGGACATTGCCGCTGAGGTTAGGGACTTGTCTGAAATTGAGCGAGAGAATCTTGCTCAGGCTAGGGAGCACCTGGCCAGTCTCCTTAGAGAGGAAGAACTTAAATTTTATCAGCGGGCAAAGGTGCAAGATGTTTTATTGGGTGATAACAATACTAGATATTTCCAAATGGTTGCCAATGGCAAATTCAGGAAAAAATGAATATATTCTCTGGATTATGAGGATAGTAAGATTGAGGACGAGCTAACCTTAAAAGTATTATTACCAAGTTTTATAAAGATCTTTTGGGGAGCAGGAGGAGAGTTTGTTAGGCCACAATGAGGAGTAAACCAAGATATCCATAAGTATCCCGGAGGAAAATGCTCTTCTTATCGCTTCGGTTCTTGAGAAAGAAGTTAGAGATGATATTTTCGAGATGGAACATAACAAAGCCCTGCCCAGATGGGTTTCTGCGAATTCTACCGAAGTGCAGGATACTATTAAAGGTGACCTTTTGATTATGTTCGGAGCTTTATTCGGAGATCTACCTCTTTTTAGTTTGAATTTTGGAATAATTTCTCTTATTCCCAAAGTTAAAAAGCAAATGTAATCTGACCATCTGAGACCTATATGTCTCCTAAATGTGAGCTTCAAAATTTTTACCAAGGTGGCTACAAACGAAATTTGAACTTGGTTGCGGACAAGGTAGTTAGTCCATCACGAGCGGCTTTTTGCGTGGCCAGAAATATCCTTGAAGGGTCATCATTCTGCGCGAAACTATCCACGAGATGCATAGGCGTAAAGCGAGTGGGGTTATATTTAAGATTGATTTTGAGAAAGCTTATGACAAGGTTAAATGGCCTTTTTCATTTGAGACCCTCACGAATGAAAGGATTCTCATCCAGGTGGATTTCTTGGATTAAGTCCTTCATTTCGGGAGGAAGTGTGGCGGTTAATGTAAATGATGAAGTGGGTCGCTTTTTCAAACTAAAAAAGGTCTTCGTCAAGGTGATCCTTTGTCCCTTTATTGTTCAATATTATCATGAATATGTTGGCGGTGTTGATTAGAAGGGCTAAGGAACAAGGGCAAATCGGTGGGGTAGTGCCTCACTTAGTTGACGAAGGGTTGTCTATCTTGCAATATGCAGATGACACAATCTTATTTATGGAGAATGATCTAGACAAAGCTCGTAACATGAAGCTATTGCTTTGTGCGTTTGAGCAAGTCTCGGGTCTAAAATAAATTTTATAAAAAGTGAGTTAATTTGCTTTGGTGAGGCCCAAGTTTTCTTAGAACGATTTGGACTGTTTGGTACATAAGCAAGGAGAGCTCCTATGAAGTATTTAGGAATACCTATCCATTATAAGACATTGCGAAATTGATTGGAAAAAGGTAGAAGAGATTTGAAAAGAGACTTCTTGGTTGGAAGGAAACATCTTTCGGTTGGAGGTAGACTAACACTTATCAATTCGTGTTAAGTAGTCTTCCAATGTACATGATGTCCTTTTTGCGATTCTAAAGGTGTTCTTACAAAACTTGATTACTTCCGCTCTCGTTTCTTTTGGCAAGGTGACGACGGTAAAAAGAAAATATCGTCTTGTCAAATGGAGTATCCTTTGCCAACCCAAAGATCGAGGGCACGGGATTCATGACTTAAATGTTAAGAACATTGCATACGAGTAAATAGTTGTTCAAGCTTTTAACATCGGATGGTACTTAGCGGTAGCTTCTTAGAAATAAGTACCTTGGATCTATCGCTAATGCGGGTTGAGTGGAAACCGGAGATTCGCATTTTGGTCGGTTTGATGAAGGTAAGCAGGATTTCCTTCGTTTTGGAACCTTCAAAATAAATAATGGGTCATGGTGAGATTTTGGGAAGATATCGGCTTGGAAGCTGCGCCTTAAAAGATCAATATCACGGGTTATATAGCATCACAAGGAATAAGCATTCAACCATTCTTGACATTCTCATGAATTCTCAACCAAATATATCACAGAGCGGTCATTGATTGGAACTAAGTTGGTGGCGTGGAATAATTTGCTTTCACGCATCGTCAATATTCGATTAACACAAGATGATGATGAATTCCTTTGGAAATTATGTAAATCTGGACAATTTTAGGTCGATCTCATTATCTAGCGTTAATTAAATGTGATGTGCCTAATTTAAACAAGCGATTGTGGAAGTTAAAAGTACCATTAAAAATCAAAGTGTTTACGTGGTATCTTAGAAGGGGGTCATTCGACTAAGGACAATTTGGCTAAACGTCATTGGCGGGGTAGTCAAATTTGTTGCTTTATCATGAAATTGAGACAATTAGGCATCTGTTCTTTAATTGTCGATTTGCTCGTATAGTGCAGGATTTTGTGTTCCTAGCGTTAGGGATTGGTCGACCTACTAGCGTTTGAATATGTTTGGAAGTCGGCTTGTTTGTTTTCGAAGGACCTTAAAAATGTCGCTTTACTAGGAGCGCATCTATTTGTTGGTCTCTTTGGTTAGCGAAATGCTATAGTCTTTGAAAGAAAATCCAATTCATTCCCTTTGCGAGTTATTTATCTTTGTTTCCCATTGGTGCGTACATGGGTTGTCTTTGCGCAGGCGGATTTGCAAACTATTATCTTGGAGGCTATGCAACGATTGATCAGGTGGCAGGATTTCTTCTCCAGTGCATGGGTGGCGGTTTAGTCTTGGATTGCTAGTCACTAGAGTGTGTGTGTGTGTTTTTTTTTTCCTTTATTTTTAGGTGTGTGTTTCTTGTTAGCGAGTAGGAAGAAGTTTCAAGTTCTTACATCTTCTCGATGTAGCGTTTTTGAAATTAATAAAATCTTTCTTTTCCAAAAAAAAAAAACATCCACAGTAGGGGGAGAAAGCAGCAAGCAGTTTCTTCCTTTCTTTTCTTTCGCTTTAGTTAATAATAGATAGCATCAGATGTCCACAGCAAGAAGCTGCACCTAGCATGTCAGCGGACACGGGGAGGATGCCGTCATCGAGAGGAGGGTGAAATTCAGAGCTCCTGCTCTGCAGCTACACTGCGACAACATCCTGTATGACGGCTCATAAATCATGACGTTTCGCCTCAAGCATACTCCCATCCTCAACATATACAGCAGCCATGGAACAGTCGTGGCAATCATTCTCACCGGCTGGAAAACACGACGGAAAACGTGCTCTCATGATGCCTGTACTGGTGGCGTGGCTGCTATCTCTACCAGGGTTCTGTGCAGTGCCTGCGGCTTTGAGAAGAAAGGGGCATGGTCCGACCCTTTCAACCGCAAAACCTTCTCTGGCGGGTTGGACCTGCACATGCCCTGCTGAAGGGAAAGAGGTATTGCGTTGTCCTCTGTGGTCTCTACGTAGAATCGCCGCACGGATCCATACTTCTCTTCTGTTAGGGCGAGTTTCTCCAGTACCGGAGCAAAGGGATAGGTCTCATGGACACTGAAGCCAAGGATACATCCTTCAAGAACAAGAGGAAGGGAGTGAGAGCTCAGTTTTGAAACTAGGATTCAGTGATATGAATGGAGATGACTCCGTATAGAATACTACCTTGGAAGGACTTTGGTTGAATAATAAATCTCTTAGCAAAGCCTTGTCGATATTGATAGTGGTGGGAGGCCGGTCCTTGCCGTTCGAGTATACAAATACCTGCGCCTTTTGGAGAGTACCATTTGTATCCATCTGCAGTGTACGGAGTAGAATTGCCAGACATCAGGGCAGAATCATTGAAGGATATACTAATTTGAATGCAAGGCAACATTTCAGCGCTTTTTTTTTCATCTTTTAGGTTCTAAAGATGCTGTGATAGAGCCATAGATCAACCTGTTGTTGAAACATATCAAGAACACTATGTCCATTTGCCAGCATTGCTGCACAAAGGAAAACAGCCTTGGCAACTTTCAATGGAAACATCTCCATTGCATAGGATACACAAGCACCACCAAAATCATGTCCAACCAAAATCACCTGCGTAATGACAAAAATATCAAAATGTGTATTGCTTGGGAAAAAGAAAGATGCTAGGCATAACAAGAATCACATAGAACAGGGAGCCTGATGTACACTTGAACTCAACCGTAAAAACTGTAGGAAAAGTTTCTATGATGCTTTAAAATATCAGTATCAGCACCACTGAAAACATTCCAACAAATATGAAGCCGATGCATCAGTGAGCACACAAATTATTCTACCAATCATAAAATGGCACATCCTTCATAAATATTTTAGACTCAACGTTAGTGTCATGTACAATGAACCGGTTACTTGAATTCACTTAAGTAACACTAAGGCATGCTCAGGCTTCAAAGTTAACACCAAAATGATCAGACCAACTTAGGTGGTGCTTCGGGTTCTAAATCATGACCGTGGGGCTAATTATATTGTAGTGTCAATTAGCATGATTCTTATTATGATTGTGATCCCCAGAACAAGTTTACAGAAACTACCCTTTATAAATTGATTCCCAGAACACTGAAACATACAGTTTCATTGCTATGACTGCTGCGTGTATATATTGCTACACTGAATGTTTAGGAGTAATATTAGGCTGACAGTGTCTATCTTAACATAATATCACCCCAAAAGTGCATAGTCTCAGCAATGTCCATCAGACACTTAGATCAACACTGCTGCTCACAGTTTCTTTGCATCTGTGCTAGCTAAGATTCAGAATATAGAGCATAAAAGATTAGCAAATACCATTTGTAACACCAGTACACCACAACAGTCAATCGTACCCTACTAAAACATTCCAAATGGAAGTAAACTTTGATAAATATTCCAAACATATTATGATTAATTCATCAATATTATCAAAAGAGAGCAAACCTTTTCAGAATCACCTAGGCCTTTAAGGTAAGATGTAAGTGGCTCAGCATATTCTGAAAGACTGCTAATCTTGTTTGTATCATAAGAATGAATCCCGGAACCTGTTAAATCGATAGCATTGACTTTGAACCCACTATCTTCAAGAAGTGCTATAGTCTTGTACCAACACCAAGCACCAAAACCACCTCCATGAACAAGAACAATGATATTGGTTTCCAAATCTTTAGTATTCAAATCCTGTTTGAGAAGTAAACAGTTGGTCAATTTGACAGTGGTTATATGCATGCAATGACCACAGTTAGATAAGCATTACTCTACAGTGCAAACACAATCAAAACATCTACATTACTTAGACAACAATTCATAGTAAATCAGTAAGACGTGCATTTATGATAACCAGTTCGGATCGTTTGAAGTTCCCCAGGAGGCCAGGAATAACTAGAACCAACCAAACACTACAAGTCAAGAGCAAAAGAAGCTAGACAAAATGTCAAACAGGTACTTGTGCATGTTTTTTAGTTGCAACTGTGGAAATGATTGTTTGCTCATGAGCATTAGAAAAGAATACCAATCAACAGTCAAATGGCGTGCTAATTCAGCGTATCACCCTATGCATTCATCAACTGACCAGTGACATTGAAAATGTCAAACACGAACTTCCCAATCAACAGAGGCTTCCTTGCTGGCTGGTATCTTCTTACTAGTCAACACTAGTAGTGCCTAGTGCATAGTCAGATTGGCTTTGGAATTTTACTTGCTTAGTGGTCAGCAATGCCGGTATATAAGTCAATACGGCTTAGTAGCCACGCCAGCAGCCGTTTCCAGTAATGGTGAAGACAATCCTGGAAACAACAGAACCAGACAAGAGACAACACAAATGCATCGAGACTGAAACAATTGCAAGTAAAGAATTTCAGGATCCCCCACCATTGCACAAGTTGGAAGCTCCCCCCTTGTCATTTTTACCAAAAAAATGAACACACATGACAATATGATTGCCCTAAAGCAGCAATCAATCAATTCCAACTGCCCCTATCCATGAAGGAGTTTCTGGAACGGACGGATATATACTGCCAAGTGCCAACCACCATTCATCACCCATTCGACTCCTGCTTGCTCTAAACTTTTACCAAATCAATGCTCGGTCGTTATCCAACACCCATTTGTTCACACGTATCAAGAGATTTCATAAGGTCCAAATGATTCTTCGAGGTCCTTAGTCTAGATAGAAAATTAGAAAAGTGCTTCCCCAATGGAACAGGAAACTATCAGAGACGGAAACAGAACAATACAAAGAGCTCTCTTGCTCCACATGTACATAGCACTGCAGCACAGGAAATACGTAATTCCCTGAAGGGAACTGCACCAACCAGGATAAGAACCGATCAAGGGAAAGAACCAGAGAGAGAGAGAGAGAGGGGGAGCTCTTTCTTAGCTCCAACCGAACAAATGGAACTAAATTCGCATCAAAGAAAGGTGGCTATGTGAATCATTTCACATCCTTTCTCAATGACTTATCGAATGGATTACCTTCTGCAGTCATGGAGGTAGGAGGCACCGGCCCGAGGCTGCAGGCTCTCAAGTCTGGACAACAGTACTGCGTATGGCATGTGGGGGCCACATTTTATGGTCCTACTAGCCAGTGTCACAAATGGATCAGAGATTCAGAGAAGCTATGAATCACCAATCCTTCACAAAATTATCGTACCAGTATTGAATATAGCGATCCTTCCCAATGCTGTATCAGGAAGAATCAGTGAAATTCAGCATTTAAAATTAAAAAAATAATCCCGATCTTTCTCCGCTAATCCTCGTTACTTCTAGCCACCAAGCTAAAAATACAAAGCCAAGCACAATCCAAACCATCACTCCTAACTCTAAATCTCTCTCTTATTCATTCCACTCAGTCATCTCTCTTAGCGATGACTTTCCTAAAATCTCTAGACCCGGTAACCACTGCCCTCCACACAGCCGATCGGCGACTGCTACTAGCCACCACCTCCCCTCTAGTCTCCACCAAGCCTGCAGGACACCACTGTCTCCTCCCCTCCCTTCTCCCTCTGCAGTCTCGCCGCCGCCCTCTACTCAGCCCAGCGGCCACCGCCACCCCTCTACTCAACCCAGCGGCCGTCGCTGCCTTCTTCCTCTACAATCTCATCGTCACCACCACTCACTTCTTCTACCATCAGCCCGCTACCCAGCCCGCTAATCGCCACCAACGCCGTCTTCTCCTTTACAATCTAAATCACTGTCTTCTCTCTTTGCAAGCCGCTGTCGCATTTTCCTTTGTTGTTGCCTTCTCCCTCTTACATTTTTTTTTAAACACACATATAGTCACCGTATCGTCGGATTTTTGTTTTGAGAAATTGCGTCTCTCTATCTCTGTACCGGTATCGTATATCCGTGATACGAGCAGATAAGCACTACAAAATGGAACTGCTACTAATACACCACTACTAATGGCCTGTTTGGCATCGTTGGGAAATGGGAATGGGTAAGGAAATTAAGCGAGACTTCAATTCCCGGGGGAGGCAGGGAATTGAATTCCCTATGTTTAAGTTGTAAACTCCCATTCCCTTCTCCAATTCCCACCAACCAATCAAAGAATTTTATAACCCATCTCTCTTAATTCCCATTCCCTTCCGTCAATTCCCTCCAACCAAACAGGCCATAAGTTCTCACACAAGCCAATCGCAGTAGACGACGCGAGGGCGCGACGAATTCGACAAAGGTAAAAACAAACCCGATTAAAGGAATTCGTCGAGGAAGCAGCATCGAATTAAACTGCAGAAACAACAAATCAGAGAAATGAGAAGCGAAGAACAATCCAAAGATCGCACCTTTCTGCAACTCGGAAACCGACAACCCCACAGAAAATCCCTACGAGGAGATGGAAAGTCAACAGAGAACAGCGCTAAAATTCCACGCGGCGGCACGCACACCAATTAAGCAATGCAAGCGGGAGAAGCAAACGAGGAAGGAACTAGGAAGGGAGGGAAGTAGAAAGGGAGGGAGAAGGAGGCCTCGATACCTTGGCGAGGAGCTGTTGCGGCTGGAGCTCGGGGTCGGCGAGCGAGCGCGGGCGCGTGCTGGAGCTCCTCGGCAGCGGCGGACCCTGCTGCTGCCTCTTCGCGGCGTACCGCACCGACGCCGACCGCTCGAACGCGCCGCCACCGTGCCGCTGCCCAAGCACGAGCGCCGTGGCGGCGGCCAGCGCCTGCTCGTCGATGGCCCCGGCCTTGGCAGCCTCGCGGCCGCCGCCTCGGCGGGAGGACGTGGAAGAGCGCCGCTTCGCCGGCGGCGGCGGCGAAGCCGAGGGGGACGAGTCGGAGAGGCAGGAGAGCAGCGAGCCCATCGTGCCGGGCCTGGGCCGATTCGGGTTTTCCTTGCGTTTGCTTGGATTCGGAGTCAGAGAAGAAGGGGAAAGGAGCAAGCAGCACGGGCGCGGCAGAAATGGCAGGAAAAGCATACGAAAATTTATACTTCTGGTACTGCCGTTTTTACAAGAAAGGACTCCTATTCCGATGAATTTCTCCATCTCATTTGACATGATTTTGGGCTGTGAAAATGTAGCATGTTTGGTCAACATCACTCAAAAGCACCCTAAACAAAGGCCTTGATAAACCAATTTTTAAGGTTACAATGCTGTGGTAATTCCTCGAGGGTACCTGAAACGCCTGAATTTCGTCAAATATTTGTAGGAAGGAGTACAACTCTTTCAAAATTTCTAGCTGCATTACTCAATTCCAAACATCCTAAATAGATATTCTGAGAGAGAGAGAGAGATATGGCCTATGTCACCTACGTGGCTACGTCTGCCAAAATTTCTGATTCGATATGGACTGGGAAAATGGAAGTCTCCATGCCCTGTGGGTGGCGCCTTTCTTTTCCTACTGTTGATCAAACTCCAGGCATTGAAATCGATTGCCAAACGAAACGATTAACAAATGCGGCACAGTGCAGAGCAGTGCCAGCAGGAAGTGCCGGAGCACTGTTGCCATTGACGTAGAGCACAGTGCCTGCAAAAAAAAATGATGCAAATAATATAAAAATACATATAAAATCATCTGTTAAATAGTAGATAATATCTTTCTTTTTTTACATAATTTAAAATCTTACGTGATATAGACTTGTTTCTGTAAACGGGACGTGATCGCCTTCTGAAAAGACCTAAAAGTGGTAAAAAACAGCCAGCTGTTCCGGTAGAAATCGTGGAGAGACGGTAGAAATGGTTGGGGCCTGTTCGAAGAAGGAAACGACGGCCGGCCGTAACAACCGAAGGCGACTATTGATTCCTCCTTCTGTGTCTCGTGTTCTGAGTGCGAAGTCAGGTCAGCGACGTGGAGCGAGTTTGGCCCAAAACTCCCTGCTATTTTCTTCCGTTTTCGCCCCCTTTTGCGTTCCTTGTTCCTACATTTGACCGCAACGGCGTGTCTACGGAACAGAGCAGCCGACAACGCAGACAATTGAACGGAGAAGTGATCAAGCCGAATAGACAGTATAATGTACTGCTACCGTCCTACGCAAGAAATTTACATGGTTACCTGATCAGGTACCGCATTCGGTCATGAATACAATATTATTTTTAACATGTATAGTCAAACTTTTAAAATTTTAGCTACAAATATCTTTCCAAATATTTATATTAGATACTAGATAAGGAAGCTGGCAAGACGCCAAGCCTAACTAAAATAAATTTGTTTTTTTTGGAGAAAAAGCGGACCACAAAACATTTTTTGGAAAAAGCGAGGAAAAACTGACCACGAAAACATTTTTCGGAGAAAAACGGACCACGAAAATATTTTTTGGAAAAGCGAGGAAAAGCGGACATTTAAAACATTTTTACGGGAAAAAATTTTTTTTTTTACGGAGGAAAAGCGAGCACAAAAACATTTTTCGGGAAAAGCGAGCACGGAAATATTTTTTCCGAGAAAAACGGAGAAAGGACTCATGCGTGAAGAGCGCGGACCTATTTGTTATATTTTTGGACCGACCACTATCCAGAAAAATTAGAAAAGGACTGGATTCGCGATTCGCATTTAAGGTGCATCTTTTCGTAAAGTAACAAACCCGGGGACCCAAAGCGCAATCCGGAAAATTTTTCTTCACCTCACAAAAATTACAAAGGACCATTTTGTAAATTCGCGAGGACCTATATCGTAATTTGGAGAAAGCGGATGGACTTTTTGGAAAATTGCCGCTTGACACGTGGACAAGCTCCCTCTCCGGAACCTTACAAGCTTCAATCTGGGGTATTATATGAAAATCATATGTATGACTTATCTCGAAAAGTACTTTCTTAATATTATAATTTTATTGAGTTTTATAAATATACTCTCCTGTCTCAATTACATGTCGTTTTGGAATACGTGAAGTTAAAATTTTGAAACTTTTACTATAGATATTTTTTAATATTTAGATTGTATACATGAAAATCATATGTATATATTTATCTCGAAAAGTACTTTCATAAGATTATATAATTTTATTGGGTTTTATAAAAAATTATTATAATATAGATTAATGGTTAAAGTTAGTTTAGTTTTGAGGACCGTGACGATATCCAAAATAACATAATTTTGTAGCCAGAGAGTATTGCAATAAAAATTAGTGATGTTAGTTTTGAAGACCGTGACGATGTTCAAAATAACATGTTTGTGTAGCTAGAGGGTATCACAATAAAAATTAGTGGTCCAAATGGCGATTTGGGGTTGACGAATACTCATACAGGGGTACCCCACAGCAAGGTATACATCTATTTCAAGATCGTTTCTCTCTCAGTCGTACGGACATGGCGGCAAGATTGGCGTCTGGCGCATTTGGAGAGGGTATTACCAAAGTCTCTGTCACTCACAGATGGGATTATCACTGAATATTGGCTGGAACATCAAATCATCCATCCTGGGTTCGGTTCAGGGCCTCGTGGGACCACGAAGGATCCTCGACCTCGTCAGTTCCCCCAGCTCCGGCAGCCCGGCCAGTCGGCGCCTCACGACTCCGACACAGCCATTGAGCTCAAGGCCCCCACCGGCTCCGACCTACCTCAGGGCGGGCCCCAACGAGTCTGACCAAGTAACCTCCGCCACGTCACCAGTCGACTTCAAGCTGGTCACCTGCCCCGTGGACACGATGGCCATGCCGGGGTAGGTGACTCCTTCCTAAGGTGGCCCAGGAAGCCACCTAAGTCAAGCGCCCATCCCTTCACCCCGTCAGGCACAGTGAAGAGAGGCACTCTCTCCCGAGGCAACACCAGAGCGTAGTATAGCCAACGTCGATCTCGACAAGCGACAGAAGGCGGTCGCCCCTTCCCGACGGGCGGTGCTCATTGTGTCTACCAACCTGCATAGGATGAGCGAGGACCCGTCGATCGCCCGATCACTAGGATCAAGACGGGACTCCGGGCGTAGCATACCCCTATCTTTTTTCTCCAAACTCCCGTGTAATCTGCCCCCTCCGCCTATATAAAGGGAGACAGGACCCTCGGGGAAGGGGATATATATATTTTTTCCGCTTCCACATTCGCATTCGATTCATTCCGACTCAAGCGAACGCTTAGAGCACCTCCACTCGGACGGCGCTAAGGGCTTTGTCTTAGCCTCGCTTGTAACCCCTCATAGCTCCTCATACCGAGCAATACAAACCGCCACCATGAACTGGAAGTAGGGACGTTCCGCTCGAACCAGTATACATCCGGGACTCCTATAGTCTAACCATTCAAGGAGAGGGGACGCACAGCCCCTGTACTTACAAATTTACTTGCCGGTCATACGAAACACCGACAGGGGTCGTGTCGAAATTCAGAATGACAATGTATTTATGATCGAAGAAAGTATTGTTTAAATTACCGCAACATACAACTGTCGAGTTTAGAGACCCAATTGACCTTGGATGCTGTGGTGCATCCTTTTCGCATATCAACCATCTAATGAGCGCAGGAATTCCCGGCCAACGGCTGCGCTACCTGTCATTGGTAGTTTTTGCAAAAAAATCTCTCTACTTCTTTGAAATTGCGGATAGATCCCTGTGTAATTTTCTGAGAGACAAAGAAATTTTTCTCCCTTCGCGTTTAGGTCCCTAGCCCACGGCATTTTACGGAGAAGTCTTCCGTTAGTTTCAAATCGCGAACAAGCCCTTTTCTAATTTTTCAGATAGCGAGCGAGGTCCAAAAAATAACAAACAGGTCCTTGCTTCTTACGTTCGAGGTCCTTTCTCCGTTTTTCGGAAAAAATGTTTTCGCCAATCGAAAAACCGGAAAAATGTTTTCGCCTACCAAAAACCGGAAAAAATGTTTTCGCCACCCAAAAAACCCGGAAAAAATATTTTCGCCGCAGAAAAAACGTTTTTCCCGGAAATTTTTTTTCAGCACTAGAGAAATGTGTGCAGCTCTATGTCTAGACTTTTTCCCCAACTCGATTTTCTATCTCGATCTCTGCTATTTTTTTAACGTGTATTATTACTCGGTGAACGCGTATAGTGTTAGGCCCGATAAAAGAATATTGTCGTCTCTAATAATTTTTCGCCCTTTTTCCTCTAGACTATTTTTGCCTAGTGGGTGGTTTTGCGAACATAAAAAAATGCATCCGGTCCCTTCTCCGCCGGTTATTTTGGAAAAAAAGACCTGCAGTTTCGCAAGTTCGATTTGCAAAAAACTCATACCAGACCTGCAGTTTCGCAAATTCGATTTGCAAAAAAACTCATACCGGATTTTCCCCTCGCGGCGCGGCATTCGCGCGCGATTCTACCTAATATTAATTACAACGTTAGATGCTCACACGCGCACACCACCACAGACATACACGACTACAGGGTATCAACCGGTGACCAGCATTTTTGCTCCGCATGCACTCGTGCTTCAGTAGCTAGGGTAAAGAGAGATGATGTTTACGGTACTGTTTATATGTCTCCCGGTGTTCGCGAGATAGCCTCATAACCCTTGACTGATGAGGCACCGAGTAGACATGTTGTAGATATTTTGGCCAATTCCTCTGCAAGGGAAGAAAGAAGGGTATCTTGGCCGTTCCTAAAAAATGTGCCAGATAACCATGCCACGGACGCACACGGGAGACGCGAGGTCAACGACTATTTCTGTGTATCTACTAAAGGTGCGTTTGCCAGGGTTCTCAATTTTAGTTTCTCTATAAAAAGCTTTAGAGCTCTACCAAATAAGAAAAAAATCAACCAGCTTCACATAGGAATACAAAGAAGCGATTCATGTTTTTTGACTTGCAATCTGGGAGCCAAAAAGACCTGCTCCCCACCTAATTCACAACCTCCTAGTTATGAACCTTTCCACCAAGTTCATAATTATTTCTCAGATAGAAATCGCTTCCATCATAAAATCGATTCCATAGAGAATCAGGAGCTGGAACTGGAGAATCAGGAACTAGAGCTCTACCAAACAGGCTCTAAGAGCATGTGCGCAGTATGTGCCCAAACCGATCTCAAGTGCTTTCTTAGGGCACTCAAATGCATGATTTCTATATTTATATCTAAAAACATCTATATCATCAATAAATAATACTAGATACTACTCCTCCAATAATTTGTATCTTAGCAAAATATATAGAGAATATCAAATAAATATCATATAAGATATATAATAAAGTTGGATATAACACTCATCATTAAGTAAGTTGTATAACACTCATCTTTGTTATATATTTCTTTTGATTTATGTGTCCAAACTGTTTCCATTTTTTAAAATAGATGCTATCTCTCTTCTTTAATCTTCTTTTCGTATAAGTAGTAATCATATACGATATTTTGAAGAAAAAAAAAACTGTTAACATATAAGTACATATCACTGGAAGTGCCTTACGTCGACGCATCTCACGGGAGGGGCAACGATTTATCCACCTGACACATTATATATATCATATACGACCGGTGCACGAGTTAGCTCGGACCGGACCGAAGAAGTGATTTTTTTTAATCTGATCATGGGTCCCACGCTGTGCATGCCCTAAGCAGTAAGCGCTACGGAATAAGTAAGTTAAGCAGCCGGTTGTTGAGTCGAATTCAAGGCCTGCGCTGCGCGCCCGAGTCAAGCAGGAATCATTCCGAGTTATTTACTCGCGCGGCATCCTTGATTAGACTGTCTTTACTCAAGTATATAAATACGAGTTCGGGTTGGTGACGTTCGTCCATCCTCTATCTCATTCTTCCTTAAAAAAAGTAACATGAAGATATATAGATTGTAAGATAAAAAAAAAATTAAAAGCATCTCTCTTTCCATCCACAACTGCTCTTTTTGGTTATGCCATTACTCACTTATGCCTCTCCATAAGAACTCAAGAGTGTATTTTTATTTTTTTTAAACATGTGATATGATTCGATTGTTTAGTTTAAAAATACGTTTCATTGCAGCACTTGAACGTAGAATTGTGGGTGTCCTGCGCGAGATTAACGGCAAGAAAACGTGCTTGACCGGCAGCCTGATGCCCTGATCCGCAGCAAGCACGCAAGAGCACGACCCGTACTGCCGGTGCTGGTATTCAGATCAGGAATTCGTAAATGCGTGGGTAGAAGCCATGCATAAAATTAATCGGCCGGATGGGTCGAGTGGTTTTGTTTTGGGGATAATCGTGGCAACATGGGCTTACATATGGCACGCCTGCGAACTCTGCTGCTCTTAATTTTTCTGTTTGAGAAATTGGGCAGCATGACTAACCCGACATGTCCGGCCCAATCGTCCTACCGATTTGCGCTTGCCCGCCGAGGCTCGGCACGAATGGATGGATGTCAGCGACAAAGCTAGAAATAACCTAATGACTTGTGTCCGGACGTCCGAAATTTTCAGAGATACTATGCAACATTTTTTTTATACGCGTGTAACATTTTTTACCAACGCGTGCAACATTTTCCTTCGACAAATAGTGAAATTCGCTATAGGAAACGGATGTTGCAAGCGTTAAAAAAAATATTGCACGCGTAGAAAAAAATTGTTGCAAGAGGCGTCCGATGGGATAAACAGTGATCGGACGTCCGACCGCTAGTATCTCCCTAGAAATAATCATGATCATAATTCATAGCGTAAGAATTCAACATTGCCTGACTCCAAAGATAAACTAGTTGCTGGTATTTTACATGACAAAAAGAAAAGAAGGATACAAATCGGTTCGAGTCCAGTCTAGCGTACATTTCGCCTAGTACATGCATTTGCCTGACGTTCGTTTGGTTGGGAAAAAGGTTCTCAAAAACTGTCAGAGGTTTGTTGCTGCCCTGCACGTGCAAGTGCAAGCATCCCATCCTATCTTAATATCTTAGGACCATTTAATAATGGTAATACATCTAGCGTAAACCCTATTTTAGAGTCATACAACTCTCGATATAAACAATCCGATCTGGACACTCAACGCATTAGATAAAGGTGGAATGTACTTCCCCAACAACTTATCCGTTTTTACAGAGAACCCTCCAGACTCCGGCTCGTGCGTTGGGAAGCACATCCCACCTTCATCTCGTGCGTTGAGCCTAGGGGTGGGCATTTTTAAATCGAAACCGAATTACCGAACCGAACCTAATTAACCGATTGTTTCGGTTTATTCGGTTTTCGGTTTTCGGTTCGATTTTTGTTTTGATATAATTCGGTTTTCGGTGTTCGGTTCGATTTTCGCTTTCGAAAACTGAAATAACCGAATAACCGAATAGCGCATATATAATACTACTTTTATAATATTCTTCCTAAAACCACTAAATAATTCTCATGTTATAATACATTTATGCATATGTTTAGTATATTCATATGTTCTATTATGCTTATATTGTAATGACATATGAATATTGTGTGGGTTTATCCATACTTTGTGTTGCAATATGAGAATGACTAAATCCAATCTACCTAGTGTTATTCGTATTTCGGTTAACTGAAAAACCGAATTAACCGAACCGAAATATTTCGGTTAATTCGGTTCGGTTTTTTATTTTTGGCCGAGAAATTCGGTTTCTAGTTTTCAAAAACCGAATTATTTTAAAACCAAAAAAACCGAACCGATTAAACCAAAAAAACCGAATGCCCACCACTAGTTGAGCCCCAGATTGAATGGTCCGGGTAGAGGGCTGCATGGGGTTACAATGTATATATTGCCCTTTAATAATGCTGCCATCCATCGCATGCACGGCGATACATACGGCTCATTGCGATCTGTTCTTGTTAATTTGGTTGTTGGGATCCTGATCGCGGAAAGATCAGACAAACTAGCGCAAAAATGTTGCAATTCGCGGGGGCTCCACAAACTCGGCGGTTGTGCAGGTTTGATCAGGTAATCTAGCTTGCCAATGCCTTTGGTGCCATGCCAAGCACCTACCGCGTACGGTGAAAAATTGTCTCCTTGGAACCAAAAAATAAATAAAAATTACTTTGCGTTTATGCTCGCATTTGGATCAACCACCGTGGAGAAATAGGGATGATGCATGGGAGTTGTTATTCCACGATCGCAACTTTGATTTCAAAAAGAAGAAAGATGTGTCAATATACATACGCGAAGATGCCTCTATGATAATGCGCCCTGATGCCAAGTGGTTTAACGTCATGTATCATACTATCATATATAGTTCTCTTTGTATGGGTGGGCTTTCTGAAGATGCAAAATTTTAACTTTCTAAGAACAAAAAAATTACCCTTTGGGTGTGTGTATGGAGTAGGTATCTTTGGAGGGTCACCAAATTATATGGTTGTTGGCCTGCTAATTAGAAATACTGAACATGATTGGTTCACATGTGATGAGACTTGTAAACGATTTTGGGAAGGATTTTTATAAATTTTGAGCTAATGCGCTCCAAATTACAGGTTCGTAGTAATGGAAACTTGCATTGTCCAAGGATTAATCATACATATGGTTAGGATTAATTGTCCAAGGATTAATCATACGTATGGTTAGCACTTAGCACCTACTTATTAAAGGCTTCAGCAGGGAATATTAAGATTTGCAACTTATTAAAGGCTCCCAATTAGCTTAACTAATTCTGTGAATTCCATGCATAAAATTCTTCTCGATTGCCATTCACTGACCAGTCACCACATATGGCAGACCATTTGCTGCATAATTATTATTTTCCTTGTTTTCTGAAAACTCACTTGCTTCAGAGTCGGAAAAAGAATCACAATAGGCAGCTTTTATTACGTCTAATTCTTCGACCCATAGTTACCAACTTACATTTCTTTCCTCCTGTCCTTTTCTCAATTAACTTTATTGACAAGCACCATTATAGAAAGATCAAAAACAGATTTCATTTGATCTTCACACAGATCAAAATCAGCTCACCCCCAGCAGGTTGCTCACATGTTCCCCACCAGAAAAGCTGAACTGGAAGTTTCTTTAGAGCTGTACTTTTGGGATAAAAGCCAGAAGAGCAGCGAGATGAGAAGCATGATTGCTTCCATTACGTGGCAGCAGGAGTGCAGGACTACAAAGCTACAATATCATCATCAATCCCATGAGACTTCTCTTTCTTTTGCTTTTTTTTCTCTTGGCCTAATTTTTTTCTTTTTCTTCAACTTTGGTTCTCGATCGAATGAAATTATAAATCTAGTATTATTCTTGACCGCAAAAAGATCAAGAAAAGACATTGTCATCTACCGCATCGTGGCAAGTGCCTATCACAGTCGAGAATGGGCCAGAATTGTAATTTCATTTAGATAGGAACTAAACTTGTAAAAAAAATTGAGCTAAAGGGGCAAAAAAAATTTTGCTTCATGACAGTGATATGGCACTAATAAGTAATCATAGCACAACATGCAAACATCAGCAAGCTTGGGAGCAAAGGATCACTTTGCCATGAGTTTGCAGGGTGCGGATTAAAGCTTTAAGAGATTCTGTGCTGCAAGCCTGCAACGGCATGCAAGCATATCACGGATACATTAATCTGTCTTTAAGAGATAATAAAATGTAGAGTAGTACTAGCTAGGATTGGAAGCAGGTTGGTGAATTGTTTGAAGAATTCCTCGTATTTGCCGCCCTAGCTAGAGAGACTTCGATGCATGATGGTTTCCAATGCTGTACTCATCAGACATCAGAAATGATAACCGGTGGTCGTGACTCATGAGGCATGTCATGACATGTTCAAACCGTACGAGAATGAGCCTGACAATCACTTGGCAGTTGGCTCTCTAAAACCGAAAGTACTAGCTAATTAGAGTATGTACAGTGGTATAGACAGAGCTATCTATAATATATCTCTATATCATCTACAAATAACATTAAAAATAACTTATACAATGGATCGTTTATATAATTATCTGTAATAGTCTCTTATTCAATCAACACACTGTCTATATAATAGTATATAAAATATAAAGCTGTCTATAAGATCGTCTATTAAATAATAGATAACAGCTTCCTCTCTCCTTCTTCTCTATTCTCCATATCATCTAAAATGCTACGTGGAATAGTCTTACAACAGCTGACATGTATCATTGTACATGCCTGTAAAATCACATTACCCCATATTCCCTCTTTCACAGAGAAGCTGAACATGCAAAACCCTTAAGATATGCTAGTAGATTGCATCACGTACATATATAGTGCATCGGCACTGCAAGATCCGGTGGCAAAGCTAGAAAATTTTTAACAAGAGTGCACGTTTCATATGTACAACTTTATAGTTTTGTATAGTAGTTTTATAATAAAATAGATCCAACACATATATTCAAGATTTGATAAAATTGAAACCAATTTAATTAATAAATTTGATCTATTGAAAAACCAATCTCCTATTTTTTTTAAAAAAATTTTAGGATGCCTTTGTATACCCGGCGCCATGGATACGCCTATGGCAACTGAGTTCTGAAGCACACCTGCGAACTTTTGACTCGGTGTCTATGTTCTTGAGCACGCAGAGGCATCTGCCACTGCGAATTGAAAGCAACTGATCAATCATGCGTGCAGCGGTGGTTGAACCGTTAATACTAGCTAGCATCCGGCCTGCTGATTAACTTTACTTTCTTCTTTTTTTTTCCTAAAGTTAAGGTGGCTAAAGAGATCGATAGATCGACCACTTGTGGAATTTGAAAATTGTTTATCGGTGTGCACACTTCACACGTATAACTATATATTTTGTATAATGATTACGTAACATCATAAATTCAACACATATATTTAAAATTTACTAAAATACAATGTAAATAATTTTAAGGTTTTAAAAACCATAAACCATCGAAATCGAAACCAATTTCACTAACAATTTTAGCATATGGAATGATCCGCCCCTGATCGAAAGACAGACGTGTAGCTAGACACTTCACATGCCGTACCACAACTACCTGAGCGAACAGTTCAATGTGGTCCATGCGATATGCGTATGTGCGACGCTTGTGTGCATCAGCTGCATGCGCACGTGCGTGTGCATAGCATGGCGTACACATGTGCGCAGGCGGAAAGGCGCCGAGCGAGCGAGCGAGAGCTAGAGCTAAAGAAAAAAACTTTTGCATTGTAAAATGCATTATGCATCTGATCTTTCCTTTAAAAAAAGAAAAAAGAAAAAAAAAGAGAGGCATCTGATCTCCCTGATATAGTGATATGATTCGTACTTACCAAATTAATCAGGAGGGGCAACCAGATGCACGTGCCAAGTGGGCACGCACGGGAGAGGCTGTAGTTATCAAACCATAATTAAGCTTCACAGCGCGACCACATAAAAGAGGAATCCTTTTACTGTCCATCAAAAGTTACTAAAATTTATATTAAGGTAGTAGCAAGAGGTAACTATACCTTTTAAATTTTTAATACTACATCAATATAAATTTGGATATCTTTAGTCCTAAAGATGTTAAAAGAGCCTCCTAGAAGAGAACTACAATGTTCATATTTGTTCACTGGTCATTTCTTCACCATCATCAACATCATATTCTTCTTTTTCTTCTTTGTGAGCCCAAATAAGGCCTGGCCCAACATGCTCAATAATAGTGACAGCGTGGGTGGTGGTCATCTATCTTAGTACAGTAATAATTGGGCTCTGGCCTAATCTGAGTTACAACGGGCCGAACACCTACACGTGAATGGGCTATAGTCTTGGGCCGCAGTGCTAAGACCCATCTCGTGGGGGTTTATATTTTTTACTTCCTTAGAGGCTCAGAGCTCAGTTCAGAGTTCGGACTCACTCCGCTGACATGGGGCAAACGTTGAGTCCGGCACAAAATCAAAAGAAACCCTCCTCACTTATCAGTTCATTCTTCATCAGACGACAGCCAAACCAAGTAGAGAGACGGTCGAGCTTCTATCTGGAAACTTTCAACCCTACAGCTTAGCTGAAGCTCAACGGTTCAGACTACTTACTGGCAAAACAAGATGTTATATATAAGTTAGAATATACTAGAATCAGCAGCCTGTGAAGTGATTATATCTATCCAACAATAAAGAAAAGAAAAGAAAAAGTCTCTGCGTCCAGATTCCATTTTTCGTTCTAGGCCGGAAGTTCAGATCCGGTTCCTGAAAACAACCTGCTAAGAAGAACATTCAGAACCTTTGCTTGCTTCGCTCTGCTTAAACCCACATGCCCTCATCCTCGTGAGTCATTGCTTAGTAAATTCCCAGTCAGTGTACTATGGTTGGCTTAGCACACAAGCTTTTGTCAAATGTCAATTTGGGGCTAGCTGCATGTGTACTTGCACACATGCACGGCTGGCCTTCATATGAGGGTACCTGTACCACATGACAGGCATATGCTCCCCCCTCGCTTCCAAGTATGTAACTATGTACGCCAGTCAATACAAACAATAGCCATAAGGGAGATTAGTTAGTTAATGGCTCATTTATGGTGGATCTCAAATCTCTCTCAAACACAATCTAGCTAGGGAGATCCACCACTAGTCTAGGGAGTACTATTTACTATTTAGACGGTTTTATCTGTTTGAAATGCAATGCATCAATGCATGCAGACATTTTCTTAGATTTATGGAGGAGTTTAAAGTGTTTTTTGCCAAATTATTGTGAAACTCTATGGTATTGAGAGAGAGAAAGAGAGATCACATTGCTGATGCGCTATTAGACTTTGAGAAATTTTATAGTGTATTATACTAGTAGTATATAGCGGGTAGTAGAAATCAGATCTAGTAATTGATTTGCTGATGATATTCCTACCACTCTTCCATCGGATGAAGTATAAATAAATACCCCTTCCGTCCAAGTTTATATGACGTATTTTCACTTGGCACATAGATCAATCAGATATTGATAATGACTAGCAGACTACCCCTGATTATTATCTCTACGCACTATATTCAGTGCATACATTTAGAGAATATAAGTAAAGTTGAATATTTATTAGGAGTTTAGAGGGTACTAATTTGGCATTGGAATATAAAATATGCTTTACATTTATGTACAAGATTATTCAAAATATAAGTTTTATAAACTTAGACGTAGAAAGTACTAACTAATCGATCTATTAGATAAAAGAAATAATCGTTCTATATATATATATATATATATATATATATATATTAAATTTAGTTCACTGTAAAAGAATTTTAGCCTACAGTTTTTGTCAATAATTGGCTGACATTGCATGCATGTGAGCGGCACGTTAAGAATTTAATAACTTGGAGGCCGTGTTCACTTCCCTCCGTATTAAAAAAAAAACTCGAAAACTTTCCGAAATAGTAGATCGGAAGAATCATGCATGCTGATCTTGACTTTGAAGTCAGATGCTTATCCCTAAAGCGTCGTACATCCATATCTCCAAATCTCCAATCGATGCTACACAATTGACACTCTTCTTATAAGATATATAAAAAAAGTTAAACCCTACACAAAGGACACTTGAATACTAGCATGCTCGACTTTGGTCACTGCCCACCATGTTTAACTTATTCTCAAATGGCTCTAATCTGTAATATGTTGAGATTAACTACGATCTAATAATACTGATACTGAAAGACAAAAAAGGCAAAAGTGCATATGAAAGGCATATCTGAGAACCGAGCGTAGCTTGGTTGGCCAAGCGCATTGTCGAGCAGTTAGCCCGCCTGCGTTCGATTCCTTCAGTGCACACTCACGGCAATAAAAAGAGTTCACACGTGTGTGCATTCAATAGAAATTAGTTCTTTAGCGTGTGTAGGAGATACGCACGAGTGCGTTGCATGAGTATGGTGCACGTCACCTAGCTTATACCCAAGGTTTCAAATTTTGTTTTTGGACTACACCTTGGAGGCAGCCGAAATCTGAAATTTTGGCTTAAATCGGGACAAAATTCAAAAAGCAAATTTGAAACTGAAAAAACCAAAATTTAGGTCATTTTCAAACTCATGTCAAATGGTCTCCGGAGATAGAAAAAATTGGGAAAAATATGAAAAAAAATGCAAATATTTATCTACATTTTTTATCTGTTTGAATGCAAAATACTGAGTATTTGCACAATTTAAGACCAAAATCGAAGTTAAGTTTTAGAGTTTAGGCTGAAATCCAATCTAGGGTTTAGGATTTAGGCTGAAATCCAAGCTAGGGTTTAGGGTGAGGTTTACATAATTTGTATATGTATTTTTTTCAAACTTTTCACATGTATTTCTCATAAAAAATATTACAATTCTCCATAAAAATTAGTGCAAAATTCGGTCCACAAAACATCAAAACCAGTCAAAAAAACCATGCAAACTAATCCAAAAAACCGAAATCTCTAAGAAATTTTTTGAAATACTATAGCAAACTCTAATTTTTTTATTCCGTCGAGATTTGAAATCTTGTTCTGACCAGATTCCAAAATTTCGTTGAGAATTAGAACCCTGCTTGTGCCCTCCCAAAAAAAAGAGCACATATCTGGATTACACTAGCACACAATTGCGCGGAATTTTACAACTAGTTTCCTCGAATTGTCAAAGTAGTGTGTAAGGGCAGTCCTAACCCTCCACCTCAGCTGGTGTCCATAGAATTAATTACGCTGCCAACTAAGCAAAAATCTGATGTGGCATAGGAATTAAGGAAGGGAGAAGGAAAACGAAGAAACCGTGTCTCATGCAAGAAACTGGCTGTGTGGTACCAAGACATAAGAAACGAGCAAAATCGGCGTTGGACGTTTCGTCAAGCGCTACTAAGTCTGTGTTTGTGGTGCATGCATTGGTTTATTGCTCTCTCTCTCCTCAGACACCCGCTCATGGAAACCATGGGTTGAAAAACTATGCATTGGTTTAGTCTTTCTCTCCTTATAATCGCTATAAACTATGGATTGGGACTGCCTAAAGGACCGAAGAAAGACATCATCATGAACCCATGATTACTGCCCTCATCTGCTGTTGGGCATGAGGAAAGCAGCTCAATAATTTCCCAGCTGTGTTAGCTAGCCTTGCTGGTTTAGGCCACTAATTGCCATGTACCCCTGCCAAGTGCCAACTCATGGCTTGTGGGGCAACCCTCTCATCCTCCTCCTCGCTCCTCTCACCTGTGGACAGGGTCCCACCTGTCTGTGCTCCACACCAAGGACAGTGAGCCTCCTGCCTAGAAAAGCTAGCTAGCCAGCTAGATGTTGTAGCGAGGCAGGCAGAGGGTTGTTTTGGCCTCAACTCCCATGTCCACTCTTGACAGGCCACCTGTTCCAATCAAGTATTTTTTTCCCATTCCCAACCAAATATGCCATGTTTGCACAACGCTATCTATCGCAGACTTTAGGCAATTCACAATGAAAGTTTCATTCTCATTAAATGACATGACACATCATCATGTTTGGTGACATGGCAGGGTATTTTTTTCCCATTCCCAACCAAATATTATGCCATGTTTGCACAACGCTATCTATTGCAAACTTCATAATGTTCTAGTACTAGTAGTAGTGTTTTCATTTCAGGCTAGCGGTACAATTATACCCTTAAAACAACGCATAAGCTAAGTACAGTGCTTAGCAAACACTCGGCCTTCATCCTTCAAAGAAAGCCAAATAAAGCAGTCTTGTCAGAGAGAAACCAGCAGTTTCATGACAACACTTTCCACAGCAAAGTGAATGAACTGAAAGCTACCATTGCACAACCAACCAGCCATTGACGTGTTCCATCTCTCAAAACTAACACCTAACTTGCACGACGAGTCTATCTATATATACACTACACAGTCCATGCATATATATATATACACATGCACGACGCATAGACTGGCCCCCAATGCATATATCGATGATCATCTCACATGGCCGAAACACAGCTTTGTTTGGGCTCGTTTAACCGCATCACATGTGTGCGCATATGCAACATCGGTCGATCGGTTAGTTAGATGAGATGGCATCGACGTATGTATGTATCATTGAGCCGTCGTGATCGGAGCGGCAAATGGGCCAGAGTGCACATGCTGTCCAGGCTGATCGCAAATGGGAGCGATCGATGAGGCCAACGCATGGAGGAAATGGTCGGCCGGCCGGCGATGCGTAGCATGTCATGTCCCACTTGGAGCGTACAACGAAAGGACCTTTGCCTTTTCGATCGTCTACCTCAGCTAGCACTCATCCATTGCATATCCAAGGTTTTCAGCGGTGCCGTCCTGCCAAGAGACGATCGATATCAAAGGCCCCGGCCTTTTTGAAGCAAGATAGTTTCGCACAAAACTAACCTTTCGAAACTCGATCGAATTAATTAGGCCCCGGCCGTTTGAAACAACATAGTTTCACAACAAACCTAACCTTTCGAAACTCGTACAAAACCTTCTATGAACCTGGGTGCGTGCGTGTGTGCAGTGTAGTTATTATCGAGTTTTTTTTTAAAAAAAATCGATGTAGTTTGATATAAAATCATTTTATTTGGATCAGTGCTTCTATGCATCATCTCTTAATACAAGTTACACAAATCTTGAAGTAAGCGAAAGGATAATAAGTAATTACCATCTATCTTATTCATTCATTCCCTTAATAGCTATGCAACTTTTAAAAAGTGATGTGTAGAAGTACCTTCCTTTTAGTTACCATTTAAGTGGTTGTTTCAAATTCGAGCTAACGAACTACCGTCGAACCGAGTCTCGTAAACTTTTTCATTTGAAATAGACTCATTTCAATTTTAAACCCATTAACTATCATAATCGAAGAAATTTTGATTCAGGTGCTCTTTGGTGGGGGGGGGGGGGGGCTGTGCTTCAGCTTTGGGCCAAAAGCTCCCCCAAACACTATAGTTACAAAGCAGCTGAGAAACTAAGTCACAGCAGAAGCACTCCAAAAACTGCAGTTGCTAGGGAAGAACATTTCAATTGTGGCTTCACTTGACCACCTCCCACCTTAGTCGCTTTGCCTTCTCGACCTCTGCCACCCCGCCACGTCACCTCCCCACTTGGATGCCGCTGTACTTCGCTATGTTGCTACCTCTCCGCTCGGTTAGCCCTTAAAAGCTACAGCTGTAGCAGTCAGTTTATCAAACAGTATAACAAGAAAAGTTACAGCCGCCAGTTACAACTGCTTTACACTTCAGCAAATCAAAAACAACTTTTTAGCTCAGATGTAACTCTTTAAACAGACCCTCAAACTCTAATAGGCTTTTTTTGACAGCCCTAATACAAGTCATGGTGGAGGACATGTACGCACCGTTATGGTGGAGGACATGTACGCACCACGTGGGATGTGGCATGCACTTGGAACTGCTCCCTCATTCTCCCCAACCACAATTATCCTCCAGCTTCTTCCTCTGGCTCACCCACTTGGGCAATCTCTGGATAGCTAGGTGCATACGGCCATCTCACACGTGTCCGTGCAAGGTTAGTGCACACCCAACAATATTGGTTTGGGGAATTGGGGCAGACTATCGAGGAGAAATGATTGATCTGATTTGCTTGTCTGGTTGGTTCAAATTATAACGGCTTAGATTGATGCTTTAATATTTATATAATTCATAAAATGAAGAATAGATTTATATATAAGTTTGTAGTTTTTTTCTCATTAGTTTGTGGCTTTAGCCTCAAGCTATGTATATCCTTTTGTACGGTAGTAACTTAAATGTTAGGTTCCTTAGACTTTAGCTGTTTGTAAATCAGTGGGTTTGAGTTTGGTCGTGAAACAAAAATCAACATCATATGGCTGGAACTTTTCTGCGAAATACTTTGGCTTAAACTATGGATGTGTACGTATAAAGTTACTTCCTCAATCTATTATACTGTGTGTATGCATTATCCGGTTCTAATTCGGTAGGCTCCTCGCACACCCCGTTGAGGGGTACGGTGTACTTTTTGTCTCAATCATATTAACGTATGCCAATACTGAAACTTGCATAGTATCATTGCTCATCATAAAAAGCCTTAACGCGCAAGAATCGGCAGCCAACCAGAGAGCCACGTGTCGCCGCACCGTTTTGTGAAAAAAAACCCTCCGTTTCTTCCAAATTACAGATAGGTCCTTCGCGATTTTTTGTGAGACGAAAATATTTTTTTTCTTCGCGTTTAGGTCCCTAGCGCGGTATTTTACGGAAAAACCTCCCGTTAATTTCAAATCGCGAACAAGCCCTTTTCTAATTTTTTCGGGATAGTAAACAGTCCAAAAAATAACAACCAGATCCTCGCTTTACGAGGTCCTTTCTCCATTTTTCTCAGAAAAATGTTTTTAAACAATAAAAAACTGGAAATTTTTTTTCACACCCAAAAACCCGAAAAAATGTTTTCGTCACAAAAAACGCAGATTTGTCGAAGGTTTATAGCAACTTATGTATTTGCCAACGGGTCATAAACGCGAAGTTTTTTTAAAAATGTGGATTCGTCTCAAGATTTATAGCGATTCGTGGATTCGCCGTGGTCCTAACGACCCATTTTTTTAACACGCAACAAAAAACCCGGAAAAATGTTTCGTCACCCAAAAAATGGAAAAAATGTTTTCGTCACAAAAAAACATAGATTCATCAAGGTTTATAGCAACTTATGGATTTGCCAACGGGTCATAGCCATGATTTTTTTTAAAAAATGTAGATTCGTCTCAAGATTTATAGCGACCCATAGATTCGCGGTGGCCCTAACGACCCATTTTTTTAACAAGCGCAACCAAAAAATCGAAAAAATATTTTCGTCACACAAAAACCGGAAAAATGTTTTCGTCACAAAAACACACACAGATTCATCAAGATTTTTAGCCCTTTTCCTCTAGGCTATTTTTCACGGCGGGTGGTTTTATGAACATGTATTATTGCTCGCTGAACACGTAGAGTATTAGGCTCGACAAAAGAAGGTTATCATCTCTAATATTTTTTTCCTTTTTTCTCTAGGCTATTTTTGACCGGTGGGTGGTTTTGCGAAAATAAAAAATTATTATTTTTCCGAGCGCATCCTATCAAAATTCAACCGGCGCAGCGTAGCGCGCTTATCTACCTAGTATATACAATGTATAGAGCCATGCATGAATTGAAAAAATAACAAAAACTAATTTAATCCCTTTTCGAATTATTTTTGTTGACGGTACGTGCAAGTACATGTGTTGCTCAATTATTCCGGCTCTGCTTTTGTAACCTCCCGAAAATTATGGCTCAAAGCGCCACGCGACCATGTGATCGTGACGCAAATTGCAATGATGCATAATTTCTAGGTAATTGATTACTGAAATGCACACGGAGGAAAAAGGTAGCAGCATGATGGATTATAGTTAATCTAAAATGTTAGAGGTGACTCAAATATCCTGTAGGACCAAAAAGACGATTAGAGGGAGGTGAATAGGAGCCAAATAAAATTTTCTTCCTAAAAATCGAACCACCAAGAGAACAGATTTAATAATTGTACATTCCAAATATGGTCGGATGAACAGCTCTCCTCCCTCCAGACCAAAAGGTCAAATGAACAGTGTTCAGATAAACAATGATGATTTCCTCTCTAAAGACTCAGGGGCAGAGCTTATATAAGTACAAGGAAAACCAAAAATCCTCTCTAAAGACTCAGGGGTGAGGCATTCCTTCACCTATCTATTTATAGCCTAACCTGAGTAACCTCCACCCTTTGATGACTTCCTTCTTCCATAAGTAGTCTTATCAAGAACTAGGATTAACTCACTCAACCATACATGGGCTGACCTAAAACTCAACAACATAACGGTTTTGATACACACCTCTCAAGGCACCACTAACTTAATCACTACTCCACCCACGAACCTGTGATCCAACGATCCTTCTTCGTTTGAGTAGGGCTTAAGTTAGCATATGCACCATCCTCTTGTCTTCTCGGCTTCCAGCTACTCCCTGGTCTCAGTCATCTTTGGTGACACCTTTACTGTCTGGATCTCAGCTCTCTCAGTCTAGTCTCGATCTCCTCCGCCTCACTATGACCTACCTTTGAAATCCCGCAATCATCATAAACATAGAAAACACATCACATAGTAATGTCTAATAACAAATGCAATCAAATCAACACATAGTCAGAATGATACACGATTTATCTTGACTAGTTTACAATTTTTCCTAACCAGTTCACAAACTGTCCCGATCAGTTCACAACCAGTTTACAGACTGTCCCAACCAGCCCCACCAGTTTACAAACCATTCAAATCAAACTCAAACTTGTGCACTACAAACTCAAATACAGTTAATTATTCATCATAAATATGGGTAGATCTACACATAGTCTTTCATATCCTAACAAATATGATTTTATTTATAGTTTGTTAGGAATCCAATCTTCAACAATCCAGACTATTTTGGCTATATAAGTCACACCCATGTGCATATAAATTTAAACCATTACAGTGAATTGTTTCAAGTAGTTTTTTCCACATTAAATCTTGTCTCCAATTATTTTGTTATGCTTCTAGACCTAACGCAAAATATACGCGTACAGCCCAATGAGCGATCGACAGATTCGTCTTCCATTATCCAAATTATTACAACTATAATGCATGAATAGAAAATGTCTTTTTCTAAATCATATTTCCAGGTGTTAGTTGGAAGCTATGGCTATCTACGGGTGCAGCACTAGCTTGTCACCCGCTAGATTATCTGAAAAAAAAATTGTCACCTGCAAGATCTTGCAAACTTGTGACAGCTGAAAAAAGTATTTATGTCAGGTTAGCTTGGATGCAATTGCAGGGCAGGTTGCTTACTTCAGCAGCTTGCGTTGTTCATATGTGTCGGCACACCTACTACTGACAGGGCGAGATGGTTAGTAATTAATCACTAATTAACAATTGCTGTCAAAATCAGAGGGGATCTCGTGTTAAAGAACAAAGGTTATTCTGTAATTGGTTGGCGCCCTTCCTGCAGAAGTTGAGATCACTGATTGGAGTCTAGAACTAGAAGTAGTAGATGTGGTCTAAAAAAACGAGTAGTAGGACTGTAGGAGATGTGCAATGGCAGCCGTTTCGTTTCTTTCTTTTAAGGAATACGCAATGATGCGTCACTAGTAGCTAAAGATAAAATAGAGCAACATTTTTTGGAGAAATTTAATTGTAGCTAGCAATAGCATCACTCCTAACGCTATGTTATGCATTTTTTTTCTTTGTGTTAAACAAACGACGCGCAAAACATATGAAGAAAATCAAATAAAAAACAACAAGAGACACATATTTAACATAAAAAACCCTTGCGGGAAAAAACCACTAGTGCCGGTCGGCAAATCTTCACTATTTTCTAGAGAGTTACAAAGGCAGAGAACAAATCGCCCCGCGCGGCTTACAAGAAGGTATATATGAATGGTGGCGACCTAAATCAAACTCGGAAATCAGTCCATAACGAATATATAGATGGTGGCGACGGGCCTCCGCTGCATTCCGGCAGAAGTTGACCTTCTCTTTTTAATTTGGATCATAAATTAACAAACTCCATCTTGAAACAAATTTCATCTTATAGCATAATCAATGTAGACATCTTCCTTAAAACAACAAAGAAAAAACCGCCGGCACCAAAAGCCACTAGGGCTTAAACAGTAACACCAACTAAGCTTGAGCAAAGCTCAAATTTAGTAATAGGAACTGGCTTTTTCATCATATCAGCAGGATTATCATGAATATTGATCTTGCATATCATAATGTTACCTTGAGCAATAACATCAGGAACATAATGGTACCTGACATCAATGTGCTTTGTTCTCTCATAAAACATCTGATTCTTTGTAAGGTATATAGCACTTTGGCTATCACAGAATAAAGTAATGCAAGATGTAACTCCATAAAGCTCAACATACAAACATCTTAATCAAGTAGCTTCTTTACATGTTTCAGAGATAGCCATCTATTCAGCCTCTGTCGTAAACAAGGCCACAGTAGCTTGCAAAGACGTCTTTCAACTGACAACACATCCACCAATGGTGAAAACATAACCTGTGAGAGACCTTCTTTTATCCAGGTCGCCGGTATAATCAGAATCTACATATCCAATGAGTCCATCCCCAGTCTTTCCAAACTGCAAGCAAGTATTAGAAATACCACGGATATACCTAAAAATCCATTGAACGGCCCTCCAATGTTCTTTACCAGGATTAGCCATGTATCTACTAACAACACTCATAGCATGCGACAAATCAGGACGAGAGCAGACCATGGCATACATAAGTGAACCAACAGCACTGGAATATGGAACTCTAGACATATACTCAACATCATCATCAGAATCTGGACATTGAAAAGCAGATAATCTGAAATGAGTAGCTAAGGGAGTACTCACATGTTTCGCCTCATGCATATTGAAGCGACAAAGGACCTTCTCAATATAACTTTGTTGGCTAAGATACAACAAGCCAGATTTTCTATCCCTGATGATTTCCATATCAAGGATTTTCTTTGCTACACCTAGATCCTTCATCTCAAACTCATTACTTAATTGTGCCTTTAAAGTAGCTATCTCAGACTTGCTCTTAGCAGCGATCAACATATCATCAACATAAAGTAGCAAATATATATATGATCCATCAACAAATTTAATGTAAATACAACTATCAAATCCAGACCTCTTAAAGCTGTGTGAGAGCATAAACGAATCAAACCTTTTATACCATTGTCTCGGAGATGGCTTCAGACCATAAAGAGCGTTCTTCAATTTGCAAACTAAGTTTTCTTTACCGGAAACAATGAAGCTCTCAGGTTGATCCATATAGATATCTTCCTCTAATTCCCCATGTAAGAATGCAGTTTTCACATCTAGTTGCTCAAGATCAAGGTCATTCATAGCAACAATATTAAAGAAAGTATATATTGAATTATGCTTTACAACTGGGGAGAAAACATCATTAAAATCAATACCTGGGATCTGACTGAAGCTTTTAACAACTAATCTTGACTTGAACCGTATAGGTTCAGTAGGAGACACCCCTTCATTTCTTTTGAAGATCTATTTGCAGCGAATGGTCTTCTTCTCTTTAGGCAAATGAACTAATTCCCAAGTGCCATTTTTCTAAAGTGACTCTATCTCATCATGCATTGCGGACATCCAGTTGCTGTGATCACTAGAAATAATTGCTTCAGTGTAAGTTGAAGGATCTGCATTACTTTCAATCTCCTCTGCACAACTCAAAGCATAACCAATGAAATTGCATTTTTCAACGAACCAGGAAGGCCGAACAATGTTTCTCCTTGGTCTATCAACTGCAATGGACCACTGTGGAGGCTGCACAACTGGAAAAAAATGCTCAGTAACAGGTAAGTCAATAGCAGAAGGTAAAGTTTCAATAACTTGTTCATCTGGATCAATAGCAACATCAATGTCTGGTGTGTTATCAGCATCAACCAAATGCTCCATCTGCACACTTATTTTATCTTGTCCCTTATCAGAAGCATTTGACGATAAAACCTCATGAAACATAGCAAATTCATTGAATACAACGTTTCTACTAATCAAAATCTTTTTTGTTTCAGGATTCCATAACTTATAGCCTTTAACACCAGAAGCATAACCAAGAAATATACACTTAAAAGCTCTAGGCTCCAGTTTTCTATTATCTATGTGTGCATATGCAGTACAACTGAAAACTCTCAATTATGAATATTCAGCAGGTAACCCAGACCATGCCTCAATTGGAGTTTTCTTATCAATGGTTGTAGAGGGTGAACGGTTAATCAAATAACATGCCATGGAAGCTGCCTCAGCCCAAAAACGCTTGCCTAAACCTGAATTGGACAGCATGTAACGAGCCTTTGAAATAATGGTCCTGTTCATGCACTCAACGACACCATTCTGCTAAGGAGTGTGCGGGACGGGTTAGTGCACATATGATATGAGCAGGCATAATCTAATACCCATTCAGCATCCATAGAGACACATCCAGCAAAAGCAATAAGAACCTCACCATCAGAACTACCATCAGAAGCAATGGAGGCCTTACCATCGTCAACAGATCATACTGGGTACCTCTCCACAAGACAAAAGCGATAACGCGGCGGTCAAACATGACAGACCCACGTGGCGCCCGGCGGCGGTGGGCGGAGACGCTCGCCGCCAGCGATCATCCACGGGCGCCCGGCGAGCAGTGGGCGAAGCACGCCCGCCGCCCGACGATCACCCACGTGGCGCCCGGCGAGCAGTGGGCGAAAGCACGCCCGCCGCCAATGGTCGACCCACGCCGCACCGGCGAGTGTGGGCGAAAGCACGCCGCCGCCCGACGGTCGACCCACGTGGCGCCCGGCGAAAGGTGGCGAAGCACGCTCGCCGCCGTGATCGAGCCCACGTGGCGCCCGGCGAAAGCAGTGGGCGAAAGCACGCCGCCGTTCGGCTGGTCACCCACGTGGCGCCCGGCGGCGGTGGGCGAGCACGCTCGCCGCCGGGTGGTCGACCCACGTGGCGCCCGGTGGCGGGTGGGTGTAGGGTCGAGGATGCGCCTAGAGGGGGGTGAATAGGCGTTTACAAAATTCGATCGCTCACTAAACAATCGCCTAATTCAACCCCTAAATCAAAACCTAATTAATTTATATGCGGAAGCGATAATCTAGGTTTTCACAATTAAAGCCTAAATAAACTAGGCTCACTATGTGCACTAACTAAATTATGTCTCTAAGCTAGAATTGCTAAATTGAACTAATCAATAATACTAAGCAATTCTACAATCAAGCAATCATGAATATATCAACAATGTAAATACTTGAATGTAAATGAGACAAGAGACAAACGCGTTTTTCCGTGGTGTTCGGAGACTTGCCGGTCTCCCTAGTCCACGTTGAGGCAAGCCCGACGACTCGGACCGGCCCCGCTCGAGCACCGCCTCTTTCCACTAGTCGTGGTTTTTCACGCTCGCTGTGAGGCTCAACCCGAACCTTCACAAACTTGCCGGGCTTCTCACACCTTGAGAGCTCCTCGCAAGACGACGCCTATGCTTGTCTAGGAGTCGGCAACCTCCAAGAGCAATAAGCCGCTCCTCCGCTTGAACCTCACCTGGCACAACGAATCGCTCATGGTGATCACCAAGTGCAACACATGCACAAGGATCCCCTCAAGTGCAACACATGCACAAGAGGCTCACAATCCACTCACTAATTGCAACAAAAGCAATTAGCCTCACTCTTGAGCTCAAAAACAAATTGGAGAAGAGCAACACATGCACTTCACTCCCACAACCTCAAAACACAGCAACAATAACATCAACAACCAGCCCCAACCCCCCAAGGGGGTATTTATAGCCTCCACCAAAGAAACTAGCCGTTTGGAAATGAAGCAGGCGACAATGCAAAAAATCCGGTCGGACCGGGCCTCGGCCGGTCCGACCGGCCCTCACATCCAACGGTCGGAAAAACGACCGTTGAGAGGCCGGTAGCACCGCATAGCCTCCGGTCCGACCGCCAGTTCAACGCCAGCAAGAAAACGAAAGCAACGCGTTCTGGAAATTACATGCCGCACGGGGGGCGGTCCGACCGACCGGCCGGTCCGACCGCCAAACATGCCAACCAAAACCTAACTCGGTTGCACCGTGAGGAGGCCCGGTCCAATCACGCTGCAGGCGGTCCCGCCACCAAGATGCATCTACGGCAGCCGCCACTTCTAGGGTCGGTCCGATCGACCAGCCGGTCCGACGCCTTGCTTTGGCCGGTCCGACCGCCACCACCTCGAGTGACACCGCCTACCCATTTCTTCCCAAACAATTCTCCAAAATCCAAATCCTATTCCTTGAGCCAGAAGATGATCAACACATGATCATTTATCCCGCAAAACATATTTGCACCAATTCAAATCATGCTCAAGGAATTTAACCCAAATTGCGAAAACACATTTCTAATCGACTCAAAAACTATTCGCAATTAGTATTAAGCGAATCAAACTCGAAGTTTATGAGATTAATCCCCTAGCCATGTGAAGGTCAACACAAGACCGGTCAACTTGCCAACACCGTTGCAAGCCCCACTCACATGCTCTCGGGATTCAGGACTCATAAACCTCAGTCTATTCGCACAACGAACTTGCAAATAACACGATAAACACCATTTCATGCTTGAGCACTACTCTTTGCAACACATGCAAAAGTCTAGCTCCAAGCAACACCAAATCAGGATGCATGAACTCTCTAATTGCAACACATGCAATTCTCTAGTTCCATGCAATCACCAAATCAAACTTAACACCAAAACCAATTCAACATGTATGAGCACTCTACTACGAACGCATGCAAGCCTCTAGCTCCATACAAACACACAAACATCAAATCATACTTGAGCTCTCCTTTTGCAACACATGCAAAACTTAGCTCCAAGCAAACTCACGGTTTTAGAAAGATTTATTTTGAACCAAAACGTGAAGCTTCAACTAATGCAACACATGCAAAAGTGAACTCCACGAAGAGCCAACGATTAGCTTATCCTATTTGCAACACATGCAAATCAAAGCATTATCTGAAAACCAAATGCATATACTCTTTCATCTTTGCAACACATGCAAATCCGAGCATAATGCAAAACAACCAAGCATAAGTCTTAACACATTCGCAACACATGCCAAATGGTTAACCCATATGCAAAAACCAAATCAACATAAGATTTGAGCTTTGAGTGAACGCGGATTGAGATCACCAACACATGATGAAGCTCAAGCGAAAGAGGCAACCCCTCTTAATAGAACGGCGGTAAAACCTTAGACACAAAGACTACAAAAGTCCTTAGCCTATCTACTTATACCTTCGCCGCCACGCGCAAGCAATCCCCTTTGGGGTCTTTAAGATCATCACTTGATACTCCCCCGGGATCATCACTCTTCTTTTCTTCGGGATACATCCTTGACGTCCATCAACTCTTGATGCCATCCAAGTCCCGTTCTCATCCATCTTTGGACCTAACTCAATCACAACTCATAAAATTGTTAGTCCAAGATGCATGGTTGTCTCAATCATCTCTTGCACTCCATTAACACATAATGGATGCCTTTAGATCAATTGAGCACAACCCTAAATCACTTGAAATGATTTATGTATGTCTTAAGTACAATAATGCAACTCATGCCTTATTATACTTAAGAACTATTCATTTGTCCTTTCTTAATCACGAAACACCATCAACACATGATGAAGTGTTCTCTAATGATTAACACGACAAATGAACTCAATTTAAATCATCATTTAAATTGATTCTTCAAGTTAGGTGTGAACTCCCTAAATATGTGCATCCATGTAATATATGGATTGGGAAACATGATACACATTTTGTGGTTAATATAACGGGATATTCATACTTTAACTTGACTCCAAAGTATGCAACTAATATTAAGATGAATATGCAAACATACCTTGGGTTTTCCATTTTTCAATGCGATGAGACTAAACAAAGATATTCTAAATAAACATGTTAGTCTCGATATAAGATATGTCATTAAAAACAATATCGCATTAGGGGATAAACTCAATATTGGATTTGTCATTAACACAAGATTAGATTTGTCATTAACACCAAAACCATGACTAATGAAGGTTGAACTTACAATCTCCCCCTTTTTGGTGATTAATGACAAATCCAAGCTTAATGAGCACATTTGGATTAAAACTAACATGATGAGAGAATTTAAACTATTTGAACACATATGCATATTTTAAACAATGTAAGCATTGACAATTTAGAATGCATATGAGAATTAATTCTCCCCCTTAATCATATTAAGCTCCCTTTTTTTTTAAACCAAATGACATTAAGCTTCCTAATTCTCCCCCTTTTGGCATTAAGCACCAAAAATAGAAAAACTAAAAGATTAATCTTGAAAAACATTCTCCCCCTTTTTGGTATTTAACTTAAGAAATAATTTTCCCTTTGTATTTCATTATTCTCCCCCTTTTTACTTTAATCATTCCTTTTTAATGAAGGTCATCTAAGAATTAGAGTGCATACTTATGACCTTGGAAGTGAATTAGATTTTAGATACCAATTGAAAAAGATAGGCAATAAAATCCCAAATGAAAAGGATATACAAGGAATGAAACAAGTTTTCATTTGAAATATGGCCTGATACCAAAAGAAGAAAACTCGAAAAGAGACCATATTCGGGATTTTGAATACCATTTTGAAGGAAGAATAAGCTTTTGCAATTATGGATACCACTTGTAAAGATAAGCACTTTGCAAATATGGATACCACTTGTAAATACAAATAAGCATGAAAAGCAAAGAAGAATTATCGACGGGTTATTTGAAACACATTCAAATAACTCACTCCTCATTTTATTAGGCTTTACAAATTTTCAATATGATTCTCTTGAAGAATCCAACAATTTGCCTAAACGGATTAACGAGGAACCCAAAAGAATAAATACCACTTGAGACAATAGATACCACTTGTAAAAATAATCTCAAGGGTTTTGCTTGAAGATCCAAGAGAATTGAGCATTTGCAAGTTTTGATTGAAGAACAATGCTCAACATGAGATTTTCCTCTTTTATGTATTTCAACACATAAAGAATCTCACACAGAGAATTCTTAAGCGGTTGAACTTACAATGCAAGCTTGCGAGGAAAAATCTTAATCAAGAAGGTTGGGTATCGAAGTAATGCTACAAAGAGGTAATGAAGTACCACTTGTAGGAAATAATTGAATTTAATGATACCACTTAAAAGAGAATTCAAGTACACAAGGATATCACATGAGAAAAGAACAATGAAGTCCTTGATACCACTTGGAGAAAAGAATCTTAATTATACCACTTGTGAGCATATGAGATAAATAAAGGCTCGATTTTGATACCACTTAGAATCAACTCACACAGAATTGATACCACTTGAAAGATTAATCGATAAGATCGATGGGTATCAGAGCAATATAATCAGAGCAACATATACTCACGGGTATTAAACACTCAAGAAGAATCAATAAAATCACAGAGATTTAGTATCAGAGCAAAATAAAGATATGAATTCACTTGGAAGCATATAAGTGCCCAAAACTTGATATGAATAAACTCCCCAAGATATTCAACAAGTGAATTATGGAGTTATTTGCATTTGAATTGCACAAGTTTTGTCTTTTCAAAAGATCAAGTGAATATCACCCTTTAAATTAATTAAATGCTCTTAAACTGATACTATTTGAAAACTTGATCAAATGAATTTTAAAACTTTTAAAATTTTTCACAAATGAACTTTGGGATAGTAAGAAACTTTTCCAAAAGGAATTTTTGAAAAAGGAATTACCAATCAAAAGATATTCAAGAGCAAACCTCGAGAAAATTCTGAAAAAATCAGAATTGCCTGTGCCATGGCCGGTCCAACCGGCTTGGGCCCGGTCCAACCGGCCCTAGGGGCGGTCCAACCGCAAGAGGGTCGGTCCAACCGGCCCTGACAGGCTGAAAACCCGACTTTTTGTAAATTTTGTCAAAAAGATTCAAATGAAGTCCAAAAAAATTTGAAATTTTGCAGAGATGAACTTTGGACTAATTAGAAGGTTTTGCAAAAAGAATTTTCTCAAAATCACTTTTATTTTGAAAGATATGGCAATTTGCGTTTTGAGGCAAAAACGAAACTTGATTTTCACGAAAAGCCTCAAAATGCACTTCGGTTTGGATTTCATTACAATTCCTTTTCCATGGCTTAGATAGGTGTATCAAGATTGTTTATAGCCAAGATTTATGATGAAACCCAACTCGAATGCCAACATTTGAGCTATATGTCTAAATAGGCCATTTTGGATCAAATCAAATCGTTTTGAGCTAAATTTTATTTCAACATATAGTTTTTCATTTTGAAAGCTTGTAAAACATTTGAAATACTTAGTAGAATATTTTTTTTGTCAAAGCTTTTTATAAATTTGGGCCTTTTAAAATTGAATTTTGACTTTTGACCTAATTAGTCCAATTCGAAGAAGCAATAAGCGAACAAGTCAAAATTCAAATAACACAAGAATTCAAATTGAGCATGGGGTAAGATATATGGATTTGAATTTTGTGTATGAGTTTAAATTACCATTTTGAATCACAATTCTACACAAGAATTGATCCAAATAGAGAAACTCACTAAGTGCAATAATATGACCATTACGGGTCAAGTATAGTTTTCCGGCGAGTTTTAAAATCAAATATTTTTTGCTAGGTTGGTCGTTTGAAAATCTTTTGAACACGAAAATTATTAAGAATGACCAACTCTAGAATTTTCATTTTGGAATTACTTTCAAAATCTTTTTACTTTTATTTCTATGAAAATTGTAAGTTTAAATCCAAAACAAGATACTAGTAACTAGCTTTTGGAGTTAAAACTCATTTTCTTTTCAAAATAGATTTTTGTGAAACCAAAACCTTTGAAAAACATTTCAAGAACATTTGTATACATTTTTCAATTAGTTTTTCACAAGTTTACTAATAGTATACAAAGATTTGACTTTTGGCTAAATGGTTGATTTTGAAAATATATATATATGCACTTATTGTTAATATGGGCACACGTAGGGATGTGGTACACATGAATATGAATTAACACTCCCCCTAAATGTGCCACTACATAACTTGCTCAAGATTTACAATTAAGAGAATAGATAAGAGGCGAGAGCAAGTGGCCATAACAAGTAATCTAAATTGATATTCATTAATATTGCATTATAACCTACACAAGGCTATAAGTTTAAATAATAATCAATTTAAATACTTGTTACCCGAGATGGCATTGGCTCATGATGGACTTGATAATTTTCTTGCTTGACACCACTTGTAGACGAATGTAATCCTTCTCCTCTTGATGTGCAAGCGTCCAATCCATCTCTTTATTGCCTAAAATTCTTTTATGCGGTTTTGGTACCCAATCCTTGTTGGGTCCGACAATGTTAGTCATAATTGATTTAGGAACCCAAATGGTCCTAATTTTAGCATTTTTAAATTGACTAACATTACTAGAAATAGTTTTGTGAGAATTATTCCTCCTAGGCAAATAATTGACATTTTTATGAATTGGCTTAGGAGGGCAATGATACTTTGCAAAATTATTTCTAGTTTGATCTCTTCTAAGCATGTGATTATTGAAATTATACATTGGCTTAGAGGATCTAGCATTTCTAGCAAATGTTTTGCTATAATTATTTTTCCTAAGCATATGATCATCATGATTTTTCTTATTCTTAGGAAATCTAGCATTTTGAGCAAACACATTTCTAGAATTACTCTTCCTATGCAAATGAATATCATTTTAGCGGGCATAGGGACTTGACAAGCTTGGCAAACACATTGCCATTCTTGTCCTTCCTAAGCAAATAATTTTCATTTACACGAATAGGCTTAGGAGTTATACCTTTGGGACAATCCTCATCAAAGTGTCCTTTTCCGACAATTGAAGCACGTTACGCCGTTTGGTCCTCTCTTGACCTTCTTGTTGTGCTCAACGCCGGTTTGCCTCATGGTTGATGTTGTGGCCTTGTTATCCACTTGATTAGGGCACATAGAGGCGAGGTGGCCCTTCTTGTTGCAAGCAAAACACTTGATGGTCTTCGAGTGACGCGCGTTGTGCCTCGTCTTGCTATTCTCCCTCTTGGAGTTGTAGCCGAGTCCTCGCTTGTCTTGAGGCGCCCTTGGCTTGCTCAAGATTTCGTCGAGGAGGGCTTTTCCTTTAACGCATCTCTTCAAGTCATTTTCCAACTTCATGACTTGAGCCTTGAGCTTATTGTTTTCCTCTACAAGGTTAGCCTCACAAGACATAGAGGAAATAATAGCGATAGAATTTGAATTGGAGCTACAAGGCAAATCATCGCTAGAAGTGGATATGCATTTATTTGATGAATTGTTTGTGATAGGAATTGAGTGAGGCAATTCATCAACTAAATTACATTGAATGCCCATATCCATACTAGCTTTAGTGAATTCCTTGAAAAGGATTTTCTCATGATTTTCTTTTAGAACATTATACTCATTTTGAAGTGAATCATGTTCTAACTTCAAAACTTTGTATTTCTTTTTCTCCTTTCCAAGAAATTCATTGAGCTCCTCTAATAAATTCATAAGATCATCATATGAGGGCTCACCTTCATCATCACTTACCTCATTCTTACCTTTCGCCATAAAGCAACGAATTTTTGATGGAATTGAAAAATCGTCGTCGCTTGAGGCGGAGGTTGAGGTTGACGGAGTTGTCGGTTCATCAATTGATGTAGACGTTGAATGATCATCAACCGACACTTCCTCATCCTCATTGCAATCCTCAATTGTTGTGGATGATTCAAATTTATCTTGAAGTTTGATCCACATTTCATGAGCGCTTGAGAGGTTGCATATGAGATTAAATATTTCTACGCTCACAACACTAAATAAGGCGTTAGTAGCTTGAGCGTCGAGATGTAGACATTTCTCCTCTCCTTTAGTTGGAGCAATATCATTTATTGGAGAAGAAATGCCGACATCTACGATCCACCAAATTTGTGGGCTCATGGATTTAAAATAATCAATCATAAATAATTTCCATTGAGCATAATTTGATTCATTTAGCATGAGTGGATCGTGAGAGTGCACTAAACCTCTAGTTGCCATCCTTTTTACTCTCTAGACGGTTAAGCCTAAAATGAGAGTGACCGTGGCTCTGATACCACTTGTAGGGTCGAGGATGCGCCTAGAGGGGGGGTGAATAGGCGTTTTACAAAATTCGATCGCTCACTAAACAATCGCTCTAATTCAACCCCTAAATCAAAACCTAATTAATTTATATGCGGAAGCGATAATCTAGGTTTTCACAATTAAAGCCTAAATAAACTAGGCTCACTATGTGCACTAACTAAATTATGTCTCTAAGCTAGAATTGCTAAATTGAACTAATCAATAATACTAAGCAATTCTACAATCAAGCAATCATGAATATATCAACAATGTAAATACTTGAATGTAAATGAGACAAGAGACAAAACGTTTTTCCGTGGTGTTCGGAGACTTGGGTCTCCCTAGTCCACGTTGAGGCAAGCCCGACGACTCGGACCGGCCCCGCCGAGCACCGCCTCTTTCCACTAGTCGTGGTTTTTCACGCTCGCGCGTAGGCTCAACCCGAACCTTCACAAACTTGCCGGGGCTTCTCACACCTTGAGAGCTCTCGCGCACGACGCCTATGCCGTCTAGGAGTCGGCAACCTCCAAGAGCAATAAGCCGCTCCTCCGCTTGAACCTCACCGGGCACAACGAATGCGCTCCGCGGTGATCACCAAGTGCAACACATGCACAAGGATCCCCTCAAGTGCAACACATGCACAAGAGGCTCACAATCCACTCACTAATTGCAACAAATGCAATTAGCCTCACTCTTGAGCTCAAAAACAAATTGGAGAAGAGCAACACATGCACTTCACTCCCACAACCTCAAAACACAGAACAATAACATCAACAACCAGCCCCAACCCCCAAGGGGTATTTATAACCTCCACCAAAGAAACTAGCCGTTTGGGGTCAAACGGCAGAAAAAAGAAAATCCGGTCGGACCGGCCTCGGCCGGTCCGCCGACCGCCCTCACATCCAATGGTCGAAAACGATCGCTGAGAGGCTTGATAGCACCGCATAGCCTCCGTCCGACCGCCACTCAACGCCAAAGAAGAAAACGAAGCAACGCGTTCGAAATTACATGCCGCGACGGGCGGTCCGACGGTACGGCCGGTCCGACGGACCGGCCGTCCGACCGCCCAAACATGCCAACTAAAACCTAACTCCGGTTGCACCGTGAGGAGGTCAGTCCAATCATGCCGTCTTGGTCCCGCCACCAAGATGCTGCTACGGCGCCGCCTTTAGGGTCGGTCCGATTGGACCAGCGGTCCGACCGCCCATCATTGGCGGTCCCGACCGCCACCACCTCAGTGACACCGCCTGCCTCCATTTCTTCCCAAACAATTCTCCAAAAATCCAAATCCTATTCCTTGAGCCGTAAAGATGATCAACACATGATCATTTATCCGTGCAAAACATATTTGCACCAATTCAAATCATGCTCAAGGAATTTAACCCAAATTGCGAAAACACATTTCGCAATCGACTCAAAAACTATTCGCAATTCGTATTAAGCGAATCAAACTCGAAGTTTATGAGATTAATCCCCTAGCCATGTGAAGGTCAACACAAGACCCGGTCAACTTGCCAACACCGTTGCAAGCCCCACTCACATGCTCTCGGGATTAGGACTCATAAACCTCGGTCTATTCGCGCAACTGAACTTGCAAATAACACGATAAACACCATTTCATGCTTGAGCACTACTCTTTGCAACACATGCAAAAGTCTAGCTCCAAGCAACACCAAATCAGGATGCATGAACTCTCTAATTGCAACACATGCAATTCTCTAGTTCCATGCAATCACCAAATCAACCTTAACACCAAAAACCAATTCAACATGTATGAGCACTCTACTCGCAACGCATGCAAGCCTCTAGCTCCATACAAACACACAAACATCAAATCATACTTGAGCTCTCTCCTTTTGCAACACATGCAAAACTTAGCTCCAAGCAAACTCACGGTTTTTAGAAAGATTTATTTCGAACCAAAACGTGAAGCTTCAACTAATGCAACACATGCAAAAGTGAACTCCACGCAAGAGCCAACGCATTAGCTTATCCTATTTGCAACACATGCAAATCAAAGCATTATGCGAAAACCAAATGCATATACTCTTTCATCTTTGCAACACATGCAAATCCGAGCATAATGCAAAACAACCAAGCATAAGTCTTAACACATTCGCAACACATGCCAAATGGTTAACCCATATGCAAAAACCAAATCAACATAAGATTTGAGCTTTGAGTGAACGCGGATTGAGATCACCAACACATGATGAAGCTCAAGCGAAAGAGGCAACCCCTCTTAATAGAACGGCGGTAAAACCTTAGACACAAAGACTACAAAAGTCCTTAGCCTATCTACTTATACCTTCGCCGCCACGCGCAAGCAATCCCCTTTGGGGTCTTTAAGATCATCACTTGATACTCCCCCGGGATCATCACTCTTCTTTTCTTCGGGATACATCCTTGACGTCCATCAACTCTTGATGCCATCCAAGTCCCGTTCTCATCCATCTTTGGACCTAACTCAATCACAACTCATAAAATTGTTAGTCCAAGATGCATGGTTGTCTCAATCATCTCTTGCACTCCATTAACACATAATGGATGCCTTTAGATCAATTGAGCACAACCCTAAATCACTTGAAATGATTTATGTATGTCTTAAGTACAATAATGCAACTCATGCCTTATTATACTTAAGAACTATTCATTTGTCCTTTCTTAATCACGAAACACCATCAACACATGATGAAGTGTTCTCTAATGATTAACACGACAAATGAACTCAATTTAAATCATCATTTAAATTGATTCTTCAAGTTAGGGTGTGAACTCCCCCTAAATATGTGCATCCATGTAATATATGGATTGGGAAACATGATACACATTTTGTGGTTAATATAACGGGGATATTCATACTTTAACTTGACTCCAAAGTATGCAACTAATATTAAGATGAATATGCAAACATACCTTGGGTTTTCCATTTTTCAATGCGATGAGACTAAACAAAGATATTCTAAATAAACATGTTAGTCTCGATATAAGATATGTCATTAAAAACAATATCGCATTAGGGGATAAACTCAATATTGGATTTGTCATTAACACAAGATTAGATTTGTCATTAACACCAAAACCATGACTAATGAAGGTTGAACTTACAGTGGGCGTGCACGCCCTGCTCACCCCGCCGCAAGACAAAAAGGTGGTGCGAGGTGGCTTCACCTCGAAGGCTCCTTCCCTGTCGTCATTGCTTCGGGCGGCGGGACAAGCGTGTCGACACATCAAGCGCAAGGATTTACGCTACAAGCCCATTCCTCGACGCCTCTCACCAACCCGTCAAGAAGGGGTCACATCCCGGCGGACCAGCGGCCATGCGTCGGTATTTAATGAATTTGGAGGAACGGGACAGCACGGGAAGGGATAATAAATGTATGAAGATAAGCATGATGACCCTCCTTGGTACCTGCCCCGGCTGGCCTGGCCTATATAAGGGCCCTCGGGTGCATGGGGAAAAGGAGGTCGAAGGTTGAGGAGAACAAGCAAGAGTATCGCAGTAGAGCCTAAGGAGGAACTTGTAATTCCCAAGCTTTGTACTGTGCCGGTTTCCAAACACTCTCCAGAAACAATCTAGCAGGAAGTAAGGCTATTACCCAAGGCAAAGGGGGCCTGAACCTGGGTAAAAATCTCTGTGTCGTTCCCCGTTCTTAGTCGCCGAAGCTCGTCGCGGGGGAGTTCCTAGGGTTTCCCCTCGCTAGGTTTAGCCCGCCAAGACGCCTCCTTCCGAACAAAATCCGGTCTCAGACTCGGGCTGTCGGCGGAATACGCCGATAGGCGCCAGTAGGGGCTAGTGGTTGGCTTCTCCACCGGATCCCGCGAACTTTGGTGTTCTTTGTTCGTGGGCGACGATCCGAAGATGGCGGATCCTCTCGCATTAGAATGTCGCGGGCGAAGCGACGACCAAGGCGCCTCCGGCCATCACGGCCGAGGGACCGTCTCACCCGCCCAGAGTGGCGCATTGCTCCGTGGAAGCCGGGAGCAGCCCCGGCGTCGCAGTCGGCCATGGAGGCGCCACCGCCGTAACTTGCACGCCGTTCGTTTCTTCGACCACCCCACGGTGGAGTTCGCGGGGACTCCTCGCCACTCAGAGCTGCGAAGCATTCTTGGCCTCGTGGATGCGCCCAACTCGGTAGGGCTCCCGACGGTCCAGCATCGAACGATCTTGGCGCTTAAGGCGATGTGGCGCTCGAGGCTCGCAGCCGCCTAACGAGAAACGCCCGCAGGGGGCCGGGTCAAGGAAAGGGCGCGCGCAACCCCGGTCCCGGTTCCTCGAGGAACCGTGGGGACCTCCGCTCTCATCTGGACGAGAGCCACCGGCGGCGTGGCGATGACCTCATGATCGCTTTCTCTGCGCCACCCGGACCAAGAACGCTGCCACGGTAAGCAGGTAGCATCTGACAATGAGAGTCCCCCCCGTGGCTCTCATTCTCGGGCCAAGGAGGAGGTTCACTCCTCCGACTTTAAAGCCGACCTCGCGGCCCCATGCGCGGATCTCCGGACCAGACCTCAACGAGCGGCTCGGCTCCTCTACGGTGTCGGGTGCCTAGTTTCTCCGGCCAGTGTCAAGCCACAGTAACTTGGCCGGACAGGTTCCGCCCGGCGGCTATAGAGAAATATGACGGCACCACCAACCCGGAGGAGTTCCTCCAAATCTACACGACGATGGTGCGGGCAGCTGGCGGATCTGAAAAGGTCATGGCCAACTACCTCCCAACAGCCTTGACAGGCTCTGCCCGCTCCTGGCTGCTGAATCTCCCCCGAGGGTCGGTGCACTCGTGGGGAAAGTTGTGCGACCTCTTTGTCGCCAATTTTCAGGGCTCTTTTGCGCAGCCCGGCGTGGAGGACGACCTCCACGCTCTGGAGCAGGAAAAGGGGGAGTCGCTTCGCGACTTCATCCGGCGGTTCTGTCACTGCCGCAACACAATCCCCCACATCTCCGAGCAATCGGTCGTCATAGCCTTCAGGAGGGGCGTACGCGACCGCAAGATGAAGGAGAAGATGGCCACCCGCACCATCAGCTCCACCTCCGAGCTCTTCTCCCTCGCACATAAGTGTGCGCGGGCCGCGGAGGCAAGGGGGCCAGCGCCTGGCCCCAAGGGTGGCCATGGCAAGGACGAGGCCGGGACCTCGAAGGGTTCCGGCCGCTCAAGCAAGAAGGCGCGGAAGCGCGAGGCGGGAGAGGCCAGGCAGGTCTTGGCCGCCGAGCGCGACGACGAAGAAGACCCCGCGCCCCAGAAGCGCAATCGCCGCGACCGGCATGATGATCGTCGTGAGCGGCGTGGCGACCGTCGTGACCGGCGTAGCGATCGCCGCGATCGACGCGATGACCGCCGCGGTCGTGGGAACGACCGCCGCGACCAGAAAGAGGGCGAGCCCTATTGCCCAATACATAAGACCAATACCCATGACCTAGACAACTGTCGGGTCGTGGACAAGATGGTGGAGAAACGGCTCAAGGAACGCCGCCCTGACGATGATCAAGATGAAGATCCCCCGCTAGCCTTCCAGCAGGCCGATCACGTGGTGGCCTATATCCATGGTGGTTCGTCCACCTTCTCCAACGCCGCCATAAACGGCCAAGAGGGAAGTGTGTGCCACCACATCAAGCTCAGGGGCGGGTCGGATGCTGAAGTGGTCTGAGCAAACGCTCACCTTCGGTCAGGCTGACCATCCCGAGGGTGCCAACGGCCTGGGGCATCTCCCGGTCGTAGTGTCGCCCACCGTTCGGAACGTGCGGTTAACCCGCGTGCTGGTGGACGGAGGGAGTTCTATCAACCTCCTGTCCTCCTCAGTGTTCCTGGCTCTTCAGATCCCGCGGCAGGATCTGCGCCCGGCTCTGCCCTTCTTCGGGGTAGCCCCAAAGGCTGGTTTGATGCCCCTGGGTCAGGTGCGCCTCCCCGTCACCTTTGGGGAAAGGGACAACTATCGCACCGAGTTGGTGGATTTCGAGGTCGCCGATTTCGACCTCCCCTATAATGCCATACTCGGCCGACCGGCGTTGGCCCAGTTCATGGCGGCCACCCACTATGCGTACATGGTGGTGAAGATGCCGGGGCCCGCTGGCCCCATTGTGATCAGGGTGGATAAGGCCGAGGCCTTCTTGCTGCTTCAAGGTCGCGCAGATCTGCCGGTGCCACTGTGTGGGCGCCAGACGCCACTTCTCGGGAGCCCTCAGTTCGGACCGTGCCTCACTGGCTCACGGTGAGGTTAAGGTGGTCGCCTGAGTGAGGGTGAGCCCCGAAAGACCGTCAACATTGGCGCCAACCTCAGCGCCAAATAGGAAGACGCGCTCGTCACCTTCCTCCAGTCCAATTCCGACGTGTTCGCCTGGCAACCGTCCGATATGGCTGGGGTCCCCAGGGAGGTGATCGAGCACCGATTGGCAACGCTCCCCGAGGCGCGTTCGGTCCGGCAGAAGGTCCAGAGGCAGGCGCCCGAGCGCCAAGATGCCATTCGAGAGGAGGTGGAGAAGCTGCTGAGCGCGGGGATCATCAGGGAAGTCTCTCACCCTGAGTGGCTTGCCAACCCCGTGCTCGTTAAGAAGTCCAACGGGAGGTGGCGCATGTGTGTCGATTTCACCGACCTCAACAAAGCCTGCCCGAAAGATCCTTATCCCCTGCCGCGAGTCGATCTCATTGTTGACTCCACGGCCGGGTGTGAACTGCTGTGCTTCCTGGACGCGTACTCCGGGTACCACCAGATTAGCATGGCGCTTGAAGATGAAGAGAAGACCGCTTTTGTAACCCCTACGGGTGTTTACTGTTATGTAAGAATGGCTTTTGGTTTAAAGAATGCCGGTTCTACTTACCAGCGTGCCATGCATATTACTTTCCGTCCTCAAATAGGACGAAACCTTGAGGTTTATGTCGATGACCTGGTTGTGAAGATTAAGAAGAGCGATGAACTGATCCAAGACCTGGAGGAAACCTTTGCTAACCTCCGGAAGAATTGCCTGAAGCTCAACCCGGAAAAATGCGTGTTCGGTGTGCCCTCCGGCAAGCTATTGGGCTTTCTGGTGTCCAGCCGGGGCATTGAAGCCAACCCTGATAAGATATCGGCCATCGAGCACATGAAGCCGCCAGCGCGACTCAAGCAAGTCCAATGCTTGGCCGGTCGCCTGGCCTCCCTGGGGCGGTTCATTGCCCGGTTGGGAGAGAAAAGCTTGCCCCCTGTTTAAGGCTGCTGAAGAAGACAAACCACTTCGAGTGGATCAAGAAGCCTGTATATGCGTTTGAAGAATTGAAGCGGTACCTCTCCTCTCCCGGTCTTGGTTTCCCCCGACCGTGAGCCGCTGTTCTCAGACATAGCTGCCACCCCGAGGTGGTGAGTGCGGTGCTTGATTATGGAGAGAAGGCGCCCAGAGGCGGTGTACTACATCAATGTGTTTGACGGCCGAGACCTGTACCCATAAGCCCAAAAGATGTCAGATGCGGTCTGGTGGCGCCCAGAAGTTCGCGACATTATTTCCAAGGGCGGAAATCACCGTGGTCACGGCCTACCCTTTTGAGAGATCCTCCATAACCAGAAGCGTAAGGCGGATTGCAAAATGGGCGGTGGAACCGGGGAATTCAACCTCAAATTGTCCCCGCACCGCCATCAAAAGTCAAGCATTGGCGGAGTTCGTCAAGGTCGAGTGGACTCCCGCCACTCCAGAAGATGAAGAAGCTCCCGCGCCCTCTCCCTGGACCTTGTTCTTCGATGGCTCTTTCGGGCTGGAGGGCGCGTGGGCTGGGGTTGTCCTGGTCTCCCCGACCGGGGACATCCTCCAGTTCGTGGTTGCCCTCGAGTTCAAGGCCACAAATAACATGGTGAAAGTACGAGGGCTCTTGCGGCAGATTGCGACGCTTGGCATTGGGCATTCGGCGTCTCCAAGTCAAAGGTGACTCCCTGTTGGTCATCAACCAAGCGCGGAAGGAATTCCAATGCTCCGACCCCACCATGGCGGCATACTGGCAGAGGTCCCAAAAATGGGCGCCATTTTGAGGGTTTGGGATATATCCATGTCCCCGTGCGACAATCACCTTCTGAACGGGCTCTCGCGGCTTGCGTCCTCAAGGGCTCTGTTCGGTCGAGTCTTGAAGAAAGGTCGTCGCGACCGTCCATCGCGCCCCGATTCAGTGGGGGACGATGGTGCCGCCGTCGCAGACCCGCTTCGGCTGGGACGACGGCAAAAAGTTCTGACCTCCGGCTCCGGCCAAAGGGAAGGCGGTACATCATCATAGCCTCCGATTCGTGGGAGACAACAGCGTTCGCCTCGGCCCGTGTCCGGAGGGAGGATGGCGGTGCTGCCGAGGCAGCGCTAGGGGAAAAGCTCGGCCCAGCGGAGTACCCAGGCGAGCACCGAGTAGTCGCCACGCTTGGCCAGGAAGATCGGTGGATGGATCCTATCCTAGCCTTCCTGCGCGACCAAGTGATCCCCGACGATGATGCCTCAGCTGAGAAGATTGCACGAAAGGCCAAGTGCTATACCCTGGTAGGTGGGGACCTATATCGCCAGGCGTAAACGGAGTTCTCTTCAAGCGCATCACTCGGAAGAGGGAGCAACCTCGCTCTCGATATCCATGGAGGCGCAAAGGAGCCATATGTCCGCCGAACGCTGGTCGGAAAAGCGTTCGCCAAGGATTTTATTGGCCATCGCCTCCGTGATGCTTGTGAGCTAGTGAGGACATGCGGCTTGTCGCTTCTTCGCCAGCAAATCCACCGACCAGCCCAGCTCGCAAACCATCCCGCTCTCTCGCCGTTTGCGATGTCGGGGCCGATATCCCGCCCGTTCGCGGGTCACGGGGCTTCACCCACCTCTTCGCCGCCATCGATAAGTTTGAAGTGGGTTGAGGCCGAGGCGGTGCGTGCCATCACGGCCGCCGCCGTCGAGTTTATGCGCGGATCTTCGCCGCCGAGTCGCCAATCGCATCATCACCGGCTAACGGACCCAATTCACCGGTCGCGGCTTTTCCGAATTCTACGACGAAATGGGCACCAAGGTATGTTTTGCCGGTGGCCCATCCCATGAGCAACGGCAAGCAGAGCGCCAACGCGCTAATCTGTCAAGGGCCTCAAGACAAGAGCGTTTGATCGGCTTCACAAAAGGGGCGCGGTGGGCGGAAGAGCTCCTGCGGTCTTGTGGTCGCCCGTACCACGCCCAGCAAGCCACCCGCTAAACGCCTTTCTTCCTCGTGTACGGGGCCGAGGCTGTTCTCCCCTCCGAGCTGTCGCTCGGTTCCCCGCGCGTCTCGGTGTTTAACGAAGAAGACCAAGAGAATCTCCGGCGAGAGGATGTCAACCTTTTGGAAGAGGTGCGGGATCGCGCTGCTCTCCGCACCGCCCGCTACCAGCAAAGTCTCAGGTGGTACCACGCCACCCGGGTCTCTGAGAGAACATTGGCAGTAGGCGACACAGTCTCGCGCAGATTGAGCGCACGATTGGGTTGTATAAACTGTCTCCCGATGGGAAGGCCCTTTAAGGTGGTCTCGAGATCTCGGCCCGGCGGTCCGGTATTACCGAGGACGGCGAAGAAGCGGCAATTCCTATAACATAGAGTTGTTGCGGAAATTCTATCCTTGAAGAAGTTGTAAGTGCTCATTGCCGCCTTGGCGACCATGAGGTAAGATTCTCCCTTGGCTGGTTGGTGGCTTCTGGCGGTTAGTAAAGTTGTTGCCTAGAAGGCTTTCAATTTACCATTGTTGTCCCTTTCCGTTCCCTTAGCGGCAAGCTTTTTGCATGAATGTCATTTGGTTCCGTTTGTTTGCTAAATCCTTGGTGATCTCATCGATCACTGGTGTCTCGTCTGACAAAGACAGGCGATCGGGGGGCGGGCTGGATGCGGTGCTCAAACGCGACTCGCGACGCCTCGGGTTGGCTCTTCAAGCACCATTGGCCGTCACCATGAGCATCGTTAGTCTAGTACCCTCCCGAAGCCCGCAGCTTTTGACGCACGGCACCATGGTTCGATCTCCAAAAAATCGCAAGGACTTAGAAATCAAAAGGGGACCAGGGTTCATTCCATGCGGGGACCTATATCGTTCGGATTTATCTTGCATATGCCTGCTCATTCTGTCAGTAGCTATGCACCAAGGCATGGAGTCACCGGCTCATTGCATGAAGTCTCCAAGCCTCTTCGTGGTCGCCCAGGAGCTCGGGGGCTGGTCGCCCCAAGCTTCTTCGTGGTCGCCCCAAGCTCCTTCGTGGTCGCCCTGAGTCCCTCCGTGGCTGCCCAGACGCTTGGGGGCTGGTCGCCCAATGATGTAAAAAGCAAGATAAGTGCTTCATACCACATTTTTGACCATTTCCTTATGTGCATGCGCTAAGATGGGTCAAGTTACGTGTGATTGTCGCAAGTACCAAAAATTAACGGCCCCTCATGATACGAAGAAATGTGCTAAAGTGTTAGCGCTTCGCACGACACGCTAAGCTTAATCGAGTGCAAAGTTAGGCGTGGTACTCAAACACGGCTCGACGCCTCGGGTTGGCTCTCTCAAGCACCGATGGTCGCCACCGCCGAAAGTGCCGCTGGTCTAAAAACACTTCCGGAAGCTTGTTGCCTCGCCACGCTACGCTGCAGCGCGTTTTCGGGCGATCATCAGGGCCCAAGTTCCAGAAAAGTTTGAACCAAGTGGCAATCCCGCGCAAAAAACCAAAACGCTAAGATCGAGCTACATCTAGCATTTTCTGATGGACTCGAGGTCGTTTTTGCCTAAGTCCCGTATGGCTTGTGTGATCTTTACTTGTGTTTGCAGCGAACACGCGTAATCATTGGCGGAGCTCAGGGATACTGCCCTAACCTAAGCGTTCCTCAGGCATTCCAGCTAAGCTAGAAGGCTGGCCGCCTAACAGTTTAACCTAGCAAACTCGATCACACAAAATGAATGAACATGCAAAATAGTACCAAACCCAGAAATATCCGATCTGCTAAGTACCGCTTAAGTGTTTGTACATACAGGTGGAGCAAACAAAAGAAAGAAAAGCAAAAAGAACCAAGAGGTCGCCGGCCCTTCACTCTCTCGCCAACGCCGATGTCGTGCGTCCTCGTCGCCTTCCACGGCCAATGGGTGGAGACATCCATGATCGGTCGCTCAACTTGCAAAGATCCCGCCACGTGCTCGGCGGTGCCGCGCCCTCGCCTCGCTGCGCCACATCTCTCGACGCCGACCGCTACTGCGCGCCATGGGATCAAGAGCGGCGTCGCGGTGCCCAAAGAGCCGGCAGATAGGTCGCGGTCATGATCGCGACCTCTCGACCTTCTCTAGTGGAGCGGGCGGCTAAAACCCTGGCGATCCGGGCGCCCGCGGCTGGTTGGTCGTGTGGGCGAATTGCAGCGCGGAGTCCTCCAGTGGCGAGTTCAGGGCCACCCCCAAGGGCTCTAGACACCTCTTAGTGCGCTGGAAGGCCTTCTTGAGCATGGCGAGCGAGTTGCGCCGCAGCGGAAGGACTCAACTCCGAGGTCTTGGCGCCGCCTCGCTCTCTGCGCCGATCCTCGGCCCTTTCGGCCCGCGTCGCATGGCGGCGGCGGCGGTTCTCTCTCGCGCCAATGCCGCCTCTGCCGTGTCGCCTCCACGCTTCCTGCGCAGCTTGCCTCTCACCGACGCTAATCGGCTGGCGATATCGGCCCGTGCTGGCGGCTGCGGCAAGGCGGTGCCGATGGCCGTGCAAGTCCACGAGCCGATGAAGAGCTCGACGTGGCGTTCAGCGGGAGCAATGGTGATGCGAGGGGCGAGGCTCCCGGAGGCGCTGGCGCTAGGATCATCCGTTCCGACCCTCTCTGTGGCAGCGGCCGGAGGCACCTGGGCGGAGGTGCTTGGCGCTTCGGTGGGCGCCGGGGGCGTTTCCGCCCTTGGCGCGTCCTGGGGGACCGCCTTTGGCGGTACCCTCAAGCTGAGACCGACCATTAGGAGTGTGAGACCACCTTGTTGGGTGGTGGCCTGGGCTCCCGTGGCCGAAGAAGTTAGCGCCGCAGCCGTTGAGGCCGGCGCCGGAGGAGAAGACGTCGGGGCGGGCGCCGCGGGAGGTGGCGCCACCGGCGATGAAGTCGAGATTGGGGCGGCTTGTGCGGCCGCCCCCTGCGAAGGATCCGCCGCGACAGAACTCGTGGCGGCTGAGGTCTGGCCCGCATCCACGCGGGCCCTTTTTGGATCCGGGCCCGTGGTATCCGGGGCAAGTGATCGTTGCCGTGGTCCGATCCATGGCGGGGCCATGTCCTCGATCACCGGCTGAAGCATGGCCGGCACTACTGGCGGGCCCGTAGAGTCCATCGGCGGGGAGCGACCTCCACGACTCTTAAGCGCTCGCATGCTCCAGATCGGCGGCGGTTGGGCCGCCGGAAAAGGTGCTTGGTCGGGCCAGATGCAGCACGGCGAGCCATCGGCCCGAGTCGCTCATCCAAGTTTCGCTACCGCAATGGACAAAAAGTAGGCTGCTGGTTGGTAGGAGACCACAAAAAGAAGCATGTGCACGAGAAAAAGCTAAAGAAGAACGGAGACTCACGACCGCCACCGCGTCTTGTCAGTCGTCGTCGCCGTGTATCGCCATGCAGACGGACGCAGCTTGGCGAAGAGGGTGATTCTCCGCCACGAAGTCCGGCTACCACCCCAGATAGTCCGGCTTCCCGCAATCGGAGGATGCGGGTCGCCATTGCGCTGAGCTCCGCCGTCTCCTCGACTGGTGAGTTCCAGTCCTCGGAGGCCTCCGCTGCCCAATGGCACGCCCAAGCGTCAACGCCATTGTCATCCTTGATGTCTGACCATTATCACGCGCCATGACTTCCAGTTGGACCTAGGCTGGAAAGAGATATAGCGGGAGGCCATCCCATCCCGCAGGCGGAAATAGCAGCTCCCCACTACCTCATTATCGTTGGAGGCGCGACAGAGGAAGAAATGGCGGAAAAGTGGAAGATTCGGCATCACCCCCATGAACATTTCACAGAGGTGTGCGAAGATGGAAAGAAAGACAATGGAGTTGGGGGTGAGGTGAAGGTGGTGGGTCCCGTAGAAGTGAAGGATGGTAAGGAAGAAATCAGAAAAAGGCGGGGCCAGGCCAGCCATCATAGCCCAGGTATGGATGAGGATTTCGTCGGAAAGGCACCGCGGCGTGGCGGTCCCTGCCCGGAAGCGGAAAGTGCCCTCTGGCGCTAGGATGGCCATCCTCTCCACCGCATGGGCGTCCGCGGTGGAGGCGGGGATAGAAGGGGCCATGGGGATGAAGAAAGGTTGAAGTTTTTCGAGCAAGAAGGTTGAAGAAGCGAAAGTTAAGGGTGCGCAAGGAAGGAGAAGGCGTAAACCGTTTGATACAGACGAACCCATCTATATATGCGCCCCAGCACCGGCGGTTCGCGAAGAGACAAGATCGTGCGTCGCCTCGGGTCCCGAGAAAAATCTGCAGATACGCGGGGGGAACCGAGGCGGTCGTATCCTCATGAGTGGTGGCCCCACCCAGGAGCCCGCTAAGCATTTAATGAAGGTTCTAAAGTAAGCTTTGGTACGCGCTCTGGCGGGCCGGGCTCTTGTCAACACTCTGCTGTTGGGTACCCTCTCCGTCGACAAAAGCGATAACGCGGCGGTCAAACATGACAGACCAACATGGCGCCCGGCGGCGGTGGCGGACACGCCCGCCGCCGGCGTCGATCACCCACGTGGCGCCGGCGGCGGTGGGCGAAAGCACGCCCGGCGATCGATCCACGTGGCGCCCGGCGAGCAGTGGCGAGCACGCCGCCGCCGGCGATCAAGACGTGGCGCCCGGCGGCAGTGGCGAAGCACGCCGCCGCCGGCGGCTACCCACGTGGCGCCGGCGGCAGTGGCGATCCGGCGTCACCGACGTGGCGCCGGCGGCGGTGGCGAAGCACGCTCGCTTTCGGCGATCGATCCCGTGGCGCCCGGCGAAAGTGGCGAAGCACGCCTCGCCGCCCGGTGATCGATCCACGTGGCGCCGGTGGCGGGTGGCGTGAACGCCCGCCACCCCGCCGCAAGACAAAAAGGTGGTGCGAGGTGGCTTTACCAAGGCTCCTTCCTGTCAGACCGCTTCAGGCGGCAGGCATATGATGTCGAACATCAACTGCAAGGATTTACGCTACAAGCCCATTCCTCGGCGACGCTCTCACCAACCCATCAAGAAGGGTCACATCCCGGCGGACCAGCGAAGCCATGCGTCGGCATTTAATGATTTGGAGGAACGGGACAAAGACGGGAAGGATAATAAATGTATGAAGATAAGCATGATGACCCTCCTTGGTACCTGCCCCGGCTGGCCTGGCCTATATAAGAGCCCTCGGGTGCATGGGGAAAAGGAGGTCGAAGGTTGAGGAGAACAAGCAAGAGTATCGCAGTAGAGCCTAAGGAGGAACTTGTAATTCCCAAGCTTTGTACTGTGCCGGTTTCCAAACACTCTCCAGAAACAATCTAGCAGGAAGTAAGGCTATTACCCAAGGCAAAGGGGGCCTGAACCTGGGTAAAAATCTCTGTGTCGTTCCCCGTTCTTAGTCGCCGAAGCTCGTCGCGGGGGAGTTCCTAGGGTTTCCCCTCGCTAGGTTTAGCCCGCCGCGAAGACGCCCTCCTTCCGAACAAAACCCGGTCTGTAGACTTCGGGCCTGTCAGGCGGAATACGCCGACACCATCCTCATCGGATTTGGGTTTTGGCTTGTATTTACTATTTTGCCTTTCTTTGTTCTGCAATTTGTAATATTCAGAGAAGTCATGATTGTTTTTCTTGCAATACCTGCATAATTTTTTTCTTCCTCTGGACTTTGAGCGGCCTCTCTGTCCATTTGAACTTCTCCCTCTAGTGTTGTTATCGTTTGATTTCTTGTGCTTTGGTCTGTCACGAACAGACAAGGCTTCTGCATTGGAGGTCGAATCTTCGGAGTGTACCATCTGTTTCATCTTCTCCTTGGCTTGCAAGGCATCATAAACTTCACTCACGGTTAGGGTATCACGACTATATAGTATGGTATCTCGAAAGTTTGCAAAGGAACTAGGCAAAGAGCACAAAAGAAGTAGAGCTAGGTCTTCTTCGTCATACTTTACCTCCATGGACAACAAATCGATGATGGTCTCCTTAAAGACCGAGATGTGAGTTAAAACCGATCCGCCTTCCTGCAACTCGTGCATGAACAACTTTATCTTGACATGCATCTTGCTGGTTAGATCTTTAGACATACAGATCGATTCCAGCTTTAGCCATAAGGCAGCAGCAGATTTCTCCTTCAAGACCTCCTGCAGAATATTGTTGGATAAATGAAGATGGATCTGATATAAAGCCTTACGATCTTTTCTTTTCTTGTCGTCTGTCCAGTCGTTGTGATCTGTTTTCCCGAAGCTTTCAAGTGCATCATCCAGATCATTGTGCACTAGCACCGCTCGCTTCTTACTTGCCACAAAGAAAATTGCGTGTCCAAGTCCAACAGTGGAAGATCATACTTCATTGCCGCCGTCATGTCGATTGAAACCCTAGATCAAAACAGGGATAAAACGTGGCTCTGATACCACTTGTTAGATAAACGACGCGCAAAATAGATGAAAAAGATCAAATCAAAAAGAACAAGAGACACGGATTTAACGTGAAAAACCCTTGTGAGAAAAAACCACAGGCGCTGGCCGGCAAATCTTCACTATTTTCTGAAGAGTTACAAATGCAGGGAATAAATCGCTCCATACGGCTTACAAGAAGGTATATATAGATGGTGGCGACCTAGGTCAAACTTGGAAATCAACCCAAGCCTTTTGGCGATGGGCCTCCGCTACGCTCCGGTAGAAGTTGGCCTTCTTTCCTGAATTTGGATCATAAATTAACACTTTGATTGTATATACACAGCGCACACTTAATTTCTTGCAATTTAACAGTAGCACACACTTTTCTAATTCGTGGATCCTTCTTTCTAGCTCGTTTCATAGTCCATCGTATGCACATAGCCTAGATTTTAATTTTGGGGGTGATTAAACAAATGAAAAACGGAGAAGAAAGGTGATGTTGCTGCTACCAATTCATTCAATTTTCAGTTTTTTTACAGAAAATTCAGGGGCTGGGTAAAAGTACTTCTACCTGCTGGAGATTACCACTAGCTAGCTAGCGTGCGTCGATCGATAATCATGCGTGGAAAGCTCATCAAATCATTTGCTGAACAATTCAGTCCGTACTTTGCTTCACGCCTTGCACTTTGCGCATCCTTGTAGAACCCTAAAATAGGCTCCCTTTCCCCCCCGTACTACTAAGCCATTATGCACTAGAATCTACACTCTAAAAGCACAAAAAAGGAAACACACACACACACGGGGTATGTAGCAGAGGATTTCCTTTTGTACAGATAAAAGAAGCCAACTACACACTGCTTCAGCTAAGCCAGTTCCTGCATCACCGATCCACGCATGCTCATAAATGTTTCTCTATCTCACAGTGCTGCAGAAAGTGACCGCGACTTTTGACAGAGCATCTGCCTCCACCCCTGCATCTTGTGCAGGCATCCATGGACAATTGTAACAGTACAAACTAGCATGACATGCATGCATGTATGCAACACCCCAGCCATGCTGCTAGCGACCCTGCCCAGGGCCAGAAAGCAACCCCAAGCCCAAGATGCAGCAGGGCAGGATGCTTCCATTACTCCTACTCACCAAGGAGTACACAACCATGTCGCTCTCAGGCTCTCAGCTGTTCGGTGCCTGCAGGCCAGCTTACACTTCACTCCGCGAGAGAGAGAGAGAGAGAGAGAGAGTAATGCGATGTTCATGCAGCAATGTCGTCTCTTCCTCTTCGAGTTATGCTCCGGAGTACATGCTCTTTTGACCGATTCATCTTTCTGAGATTTTTGGAGGACAAAACAAAATGCGTTGCTACTGAGAGGCGCCTGTCGCCTTTTTTGGGATCCAATTCAATTGGATTGGAGTAATGCGCACGCCGAAAGGCCTCTTGATCAGCTTGATGCACTTGGCGTACCTACCGTTGACCGGCATTAGTAGTTTTGGGTACTTATCGAGTGCAGTATGGTAGCCTGTCGTCTTTGTTCTCTCTGCCAAATGATTAAGAGAAATTTTAATTTTTTGATTCCCCCGGAGAATGAGAAACAAAATTGGCGGCCTCATCCCTTAAGATTCTTTTTGGATTAGGTGTAGTTCGCATTTCAGTTGTGTTGGTGCATCAGCCACACAAATTTTCGTCATTAGCTTCTCAGAAAACAGAAAGCGAGATGCTTGGGGGCTTGGCCCTCGGGCACTCCATCAAAAAGAAGACTAACAATCCTGGATGGAATCACAATTTACATCATGGGGAGATACTACTGCTATTGAAGAAAATCAGTTGAAATTTCCTGCATTTTTCGATTAAATTAACGGTTCGAAAGACCTTGGAAAGAACGGGGTAAATGTTACTGCTTTAATAAACAGCTAGTTCGAATTTTGTTTCGATTTTTTTTTTTGAAAGATTAGCAGAAGCTCTGCCATTCATTCAAGAGAAGGGGCGAAAACAAAAGTCTGGTAACAGCTTAAGAAAGAAAACAAAAGGAGAGCTTAAACAAAGGTCTACTTCGAATTTTACCACAGCATTGAATTCCATAGTTTTGAAACCGCAGTGCCCAAAATCTCTTCAAATTTGGTGGACCGGGAAGGTCTACTTCGAATTTTACCACAGCATTGAATTCCATAGTTTTGAAACCACAGTGCCCGAAATCTCTTCACATTTGGTGAACCGGGGTTTTTCTTCCCCAGTCTACATCTTCATTCATTGTATACCATCCCAACTTCAGTTTAACTTCGCTTGGTAAACAGGTGAAAATTAGCTGGATTATCATTATCCCATATGATAGCAAATACACCATCTCGCTGGTTCCCAGAACCAAACAAGAAGGAACAGGCTAACAAATCTTGGATTAGCTTTTTTATAGCGAATCCATGATTCAGTCAGGCATGTGGTTTTTAGAAGAGGGAGTGCATAAACCACTTTTAGGCCTCGTTTGCAAAGAGAGAAAATTTTTCCCCGATTCTTACAAGAATTGAACTGTTTTACATGAAATTTCTGCTAAAAGCACTTCACCTTGGCATCTATGATCGATTTACCAGAGGGAAAAAAAAAAGATCATGGGGCTAGCTAGCTAACTAGGGGTCCAATCCTACTCCAATGCACACAACAAGCTAGCACTAAGCAGCCATCTCTGCCTCCAGATCCACCTACACTGGTCCCGGGGCCCCACCCCACACACAGGCTAGCTCCTCAATACACATGCTCTCTAGTCTCTAGTTTGTGTTTTTGTTTACTACCAGTTAAGTTTCTGCAAAAGGGGAGCTGAGCTGAGCTGAGCTGGGCTGGGCTGGGTGCAGACTGCAGAGACTACTACGCTACAACTACGCCTGCTTGCGTTTGCAGAGAAGCAGAGTTCGTTGCTGCAGAAAGTTACGGCACCGCTACACTACATCGTCAGCGAGGAATAGGGTTTTTATTGTACTGCCTGCATCTCTCTCGTCTGCGTCGCCAAATCCCTCGCCTTCGTCTCCCTGCCTCCTGCATCTGCATCTGTGGGTGGCCTCGGGACTTGTGACATCAACATGGACCACCGCCATGAGAGTGCTGACAGTTGCAGCCACCCTTCCTGATTGGCGAGAACAAGTTGCATAGCTGCAGCAAGTCAGTAGTACTCGGTAGAGTAGTAGTAGTGGTGACGCAAGGTCAGAAAAACTAAAGTAGTAATTAGTAATGGAAAATTACACAAAGTTATTTGCTGGAGGAAAGTTTTTTTTTCTTATTTTTAAATCATAGTATCAGGTTTGAAAGGTAAAAGAGAAGAACCAAAAAACCGTCGATGGAGCAAATTTTTTTTTATTGGGACAAGTGTCGTACCAGGATTGGGTCTCTGGATCTGATTAACCAAAGGTCAGCAAGGTTAACTGTTCTCACACTCCAGCAATTAAGTGGTGACTCCAGTGTTTAGCGCTGCGTTTACCACCACACCTGCTTGCGTAATGACGAGTGAGCTTTTTCTTAATGAGCACTAAAGTCCAATGACCGTGCATGTTAAAGATAGCAAGCTAGCTGTGCCTCATAATTGTTCTGTCCAACACACTTCAGAGTTTAGAATCCATCCATCTCCAGATCCATTCTCTCTAGGGAATCTAGAGGTGCTAAGCACTACCACAGCCTTTAAATTCAGACAAGATCCCAAATGCAAGCAGCAGTAATGCCATACCACCTCAACTTACTATTAACAAAAAGAAAAAGAAGAGAACCGGCTCTTATTTAGTAACCAGCATCGGATGGAAAAATAGATGCTATCGTTGGCTAAAAACCAATATTGAAGCTGGCGCGAGCGACTGTTAGTGTTTTGCCGATAGCTACAAAGATGAAGTTAGTATTGAATGCTCAAATTAAATACTTTAGTGTTTCTCTAGAGACAACCTTTAAAAATAATTATTATACAAACTGGTTTTATCGCTTATTCTAGATGATATGAACGAGAGATAAAGTAAGAAGTGGGCTTTATCACTATACTTGTTTTAAAAGAGATCACAGATTCACAGTGGCTGCATTGGCAATCAACAGCAGAAGCAGTAATAGATATCATGGGTTCAGAGTGCGCGGAGAGTAAATACCGTGTACTCATGCATGACTCCATGTCAAGCGGAGACAGGCTCCTGCCCCTGCATCATGGCAAAAATGCAGCGAGAGTTTACCATGTCCACTCCACCCTACAAGAGGAATCTATCCATCAGATCAGATGGGCATGGTAAATATTCACTCCCCACTGACGCGCGCGCGCGCACAGAGTCAATACAGATACAGGGATCGAGCTGAGAGTGAAAGAGTCCATGACAAGAGAGATCGCAGTGAGCAGTAGTAGTAGTAGCATGTGTTACTCATACGTATCCGCCATATGCGACCATACATAGCAACATCGATCTCATGTAGGTATGAGTATGATGTACGCGTGCTGACCAGGGCCCGGCCGGTCTTTCTCTGGTCATTCTGGCAAAGTTCGGCGATGCCGACGAGCCGGCCCTACCGTCGTTGGGGGAGAGGCATCTGATATGCGTCCTCCCAGATTAAAAGAGCCCCATATGTGGCGAGCTCGTAGCGCAACACAGCGCAGCACGAACCGGTGGACCGACCGAGCCGGGCCGCCAACCGATGAGCTGTCGATCGAGCCAGGCCGACCTAACACGTACAACTACAGCAGCGTCGGCATCATGATCCATGAATTCACGTCGTCTCACCACCCAACCATACGCGTCTAGCCAGTGGCCATATATGCAGGAAGAGACCTTTTACCGTTCTCGGAAGGTACTAAGCTATGAAACATTAATTTATCATTTTTATAAGGTATCGAAATATGTAAAGATACCAAAAGATACAAGAGTTTAAGGCCCTGTTTGAAAGCATAATTTTTCAAAACTATGGTTTTGATATACTATGATTTGCAATTGTTTTATTATAAATACCATGATTTTATTAGACCCCTTTAAAACCATGGTATTCCTTGGAACTACTAACTGTTTGGATGCAACATCATAAATCATGGCATTTGAGTAGAAATAGGTAAGAAGCTAGCTAAAATCATGAAAACTTTGGGTTGGAGTGGAGTTTCAAATACTCCAAAAATACCATGATATCTATCAAACCATAGTTTTTAATACAAAGTTTTTGACATAGTAACTAAACACTTTATGGTATAAAATACCATGGTATTTTTAAAAATCATGATATTACCTACAAACTATGAAAATACATTACTTCCAAATAGAGCCTAAGTGTAATTTAATTACGGTACCTCCTAAGGAAAGTACAAACTACATCAAGTCATCTATTGACCTAGCACTAAGACATAACAAAAAACTTAAAAGGTAGGAGTACCCAGAGATACCAAAAGTCTGAGTAATTTGGTGGGAGCTACCGATACCTCGCCTCCTAAGGATAGTAAAAACTTTCGCGCAGGAACGAAGAGTACCGAACTCTGAAGCTGGACACGGTACATGGGCGCGCGGTGCCGTGCCGGACTGCCGGTGGTAGGCTGGCACGGTGGAGTTGGCGTGCCAGGGCTCGAAGGCCGGTGCGGTTCCTCCTCCCGTTGATCCTTAAAACTCCCGTGCTTAGCAGCTGTCTGACAGGCGTCACATGTGCGCGCGCGCGCGCGCACCCACAACCGCAATGACATGATCAGCCCTCACATGGATGGCCTTGTGAGGCAGCAGCGGGTGCAGGACCAGGGACACGCCTTGACCCACCCCAGCACCCCATGCCGGTGCCCCCCTCTCCCATCTCTCCTCTCGTATTTCAACCCCATCACGCACGCACAGCACAGGCTGCTTGCCTCTTAAATCCACGAGCCCCCCCTCCCTCCCTCCCTCCGTCATCCCCACGAGGAACTGCGTGGCACAACAATGATAACATTCCTCTGAAACTCGCCCGCATCCCGAAGAAGAGAAGAGGAGGAGAAGAGGAGAGAGAGCTCTGTGCAGCTTCTATATCTGGACCTGTAGCTGTATCTATCTATCTATCTCCTCTCTCTGCAAGTGTAGATAGATATATTGCTTCTTGCTTGTGCTACTTACTCCCCATTGGTTCTTCTCTGGTTTTGGTATCTTCTCCTGCTCTGGTTGGTGCTGCCCTGTGTGTGTGTGTGTGTGACCTGGCCTGGCCTGGCCTGCTTGGGCCTGAATGTGAGGTGGTGATCTTCTTGGGGTTTTGTTCTGTGACTGACCGATCAGTTTGGAGCCTGAAAGATGCCGGCGGCGAGGATGATGAACACCTTCTCCGACGACATGCCGGAGTTGGACCGGCAAATGGGGTGCATGGCTGGCATATTCCAGATCTTCGATCGCCAGCGGATGCTCACCGCGCAGCGCGGCGACCGGCAGGCGCAGAAGAGGCTCCCTCCAGGTAACGAACAAACGACTCATGTTCATTGGTCTCTGCACCTTTCTGCTCTGTTGCGTTCACAGTGAGTTGCTGTGTGTCAAGTTCTAGCATAATCTTTTTTCTTGATTACTGTTAAGGACTGTTTCGGAGTTTTAAACCACACTCTATGAATTATTATAGGGGAATCTAGCGATCAGACATCCGATACTGTTCATTTCATCGGACGCCTCTTACAATATTTTTTTACAACGTGTGCAACAATTTTTTTCACTTGTGCAACATGCCTTTCACACCCTTATTTCTATTGTTGTCGAAGGAAAATGTTGCACGTATAGAAAAAAAATGGTACACACATATAAAAAAATGTTGCAACGCGTCAAAAAATCCAACGTCCGACCACAAGTCATTCGGATTATTATATTGTCTGCAACTCGTTCTGCTATTGTTGACTAGATATTACAAGGTTAGGTGTTTTTTGGCAGAAATTTTTGGTTCTTGTGTTGGTTGAAAAGAAAGTCCTTTCAGGCTATCATTCAAAGTTTGGTAAGATAGACAGTTGGAAGGTTCTGTAAAACAAAACCTTGGTTGGTAAAACCGCTCAATAGTATAAACTGCTTTTGTTGAAGCATGGTAGATACGAGATATCCAAAGTGGTAGTCGAAGTAGTTATCTTGAGAATAGCAGAACAGATCCTGATTTTATTTGAACTTTTGTTTTATCGACAAGAGACAAAGGCTAACGCTTACAGAAATTTACTGCTGTAAGGAGAACATCTAAACTGTAGCAGTTGAATTTTAAACAGCAAAAAAAAAATGATCATAGAAGCATTTCCTTGAGAATGTACTATGACAGCGCATTACTTTTAGCACAATATGAACAAGTCACTGACATAATGACAGCCAATGATGTGGATTTGGGTATCCGGAAGTAGCATAATTATTTGCACTGACTGAAGAGGAGAGCTGAACAGATGGTTACTAAATTTCATTTATGTAATGAAACTGAAGAGGACAGCTGAACATTTGGTTTTAAAATTTGCATTCTTGTAATGATGGATTAACTGAAGATGAAAGCTTAACAATTGATTATAAAAATTTCATTAATGTAATAATAATGAATAATAGTAAAGAAAACGTCACCATCTTATTTTCTCGTTTGTTGATTTTTTTGCAACAATGCTAATGTTCTCTTATTTTCTGCAGGCCGTAATCCTCCAAAAAGTAGCAGCAATGTTCCAGTGCAAAGCTCAAGCACCTCAAAGATCGTTCTGGTAATTTTTCCTGCCTGGAGTAGTTTTTTTTTTTAGGGGGATGGGGTTGGATGGATGGGGTGTCAGGAAAACCATTCTGCATGCATCAGAAGTACATTTGGACACATCAAGGAGAGGGCTCTAACCTTTGAATTGATTTTGCAGGAGAAAACATTCAGCAAAAGTATGACCGAGAACAGTAGCCTTTCGATAGAGTCATCAAGAGCTTCTTGTTCTTCCTCTTCGTGCTCATCGTTCTCATCACTTGATGGCAACAAATCAGTCCAGCAGGAGCTTCCATACATCAATGGGGAGCTCTTTGCGCATAGGCCACTGAAGAGCTCACCAAGTCTGAAGGGTACTGACATGGACGCTAAGTCCGGACAACCAAACGTCGGTTTCAGAGACATCGTGAAGGACTCCATCAACCGGGACTCCGGAGGCCTCACTGTAAAGACCTCGGTGAAGGAACCAAGGAGAAGTGGGCAGTACAAGGACTCACCGAGGCCACTGCTGCTCTCCAAATCAATGGACGGGACATACGTCATCGGCATCGATAGGAGCAACAAGGTTCCGGCGAATGTCATCGAACCCAGCAGGCGTTTCCAGGAGCAATCACGCTTCTCTTGTGATGATCGACGACTCCTCCGGCCAGTCGAAACACAAGAAACCAAGAAGCCTTCCACAAGGCTCAAAGAGCTTCCTAGACTGTCCTTGGACAGTAGGAAAGAATCTCTGAGCTCGAGTTCACGTCTGACGAACTTCAGTTACAAGAGAACTGATGACAATCTCCTGGATACTTTGAAGCCTCAAGAGTCTCCAAGCCACGGGCGGGCAAGCAGTGTCATTGCCAAGCTCATGGGGTTGGGAGAAGCACCAAATGCTACGGGGATGCTGATTGCTGATAGCTACGAGCCAGCAAGATCACCAAGACCAGCGAAATCCACTCAGAGCGAGCATCCATCACGTTCGCCCAGAAGCACTTGCCAGGATCCCTGTGCGCCGCTGCCGAAGAGCGTGTCTTCAGCACTGAAAACCAAGCCTTCTCCGAGAATTCTCACCGAAGCAGCTCCTTGGAGGCAGCAGGAGAGAGGTGTCACCACCAGCAAGGCTTCGCCATGTCGCGATGCTGAAGTGAGGCCAAGAACCGCGTCTGTCTATGCCGAAATAGAGAGAAGGCTCGGGGGCTCGAGTTCTTGGAGAGCAACAAGGACTTCAGAGCTCTCAGGATTCTGGGTGCATTGCATGCAAAAGATGCTAAGCGCCAGAACGACAGCAATGCCGGATCAGTGGCTGTTCAGCTGGCAGAAGATGCTCTAACCACCAGTTCCCGAAACTTCCAGCCTCCCATTGTAGTCATGAAGCCGGCAAGAACCACCGAGCAATCGGGGGTTTCGCCTGCTTCAGTTGCTCCTCTTGCAGGGCTCAGAAGCCTCAGGAAGCTGCAGCCAAGAGACTCATCTTTCACTGGCAAGAACGAAACCAGCACAGATGATAAGATCCATTCTCGCATTGCAAGGGCTCAATCCAAGTCTGACGAACCTATAAGCAGTGCAAGCTCACCGAGGCCCACAGGCTCATCAAGCCCCAGACTGCTGCAGAGGAAGGCGGAGTCGGAAAGGAGGTCTCGTCCACCGGTCTCACCGAAGTCCCCAAGCAAGAAGCCCAATGAAGCAGCCTCCCCAAGAGGAAGAACAGGATCAAAGCCTTCTCAGGTGAAGAGCCACCGTGACAATGAGGTCTTGCAGAGTCCAGGAAGCAGAATCAGCTTGGCGAAGCAGGTTGACATCAGTATAATGGATTCCCAAAAGCCTCTGGTTGTCAGCTCCTCGTTCGTTCAACCAAGCTACACTACTGCAACACCAAGTCACAAGGTACGCATAAAGAAGCAACCATGTATGAACGAAACCAATTAATTATACGAAATTTTCCATGTGCTCGCTGCTTATCAATTATCACTAACTAGTGAAATTCTCTCTCTTTTTTTTCAGGGCCCTTCAATTCTGGGATCGGACCAGAGGATCTATTCACTGGAGAACGTCCCGAGCCCCGTTTCTGTCCTCGACACATCTTTCTACCATAAAAGGATCGCAGATTCATTCAAAGGTTTGAAGTTGATCTAGCAGTTAATTTTTCTGCATTACCTTGCACACGATAACCAACTGCAAGAACAACCACAAGCTTGATCCTACTGTTTGGTCCCATTCAATTCAGAAGTCCTCAGTGTCATTCAAAGGACAAGCATAGTTAGCTGTAAGCGTGCTGATGACGCTTGTGACAGATAATCTGCAATAAAAGGTACCAGGTAGCTCGTGGTCCTGCGATTCAGAGGAACCTCAGCAGATTGATAGTTGCAGCTAGATGTGCTGGTGCTGGACAGAGCTACGTTTGCAAGCCCCACATGTTGCACTTGCTTGTGCAGCAGCATGAAGTGTGTCTTTTGGATGTGTATATATTGCTAGTATAGACGTGCCCACCAGTGTCCCCCTCTACAAATACACCTGTTTATGATTCAGTGATTCTGTAGGCAGATAGTGATTTCATATCTCCTGTCTGATACATGTTTTTTTCAGTTGTGTTGTCTGATAGTAGCCAATTCTGTATTTCTGTCTGGTACAATATTTTTTTCTGCAGTTGTATTAAGCATCGGTTTCTGAATATATCCTTTTTCCGGTTGTTCAGATGGAGAGACACATACTTCAGACGAGTGCTGGAACCCAAACAGCCTGCCTGACACGCCACAGTCTAAGACGAGCAGTGAAGCCAACCAGATCAAACCAGAAAATTTGGAAGCCCTCATCCAGAAGCTTGAGCAATTGCAATCAATGAATGATGAAGCTGCAAACACGAAAGATCACCAGTACATCTACGAGATACTCTTAGCATCTGGTCTTCTGCACAAAGAACTGAGCTTCACAGCAATGCCTGGTCAGCTCTTGCCATCCAGTTGCCCGATCAATCCGGAGCTCTTCCTCATTCTTGAACAGACAAAGCCACACTTTGTTTCAGCAAGTCAAGCTGTTAGTGGAGCTAAGAAAAGTTCGATGCCTAGCGCAGAAAAGCTTCACCGAAGACTTGTATTCGATCTGGCGAACGAAATTATAGCTCAGAAGATGAACATCTACAGCTCTGCAAGTCAATCGGCAAAGTTACTTCGATCAAGGAATCTAAGTGGGTGGAGACTTTTCAAGGACTTGTGCACAGAGGTTGACAGGCTCCAATCCAAGAGCTCGGCAGTAAAATGCTCCGAAGAGGATGAGGATGAAAGCATGCTGTTAGTTGAGGATGCACCGCATGGAATGAAAGATTGGAGAAGCTTTGACAATGAGCTACAAGGCATGGTTTTGGATATCGAAAGATCCATCTTCAAGGACCTTGTCGACGAGGTCATACGCGGTGAGGCTACAGAGAAGATGCAAGTCGGACAATGGAAGCTGCGGAGGCAGCTGTCTTTCAGTAGTATAAACTGAATATGCTTGGCAATAGTTGTTTCCGTTAGGAAGCTAAGCCACTAGTAAATGTAACCTTTTTTATTTTGCTGAAGACTAAACTATAGAAGAAATATAAATGTTCCTCGACACTAGTCTCACTGCCATTGACACTAGAAGAAGCAAGCAATTGAATATCTACACTGCTCTTTATCAAGTCCTCTCTATAGGTGTTTTTTAAGTTTTCGTTTTTAAAAATATCAGACCATTCTCATGTTCTTGACTACACAGGCTGTTGTTTGTTTCATGAGATATGGTCACCTGAAGAAGCAGTTTTACCCAATCTGCATCTGTTTTGGATAACAAGGGACCATTTGGCTTCTGCATGCCAGGAACATCTCACACTGTTGTAAGCAACAAGATGTTTCCTGAATCCTGCCAGATTGGTGATAGCTCCCACTTGAAGTTTCAACTCTGTAGTTCTTTTTCTGCGACAGTTGTAACCCGACATTCGCACGAGGATGGTGTCGCCAAAACCAATCATCAACTCCTCACGTCTCAGTAAATTGAACGAGCACAATGCACGGATGTAGCATCCATAGATTGCAACGGAACGGAGGCTCTGTGCTGCACAGGCGAATCACGTCTCTATTCAGCGTAACGACATGGCCAAATTCTCGACGAGAGAACTGTACTCGAGAGTCAGTGCCCGATCATCCGGGCCACGTAAACACGACAGGGGGATGCAAATTGGCAACAGAGGATGAACAGGAGAGGACGGGCGTCTTTCCGAGAGCGACAGAACGAGGCATACCTCCAGCCCGAGACCGGCAATCCGGCGTACATGTCGGCATACAGCCCGAGACCGGCCTTCTGGACTGAACTGCGTGAGCACAGTGAGCATGCCACGCAGGGTCGAGATCGCAATGATCCACGCAACGCGCGCCAACCTTTGCTCCGGCCCTGCACTCTCGAGATTTCAACGCCGCTGTTGAGCCGTCAGAGACTAACTCACTCATCAGCTCGAGCGTGTTAGTAAAAGTGCAACGGCATTGCGATGGACGGGCAGACCTGGGCCTGGCAAGGGAAGACGCCTTCCGGCTCCGGCACATGGAATGCCGGCGCTGCCAGCGATCCGCTTGGGATTCGCTGAACCGTCGCCCCATGAGCGGGTCGTCGGAAACAGGGACCGGCACTGGTCTAGGGCACGCCGGCAAGAGATCCTAGGTTCTTTTAGGTTCAAGGCTAGTCGTAGACCTGATTTGGTTGCCTAGAGTTCTAGATTAGCTTAATCTGTTTGCCTTTTCTGCTAGGTTGGTTTCTCATCAGCTCTGTCTCTTGCTTTTCTCCGTTTTGTTTCTACTTTTGTTTGGCTAATAAAATCCCAGCAGGGCTTCCCCTGCTGTTTTCAGTTTAAAAAAAATGGAGATTCTAGGTTCTACGTGTTGGAAAGTAACCAGACTTACCAAAATTGTTGATTTCTCGTGTTATGCAAGGCATGTAAAGATAACGATGCAAACAGATCAAATTATTTAGTTAGTTTCTTTATTTAGGCTTTTTATATTTAGTTATTAGCTTGGTTAACAAGTTGATTAGGAAGTTTATCCATTATAAATGAGCATGTATCTTGTGAGTTTGAGAACAAAACAACAAAAACCCAAAAAAACAAAAGGATAAAAGAAATAAAATACGTTAAGTTATGGCGACATCGGAAAAAAAAACTATCTGTGTGCTATCGTGTTCATTCTCGTGTGTTGTGTGAGTGAGTTCATAATCTAGGGTTAAAACCAATAATTGATATCAGAGTGAGGTTCTAATCTTGATGTCATACTTGCCCTAAGGATGCCACTATTACTGCTCCTCGGGGCAGGCTATCGTTGTTGAGAGATATAGTGTTGAGCGGGATCTGATGGTTTATTGAGCGTGGCTGCGGCGGTGCATATAGCTCCGCAAAAAGGAGGCGATGAGGTAGTGAGCTATTATCGAGGTACGCATTGTGATTACGTGAGTTCTTGTGCGAGTTGTGGCCACAAGATAAACGTGTGCGAGTTTCTTTAAATTTGTCGTGCACATCAGAAGAGATTGTGTTGCACAAGAATATCAAAAGGAAGCCGCTTTGTATGCAAGAGGAGTTTAGGACGCCGAGTAGTTGTGGCCACTGTCATAGTTGTGTGCATGCATACATGAGTTCTCGAAGGATGTTGATGAGTTGTGGACTTCATCGTGTGGGTTGTGTGTGTGAAGTGTAAGTCAAAGTTGAGTTTGCTTACTGCATGAGATCAAATCTAGCACTTGGTTATGGTAATCTACAAGAGTCGACAAAATCTTTGGAAAGTAATCAAGACTTGGCAAAATTGTTGATCTGCTATGTCACGCAAGGCAAGTAAAAGATTATGATGCAATTGGTAATCAGATCAAATTATTTAGTTTATTTCCTTATTTAGGTTTTCAATATTTAGTTGTTGGCTTGGTTAGTAAATTGATTAGGTGATCCGTTCATTATAAAAGGGCATGCGTCCAGTGAGTTTGGAAACAAAACAACACAAAACAAAAGAAAATAGAAGAAGAGAAAAGAAAGAAAAAAAATCAAGTTATGGCGACAACGGAAAAAATCTCTCTATATGTTATTGTGTTCTTTCGCGTATTTGTGCTTGTGTGTTCATAGTCAAGGACTAAAACTCAACGCATGTGGTACAAGATGGCGCAATGCCAAATGCTGCATGTGTAGGCAAGGGCAGAGCTTGGCCTCGGGCCACTGGGGCCTAAGCCCGAGGTCTAACCCAAAAAATAGTGTAAAGTACTATTCAACTCTGATTTTGGCCCAAGGCTAGCATCCCAACCCAGTCTAGGCCACAAGAGAAGCTCAGGAGTGAGGGACCCTAGCCATTCACGTGATCCACATGCAGGAGCTCAGGAGCCCTAGCGCAGGAGTTCGCCGCCGGCCGCCGCTCCTGCCCCGGCTCGCAGATCCAGTGAGGCTCATCCGGATTCGATCATCGGTCATCCCATTCTGGCATTCCCATAGGCCACACCACGATTCCGCCCGTTCACGGCCATCGCCTCAACCCAGCTCGGCCGCTTGCGCAATGGAATCTGGACTTCTGGAGGCAAGATCCATTCCTCGTCCTTGGCGACACTGGCATTTAGCGACCCAGCACAGATGCGCAGTAGCGCACCACTCCATGCGGGCCTCCGCTGATCCCGCCCATGGCGGCCCGTCGGTGGCCGCTCGGCCTCCGCCCGCCGGCTGCAAGGTGCCTTGCCAGTCGCCAGGCTCGCCTTCAGTCCGACTCCAGCCAGGCGACTAGTGCCCACTGCCGAGTGCTGAACTGCTGACAGTGGATCTCCTCCTGCGTGCAAGGTGATGATTTTTATACCTTTCATCCTTTGTGAATTGTGAATTGCAAATTGTGAATGGTAGTTTTGGTTATGCACTGAATTGTGAATGGTAACTTAATAGTTTTGGTTATACACTGTATCACAAATCACATCAAGTCATCATTAATTCTATTTTTTTTACTTGTGAATGGTAGCTTTGGTTACGCATTGAATCACAAATCGCCTCATTGAAGATGACATTGAGTGTGATATATTTGCAAGTATTGAAGATAACAAGATTTTACAACGTTTTCGAAGTATGAGGTCTCATAAGCAACAACTATCATCGTGCTAGTGGTATGTTACATTCTTCTAATGTAATTTGTCTTAATTGTTACTTTTGTAGTTTTTGTGTGCCTAATTTACATGTGCAATTTCAACTTTTATAGGTTTAGGTTCTTATTCTATTTGATGAAAATATAATAGTTTCGGATACACCGAACCTTCGTTAATTAGGTATTAATTTTTCTACCACTCTACTACGCTACAATGTTTTGACATATTTTATCTATTTTATTGAAATATTAAGCATATAATTCAAATTTGTCTTTAATTGTTTATTTGTGATGTACTTTTATTATACCTAAATATCTGTAATCTTTGACAATAATAATAGTTGGTTATTTTTGGGCCGAGGCTTATATAAATCCCGACTCCGCTACTGTACGTAGGTCCAGGCGCTCCAGTGCCGCCGGGTGCAAAGCGGTCGCTGCCTTGGTGATCGGTGCCACTTCGGCATCGGCCGGCGCGTCTCCGGAGGGGCAGGAGGAATCAGGAATGGATGCTACGCACGCGCGGCCGCGGGAGCCGGCACCGCCGCTGGCGCGCAGTCCGCGCGTTGGAGCGGACGCTACGGGCGACGGCACGAGGGGTCTCGCGTGGCCGTTGTTGGCGCGATTCCACGGGTGGAGCAGCGGCTCGGCAAGGGATGTTGACTCAAAAAATGGTATTGGAACACAAGATGGCCGGCCAACCTGCGCAGAAATTCAGTAAGCATCCTTGCCTCAGGGTGACAGGAGTTAGCTTACATGGCTTATGTACCGTCCTATGGCAAGATGAATAACTTCGTTGGTTTCCGCCACCGTTGATCACCTGGTTATCACTTGTCGCCACACAAAGTGAATGATAGATAAGAGCAGTTACTGACAAGCACCAATCGTCCCAGAAAAGAAAAAAAAATAACAACGGAATCACCCGTTGAACGTAGGCACATAGGCAGGTTCACAAGTTTCAGATTCAGGATACATGAAAACATAGCCCTTACAGGTTACATGGTACATCTTTCCTCCCATTATACCCAAAAATTCCCAAAAGAGTGCCGAAATTTTGCACTCAAACAATAGTTACCAGCAGTATAGCATACAAATTGCATATGGAAAAAAAACAAATAAGGTAAATTGCCAGCTTGCATTAAGCATCAATATCAGTGACAACACCACTCAAAGGGCAAGGATTAAGAATAATCATGCTACAGATAACATGGATTTTCTGAAAGTCGAAATTCAGTATCAAAACTGGATTCTCCAAGTGACCTTTAAGTCTCAGGCATTTTGGTAGTGGTGCAGCTTGTATAACAGAACTTTGCCACCAGCATGTCCAACAGACAAAACCCACTGCCGGACTGAAGTCCAAGCACCGTGGATAGTGAAGGCTGAACCGAGGCCCTGGCCAGTTTTGGAACACACTGAAGGATGGCACATGCACAAGCCTCATCCCGTTCCTCTCCCTTCCTGAGCTTATCGCCAGAATCTGGGCATCATGATTGAACTTCATTTCACCAATGTCGGTTGTAAGGTTTTCAATTGTCTTCAGTGGCTTCCTCTTCCCTCCAAGAAACTCATCCCTCTTATATACATTCACAATGCCGCTGGAGGATCCTGTGGCAAAATAAAAGCTGTCGTGCGAGGTGCAAAGCGAAATGCCTGTCAGGGAACCATCATCAGTAGCCTTGTGGATACACTTCCTTGTTCTTAGATCCCAGTGGTAAACATGGCCATCCCCACCACTGCTTAGGAGCTGATTTCCACCGTCCGCAAAAGCTAATGACCGCACACTCCCATTCATCTTGAGGGTTCCAATTAGCTGCTTTGTTTTGGAAGAAATCAAAAGAATGTACCCCTCATTACCAACGAATGCAATGGTTCTTGAATCAGGTGATATCTTGAAGTTTTCCAGGCTTTTCTCCTCACGTCCTGTCAAGGGTCCAATCTTACTAACAGCAGCGTTCACCAGATCAAATGAGTAGAAGAACTTCCTCCTGCCTGAAAGGATCACCTCGGAGCCATCAGGTAGAAATGATGCCTTGTGAATAGGACAGTCCTCGATAAATATGCTCTGGATCTTGGGGTTTCTCTTCCCATCAATCTGGAAAAACCTCAGATGTTTGTCCAAACCAGCAGCAAGCATCAGCTGCCCATTCCTATGAAACTGCACTGAATTGATAGGACCACTAGATGGTTCCTGAGCATTAGCATCAACCAGCCTTGAGAAATCTAACATGCCAGGTAAGAGCTTAACAGTATCCTTGACAACAAGATCATCACTATTCCGAAGAATATCGTCAACTCCATCCTCCTCATCAGATTCAACATCTGACACCCCAGGAAGAGGAGCTTTCCGGTCCATATCAGCCCAGCCAGTGAAGGGGTTCAACTTGGCATGCTGACCACGCAACCTAGCCTCATATTCTTTGCCCGAAATAACACGCTCATCAGCCACCTTTCTCAACTTTCTCAGCCTTGCAACCTTCACGATGTCCACCACGGTCCTCTCCTCCTCGTCATCCACCCAGGCAGGCTTCCTCCCCCTGTTGCCCATCTCATCTTCCTCACCCTCACTGGGCAAGTCGTCCTCAAAAACAGGCAAGTCATCCTCACCGTCACCAGCAGACCGATCCATGAAGAACAAAGGCGCATCCTGGTCAGGAGCCACCGCCGCAGCCCCAATCTCAGTGCCAAACTCCAGTGGCGTATAGAGGGCACCAAACAGCGAACTCTCCAGCTGCCTCATCTCCTCCTGGTTCTTCTTTGCCTCCAGGGCCTTAGCCTTCTTTTTCTTCCTCTCCTTGTCGCGGTTCTCCGACTTGGCTTCCTTCCCACCTTCTGCATCCTCAGCAACTGGAGAGCCAATGCCCTCGTCATTATCATCATCGGCTCCACTTTTCTCCAGGCGGCGCTTCTGGAGCACGTTCTGGGATATCAAGCTCATCTTGCCCAGAGAAACGGCCTGCCAAAACTACCAACAAATTAGACAAACCTAATCCCATAAACGCATAGAGCTTCTACTGACTGCAAGGTAGGATACTGATCGTGCTACTAAAGATCCAGTCGCAGGCTTAAAATTTGGGTCTCCATCACATGGAAAACCAAAACGGATTTTACCACATAAAGACAAGCCGCCGCCGGAGTGTACGGACCACGGGCGAATGCTACAGGAGCCAGTAGCAAGAATCGATATCTTCTTTCCCCGAGAACAATCAAGAACCGATACCGCGACAAAGTATAACTAAGCATGGACGCCACACGCATTCAATTGAACAACAACAAGTGGAATTGGTAGAGGCGTACCGGGAGATACTAACGGCGGCGAATCTCCGGTAGCCCGGTCGGCGGCGGCTGCTCGGCGGGAGAGAGTGGTGGCCTGGTGGGAGAGAAAGGGCGGCTCTAGGGTTTTGGACTTGTTTTCGTGCACTCCTCCGTGAAAATATGAGCCTCTCCGCTGTTAACGGGCCGGATCACGTAGAGATTAACGGGCTCATACGGCCCACATATAATAAACTTTCTACTAGGCCCGGCCTGTCAGTGGCATGCTTGCTACATGCAATACGGGAAACAAAGAGTACTCGCACGTCGTATCCCACCCGCCCACCGAGCGTGACACGGACGGGTGGGCCCGAAAGTGGGATGATCAGATTGGGCCCGGAAATCAGTGACACGCAGTGGCTATGTCGTCACGCCGTCACCCCAAAACCCCTACCCATTTTGCTTCGTTATAAACCCTTCCGCCTCCTACTGCCCCTCGCTTCGCCTCCCCGACTCGAGTCGAACCGCTCCGCCCCCGCCTCCTCGCGTCGCCGACTCGCTCCGCTAGGGTTTACCCCGCTTCCTCGCGCCGTCGACTCGCGCTCGATTGGCCGCCTCCGGGAGCCCTCCCCGCTCGGAAGGTCCTATTCCTCTCCCCATGCGTCTCGATCGCTCCTCTTGGGCTATGGTGCTTCCGGGCGAACGACTTTGTTTGCTTGGCGTGCGTTCGTCGTGGCGCGATCTGTGAACACTGTGGGTTTCGTTGGTTGGCGTGGTGTGGGGATCGCGTTTGGTGCGTGGAGATGATGTGCTATTGGGACTGGGGCGATTTAGGTTTGAATCGGGTCGGGTTTGTAGATTTATGCTTTTGGCGTAGTGATTTTGGGGGTTCTTGTGGGTGGGATGTTGCAGAAGGAGTCTCGTCAGGATAGACGAGCATTCGTATGGCGTTACCTAGGGTTTATGCGTTTATGTGATGAAAAACTTTTTCCCCCCCTTAAAAAAGACTTGATATGTATGAATTGCTGGTTGGGGGTGTTCATAATGGTGTGTTTTTGTGTGAAATTGTTATAGCTCTATTTGTATAGGTCTCAGTTGCTGTTTTTTTTGAAAGAGCAGGCAGGAGTTCTACCAAATGCATTAAAGAAAGGAGATAGAGCGAATGAGTTTACAGAGGTTTTAGATGCGGAAATGAGAACACCACGAAATAAAGAAACTATAAGGTGTTAACGCGGAAGTGAGAACACCACGAAATAAAGAAACTATAACGCGCAAATGAGTTAGGTCTCAGTTGCTGTTATGCTAGGTTGACGGGTATGGAATATCAAGACAGTCTAATGCTGCAAATCCAACATGACTTTTGTTGTGGCCGTTATATAGGAAACGTGATCCACCCCTGTTGTCTCTTGTGTTATTTCATACTTTTGCTGGGAGTGTTATGATTGGATGACAGCACTGAGCTGTTCAGATCAAACTAAATAACGTTTATTGCTTTGGCCTTTTTGGACATTAGTTTGTGCAATAGGTAGGTGCATGAGATGTGGTGGATAGTTTGATGTGTAATTTGTTGATTTTGTTAGCTTGGCTTATTGTTTCAGTTCTGAAATTTCGAACATTTTCTTGTGGTGAATTGTTGTTTCTGTATGGATGTTTTTTAGTCACTTTTCCTTTGCAGGAAAAGGCGGTAATTATTCCTGCTTTCATGTTGATTTTGAGCTTAGGCTTTGGTCAGGTTGAAAAATGGTGATTTTAGTATGAAATTGGGAGAAAGGGGAAATTTTCATTAGTCAAAGTATCATTGTTGTATCCACAATTTGATAGTGAGATAGTTAATCCGATATATGCTATATTTGTACCGATTGGTTAAGCTTTGCCAGTTATGTTTGCTAAACAGAGGAGCTCATAGCTGGTGCTCAACAAATTAGTTTTCAGTTTTTGTAACCACAATCTTGCTACGGCATTTTTTCCATTTTATGATGAACCTTCTTGATTAATTCTAGCTTTTGAAGTGCTAAATTTTCTTTTGTTGATGCTGCTAAATGTTTGTGCATCTTCTATTCATTCACCTCAAAGCTTTCAGATACTAATCGGCAGTTCAGCACTATCACTTGTGCAGCAATGGCTATGCAAGCTGGGAACTCATTAGCTCCTTGTAGTCCGCATGTGGTATTGTTTTTTTCTTCCTTTTGTTTAACATTATATTCTTAATTATACTTGTATTGTTGAACATGATTGCTATCTTGCTTACAGATTGGGACTGCATTTGCTCAACAGTACTACAATGTTCTGCATGGGTCACCAGAGCAGGTCCATAAGTTCTATCATGATGAAAGTTTTCTTGGCCGACCAGATTCTAATGGAACCATGATATCTGTAACCACTACGCATGTAAGTTCTTTGCAACAGTATTCTATGCTCTTCCAATTTTGTATGAGATGTATAGACACTATTAGGTGGACAACAGATTACGAACATACTTGTTTGCTCATTTCAAATTTCTGGAGCTTGGTTTTCATTCATGCTGTGGACTTTACTTCTAACCTTTATTATATAGATTAGCTTGAGGACATTAAATATAATGGTAGATTGTCCGCAGGTAGTTGTAGTTTTGTTAGCTTGTTGAGGTCAGCGGGCTACTCTGGCACATGACCACATATTTGGTAACTGGATGATACTTCTATGTGTTCTATCATGTGGTCTCCTATCTGAGAGTGAATGTTGATTGTAAATTGGGCGTGTTGTAGTGGTTGCACCGATTGGTGCAATTGTTAGGGCATACCTGTCGCTGAAATGCGATTGATGAATGCTAATGTCTTAGCTAAAGGTTGTGCATGCCAGTATGGCAATATGGTCTTTAGGCCATCTTATTATGTTGCATTCATGTACAATCATGTAATGTCATTCGCTGTGAGATTATGTTCCATGTACAAGGTAGTAGAGGTTTCCAGCACTTTTCTCATTTTATTTATCTAATATATGTACTCAATTAAGCAAGGTCATATCACTTTGTTCGTAGGACTCATAAAAGATTATGTGCCATGTACAAGGTAGTAGAGTTTTCCAACACTTTTCTCATTTTATTTATCTAATGTATGTAATCAATTAAGCAAGGTCATATCACTTTGTTCGTACGACTCGTTTGTGAGGTATATACTTAGATTGACTGTATTGATTTGTTTTTTGTGCTTGACCAGGCTATCAATGAGCAAATTTTGTCTACGGACTTCACTAGCAGTTTGATAGAGATAGAGAATGTAGATACACAGTCATCCCACAAGGATGGTGTGGTCATTTTGGTTACTGGATCTTTTACTAGTCCTGATACTGGGAAACACAGATTTACTCAGTCATTCTTCCTTGCTCCACAAGAAAGCGGAGGCTACTTTGTTATGAATGATGTGCTTAGATATATCCCGGAAAGCCCATCAACTGAGATAAATGAAGCTTTGGCTAACCATGTTAATGAAAACACTCAGATTGCCACCATTCCAGCTGAGCCAGGTAAGGAGTTTGAGTACCTACAAATTTGTCCTTACATAGCTTTTCTGACATTTCAATTTTTGACCAGAAACAACATCAGTCAAGGAGAGTGCAAGCCCAGAGCTTCCATCTGCAGAGAATATTTCCGTCAACGATGAAGTCATAAATCCGTCAGCAATTGACAGTTCTCCAGTTGAAAATAATATTGGTGTTGAGACATGCGTGAAAGTGGTTAGCGAGGATGCGGAGAAGATTCCTAAGACTGCACCTGCTCCTCCTGATTCAGTTCAAAAGGATGTTATTAAGAAATCTTACGCGTCAATTGTGAGTTTTCCTGCACTTCAACTACTTGGTAGTGCCTGAATATGCAATAACAATTTCCTTGTGGTATTCGTGCTTAGTTTCTGCCTTTTATGACTTGTAATGTAGGTTAAAGTCACAAAGGAGGGTGCACCTCCAGCACCGGTTACCAAGCCCAAACCCAAACCAAAGCCAATGGTAAAAGGATCAGAAAGTGTGGAGAAATCCGTGTCCTTACCTGCAAAACCTGCTCATGCAGCTGATTCTACACCTCCAAGTGACAAAAATGTTTCCGATGGTTGGTTCTTACTCCACTTCTTTAAAAAAAAAGTTAATTTTTTAAAAAAAGAAGAACGTGTTTTTTACTTTTGTACTCAACTTAAACACTACCTTGTTCTGTAGGGCAAGGGTATTCAATTTTTGTGAAGAATTTACCTTTCAATGCAACTGTTGAAATGGTTGAGAAAGAGTTTAGGAAATTTGGTGCTATCAAGCCTGGTGGTATACAAGTTAGAAACCGTCAGGTTAGTTAATCTTGTGAATAGTTCACTGCAGTAGCCTTTTTTTTTACAAAATTACCCCCATGTAATTTTTTTTGCGAAAATGGCCCTGTGCCCCCCGCCCCCAGCCCAACTTCCCGCGCTCGGCCCAACTTCCCATGCTCTACACACCCACGTGAGCGCACACGCACGTGGCAGCTTTCTTACATGCGCCCACTGGCCCCACCGCGTGCGCTCGGCGCCCGTGCACGGCTCCCGCCCCCCGCGCTTGTCCGGCTCCTACACGCACGCCTCCCCGGTCCGCCAGGCTTGCACTCCAGCGCCCTTGCCCACGCCCGCCCGACTCGCCCGACAGCGCATTTGCCCGCAATCGTGCGCCCGCGCCTGCTGCGCTTCCTGTGCGCGGAAGCTGGCTGCTGCGCATTCGCACCGCGGGATCTTGCTTCCGCACTGCATGAGCGTGGCAGGTGTGGGCCACGGGGCCATTTTTGCAAAATATTTCACAAGGGAGCCAGTTTAGTTAAAAAAAAAGAGGGCTACTACAGTGAACTATTCTAATCTTGTAGGTTTTGTTTCAGGAAATCATATTTTTGTTGACATTTTCATCATGGTTCTGCAGCCTGATCGGTTCTGCTTTGGCTTCGTTGAATTTGAGTCTCAGCAATCCATGCAAGCAGCAATTGAGGTTTGTTTTTCAGGATGGTCGTCTTAGTTTGTAGTATACTTTACAAGATAATTGTTTTGCTGTACTGCTGCATTGGTTTCAGTTTTACTTGGAACTACATCTGCAGTCTTAAGTAAGCTGTGTCGAATCTATCCGTTCTGATTAAATTAGCTGGAGCGCATTTATCTTTCCTTTTTAAATTACAGTGAGGCTAATTGTGACTTATATTAGGACTTGGCCTACCTGTACACCGTGGTTTCACCATTTGATATCTGCAAGATGGTACAAGATAATATGTAATATAACTTATTTGTTTTGATTTTTAGGCATCTCCAATTCGTGTTGGCTTGAAAGAATCTTATGTCGAGGAGAAACGAACCACAACACGAGGTTAGAAAGCATTCTGATCTGCACAGCTAAGCCACCAAAATATTATGTTTTGTTCCATCATTCTGGTCAGACTGGCTCAGATGTGTACAACCTGTGAGTTCCTGAATTTCAAGATGCATGTGCCCTTAGTCTCAAAAATAGAAGATGCATGTGCCCTTAGTCTCAAAAATAGAAGATGCATGTAGCCTAGCGATAATCTTTATATAATATAGTGTTTAGATGCTAGGTCAACTGAATTGTAATTTGTATTCCCATCCATCTCAGATAAATAATGTTGCTTATTCATATCCATCTCAGATAAATAATGTTGCTTATAACTGATTAATTTTACAGCAATTGCTGCTTCCCTACATGTTTTATTTAGTTTTTGCAATTCTCACCAAAGTGGCCTTTTCTTGTTTATTGGGTCTGTTATCCTTGGATGACATATTTCACAGGAAACTAAGTTCAACATCTAGTGCTGCAGCTCCTTGATTTATTTTTAACCTGACTTTTGTTTAGAATTGATATACCAATTGTCCTATATCTTTTTTCTTTCAGTTGTTAATGGTGTTATCACCCATGGTGACAACAATGGCAATGTTCGGGGCAGCCGTTTCCAGCCAGGCAGAGGTGGTTATCGTGGCGACAACTTCAGGGGACAGGAAGCAGGCTTCGCGATCAACGGTAACTACCGTGATGGCAACAACTTAAGGGGAAGGGGAGCAGGCTCCATGAACAATGGTAATTACCGCGATGGCGATAACATGAGGGACGAATTCGGAAATCGGAACGAGTATTCAGGCCATGGTCGAGGACCACAGGGGAACGGCTACCGTCAGAACGAGAACGGCTACCGTCAGAATGAGAACAGCTACCATCACTACGGGAACAGCTACCGTCAGAATGAGAACGGATATCGTCAGAATGGGGACGGATACCAACAGAATGAGAACGGATACCGGCAGAACCGGAATGGGTACCGTCAGAACGAGAACGGCCATCACCAGAATGGGAATGGCTATCATCAGCAGCGCCCCTTCCACAGTGGGAATGGGAATGGCAGGTCTGGCCGCTTCAATGGTCCCCGGCAAACACCAGTTGCGGCATAGAAGTATTGTTGTGCAATCCAGCAAAGTAGGAAATTAGTGGAACACCAGTTCAACCCTTGATTTTATTTTCGGTCCGGTACTGCTGTAGGAACCCCTTAAACCGTATTAGGCTGCGACAAGTTCGGTCTCAGCCCTCGTTTTGACTGGGTACTGTTTTGAAGCTCTATTTGGTTGACACCAGCTGGCAGGTGTAACTTTGCGCTGGTTGTATTTTGGGTCTTGGGGCTAACCTTTAAGTGCATGCACAGATTTGCTATATATATATGCGTCAGTACTTGTGGGGCTTTACTTTTGTGCGTTGTTTGTTTGGGTAAGTTTGTTTGATTTCCGGTGCTGACACGCAGTTGGATCTCTGTTTCTTGAGCTTCTGTTCTCTTGTAGTTGGTGACCTTGGTGATCCCCGAAGGCGGTCATATGTTGTAGCTAGTTTCGATCTACCTTTCTTCCCCAGCAAATTAGTTTCTCTAGAACCATTATTTGTATATATTCTCTAGCTCTTTTCTAGTACCAGTTTTACATTAGATAAAATGGTTGAGGTTGTGCATAGTAACTAGGGGTGCAGCCGTAGTGTGTAGATAGACATTACTCATCTTGTATCATTTTCCACATTTTTTCACCGGAGACGACATGGATAGTATTGGATACTCATTTCTCATACCACATGACTTTCAGAATACTCATTTCTCATACTACATGACATTTGGATACATACGGACATATCGCTTATCTCGCATTCTATTCGCAGGTTTTCCTTGGAGTTGGAGTCTGACGCAGATAATATCGGATACCCATTTGTCATCTCTGTGTTCGCTCCGCAAATCCACGAAAATCATCCGCTCCGTTTAAACCCTAGTTGTAACCGTGACATTCATTCTCTAGTCGTCGAAATTTTGCCCAGGTGAGTTGCTTGTGCTGGAGCTGGGCCAATAAAGGCACAGACAGCATCAGCTCCCAAAAAGGGCTCCTGCACGACGTTTCCCTGCTCAAGCGCTTGGCCGGCGTTCGGCAAAGCGGCCCTGGTAAAAGCTTTACGCAGAGGAGTTTCTGCCGTGCAAGTTCACACCAAACATCACATCCCACTCTGTGGGTGCAGCATCCAGCCACGATCCTCTCCGTTCCCCTCGGGCGACACATGTCTCCGGTTCCATGGCTACGTTCCTTTCGTGTCTGTCCGGTTCCCAATCGATGGCTCCTCGCAGCACGATATTTCCCAGATTCCCTCTGCCGGCGTGCCTTCCTTTCCGCGCGCCCCCCAAGAGCATCTTTAATGGTGTCACTTCAGTTAGCCATAAGGATATCATCTCAGCATTTTGCTTAGGTGAAAGAGAGAAAATAAGGAAAGAGATATAGACCGGCTATTAATGTATAACCAGGCTATAACTGATTCCAAAGCACTTATTATCTATTACATGTGGGCCAATATTTAATTTTATAGACAATGCTATAGTTGATCCATTAGAGAGGTTGTCTATATGCTATCTATAGATGATATGGATACTTCTTATAGCTAGTACCATTGGAGATGCTCTAACTACGTGCCGTGCATGTCCCTGCAATCTGCATCCGCCGGTCCGCATCATACACTACTGCTGCTATCGCAAACCCGCCACAACCGTCGATCTGTGATGCTGGTGTATGCAGTGATGAACTCAGAAAGAAATTATAGGTGAAGCAAGTTTGAAGTATATACACACCTGAGTATAAATTTATGGGGCTATACCCTACCTATGAGCCAAATTTATTGGGCTATGCAGTATATACACATCTGAGTATAAAAAGCCTTGTAAATTTTTTCGAAAGAGCAGCAAGAGGATTACCGCAAACTTTATTAAGAAAGAAAAAAGAAAGAAAGACAGATTAGCCTGTTTTTTATAGAACCTAAAAAACCTCACAATACACCACCACTCACTCCACTAACCACCTAACTAAGAAGCCTTGTAAATTATATGTGGGATAACAATCTAACCTATCATACTATTAGATCCGCCTCTAGATGCATGGATGCCCAGTCTCCCTCGTGAGATAAAAAAAAACCCACACCGAAGAGAGAGAAGAATAAAATGTGAAACTTGTGGTGCATGAACTGTACACATATATCTCGTAGGTTTCTCCGGTACTCTGCTGCCTCCGTTTTCTGAATAGATCCGGTACTCTAGTCTACTGCCTCTGTTGCCTAAATAGATGACGCTGTATGATTTTGTAATTCAATCACATGGAGTATATAAAAGATCAAATTACTTTATTTTATTACGTCATTTATTATTATTAGATAGTGTGTATTAATCTAGTTCATATCTTTGCACGGTCTTAGAAATGGCCAAAGAAGAGAGGTATATAAGGAAAAAAGAGCAAAAAAATGACTTTGAAATTGTAGAGTGGTATGTATTCAGAACCAAAATTTAAAAGTTAGAATAATATGTATTCAGAACCGAGAGACTACCAAAAAGAAAGGCGGTGATCGAAGGAATCTGCATATGTCACATATCGATCAATGGGGGTGCAGTCACGCAAAAAGTACGCTCATCTGTTGATATTACCCAAACTACGTACAACGTGCAAACACGTTACCATAAGAAAGAAACCAAGTTGCAGGTATCATTACATTACCTATATGCGCAAGAATCGGCAGCCGACCGGGGCACCCACGTGTCGCCTGGCATTTTTGCGAAAAACCCCCTCCGTTTTCTCGAAATTACGGATAGGTCCTTCGCGATTTTTTGTACATTACCTATATGCGCAAGAATCGGCAGCCGACCGGGGCACCCACGTGTCGCCTGGCATTTTTGCGAAAAACCCCCTCCGTTTCCTCGAAATTACGGATAGGTCCTTCGCGATTTTTGTGAGACAAAATATTTTTTTTCTTCGCTTAGGTCCCTAATGCGGTATTTTCTGTAAAAGCCTCCGTTAATTTCAAATCGCGAACAAGCCCTTTTCTAATTTTTCAGATAGCGAACAGTCCAAAAAATAACAACCGTGTCCCTATTTCTTACGCTCGTGTCCTTTCTCCATTTTTCTCGGAAAATGTTTTTAACGGAAAAACCGGAAAAAATTTTTCGCTACCCAAAAACCCGAAAAAATGTTTTCGTCACAAAAAAATAAAGATTCGTCAAGGTTTATAGCAACTTATGTATTTGCTAACGGTCGAATCATGGTTTTTTTTTAAATGTAGATTCGTCTCAAGATTTATAGCGACGTGGACCCATTTTTTAAGCAAACGCAACAAAAAACCCGTAAAAAATATTTTCAACACCCAAAAGCGAAACAATGTTTTCGTCTCATGGATTCGCCATTGGTCCTAACGACCCATTTTTTTAACAAACGAATAAAAAACCGAAAAAATATTTTCAAGAAAAAACGAAAACAATGTTTTCGTCGCAAAAAAAAACACGGATTCATCGAAGGTTTGTATCAACTTATGGATTTGCCAACGGGTCATAACCGCGGATCTGTTTTAAAAAAATGTAGATTCGTCCGAAGATTTATAGCGATCCGAGGATTCGCCGACGCGTCCTAACGACCATTTTTTTTAACAAACGCAACAAAAAAACCTCGAAAAAATTATTTTCGTCGCCAAAAAAACCCGAAAAACATGTTTTGGTCACAAAAAAAAACAGGTTCATCGAAGATTTTTCGCCCTTTTTCCTCTAGGCTATTTTTCACCGGTGGGTGGTTTTGCGAACATGTATTATTACTCAGTGAACACGTAGAGTATTAGGCTCGACAAAAGAATGTTGTCATCTCTGATAATTTTTTTCCCTTTTTCCTCTGGACTATTTTTGACCGGTTAGTGGTTTTGTGAAAATAAAAAAAATATTTTTCCGAGCGCATGCTATCGAAATTCAACCGGCGCAGCGTAGCGCGCTTTTCGACCTAGTTATATTCGCTCCGCGGAGAGAGATCGACCAATTTGCAGGCAGCCAATTTGGCACTGAATAGCAGTTGGTGGATAACATGAGCTGTCTCTCTCTCTCTCTCTCTCTCTCTGTGTGTGTGTCTCTCTCTGATCTCTCTAGATCGATGGAAAAGAAAGAGCTGTATTTTTCTTGGCAATTTTCTTTCGCAAGTTGGCCAAGAGGCCAAGGCCAATCGGCTTTGTGCATGTCGAGTGGTCAAGGGTGTAGGCGTCGACCTTTCTGTGCTTCTACACACCTATTCTTGTTGCTTCCTTCCTTCTCGCTTTGCCGGCTCGGCTCCTGTCATTGGAGCGTACAACGATCGATGCGGTATATATGGACATGAGCTAGCTATATATTGCCCGGGTTGCTGCCGTGGTTCAAAATCTTGCTAAGATTTCAGAAATTTCGATGGAAGTCTCGGTTTTTTTTGGCTCCACCGATGTTTCAAATCTCTACGAGAAAACAAAATTTTGAAAATTTTCAAATTACTGCGTAGTTGAAATTGGGTTAATTTGGTCGCTCGGCTCAGCTTCTGGTATCTTGTCAGACAAGCACTCCACTCCACATGTATGTCACATTGTCACGTCGATCCCCCAGGTGTTCCTGCCTTCGAAGATGTTTACAAGGCTTCCAAGTGTCTACATTTAGATGGAAGCCATGTGTTTCACGTGACCTAGCTAGCTAGCTAGCTCATGGCTGGTCGGAGAGTCGAACTTTTCATTAGCTAGCTAGAAATTAAACCGAGGCCTGCCTCCGTTTAGTACTTTTATGCGGCATTTTTTCTTTCCGAGAGAGATTAATTTCTCTCGTCATTTCCTTCTCAATCGACCAAACTATGCCTCGTTCATTTCTCCCACGTAAGTGCACACCCGGCAAATTAGGCCTTGTTTGTTTAAAAGCAAAAAACTAAACTAAACAAATTTATTTAGTGACTTTTAATTAGTCTTTCTTAAAATCCATAAGGCTCTATATAACTAAATGCTAAAAGCAACGGAGGGTTGTTTTTTTTTTATATTGAAAGTTAGTTTTAGACTAATACCACTAAAATCAAGGTAAAATTACCAACCACTATCGCGTAAAAAAAAGATTGTTTTTAAACTGTTTAAGTCAAAAGATTGTCTTTAAGCTATAAGGAAAAAAAAATCTAAACCTCAACAAACAGATCATGATACGTCAATCTATGACTTTCTTCGGTCCTGATTTTGTGGTCATATATATCATATATGGTCTTAAATATCTAGGACAACAAAATACCCAAACCATAAAAAAAAACACATGGCCTTTGATTTCCTTTACAAAACAACGAAATGGAGTGATTATCTTGCACAAGCAGTACCTAATCAAGGAGTACTTTCTAATATAATCAAGGAGTATACTACGTGGTCGACCAATGGACACACACAGCGTGCAACGTGATTATGGGAGCAGAAGGTCGGCGATCCACGGAGCAGTTTGTTAGTTGGACACGTGACACGTCCAATAAGAAATTCTGTACAGATGCTTTCTCAACGAACACAATTTACTCTGCTTTCCACACGTACATACGTATGATGTACGTACTGACTCTGTTTTCAAATAACTGACACATTATATATGCGAATTAAGATCATATAAATCCATGCATTTAGCCGATGGCACTGCACTCGTGTAATATGGATCCCAACGGATGGCTAGATTCGATCACCCTCTCTATTTGAACGCATGCCAAACGAGGAAATTTTCGTAGAAATTTTTGTAGAAAACGAGATATGCGCTCTCCCTAAATTTTGTGACCACTCAAATTTTCCAGATCGCTTGATTGCACGGTTGCACACATATGGGTAATTGCATAAGATATTTCTCTAATAAACAAACATCATATATAGTAGTATATATTTCTGTGTATTCACGATATATAACATCTAAGAAAAGGTACTAACAGGACGTCACTACGGTGAACGGTGCTGAAGTACATGCAAGACCAACGGAGATCAAATGTGCGGCATCGGCCGTTAGATTAGAAAACGATGATTTAAATCTTTCAAAAGTATTATTTATAAAATATTGTGTCGATTTTTTAATAGCAAACACTGTTTTTAAGTACTGTTGAACAATCTGAGAGAGGTTCATCAATTCGATCGCACGATCCAAATAGTTAAATATTACTTAAGTTTCGATGATTATCCCTTTCCAGGCATGACAAAACTAACACGACAACAAGGACAGCCCTATATATGGCTGACACGTACGTATTCGTACGTACGTCGAGCACTATAGCTAGAATAAGATAGAAGCACTTCTCCTCTCTCTATGACAGTGGGTCCGGCCCCTGGTCCAGCTTGGGGACACATACATATTTACCGCATATATGATATATATTATATAGTCGTTTTCACCGTTCATGCAATATCAATTTACTTCTTCTTTTTCTTTTCTTTTTTACTTTTATGCACGACTCACTTGTTCGTTTATAGAATCACTAGCTAGTGGAGCACTATACTACGAGTTAATATAATTGTGATACACAAGCTAGTTGGCAATTTAATTACAAGGATTAAACTAATTCCTAGCTAGGCTAAAGAGTGCTCTACATCGAGATGCAACAAGCATATATCGTACAGCAACTTGCTCTTTTTTTTATAAAACGCAGGGTGACCAACAACTGTGGTCGATTACGTGTTGGATCCATGTCTTTCTAATTGATAAAGTAGCTGAGTGCATGCTAGGGTATATCCATCATTGTCGTTGCCACCCCCAGATAAGTAGATAGAAAATTGGTGGTCGTCATGTGATTTTTGTTTAGATCTTCATCATCATCGTCGCAAGTCGTGGAGGTTTTTAATTAACGCATCGTAAAGGGATAACACCAATCAACGTTTCCGACTTCCAAGATGACTTTGACAAGTAAATTCTATCATAATTATATGCATTATTGAAGGGTAACATCGTGAAAGTATTTGATCTTATGACAAATTTATGCCTACTATTGATAAAATAAAACTACGAGACTGACCGAAAACAACGGGAAACTGACTTGCCATTGGATCCAGCCGTTGGACACACATCCTAGGCACCGTGCGGCCGGTCTCACTTGATTTAAAAGTTTGTCGACACACGGTTGGATCTTAATGTTCAGATTTGGAGCATGTTGAAACATCAGGTTCATATATTCAAATCTATTTGAAATTTGAAGTTCCTAGAAGTTTCGGATTTGGAACCTAGCTTCCTTATGCTGCTCCGCACGGAAGAGGTCGAAGTCGAAACCTAAATCCTCTGTTGAAACATCATAAAACTCTATAAAACTCATTCTAGCGGTATAGCATGGGCTACCAGCTCCCACTAGTGATTATGCAAGCAAATATAAATATTAGTAATATCTTTCATAAAAATTAATATGGGTCGGCTGCACATATTCTGGGTATTGCCTTTTTTTTTTACTGCAGACATCTGCCACAAACTAAACTATCTAATACCTTTGTTTCTGGATAGTTAACATTTTAGAATTTTACACATCAACCAATACATGTGTGCAAATTACCTGAATCTATAATAGTAAAAAGCCTAGGAAATAATGAATAGTAAAAAGCCTGAGAAATAATGAATAGTGTATTAATAGTAAAAAGCCTGGGAAATAATGAATAGTAAAAAGCCTAGGAAATAATGAATAGTGTATTAATCTAATCCATAATAGTAAAAAGCCTAGGAAATAATATGAATAGTAGCAGTATGAAAAAAATCATCTCAAAATTATAAAATAACATATATTTAAGAATAAAATTTAAAAAATAGAATAGTATGTATTCAGAAACAAAGAGAACAGCTTGTTTACTTTCACCTTACAAGCTAAGGTAGTATAGGTATACAGTTGTTACAAAGGCCATTCCCAGTGGGAGTTTCAACTAAGTTTCATTCTCATTAAATGATATGACACATCATCGTATTTGGTGATATAACAAGGTAATTATGAAGAGAGAGATAGAGAGAGTTTCATGGGAGATGAGAGAGTTTCATCTAGATGAAATCTGAAATACAAGATTCTGCATAAAAGTTTGACATAAGACTTCAAAACCGAGAAACGAACTACGACCGAAAATACCAAAAAGACTCTAAACCAGCTAACCCGAATCTTTGCTACATAACTAGGCTGCTGTTAATAAATACTAGTCTAACCACCGCTAGAGGCTAGAATGCCAGCTGGCGACTTGCCGCCGGGCAATGGTCACCCACCCAACCGCGGTGCGCCACCGCGAAGCGGAGAGAAGGAAAGGAGCATAGGAGTTCATTATTGGGGTTTGAATCTGACAGCGTCAAATCGCCAACCCCCGATTATTTTTTTTCCCCTTCTATGTGGCGAACATCGTACAAGATCGATATCCCCAAGATTGTGTTCCCCGCCTCGCGGATTTGCTGGATCTCCTGCGAATGGGACACATGTAGTTAGCCCGTATGGCTTATCCTCTACGGATCAATTATTGGTTACTTGCCATAGCTTTCTTCTTCTTTTTCTTCTTCTTTTGTCACTGATCAGCCTTGATGGCTGCATACTGTTCAGATGACTCCTTATGTATATCTGGATCTTGGAGAACTGAGATTAGCTGTAGAGCTCTTTGAAGTGTTAGGTGATTCATGGTTTATGCTTTCTTCTCATGTAAGCTAGCTATCGGGTGAGTTTTGAGGATTGAGCTCGATCCAATCTGTCAACATAAGTTCGAGCTAAGCCAGTGTTAGTTTGTTGGACTTGAGATAAGTATGTGAAATTAGGTCTAAGTAAGTCATGTCCCTAGGTTAATTATGATGTCGTATTATATGAGGATACAAATAAGCTAGCTGATCAGATTTTAGCAATTACACGTTTATTAAACATCTCCTACCTATTTCAGCCGCTCAATATAAAACTGGGCTCTTATTAGGCATATATAATGATGTAATATCAGTTGTATATATGTTTTGTAACGTAAGATTTTTACTGATATGGAAGAGAGAGAGTATAGCTGTCTCTTAATGAAGAGATAAACATATATAGTACAATATAAAACACCATTACATGAGCTATTGCCTATAATAAATAACTTTTATACCATAGTTAAAATATTGTAGAATCTTATACAGACAACTTTAAGATAATATCTATTGTAGGAGTTGTTTTTAGTTTTATCTTTAAATGAAATGGATAAATATATAGATAGTACATGTCTTTACTGTTGTACATACCACTGGAAGTTGAACGAAAGTAATGCTTTGTAGAGTTGTCCTAAGTTGTCTGGGTAAACGTTTTTTAAAGAACTAGTCAGATTACATGTAGCAAGGCAAAATTTTAAAGGACAGAGTGCTTCTATGGTGGCAAAAATAACTTCACAATTCTATGTTTTGAAGTTAAAAAACGATGAGGCAATCTCTTAAATTTTTATCTTAGTGCGAATGTCATTTTAAGTGTTTAAAATCTTTTCGTCACACGTGTATAGTTGCCAAAATGAAATAAAAAAAACATCTTGAGGACACAACACACCGCTTTGATGCGTGTACCCTACCAGGCACCGACACACGGGCCCAACAATGCGCGGGCCCCACATGTCATCGAAATGAACCTTAGAGGATGGGCACTTGGAGCGGCAGCGCGGGGGACTGGCAAGTTGGCCTCGCGAGCAGTGAGCTGTCGTGGGGCCCACGTGCCGTGCCGGGTGGCGCACGTGGCGCGCGATGCGGCGGCCTACGCAGCATGCACACGTACCCCTCCCCCCTCTGCGGCTTTAAAAGGGAATTCTTGGGGCGCGACGCATCGCTGCGGCGTAGGGCACCCCACGAGCGCGCGAGGGTGGGCCCCGCGACGCGGCAAGTTGCAGCTGCGTCCCTGCCCCTACGGGGTCGCGGAGAGCCGCCTTATTAATCCTGTGCCTGTGGGCCAGCCCAGCCGAGCCGAGCCGGTTTATGACACTCCTCCTTCGGTCTGGCTCGGCTTGGTAGACTTGAACCTGGAATTATTTTTTAAAATAATATTTAAAAAAATAAAAATTTACAGAAATAATATATAAAAATTAAAAATTACAAATATACCTCTCTGTAGCGACAGACTCTCTGTCACTAATTAGAATGGCGACAAAGAGCTTTATCTCAACCGAGCAAACACAGAAGAAAAGAAGAGAGGTTTGGCGACAGAGAGGCCATTTGAAATGGCGACAGGGAGGTATGTTCGTAATTTTTAGTTTTGATATATTATTTCTGTAATTTTTTATTTTTCAAATATTATTTTAAAAAATAATTCCTTGAACCTGGTTAATTACTGTTAAAATTTTACCTCGTGTACATTACTCCGTGCTTGTGCTTATTGTTCCCATAGGAAATACTACTCGCATATGGGGACCTGTACGAAATATAGCAAATGTGAGGGCTTCTCTGCAACATTCGGTGACGTGGCACAGTTCAGATTGCGGCAATTTCTTCCCTTATAGGAGAAGTGTGTGTGTATATGGGAAACGCGAGGGCTTCTCCGCAAAATCTGGTAGCGTGGCACAGCTCAGATTGGACAATTTCTTCCCTTACAAGAGAAGTTGTTATTATATATTCCACGCTTTTGTGCATGTTTGAGGAGCTTTTAGATATTTTAGGACAAAATTTAACAACGTTTTAAACAGGGCGACAAAACTCAAATTTCAACGTTCTGGATTGTTACCTAACCTATGTTCCTCCAAATACGACCCATTTTTCATTCAACAAGTTTGAATAGCCTAACTCTTGCACATAGATATGAGTTTTCGCTAGATGTATATATACTTTTGAAAATACTTGCATGCTAGGGCCCGTTTGGAATGCATAAAATCCATAGGATTTTCATAGAAAAAGCAAAAAACGTTAAATTGTCCCAGCCTCCCAGGATTCCACAAAAATTCCCACGTTCCAAATTGTGTGATCGGTATACAGTGGAAGTTCACCGGTTAACTACGTTCAATAGTGAACGCCAGGGAAGATACAAATACTTCAGCTTATTTTTAGTATGTCTACGTCAGTTTATTTTATATAGAAGAGTGAGAAAAGAGGAGAGAGAAGAGAGCTGGCTCTTATTTAGTACTAAGCATTGCACGGAAGCATAGGTATATTAGCTATGTATAAAAGAGAAGAGATAGTTAATACATAGCATATAGAGCTAACTTTTAGAGATAGCTACTGTAGAAGCTGATTTTAGTGCTTATTCTACATGACATGGATAGAATATGAAGTAAGCAGCTGACTTTATTATTATACTTGCTCTAATTTGACGATGCACTTGGAATAAGAAAACCATTGTCTAAAGATAATATCGTGATCAATAAAATTGAACTAGGCTATTTTAAATATTGTGGCAACCAGGGCATTTATTGGTGGGAAACTTCTCGAGACCTCCAGCTTTCCCACCTTCGCCATCCGTCGTGCCCTTCTTCTTTCTCCTAGATCCAACCCTTTCCCTTCCTCTTCGACTCGCCACCAGCAAAGACAAGGCGAGGGATCCATCCCTATACATGTATGGTGTAATGGTATGCAGGTGTCTCCTATATATTGCGGACCTGCCAGTGTGGAAACTGGCGAATTAATCACTGATTGATCGAAGCTCTGGATTTCGAAGTGATTGAAGCTCTAGGTTTCGCCTTTGTACGTAGTCCTCAGATGCGCCTTGTCATCGCATTGGTCTGGGTCGTTGATGACCATAGCAAGCTGCTACTCCCCTCTGGTGGATCCATTGTCGCCCTTCCTCCTCTCTAGGGATGGTAATGGGGAAATTCTCCGCAGGAAGTACATCCCCACCTCCGTCCCCGCGAGACATAAAATTCCCCGTTCCCCGTCACCGTCCCCGGTTACGGGGACTATTTTTCCCCGTCCCTATCCCCATTTGGGTATGCAGGGAAAAATCCCCGTTTAATACCCGATTAGACATACTATTCAAAGTTGTTGTTAATCAATGAATGGATTAAAAAAACAATCTTCCAAGTTTCAAGTTGAAAGCACATGAATATTCTTTCTTACATAACATATGAAATAGTTCAACACAACAAAAATAAATAAATAAATATACATTATCTTTGAGTCTTAGAAATTTGGTTGACAAATATACATTTCAGGTCCCTATCGGGGTCCCCGCGGGAAAAAATCCGCCCCATCCCCGTCCCCACCATCCCCGGTGGGGAATGAATTTCCCTATATCTATCCCCACGGAGAATAAAACCTCCTCATCCATGCCCCCTAATAAAGGAATTCCTCACCGGAGCGGGAAATTGGGCCCCATTGTCATCTCTACTCCCCTCTCTAGAAATTGAAATTGTCCTCCAGTTTATGTGTTATCCTTTTTCTTTTTCCTTGCGCAGCAGCCACTTTCGTCTACGATGGCATGCACCTCGCCGCAGATGAGGTTCCTTCCTAGCCCGGACAACAGTACCTCTATGCAGAGGCCTGATGCCTACAGACACATTCGTGCTGGACACATTTTCAGTTAAATATTTTATTTGATTAGAAATAGTTATTAAAAAGCATTAAATATCGCCAGTGAAATCTAATTTTATCGACCATTTAATTATTTTAACTGGAGATAATGAGCTACTACTATTTTATTTAATTAAATGTAGGCTCATTTTATTTGTACAAACATAGAATAAAGATGCCTATGAAATTTTCTAAAGAATGAAATGTTGCATGCCAAAACAAATGGCACCATTACAAAGATCTTCTAAAGCTTGTCGATGTGGATACATTATATGCTATATTTTGAGTTTGGACGCAGAAGATACGTGTCCCGAGCAGCACATGGGGCATTATTTAGACTCGGTTGCTATACTGGGTTAATAAGATTATTACTGTTTGCATCTATTAGCGTTCTTCGCTTGTTTTTCCTCATTGCATACGTAAGATACAGAGAATTGGGCGACTTCTTTCAAAGATTATTATGCCTTTCCATTGGGAATTGGGAGATCGATATACTTCACTAGATGTCCGTGAAGTTCAACACGTGAGATTTTGGCAAATCAAAGAGTTGCAAGTCTATTGCATCTAATAACAGAAATCAACTAGTATTCATCGAGAGAGCATATAAGTATCCTAATCTTACACCGTAAAAATCGGACAAACCCTATATCACAACACCCACTTCCTAAAACCATTGATGGCTGCATGAAAGGCTACATGTCAATGCCTCCTACCGGTGGCTGGTCTCAGACCAGACGCTAGAGAATCAAGGGACCTTCCCTGCTGTTTTACGAAACTTCTGTAGTATCCAAGTAATGCAGGAGTTCTAGGCCCTTCGTGTTCATTTACCTTAGAAAAGTGTGTTGGAAACAAGAGTCGGGGATATACATGTACGTATTTACGAGTAAATACAAACAAGGGATTATATATAGTGGAGAAACGATAGTAGAATATAAATAACAACCATGCAGCATGGACACTATTTCTGTAACAAGACGACATAAATTTTATTTCCTCCATTTACAAATACTTGTCACTTTTTACCACTTTATTTAGTCACAAATGCTTTGCAATCTACTATTCCCAATGCACAATTTTCTGTTTTACCCTCAATGATTTCCCCTTCCTATGTCCTCTACCACACATTTGGAGGCTAGTGCATTAGTTTTGTTATCTCAAGGGCATTTTAATTATATTATATAAAAGTAAGTAATTGCTTAGATAGGTATGCATTGTCAAAAAATGTCCAATAAATACAAATAGAGAGGGTATGATCCAAAAACACAGTTGTTCTTGCTGTCATACTTCTTATATTAAAGCCAAAGGAATTCCTGCCTAGCGCACCGGTCTACATCGTTCCTGCTCTCCTCCTCGCTCGACACATGGCCCAACTTGCGTTTCGTCGATCTGCTTGCCTGCCTACTTCGTTACGCACAACCTCCGTCGGCTTGGGGGAATGTGTGCTCACAGGCCCCTTGCCCTCTCACGTTGTCGCTGTGCAACTGTAACATGAGGCTGCGCATACTGCATACACATCTAGTAGAATCACGCTACATAAGCTCTATTCGTGATAGTTTCTGTTTAAAAGAAAAACGAATTATTTATCAAATGTAAGGATTCTAGACAGTTTTCATCTACAATAAAAATATATTTATGTATAAAATCAGAAGCTATATCCATAGCTTTATAAAGAATTAGAATCTATTCAATAAAAATTTATCCTAAACAGGACGACATAAATACTTATGCCCTACTTCGTCTTTCCGCAATTCCACCACCCACCACAAGCCGGGTGCACAGAATAATCCGGAAAAGTGTCAGTCCAAACTCCCCTACGCGCCCACGACACGTCGCAGTTTTTAAAAGTCCCCACTACAGTACAGCCAAGCCGAGCCGCACCCTCGGCTCGGCTCGGCTCGTCAGGATCCAACACGTGTCCTCGTTGTCCGAAACGTGGCCACCCTCCATGCGCTCGTAGTCCTATCCAACTAGTTCCGCTTCCGCCTGCTTTCATTTCCAAATAATCACAAGGAAAAAATAGTAGGAATTTTTTTTTTGGTTTAATGGAGGAACAAAGAGATTAGAGGGAGACGAAGGCCTCGCCTCGTCTTCCCTCCTGTTTCCTCATCCCCTCTCGTCTCCGTTTCCATTCCACCCATCTCGACAATTCCACGCCACGCACAGCGGCACAGGGAGAGATCTGATTGGCTCAGTCCTGCTTGGTTTCCTGTGTCCCTGCCCACTTCCTCTTGATTTCTCTGAGCGACTCTGGGCAGTGGACTGGCCGCCGTTTCCCTGCTTATTTCTGGCTGCTGTAATGTCTTTTGCTCTGCATTTGCAGCCCGCGAATTCGCCGCCGTTTGAGGAATTCGCAGCATGGGCGAGGTGCTTCTGAGGAACTTGGCGTTCTTGGAGCTTGGCCAGGCGAAAGACTACCATTTGTTGCTTGTCTCGCGCTGAATTCTTGGTTCTTGGGGAGTGCCTTGCTCCGAGTCGGCGAAGAGAGGTTGTTGGTGCTCTGCCATGGCGTCGAGGGACTTCTTGGGCGGGTTCGGCGGCGAGGAGGGCGCACGGGCGGAGAGGGCGGGGAGCGTGGCCGGCCAGTCCGACGAGATCGAGCTAAGCTTGGGCCTGTCCCTGGGCGGCTGCTTCGGCGCCGACCTTGCGCGGGATGCCAAGAAGCCTTGCCTGGTGCGGTCCTCCTCCATCGCGTCCATCTGCTCGCTCCCTGGCAGCGATGACCTCGCCGCCGCGGCGCCCCCGTCGGCGCCGCTGATGCGCACCACATCGCTTCCAACCGAGACCGAGGAGGAGCGGTGGCGCCGGCGCGATATGCAGAGCCTGAAGCGCCTCGAGGCCAAGCGCAAGCGCCTCGAGCGGCGCAACTCCATGAACTCAGGCAGGTCCGGCAGCGGCGGCCGGGACGACGGCCAAGAGCCGCTGTACCCCAGCGGGTTCCAGCTCCGGCGCTCCGTCGCCTCGCAGGGGAGCACCTCTTCGAGCATGCCAGAGCAAGGTATATCTGTTACTCTATTATCTCCCATACTAGTAAAACTATTTATTACAGTATGTTAGTAATTTCCACTGTTTTATTGCGATTTTTTTAGTTGAGTTATTTATTTATATGTGTTCGTTGCTGCTCTTTTATTCATGCAAGTTGGTGTCATGCCGTGTTGTTTTTGCTTGTACGAAGTAGGGTTCTTTAGGTAGGAGAAGCATGGGCAGAGAGATCTGAGTAGGCTTATTTGGACACGGATTGCAATTCTAACGCCATGAAGGGATGGTGCTTACTGAGCTGAATTTGTTAGGTGTTTGTTTACCCCTGATCAGAAGCCTTGTTGTTGATGGTGCTTTGTTATTCAGTATATGGGAAACTTGTTTGGGAAATTAGTTGATGGATTCTTTTGCAGTAAAAACGGAGAACCCTTTATGGATAGAGATGATGCATTTACACATCAGCATGTAGTTTTTAGTTAGTGTTTGTTTTGATTAATGTCGTTTAAGGAATTTTTTGAGATGTGCTGTAGTTTGTAGAGACCAGATCGGTGCCTTTTACAGGATGGTTCTTACTTCTAAGCTTTCTGTCATTATGTAGCATGGAAGTACGGTTGTTCAGATTAAACGACATTAATCAGGATGGTTCTTACTTCTAAGCTTTCTGTCATTATGTAGCATGGAAGTACGGTTGTTCAGATTAATCATTTGTACAAGCTGGTGTGTAAGATTCACTTGATGACGCCGGTGCCATTGGCACAGTTGGAAATCATCATTCATCAAGCATACCTGAAAACAGTCGAAACCTATTTCATGCTCAACACTACCTTTCATTTGCATTGCAGCAAGTATAGGTCATCATCTTAGTTGAATGACCCGTCAGCTCAAATAGTGATTAGTTTCTCGCAAAATAAAGTGATTAGTAAATGTATCAAAATTGCGAGGAATAAATTTGAGTATGAATTATTTCTTCAATTCTTTTCATGCTGGAATCTGAAAACGTGACAATTTGCCCCTCTGCTCTTGATGCACAGGTGGTGATGGTGGTGGTGCTGAGGTGAGGAGCACATCTAGCATGAACACGTCTTCTGATAATCCCAGCAATCAGAATAAATCCCTTCCCCGGACGACATCAGCCGGGAAGCCGCTGAACGGCACGATGAAGGAGCAGCCACCTTTGCGAACCCTCCGGTCCCTGACGATGCGCACGACGAGCACCGGCGACCTCCGGAAGAGCATGATGGAGGACATGCCGATGGTCTCCTCCAGAGTGGACGGCCCCAACGGCCGGAAGATCGACGGTTTTCTGTATAAGTACAGGGAAGGGGGAGGTGAGGATAGTGTGCGTCTGCCACGGCAACTTCCTGACGCCGGCCGAGTTCGTGAAGCACGCCGGCGGCGGCGACGTCACGAACCCGCTCAGGCACATCGTCGTCAACCCCTCGCCGTCGGTGTTCTTGTAATCCTGAAGTAGGGAGGAGAGGTGTCCGTCTTCTTTCATTTTTCCTCTGAATTTTCTTGGTATGATCGATTAGCTGCGCCCTGCCTTCCCATGAGTGCCGGGCCTGAGCCGATTACTGTAAGTTAAAGGGGGCGAACAATTTGAGAGGAATTATCAGCTTATCAATATGCATGTCGCATCTCCCGAATGGATGCTGGTTCGTCAGCTGGCTTCACAGTCACACGGCAAATGAGTAGAATTTACAGTTTTTGTCCCCATATGCAGACTCTGCTGTTTTTTCAGCCGCCATGTCTCACGTCGATCTCTCGTCACCGCCTTGCATACCTCGCAGCAAAATTGGAGGTAAGATGACTGCAATATCCCTGTATGCACGTTGCGGTATTGTACCACACTTACCAAAGTTGTCCTCGCTGATTTTTTTTTCCGAGGTACAAGGAGCGCACACGATCACGCAGTTCACGCACATGCGTGTATGTACACACGATAATGAAGTGATTGAAGGCCTCAAAATCTCTGTAGTAAGAGATCATGTTATCTCACTGAACAAGCACACATGTGTATATCTGTTTGAAGGTCTCAAAATCTCTATGGTACGAGACCGTGTTATCTCACTGAACAAGCACGTATGTGTATATCTGTTCTTAAATTTTATTAGGACGTGGCCCGAGAGTCAATCCACGCGATTAAACTCTCGTTCGGTCGGGAGTTCCACGACTTGAACCAACCGAGCAAAGCTTCTCTGTCCTAAGTGATTTTTGGTCCGGTCCTATTTGCTCCTTCTCCTTTTCATCTTTGCGTCACTTCCTATCAAAATTAAGGATTTAGTCCTCTTTCCGACCACGAAGATATTGACAGACGATACATGTCACTACTGAGTAGGTCATCGGCACCGCACCCGTGACAGTAGCGTAACTAGGATTTTAGTCATGGATGGTCCAGCTTAACTTTTTTTAACAATATAAGTGCAGCATACCAATATTTAAATAAAAAAATACCAAACACAATATGATCAAATAAAAAGCTTTAACAACCATCTAGCATCTTAAAAAAAAGCTAAAGGCTAATGGGCTGGGCCTACCATTTTTTGCCCTACAGAAAAATACCTAAATGCTAATGGGCTGAGCCAGGGTGGTCCGTCGCCCACCGGGACCACCCTGTAGCTCCGCCCCTGACCCGTGACAGCTATCGTGGTACTAAACTCAGCAGAATGGGGTACCGTGGTGTCTAAACTTGATAGGTACCTACATTTGTACTCGAACTCGGTAGGAAGATAGGCTAGTCATCTGTCGCGTTTACTAAGGAGCTATCACGGTAGACGTAGCCGCTACGTTATCGGTGTCTTTCTACTTCATATGATATATGTTGTCTGTTGATGCTTTTGCGATTGAAAGGATGCTATATTTACAGTTTGGTTTGAAAGAAGACAAAAGATTAAAAAAACCGATGTGTATAAACATAGGTTTCTTAGACTCTGTCTGTTTGTTTAGAGTTTAGACTTAGGCTTTTGGTTTATACCGAAAGAAAACTAGTAGGCGTGACCGGTGACTCACCCGGACGCAGTCGCGTCTCGCAAAAGCCATGATATTTTGCGCGCAGAACTCGCGCGAAGATGGCACGTGTGTTTCGGCCACTTGCCCGGTGCGGTGCGATGCAATGGCCTCGTCTTTTCTTATCTCAGCGATCTGAAATAGCTAGCGCCCGCTACCTTGCATAATGCCATTACAAGCTAACACATGCTAATGCGTGCCAAACGGCAGCCCCCTCTATCGCTCTCGCAAAAGGCAACCTGCAACTCGTGCATTATTAAAATCCAGTTGAGATATAGCCTGGCCCAATTAAAATCCGGCCTAATCGCTCTCTAATGCCCGGGGATTCAGGCCCAAACCATCGGTGCATACTGCACCGGAGAGACGAGCGCAAAATGTTAAAGAGTTGTTTCTACCTCTCCCCTCCCCCTGGAGAGATTTCAGAATTTGACATATTTTAAAATTCGTTTTTCGGTATTTGACACCCTGATCTAGTGTCATTGACTCAGATAGACCCATATGTCATACACAGAACCGAAAAGGCATACGAATTGAGTGTTATTTTCTGAAATTTCACCTCCCCCTGTGAATTTTGTTAGTTGGTTAGCTTCCAGTCAAGATCTGCGGTGTTACTTAGCATCGTCGAAGAAGACAATCATCTCACCTCCCGCAAAACCACACGGAATTAGCATAAATTCTGTTAGGATATTCCCGGACCGCCTCCTTGTATATATGTCGCTCGTCGTCGCCGCACTCCCCTCAAGGCCGGCGGTAGCAGCAGGCCACGCCGCACGGGCTATATTTCACACCGGCGAAAATGGCCTCCCCTTGTACGTGCACGCCCCGTCCGATCCCAATGCGGCGTTCTGGTCCGTTGATATTGTGACCGTGATCGTGAAGCTGCGGCGTTTCTTGTGCGTTTTATCGTCGTTGCGTTTGCGTGCGTGCAGGGATCGCGGCTTTGCTGGTCCTCGGATGCGTGGTGGGCGGCGGCGCGGCGCGGCCGCTGGTCGGGGAGGAGGAGGAGGAGGAGGAGGCGGGGCGGATAAGAAGGCGGCGCTGCAGACGTCGAGGCCGTTCAACATCGCGCACCGGGGTTCCAACGGCGAGCTCCCAGAGGAGACGGCGGCGGCGTACATGCGCGCCATCGACGAAGGCGCCGACTTCATCGAGTCGGACATCTCGGCGACCAAGGACGGCCACCTCGTCTGCGCCCACGACATGACGCTCGACGACACCACCGACGTCGCCGACCACAAGGAGTTCGCCGGCCGCCGCCGCACGCTCGAGGTGCAGTGGGCCAACGTCACCGGATACTTCATCAGTGAGCTTCGTGTTTACATTTCTCTTCGGTACATTTTCTGATGATCGAGTGATTAATCTGTGGCACGCTCTTGGTTGTTCATCTTCTTGCAGCTGACTTCACGTTGGCCGAGCTGAAGACGCTGAGGACGAAGCAGAGATATGCATTCCGTGACAAGTCCCACGATGGTTCGTGTCGGCTGCAATGATCCAATCGCCGTTTTGGTGTTTTTTTTTTTTAAGAATCCATTGCTCTGAAATATGCACCCATGTTCAGTTCAGGATATAGGTAAGATGCTGATACATAGATGAGATCATCCATGTCCAAATCCCCTTTCTTTTGCAGGCGTTTCTCCCATCATCACGTTCGACGAGTTCATCAACATCGCGCTGAACGCCAAGAGAGTCGTCGGGATCTACCCGGAGATGAAGAACCCCGTGTTCATCAACAAGCAAGTAAGCTATGCGTATTCCCATCTCTATTAAGAAACGATGTATTGGAAGTTCTAACCATGTCAATCACCTTCGATTAATTCCTGGCCCGATTGCTTTTACCCGCAGGTGAAGTGGGCGGACGGGAAGAAGTACGAGGACAAGTTCATCGCGACGCTCAAGAAGTACGGGTACGGCGGCAAGTACATGTCCAAGGAGTGGCTCGCCAAGCCCGTCTTCATCCAGTCCTTCGCGCCGACGTCGCTCATCTACGCCGCCGACCTCATCGACTCGCCCAAGGTCTTCCTCATCGACGACGTCACCGTCCGGACGGAGGACACCGACCAGGTGCTTAAGCTTAACCACATCACATCGGTTCCAGCTGTAGTCAGTACGTACGGCGTGAATTAGTGTGCTTCAGTGCTGATGGAATGGCGCGCGGTGCAGTCGTACGACGAGATCACCTCCGACGAGTACCTGGACTACATGAAGGAGTACGTAGTCGGCGTGGGGCCGTGGAAGGACACGGTGGTGCCGCCGACCAAGGACAACAGGCTGGCGACGCCGACGGACCTCGTCGCCATGGCGCATGCGCGGGGGCTGCAGGTGCACCCCTACACGTACAGGAACGAGAACCAGTTCCTGCACTTCAACTTCCGGCAGGACCCCTACGTCGAGTACGACTACTGGCTCAACGACGTCGGCGTCGACGGCCTCTTCACCGACTTCCCGGCAAGCCTCCGCCGCTACCAGGAGTGGACCACCAGCAAGAGGGGCTGACCGGCTGACTGACAAGTTACACGTCGGTCAGGAGGTTCAAATATATTTTCTGTTGTTTTTTTAGGTTACTACTTATTTATGGTTCTATGTAATGGGATAAATCTTTGGATTTTGCATTGGCTCCGTTGCATTGGACTAGTTTCTCTTGTGCCCCTGCTGCGGTTTCTGAGAAGTGGGAAGTGAGATTTGATCTAACGACCAAACGCTAATGATGTGTTTGGTTGTTTGTATTAAATGATACATGTATAAGATGATTCAAAAAAATATCATCCATACATTTGGTTGCTTGAATGAAACTACCCTGCCCTAGATGGTGGGATACAAATTTAAGAAATATTTCCATTCACCCAAAACAATGGAACCAAATGGTACAGAATCATCCCATCCTATTCAACCTCATCCCACCAACCAAACACACCCTAAGATAAGGGCAACTGAACAAGCAGTTAACTGAAAGAATGTTCAGATCCAAGGTACTATATTGTGGTGCTAACAGAGTAACAAACTTCTGTTACATGATCCATTAACCCCGGATATAATTAATTCTGCCTGAGATGATCTGAAGCAGGAAGGATTCTGTTACCTGATTGTGCCGGTTCTTTCGAAACCTGTATGAAACTGGGCAAGACATAAAAGCATTCAGTAAATTAGTTAGTACTTACCATGTTGTACACACATGAAACATGACAATACAGTGATAAAATTCGGGCCTCTTTTCTTTGATATTTGCACCGAGATTTGCATCATGAGTCGTTCGCTTGCCCTTCAGAATTAAAATCTATACATGCTCCAGTGCTAGTCATGCCCTGTTTTCAACAACTGTAATTATGTCATCATGTTGTTCTCTCTGCATTTTCTTTAATTCCTGGGAGATGCCATTTTTTTCTAATGGGGTTACCAACATGGCAAAAGGAGCGTGGGAATTATAATCTTCCTCACCAGAGGAGCTACAATTCAGTAACAGCAAAGATTGTGGAACAACTAAAAACACAGGTGTCATATGAACCAAAAGTGATGATGTTGTAGATATGATAAACCTTCTGGAGGTCACCTTTTTTGAGGCATTTTCTTGCGTGCTAGTCTCGTGCTGATATTGCATCATCACATATGAGATTAACACGCACTGAAGATTCTTTTAAAGGAAACAACAAAGGAGCACATGTCAGTCAATCTAGAATGGAATCTTTGGAATTAAGATTGTTAATTTACATCTGCTCATCTTATCTGCAGACACATTAGTGAGCAAATTCAGCGGAAAACTGTATTATACAAAGCTGGCATCTACAAGACAAAATCTAGTCAAGTAGATGAATAGAAAAAAAAAATCATCAAGGGCCACAAGTTACGTCTATCTTTACCTTCTTCTACATGTTGAATATATAAATCATGCATCCTTTATCGGTGTTCACGAATTGGAGGCTGGAGTTGCTTTAGCCGTTGAACAACCAGCTTCATCGTAGGTCGTACAGAGAGCGAATCAACAGTGCACATCACTGCTAAATGCAATGTCTCTACCAAGTCATCGTGTGGGCCCACATCCCACAGACCATCGATGAAGAATTCACGGGCACGACCTTGACGAAGCAGCATGCATGCCCAAGCAACTATGTTAAACCCATTGCCGTAAGGAGAAAATGATGGATCTAAGGCTTTCTTGTCTGAAATTAACTCCATCAGTACAACACCATAGCTATACACATCAGCTTTATCCGAAACACGGCAAGTCATAGCATATTCTGGAGCAACATATCCAAAAGTTCCAGCTACACCAGTGGTTGCATGGGTTTCTGAATTTCCCAAGAGCCTTGCCAGTCCGAAGTCCGAGAGATAAGCATTAAAGTCAGTGTCCAACAAAATATTACTTGGCTTCACGTCACGATGAAGGATCCGAGGAACACAAGTATCATGCAGATAAGCAAGTGCTTTTGCAACGTCCAAAGCAATCTTGTGCAGCATCTTCCAGTCCACTGGTCTCTTCGATCTCTCATGTATAAATCTCTCAAGATTTCCTCCAGGCAAGTAGTTATATATGAGAAACATTTCAGACTCACCAAGATGGTAGCCTACCAAGGTAACAAGATTGGGATGTCTTAATCTCCCAAGAGTTTTGATCTCAGCATGGAACTGCTGGAGTCCTTGGAATCTCCCAACAGAGAGCCTTTTATAGCTACCAACACTCCAGGTGAAATTTCAGCTTTGTAAGTGGCTCCAAAGCCCCCACTTCCAATGCAATTGCTTGCATTGAAACTTCCAGTTGCTCGAACAACAGTCTCATAAGTAATCGGCACCCCAATTTCTTGGAAGATTATAACTTCTCTTCTTCCAGATGACCAAGCTGACATTCGGGGAGCACACTTTCTTGTGTAAATAAAGAGTATGATCAGAGCAAGAAGAACTGAAACGATAGCTGTAGCCGATGTTATTGAAGCTATTTCAATTGCATTGAATGAATTGTTTCCTCCTTGATTTTGTGTATCTGCCAGCATTGTATCATTGTAGTCATTCGAATTCAAACCACGCCCCTGCTGAGCAGCTGACGGGACTGCCAGGGTATACATGTGACAAGATTGTAGTAAAGGATTCCCAATGACGCTATCACAACGAACTGTACTGCTATTTGTTGGCACTGGACCAGACAAATTGTTAAATGACGCATTAAAAATGGTAAGAGATGCTGAGTCAGCAAATTCTGAAGGTATCTTCCCAGTAAGTTTGTTATTATCAAGGAGGAGGGCAGTGAGATTTGTCAAATCAGCTAAGGCACCAGGGATCTCCCCTGTTAGGAAGTTTGAAGACAGGTCCAAAACCTTCAGAGAGCGCAGCTGATTGATATCATTTGGAATAGTACCATTTAGAAAGTTATGGCCCAAAGAGAGGCGCTCTAAATGTGGCAAGTTCTTCACAGAAGTAGGAATTTCACCACCAAGGTGGTTACTGCTCAAATCCAAGCTGATAAGATAATTCAACTTTCCAATACTTGTTGGTATCAAACCAGAAAGTCGATTACCAGCAACACCAAGAACAACAAGCGAACTGCACATTAAGCCAATCTCCATGGGGATCCCACCTGTTATCAGATTGTTACTGATGTCCACAATGAAGCCCCTTGAGCTGTTGCACTTGTCGAATAGCCCAGGTTGCAACTGACCTGCAAGATTATTTCCATCAGCCAGGAAAGCATAGGGCCCCTGCATTCCCAGCTTCTCAGCAGCAAGCGGCAAGGATGTCACTGTTCCAGTAAAATTGTTCCGGGCAAAACTATGGTAGCTCGTCAAATCTGTACCCAAGACTAATGAGGATGAGATGAAGCCAGCTAGCGCCTGATATGCGAAGAATGAAGAATACTCTGACACTAAGTCATCAAATGGGAGCTGAGATGAAGGACAACCCTTTGAGAAGAACACTGGAATCGAGCCAGACAACCGGTTTCCACTGACATCGAATACATCCATGCAAGGCACTGGCAGTGAGGGATCAACTGAACCTGTAAACTTGTTCAAGCTTAAATTCAAGAACTTCAGATGCCCACATTCCACCAGCCCCTTAGGAATCCCACCAGAGAACAAATTCTCCCCCAAATTCATCATCTCCAAGCTCTGACAAGAGTTCCAATTCCCCGGCAACTCCCCCTCCAGTGTAGCCCTTGGCGCCCATAGCACCCTCAGCTTCGGCAGAGCAGCGACAGCATCTGGAATCCCTCCTTGGAAATAGTTGAAGTCATCTACATCCCCATATTCCGATGAATTCAAACCAGCAATCGGTGAATAAGGGTTGGACAGCACAAGCACTGCTAGCTCAACACAACCACCAAGCTCCGCTGGCACAGGCCCGCTCAAACTATTCCTAGACACATCCAAAGCCCGCAAGTTCCTGAGCCGTCCAATCTCAGGCGGGATGACGTCATCCAACAGGTTGGAGGACAGCAACAGCGCCTCCAGATTGCTGCAGTTCCCCAAGCTCCGGGAGATGCCACCGACGAGAAGGTTCCCAGAGAGGTCAAGGAACTGTAGGCTACGGCACCCTGCGCCACCGAGCTCGTCGGGGATGGCGCCGCCGAGGCGGTTGGAGGCCAGCGACAGGCGCCGCAGCCCGGGGAGCGCGACAAGCGCGGCGGGCACGGAACCGTTGAGCTGGTTGTAGGCTAGGTCCAGCGTCTGAAGCGCAACGCAGGCGAGTGACGCCGGGATCTCGCCCTGGAGTCGGTTGCCGGATAGGTCGAGCACGAGGAGGCGGCGCAGCGACCAGATCGCGGCCGGGAGCGGGCCCGAGAGCGCGTGGGAGGGGAGCGCGAGCACGCGGAGGCCGCGCAGCGCCGCCACCGCCGGGGAGAGCGCGCCCGAGAGGCGCCGGCCGGGGGAGGAGATGTTGAGCGCGACGACCTCGCCGGAGGCCCCGCAGAACACTCCTGGCCAGAGGCAGTGGTCCGCCGAGGCTGGAGACCAGTCGCGGAGGAGCCCACCCTCGTCGGCGGTAACGGCCGCCTTGAACCTAAGCAGGGCCTCGCGCTCGCCTCCCCGCCGGAAGCTCGAACGGCGGTGAGCATCAGCAGCAGCAGTAGCGACAGTAGGGTTTGGGCGGTGAGGGTGCCCATGGGGTGCGGCGGCGGCGGGTGCCGCCGTCGCATTGGGGTGGCACAGTGGGGGAGGCCTGAGACCCAAGCCCGCGGCGTAGTGCGGGAGAGTGGTGGCGGCGGCCGGCGGCGAGGATGGTAAGGTGGGGTTTTTGCGGCGGGGACCTCGGCGTGGGTGGAGTTTTGCGTTTTCAGCCCTCGCGTGGAGGTGGGGTGGCGTGTGGGTTGCTTGGTTTGGAAGCTTGGAGCATGTGAGCGAGCGAGTTGGCCACAGTGAGTGTGGTTGGCAGGGAAGGAAGGACTCCGGTTACTGTCAAATTTGCACTACGGCGCCATAGATTTGTTTTTGCCTGCTGTTGCTTGGAGTTGGACTAGTGCCGCCCCCCGCCGGCCTTTGTTTCCTTCTTTCTTCTATTTGACAAGTGAGATCTTTTTAAACCAGTTACTTTTTTTTTTTTTGAGATTAGCGCCAACGACACTCTTTAAAATTCGTGATTCACTTTATGACACCCTGGTCCACTGTCATACACTCAGATGGACCTACATGTCATAGACACATCACTAAAAACCAATGAATTGAGTGTCATTGGACTAATTTTTTCCCATTTTTTTAGTTTTCCAGCTACCCCTCCATCCAAGTTTATTCGACATATTTTTTAATTATCTTATCTATAAATATAAGACGTATTTTATATTCAAATACAAAATTAGTACGATATTTCCACTATACCTTTAATAAATTTTCATATTTACTTTATATTTCTCTACATGCATCCATTGAAATGCATCCATTGAATATAGTGCTTAGTGATAGTAATTAGGATAATCTAGCTATTTTCAATATCTTCTTCGTTTATGTGCCGAAAGAAATATATCTTATAAACTTGAACAGAGAGAGTAAAACACTTAGTGTAAGAAAAATGATGACCACAGATGATGTCTTTTAAACTAAAGATTAGATTTAAAATACTTCTGTCATCAAGGGGCAGCTGCAAGATTTTGTGTTTAGGCCCTTCCAGGGAGTCACCTTATGTTGCACTTGTATATCTAGACCGTGAGACAACTATGGTCTACTGATTAATGGTACGATATAGGGTACAGAGTTTGTTACTATAGAAAAAGAGGGTCCAACGGTGAGAGGTAAACGGTGGTGGCAGCATCGCCAACTATGCAGGTATGGAATGAGGTGAATAAGAGGATTGGGAACAAGGGTGGCGATAAAAGGAACGGGATTGTGGCTGTAAGATCAGGAAGAATACATGAGGCTAAATAACCAGGGGATTGAGGAGATAGAAGAAAATGTAGGAACCATACTATCCCGTGCACATGCACGAATTTGGGAAAACATTAATAAAACAATGGAAACCAACAACATTAAATGTTTAACAACCCAGTACTCCCAACATACTATTTTCGAAGGAGAGGTATACCTTCAACATCATGGTCGAAAGTTTTTGGTTGTAAACTAGAGAGAGCACATTCTCATTCATTGTACTTTTATTAGTCTCCTTTACGAAAATATGAGCAATGCAGTGTACCCAGCCACAAAATTCCACGAGGAGGAGAGAAGCCAAGCGTGGCCATGTGCAATTCCATGAAAAAGGTGGTGTGAAGTGTGAAAAGGCCACCGCCTTCCTTTCCTCCCCTCCCAGCCGCGACGACATCCTCTGCTTTTTCACTCTCCCCTTCTCGCACCAACCCAAGCTCTTACACCCACGATCTCGTTCGTGTCCTGTCCATCTGACGGTTGAAAAACACATCTCCTCGGGCAGATACGTGCCGGCATGGTGCATGCAAGCCCCCTCATCTCGCTGGTGCACCCACTTCCATCCGTTGCTTTCCACGACGGGGTGTTTGGAGTTCTAAAAGCAACGTGGCTCAAGAGCCACCCATCCCGCATGGATCGCCTAGGCTCGCGTGACCCACCTGGCGGTGGGGTTGGGTTATTGAGTACGGCCCACGGCGAGGTGAGAAAAAAAAGGTAGCCGGCTCCTTCACATTTTTTTTAAATATAACTTCCTTTCGGATAGTTTTATAAAAATAGCCCGCTCTTTAATCAAGACAGGTGATAAGCTCAGTAGTTTTCTGAAATGCCATCGTACATGGAGAAATGAGTAGAAGCTCCTTTGAAGCTAAGGGTGTGTTTGATACAGTTTCAGCTTCACCTGATCTGTAGATCTGATAGAGATATAGATATATTAAAAATATTTAGATGAGTCATCTTATTTATATTTTAGATAAAAATATAAATTTAATCTACTTTATTTTAATCTATAAATTTTAAATCTCACGTGAAGTTGAGATTTGGAGTACAAGCCTAAGGGAGCACCGCAGAAAAGTGGACGCACGGAAACCTGTTACCGAGCTCTTTAGGCTTCCCTCGCATTTCACGATCAGGAAAAAAAAAGTATTTTTAAAAAATTTGTTAAAAAGATGGATAGGTACGAAAAAAGGTGCGAGGGCCTTGAAAAAGCTAAGCTTCCGCTCGTGCTCCTCCCGGAGTGCGCGGTGGGGCCCGGGGGCAGTCAACGGCTGCAAGGGGCCGGTCAAAGCAGCGGCCTCGCTAGCTAGTGGCGTACGCGTGGAGGATAATGAGAGAGACGGAGGGCGCGCGTGTTGCGGCGCGGCGCAGCGTGGCGAGCCGAAACGTCGGTTGGCTCGGGCCGTGCCGCCTGGGGGTCGCAGCTCGCCGACGGACGGAGCCGAGCGAGAGTCGGATCCAGAGGAAAAAGCGCCACTTGGCCGCCTCTTTCGCCGTCGCGTTCTGCGTTCGCGTTTGCGTGTTCGGTTGCCGCACGACGCGTCCGTGCGCGCGTGCGCGGGGCCGAGGCCCCAGCCAGCCTAACCCATGTGCTTAGGGGTGGCAACGGGCTATTCTCGCCGGGAGTGCCTTCCGCCTCCGCCCCTCAAGAATCCAAAATTTTCTCGCCCCGCCCTCGTTTCGCCTCGGAGAAAATCCTCCGCCCCCATCCCGTTCGGGTATCGGGCCCCGTCGAGATCCATCGCTGAAATATTATTAGCAGAGAAGCTCTTATAGCAGAGTTAAAATGGCTATAAGAGCTCTTCTCTTGTGTGAAATTTTGGGAATTTTTTAATCACTGTAGCAATTCCAATTTTAAAAAGTACTTTTTCATGGATTTAGAATCTCGGACCTGGTCAAAATATGAAATCTCGCTTGATTTTGCTAGGATTTTAAATGTCGACCCTGTTTTGCGGTGTGCCTTTCTTTTTTATGTATGGCTTAATTAATTTTCTCATTCAATGCATGTAGCGCCTCTGTGACTCGCATGATTGGTAAAATCGTGATTCCATGACTCGTTGACGCTCGCCGGAAACAAAACAAATTGTTCAAAAAAATTTATTTGGTTGCTTTACAGAAAAAAATACATCGAATTTTGAGATTAAACGTTGATTAATTAGATAGAGAATGAAGAGACGACAAGAGAAAGTATATTGAAACTGTCAAAGGAATTGCTAACATGATGTTAGACTTTGCTAGATTTTCTCTCAAATTTGTAGATTATCCTATGAACTTATTTTGAAACAAACACCCCTTACAGAAAATTTTCCTCTTACTCTTCCTTAGAATTTTTTTTAGTTGAAGAGGCCCGTGTTATGTGCTGTTTGTGGGCTGGTTCTCTTACGCTTCACCGTTGATTCAATTTTAAGGGTGACAGATCGTGGGTTTTATGTTAGGTCACTTGTTTAGTCGCTGGCGATAGACGATAAGATCGCTCCTGACGTGCAGCGCATAAAATCTAGCTCGGTTACTTGTCCGCTTAGTAATAAAGAAGCGCGAAGCGGTGGTGAGCAGCCACGAGCAGAGGGGAAGAGATGCCCTTTTTCAGAGGCATATCTAACCTGTTGCTCCCAAGCATATCAAGAACAGTGTCTTTCTTTTCTTCTTCTTTTTCCATGATTGAAACATTTTGATTGGTTTTGATTAGATTGCAGGTAACCAGATCTGCCAAACCGTGCTTGACGAAGCTTCTTGTTTTGGGCTGTCAGGTCATGATCTGATAGTTTGTTTTCTAGTATTCAACTTTTTCTAAGAGAAAATTAACTATTTGCCACCGAATAACTCTCTCTTCTATGATTTGTCACTAAATAAGTCATATTTCATTCTATATTATTGGATTTCAATTTTTGTCTACTATATGCCATTACCATCACAACCACTCCGTTACCCCCTGAAATTGAAAAAATTTTGCAGAAAATTAGAAAAAATTGCAAAAAATCTAATAATCCCAATTAATCTATAAAAAACTTTAGAGAAATTTAAAAAATTTTAAATTGTTTTTAGTTTTCTAGAAACACTAAATTAATTCAAAAATTATTGAAATTTTTCTGAGGTTTTTATAGATTAATTGGGATTTATTCATATTTTTTTGCAAATTTTCCCATTTTTTTGCAATTTTTAATTGAGGGAAAAATGGGCTTTTAGCAGGGCCTAACGGAGGGGTAACGGAGTGTTGTGATGGCGACGGCATATAGTAGATAAAATTTGAAATCCAATGTCATAGAATGGAATAAGACTTATTCAGTGGAAAATCGTAAAAGAGTAAGTTATTCATGGCAAATAGTAGATTTTTCTCTTTTTAAAGAGATATCTGACCCTTTCTAAATGGATTTTCAAAACTACTCATATTCTCGATCACGAAAATAGTGACAGTAATATGTGTTACATACCACGTTCCTGTACCATAGTAAGGCGCTAGAGGTTCCAACCTGAGCTCCCCTTCCTTGATAGGAACACCCATCAAATCTGTTAATAAAACCACTTTAATTAATTAATCCACTTGCCTAGCCTACTAAGATGGGGTTGCTCGGCAAGTGCTGCTACCGATCTCTTGTTGCTTTCAAGTGCAGTTGTCGATCTCTTGCTGCTCAGCAAATGTTGCTGCCGAGCTCCTGCTGCGCGATAGCTCTAGCTTGACATGTTTACCACGATGGAACACGATGGAATGTGCTACCGTGGTATGGGAGTGCGATAAGTAATACGTGTTGCCTGCTGTTGTGCTATTTTTGTAGTTGGGAACGGAGCTGGTTTTGCAAATTCGTTCGCCAAAAAAAAAAGTTTGCCAAAAGGCCAATAAAGCAAAATTCTATGTTTTTTTCCCAAACTAGTCATGGGATATTCATGATCACTAAGTTATCAGACATTCCTTTTTTAGATTAACTTATGAGATAATCCAACCACGTTCATCTATTTATGATTACTAATAAAATAAAATCTCAAACTAAAAAGCTCTAGCTTTACAAAAAAAAGATAGGTCAACCACTTCGAAATTTATTTGGTCCCTCGTCTCAAATAGGACAGGTCTGGAAATGCAAGAAGTAAAAAGGAACACAAGAATGCGATGGCACGGATTGTAGAACTCTCTTGGAGGCTCATACAATAATGCGTAAATTTTGCAGGGATGCATTATATTTTAAGAGAGGTTACCTTAGACTTCTCACGCAGAAAATAAACTGAGCCAATCTCAAAAAAGAAAAAAGAGCCAGGGTTTAGGTTCCATTTAAAACGCAGGAGTCTCACAATAAACAATGCAATTACTGTAAAAATAATGCAAATTTCCTATGTTCCAAATGGAACCTTCAATTATTTTGAAAATTGCTCTGTAAAAAAATATTTCAAAATTGTAGGAAAGGAAGATTATCGATTGAATTTGCATAGCTGCTAATCCAAACAGTTCCATAGAAGGGTTCCTCTGAAATGTATACCCTAGAAAATCCCTATGCATTTTTTCCAATCAAGCCCTTCCACAAAGTAGTTTTTTTGATACACCCCTTCATTTTCTTCCCCGCAGCAGGGTTTAAGCTACACACCAGAAGAGGCCGGCTATTCAGGCTCCTCGCCTAGAGCACCCCGATAGGGTTTAACGGAGCAGGTTAGGAGGGGAGCCGCCGCCGGTCACAGCAAACGCGATCGGACTCGCGTGGCTCCGAAGGTAACAAAATCCGCACACCAGCCATCGAAATCTTGACCCTGAACCATCTTTTCGCTTTTAATCTGTGCGAAGTTGTCCTGGATCGAGGCGTCCGCTTCAGATTCTACTTGTTGGTTTCTTGGCGCGTGGTTCTTGTGCTTTGGATTAATTGTTCGTCTAATTTTCCTGCCAATCTAGTGCATCAGATGCAAAGATTAGAAGATCATGTGATATTCAGATTCTACAACACCTCGAATTGTTCCTGGTACCTGGTTAATTTGGATCCTTGGAAGAGTTGGGTGTGGAACTAAATGGAACCTAACTCAATGTGCTTATGCTATAGATGGGTAGAAACAAATATGTAGCAACTTTTTTTTTTGTTCAGGTTGATCTTTTTTGCATAAGTAATTGTGGATTTGTCTCTGACAAGTTCGTCCTTTTCTTTTCTCAGTGCCTTCTAGCAGGGTATTTGAGCAATGGCTTTCGCTAGCAGAATTGTGAATGCGCTTAGGAGAACTTCTGTGTCCTCCAATTCGTCACTGCTTCAGGCAGTAAGATGCATGTCTTCTTCAAAGGTTTTTGTTGGAGGTATGTTCTAGGGGATCATTCTCCTCCGTACTATCACCTTTTGATTCGGAGATACATGTTTCCAATGCCGTCTAAATATCATTTCGTATCTACACGCTTTTAGGGCTCTCATTTGCCACGGATGACACCACTCTGAAGGATGCCTTTTCTCACTATGGGGCTGTCCTTGAAGGTTGTTTGTCCAATTACTGTTCGATTCGTGTTGATTTGTTGGCATGTTGGTCATGTTGTTAACCCTTTCTTTCTTTTCGGATTGGATTCAGCTAAAGTCATCGTTGATAGGGACTCTGCCAGGTCAAAGGGGTTTGGATTTATAACTTATACATCCAGTGAAGAAGCTGCGGCTGCTATTAGTGCCATGGATGGCAAGGTGATTTTTCAGATTTGCTTCACTTGAGGAGTAGCTTGTCCATTCGTAATGCTTGCTTACTTCCTTACGCTTGTCATGCGCTGCAATTAGCAGATTTGTTCTATTAACTTACAGCACGCAATTGAGATAATGCATTATGGAGTTTTTGCCTTTGATCTGAAGTGCAGTTCTGGGAACTGGCATCAAACCACCAACTAACTGTCAAATTTTGCTTTTCTGGTTAGTTTGAAATTATGGCCAAAATTCTTCTTTTTAACTATGCATCAAGCTGGGTAAAAGAAAAACTGCATCGATTTGTGTTCTGCACAGCACAATACCAAACTTCCTTTTTTGTTTCTTGGCTTAGTTCACATCATGGTTCGATATACAAGTAATGGACTTGACCCAAATATGCTTAGAGTTACCAGACATTTGACATTTGGTTGTTAATACATTCTTGTAACTTGTAAGAAATTTTAAGCTGTTCGCCCATGGTTTCCAAATACCAAGAGTCAATAATCCTGATGTTAAGTTTCATCTCATGAACACCAACGGAGTTACCAGATCAGATCAGCCATACTTGCTGAGAGGATGTATGTCGAGACAATAGCATTTTTATTGTTGCTACTTATTAATTTACGGGTAGGGTATTTTGCTGAGCTGTAAAAGTGACCTGAGCTGAATCTTGTGAAAATACTGTTCTTATTGTCACAACTTCCGAATTGTTTTGTACTTTTGTTCCCCTTTGACGACAGTGTCATATTTCTATAATATGTAGATACTTGTGAAGAGTCAATTGTTTTGTTTATTGTTTGTAAATTTTGAAACGCTTTCATATGATTTAGGAACTTCAAGGCCGAATTGTAAGGGTGAACTATGCCAATGACCGTGCTGGTGGAATGCGTGGAGGTGGTGGATTCGGCACTGCTGGTTATGGAAGTGGCGGGCATGGCAGTGGTGGTGGATATGGTAGCACTCCATATGGAAGTAGCGGTGGTGGATATGCTGGCAATGGTGGTTACGGTGGGGGAGCTGATGGCGGTGAGTATGGTAGCAACTACAACCATGCTGCTACTGGCAGATATGGCAGCGGTGGAAGCTACAGTACTGCTATCGATTTTGATGGAAGCGCTTGTGGCTATGGTGCCGCCCACGACAGTAGCATAGGTGCCGGCAATGGATCCTTTGGTGGAAGCGGCAGTGGTTTCAGCAGTGGACATTTTGGTATTTCTGGTGGCAGCAATGGTGATGGTAACTTTGCCGGAAATGTGACTGGTGGCAGCAGCGATGGCAACCGTGACGGCGGAGGATTTGGTGGCGGCGAGGATACGGGTTTTGAAACCAGCCAGGTACAGTACAATGGGCAGGACGACCTGCTGGGTGCTGATTTCTTCGCCGATCAGGAGGACGGCCACGCAAGCAGGAGAGCATAGGCGAGTGTTGCGTTCCTTTCTTGTTAATTGGCGCAAAACATTTTGAGCCAAGGAGATCACACTCAATTAATGGTGCTAGTTAGAGGATATGCTAAGCTCTTTCGGTTAGGTTTATTATATGGTTGTACTGATTTGGTTTTGCAAGTTATTTTGAGAGAAGTACTATGATGCTATTGGCAACAGTTGCATTGACATGTTTCGTTGAGAGTAAGAAAGAAACTACTAGTTAAGCTGTTAATGGTGCTACTTTTCTGCCTGTTCATCCCAGAGTAAGACCATCTTAAGTTCATAAATGTAGCACAGATGTCATTTAAGTGTGCAGCACATACATGCATAGCGAAATTTTTTGTTTAGCAGGCATGCAGGAGCAAGGAGCACTAAGTACTACAATCAGCACAACTCAGGTACCTTATTAGCTAGGAGCTGACATCTGAGTAATGATACGTTTATTCTTTATTAGGAATTAAGATGCCACGAGCTTATTCCAACATAACCGATGCACGTGGAGCATGCATGCATGCAGCTAGTAGTATATATTACGCTTGTAGCAGCAGATCGAGGTCAGATGGGTGGCTTAGTAGTTAGTAGAGCCCCTCAGGTGGCTCTTCCGGCGCCTGTGGCACGGGCCCCTCAGGTGGCTCTTCCGGCGCCTGTGGCACGGGCGCCTCCGGCCCCGCTAGCTCGGTGGGCTCGTCGCCGTCCAAGCCCGGCCGCAGTGGAGATGAGGCCGGCAGGTGGTCCGGCTCAGCGGAGACGAGCGGCGTGGACGCCCATAACCCGATTTGAGCCTTGCCTACCGCCGCCGTGCCGCTGCCCCCCCTGCCATGCGGTCTGGCGCCGGAGGCCGTCGCGGCCAGCGCTCCGAGGAGCAGGGCCACGCAAAGGCACGCGCGTGCTGACGACGACGGCATCGTCGATCACCGGCCGGTGGAATCCTGAGCTCCTAGCTAGCTTAGGCTTTTTTTCAGTAGCGCGCTTTCGGGCTTCTATTTGGCCGCGATGGATCGTTGCATGGACGGCCGCAGCCGCCCCGGGATTTATAGCCGCGCGCGGCCAATGGACGCCGGGCGCGTGTCGAGGCCGCGAGTGCACGTACGCCGTGTTAAGGCTAGCTGAAGCATGCGGAGCGATGCAATCGGGTACGACGACTTGTACGGGCGCCGGCGAGCGCCCGTAGGAGTCGATCGTCGCGCGCGCGGCCGTTGATACACGCGGCGCATTAGCATCCGATCGCCGTGCTGTACATGCTTCAGAAAGTCCAGCCACGCACGTTACGTACCAAAGGTACGTGGCGTACCTGCTGCGGGAAGTCGCAGTGCATCAGACCACGAGAGAACAGGTTTCAATGTTCGCCGAAATTTTAGGTTTCGGACCTCTACGAAATCTGAACTATCGGCTATTTTAGATTTCGGACCTCTACAAAATATAAACTATCGGCTGAATAAAAAAAAGTAAAAAAAAGAAAATTGCTACAGTAATTCCCTTTTTTCGACGCATTTTGGCCAAATTTTGAACTTTTAGGGTCGTATTTGACCGTATTTGGTCCAATAACCTATAAGAAAGTCCTCTTCTATGAAAATTTGTTAAAAATCTGAATTTTTGAGATATTTTAAAATTTTGGCAGAAACACTGGTAGCTTTTTATATATTTTAAAATTCTGGCAGAAACACTGATAGCTTTTTATAAAATTGTACAAGCTTGATAATGAGCTAAAAATTTTATGGTCCTATCTTGAGTAGTTTAGGATCATACAAAAAAAATTTCAGAAAATTTTAACTTCATTTTTTATCTTTAAAGAATTAAAAACAAAATGAACATAATTGGGACAGTTGCCTTGTCAGAATTTTATAATTTTTTGCCGGTGTGATCATGATCTAAAATTTTTATGAAAGATTAAGAATTACCTTAGTATCATTATATAAAATTTCAAAAAAATTTAACTTTGTTTTTTTACTCAATCAAATCTATGTAAGAACTGAACTTTATTTGTTATATTATATTTTAAAAATCAAAAAGAGAAAGAACATAAATGGTATTGTGCCTTGTAAGAATTTTATAAATTCGCTGGAGCGTGATCACGATTCAAAATTTTTATGAGATATTAAGCACTTCCTTATCACCCTTTTGTAAAATTTTCAAAAATTTTAAACTTTTTTTGATTGCTAAAGCAAATCTATGTATTGATTATCTGGCTTTTATCAGGACGTAACACTTTTAGAATTTTTAAAAATTATTTAAGTATAATCATCATCTAAAATTTTTATATAACTATTAATGCTACATCAGGACCATTTAATTTTTTTTTCAAAATTTTATAACGTGGTTTGGACAATTTTTTAGTTCGTTCAAGTTTGCTGGTAAGCCTTTTAACAAGACAGTAGCACTTTTTGAATTTTTTAAAATTCATGACATTTGATTATTATCTGAAATTTTTATGAGAATATTATAGATGTGTTAGGACCATCTAAAAAAAATTTCAAAATTTTATAACTTCATTTGTTCTAATTTTCATTTGGTTCAAACTTGCCGGTCAGCGTTTTATCAGGACATTAGCAATATTTGAATTTTTAAAAATTTCTCAGATTTGATAATCATCTGAAATTTTTATGGAAATATCATCAATATGTCAGGACTCTCTAGAAAAATTTTAAATTTTTTTGTCATCGTTTGACCCACTTTTTAGCCGGTGCAAAACGACCAAAATTTCGGTAAATTTTGCCAAATTCAGATTTTTTCCGCTGGCAAACGGACCGGATTTGAATTTTGAATGAAATTTATCCGAAATATCAAAATTTCAGATGTAGGCCATATCCGGTATTTTTCTTCCAAACAAAATTTGAATCCCTGCGTGTGAGAGAGAGAGAGAGAGAGAGAGAGAGCGCAATTAGGATCCAATTCCAAATAATGCAAGCACCACCAGTTTGTTTGTTTTTATCTTTAAAAAATGGTTTGGTCGAGAAGCCTAAAATCCTTATCTACCTAGATAGATTTACAGGGATTTAGGATTTTTCAAACAAGAACCAAAGAGGATATAGTGAAGCTAGTACAACGTATATACGTGGACATTTTGTTCCAAATTTCGAGGACAAGGCGATAGGCACAACTCGTATTTTGCGATGGGAAGATATCCCATGTGTGTATGATCTCATGCTATCTATGATTATACCTGAAGTAAAAATAGGGATGTTGGAGACCGAGCCTAGCTCGGGTGCATCTCCAATGGTATTAGCTATAAAAAATATCTATGTCATCTATAGATAGCATATAGACAACCTCTCCAATAGATTAGTTATAGCATTGTCTATAAAATTAAATATTGGCCCACTTTAAATCTCAAACGATTTGATTAAAAATTATTTTTTTATACGAAAAATCAAACGTCCATGTCTAAAGAGAGTCCAATACAACACAGGTGGGCCGCGCACTCACTAAGGGCATCTCCAATGATGCCACTTCAGCTAGCTATAAACGTGTTATCTCAGCATTTTGCTTAGGTGGAAGAGAATAAAAAAGGAATCGATTGATATTTTATTTGAGGTGCGAAGGACCGGAATCAGGGAATAGCTTTTTAGAAGAAGCAGCGTATTCATCAAATATTCAAATATGATCAAATTGAAAATACTAGAAGTTTAAAACTTGATCATGAACAGAACTATTCCTGCTCATGATCAAGTTTGTCTTTTTATTACTCTTAGCACAGGACGAATTTGATCATGAAATTTTATATGTAGATGGGGTAAGCTGATATGTACATCCATGATTTTTTTCAGAATTTTTTGAAACTTTTCTTAGTTGGTGTGCACCAGATTTTCACCAAATATTTGTGTGCACAGGATACGTTGATAAAGAAGCCGGGCGGGCGCACGAGCAGAGTCGAAACCGAGCCGCGGGCATCGCAGCGAAGAGTGTTTCTGCTGTGCTATGCACATGTTGCGTCCAAGCGGAGGTGAGAAATTACTTGAGCGGTATCAGCAGGAGAGCAAAGCGGGTGAGATGGCTGCGGGCGGAGCGAACACATCTGCAAAAATCAACATTGTGCCATGGAAGACCCGAAACTCTACAGGATATAATATATGGAGTATATATCTACTCAACACGTTTAGTATGATGCTGGAATAGCACAGTTGGCTAGAGCGTATGGCTGTTAACAAGGTCAGAGATTCGGAGGTTCAAGCCCTCCCAGCGAAACCTTGTTTTTTTTTAAAAAAAAAACAGCACTCATACAGTCACATAAGTGACAGACGTGGGGTAGCAAATGGCAACTAGTTTGCGATACATATAGTCAAACTTTTAAAATTTTAGCTATTAATATCTTTTTAAATATTTAGATTAGATTCATGAAAATTATACGTAAAAGAGATGAGTTGCTACAATCCTAAAAATTTTAAAACCAAACACAATTGCGTTTAAAAAGTATGAAAAAGACAAGCAACAAGATAAACAGTGTTGTAGAAGCTACCTCCCCTACATAGGTAATTTTTAAAAAAAATTTTAAAAACTTGTACACTAGGTTTTACGAAATCTTTGATAAAAGGTTATCACAAGATATGTTGTCTAGCACTGCTTACCAACGATAAAGATACTTTAAACATAACTACAGAAACCATAGCTACGGAGTGCCCTACGGGCTAGGTACGGCTCGTGCCACGTTCCGGCCGCCCAGTTCCCACCTACAAACTACTCACAAATTCACGAGTCACTCGACGTACAACCTCCCTCGCATGACGCGGCCAGCAAACAGGCTACAGTACCAAGCTACGCGGCTCGATTGGCCGCCACAGCAGCACCACCAATAACAGCAGGGGCAACAACAGTAGCACTATAGCAGTAATAATACCACGGGCATAGCATGTCAGAGAGACCGCAACAGGCGTTTCTCCACGACTCCACCCCCAATCAAGCCATGTTGGGAGAGCACCAACGATCAAACCACGGTTTACTCCTGACGATCCTAGGGAACTTCAGTCGGGGCCAGACTCCCCAAACTGGCAGAAAATGAAGCCTCTACGGCTCTACTCCGGTTCTGAATCGACTCTACAGTTGACAGACCTAATCATCCTTCCTTCCTACTGGATGTAGACGACACAAGGTGAGGCAGCCTTCACAGGCCTCTTGCAGCGGCGGCGTTGATGTAACTGGCGGCCTCGCCCGCATCCAGCTGCTTCCCTTCCACGAGTCCCTTTATCAGAGTGGCGGAGTAGGTCTCTGATGGAGGAGATAACGGCAGCTCACCGGATTTGTACCGCTCAACGTCTGACGAGGGGCATCTGCGGAGGGAAAAGGAAACGATTTTACGTTAACTTCAAGCAAAGTTCTTCATCTGTCTGTGGGCCTGCCCTTCAAATAGGGGATCGGATTGCAGGTGGCCATTATCTAAAAAAATAACATGAAGGAAGAAAATTACGTCATGGTTAGAATTGGAAGGTCATCCTCCTCCCCAAGATAAAGTATATTGGAGTACCAGCTATCCTGCAGGAAATTTGCTTGTCTGTCAAACATGAACATATATACCTGAAACTCATATGTTGCAGAATGATGTATTGAAAAGAAAATATCAGTAATGTCAGATTTATGGTCATGAATACAGCGGCGTTAGAAAGTTGTTCATTCATGACAATAAAATGTAAATTTACTTTTTCAGTTTTAACGTACCAAAACAAGATTTTTTTTTAAACCGCTGTTTATGATGTCAAAAGAGTTTCAAATGTAAGATACCATTCCAAATTTTGTGTGAACTAGCCTGTTGGTCCCAGGTAATACAAACACTTCTAAGCCCGGAGGAACCTGACAGATCAAAGAGGCGTATCGACATTTCCTTACCAAATGGAACACCATTAACCGTTGGTGCAAGCAGTAGCCATGGAATTTAAAAGAAAGTCACCTGGGTAAAAGTAAAAGTGACATATCCTGCCACGGGAAAGGAACTAGTTGGTGCTTGGTAATGTCTTTCGTCAATATATGCTGCTGGAACAGCAGTTGCATATATTTAAGTGTGACTTTTTCAGTGGCATAATATTTTCTATTCTCATTTACAAGCATATAGAAAATTGTATTGTTTTGAGCTTGTAATAGTTCTAATGACTGTTAGTCTAAGACTGGGTCCGTTGTGCAAAATGCTAGGTGTTAGAGGCATAACATTCTGCAGTTTGCGTAAAACTGGCTATCTGGGATGTTCTCCCTCCCATTCCTGCAAACTCTTGGTTTCCATTTCGCAATGGAAAATGGGAATAAATCCCAGCTAAAAGGAATATATAGAAAATTTTATACAAAGAACAAGGGTACACTTGCGATGTGTTAAGCTGATCAAACCTTAATAGGTTCAAGATGAAGAGCTTTGTTTGCACGGACAAACTCTATTTCAGATGAGCCAATCAGAGGAGAGTCAGGAGACTCAATTTTTCCATCTTCGCTGTTCTCCTTCACCTTCACTAAATTATTCTCTTCAAATAATACATCATTGAACTGCTCAAGCCTGTTGTAAAAAATAAAGGCAAATTGCGATGAGATCCAGAGCACTAACTGAAGATTGCATCCCACCCTGCCCTAATTTCAGGATCAATAACAGGTAGATGTGGTTACAATATACATACGTTATTTTGTACATGCTGACATAAGATTTCTCATTGTAGTTTATCTCAGGGTTGAGAAAAGCAACGCCGCCAGTACCCCAGCATGGGGTAGAAAATCTCCCAAAAAACAATCTATGAGGCACATGTTTCCACATGGCACCTCTTGGTGGGCTTGTGTCATGTGATCCAGAACATGGTATACTCATACCATCAACCTGTCACAGATCAAAATAAATAGCAAATTTATCACACAAAGCAAAGCATACTGCTTACCACAAAAATATTATAATAAGCGAAACAATGGGACCTACTGTTTTCCTAATGATTAGAATAAGAACGCTGCTTCTAACCGAATTTCACAAATCCTAAAGCAGTATGTTAGTCATGTATTGAGAAGTAGCAAATTAAATCCAACCCTCAATTTGTTCTAAGCAGTCAAGCGCTTCCCTAAGAAAAATATATCCCCAGAAAATCATGGATGTGATCAATGCAGCGACAGGCAACAAAATTCTGATAAATAAACCTAATCTTCGTTGCATTATATATAAAAACAACATGTTTTCAGCTTTACCTTCCCCCCTTGAATGTAGCACAGAAACCTCGGTTTCCACATGTTTGAACCAAAGCTGGCATACCAAACATAAACTCTTGGCAGTACTGATCTCCAAGTAAAAGATATATCATATATTCTTTCAGACACAACAACAGATCCGACATTTTGTGCTTCAACTGAATCAGTTGGGCTTTGTTCAACCACGCAACTTGAGGTGGTCTCTGTTGTAAGGTTGTCTTTATCAAGATTCAACTTTGAGAGGCATTCACTTGCAACATCATCAGCAACTTGAATAACACTGACAGATGAAATAGCATCAGGGAGCTCATTAACATCTTCAACATCAGACTCAGAACCAGAAGAAGAGTACATCTGTTCATTCCCAAAGGGAAAAACAAGAAAGAGAATTATTCAGGGCATCACTATTGTATTGATCTTTCTCTATAATTTTGTCTCAGATATACAGTAAGCTTCCATCCAGACCACATAAATGAAAATGATAAATAAAAGGTGAGATCAATAATACAACATAATTTAAGATGCACATCAGGACACAGGAATTCACATTATGCTTTATCAGCATTTCTTAACGGCTCATCAAGTATGGGCTGCCAGCAATAATATGGAAATAGCCCATCAACTTAGCTGTGTGACACAGTTGACACAGCTCACGAACATGCATTCATCTTTAGAGTTGGACTACAGTATGCTACTGCATTAAAACCAGGGAACAAAAAGTAACTTCCCATTAAGAATGAGGTGCGCAATGACAAAGAGGGTGTCAAGTTTTCCGGCTAACATAACTTCATCTGGAGCTAAGCGATGCACATCTCTTACATCAGAGCACAACTCACCAATATGATTTTAGACCAAACAGGCCCCAAGTTCAAGTATCCAAAATATGTAAATCATAAAGGGAGAAATTTACCTCAATTTGTGAGGGCTTACTCCTTAATGATACATTTGCTGGCAGCTTACTGCTCAAAACAGGCCAGCATGTCTTTAATTCATCACGTACCTGGTCAGTTGGGTGGGGTGGGGGCATAGTTTCAGATATTCACAGTAAAAGAGGAATTATACAGAAATAATGCATGGAGACCATTACCACTTGTATAACTCTCCATGTAGATTCGAATGGTTGCATCTCTGGGGAGTTACATGTGAATTTGTCTCCCAACAAAACTTTTGCACAAGAAAAAACTGAATTTGCTATAGATCTAAGGTTATAGCCTCCTTCAAGGGCCATCACTATCCTTCCTTGAGCAAAACCTAACAGCTGCAGCAGGTTTTGCATACAGATAAACATGCAATGATTTTTTGAAAATTGGTTTGTATATGCTTTACATGATAAGCATAAGTGTCGATCAGCTCAGTTGAGAAGCCCATGAAACATAGAGCAGATATTAAGTAACTGGAAGAAATAAAATGAGAATTTTCTAACAGGTAACAACAGAGCATAACAACAAAAAGAAATGGCTGAAGCAAAAGGTACCAACATTACTGCCTTAGAAAACTTGGATACATTTAGTCAATTCCAGCTTATATGAACTCTTTTAAAATGTCAAACATGATCAATTTTTCTTTAAGGAAAGGAGGATGCAATATATGGTGAAAATCTAATTAAATGTCATTTTCCCACAAGTGCATACCTTTGTTAGTAGCAGGGAATATCCATTTGGAGTGATGCAGCAACCACCAAGAGGATCACCCAGTGCTACCCAAAATATCAGAGTAGAGAACAAAATTTCAAAACCAGTGAACAGTGAGAACAGATAATCTAGTACATGAGATAAACCAGATGTTTAGATTCTATTATCATGCAGTAGAAGATCAATACAACAAACTCTCAGAGAATTTCCAAAACTTCTTCAGTGAAGATATCATATATTATTCCACAACAAAATCAGGTATATAAGCTGCACCTGTAAAATCAGTTTTATAAGCTGTACTACTACAAGCAGTGCTCAGCTAGTCCATAGAATAAATATTGAGAAACTACATGTTATCAGTATATATAAGCAGTTAACCTTCATGAAAATGTTGCGTTGATTTAATTAAATGTTTGTATTGAAGCAAATAACTGGGAAGCAAATAGCATAAAAGAGTTTATTTTCCAGCTGTATACCTGCGTCAAACCCAGCAGACACCAATATTATATCAGGATCAAATACTTCAGTGACAGGAAGCAGTACATGGTCCCATGCAGCAATATAATCTGCATCGCCACATTTTCCATGCTCCCAGGGCACATTAATGTTATACCCTTTACCAGCTCCTTCCCCAATGAAACAGTGAGATGCATCCCCTTGAGCAGGGTAGAAGTTGCCATAATCAAATCTACAGAAGAAACATTGGAACAATGGATAGTTAATTTAAGACTTCATTAACTTGGCCACAGGAAACATGCACTAAAATGAACAGATTCTCATCAGAGAAACAATTGATTTATGTTGACTGCACCAGTGATCTGCTTCATCTTTGTCACAGGACCAAAACAAAACAAATAATCTTTTAAATTCCATGAAAAGAAAAACAAAAATAACACATGACTGCCAGCCAGAAAGTGTATCTTCTTTAAGCATGCAAATGGGGATTGCAACACTATCCTAATTTTGTAAGTTTGAAATATAATATCAGTAGGATTGGTTGGGTAATTCAAGGAGGGACCTTTGCCGCACATGGCAAGTTGATCCATCCTAAGCAATCAAGTAGACTTAAACCCAAAGCAGTTACTCCCTCCGTACCGCAATATAAGTCCTCATTCTTGGGAAGTGTCGTCCAACAATATAAGTCCATTGCGGCGATCAAAACATATAATTATTGCAATATTTCCACCATATAACTTACTTTAATGCTGAAAATATGGGTGAGTAGTTGTAGTATGCCATTTAATAGAGGTATGCATGGTCCAATGACATTAACTTTTTCTTAAATTTAATGTCTCCTTGGTCTATGCGCATGGTTAAGCCTGGTAATGGGCCGTGCTAAAAAGCAGGGTTTCAAAAACCGATTTTAAAAAACCGGTTCGAAATTCGCGGTACGAAAACCGCAAAAACCGCTCGAAAACCGTCAGAAACTGAAGGGTTAAGAAATAAAAAAAAATTTGAAAAAAATTCAAAAAAATCGAAAACCGCGGGTTTTCACGAAAAACCGCTCGATTTTACCGAAAGCTGACCCAACCAATTGAATGTTCTTTAAAAACGGTTTTTGAGCGGTTTTCAACGAAAACAACAGTTTTTCACGAAAAACCGTGGTTTTTCAACGGTTTTCGAACACATAATTTTTTTCAAAATTTTTAACCAAGCGGTTTTGGAACTCGAACCAGAGCGGTAAGGTCGAAAACTGCGGTTTTCGAACGGCCTTCGCCAGTTTTTGAAACCCTGCTTATAAGGGCTTAAAGGGTTAGGTTCTTGATGGGCTGTGGCCATACTTAAAGAGGGTAGGCCGGGCCGGGTTTTGCTCAAAACGGGTTGGGTCAGGATCAAATTCGGGCTGATGAAATGTCTCTAAAAAGGGCTGGGCCCATCAAAAATGACCCAAGCATATTAATAGCCAGCTTTAGAGATTCCACCACCGATGCTCCTAATTGGCAGTGGCTTGACTACTATCAGCGAGGCAAGGGCGTGGTGACGAGGTTGGAGTCAAGTGGAACCCCGCAACCCAAGCGTAACCACGGTGACGAGGAGATGCGATTGGAAGCTGGTAGCACCAGCTCCGGCGTTGGCAGTAAATCGAGCAGCGGCACACTAATTAATTTGGGGCTGTTGATGGGGGAGAATAGAAAAGAGGAGGCGGCACTTGCGACAGGATCCAATCGCCGACAACCCATCACCGGTGAGGGAGGGGATGGTGGCGGCAAGAAGCGTGGAATTTGTAGTCCTCGACTCCTCGTAGTGAAGCGATTCTTTTAAAGATGGTTATGTAAAGGTAAAAGTAAGGGATAAAAAAGTAGGCTGTAACTAGAAGAGGCTTAGGGCTTGTTTGTTTTGGCTTTTGATTATGGATTCTGGCCCCAAAAGTAGAATAAAAAACAAATAGACCAATTCTAGGAATCAATTCTCACAATCTAGCCCACCCATATATACTAGAATCCACAAATTACATCGTGGCCCCTTCGTTTCAGCTTCTGCATAGTTTCAGCTTAAAAAAAGCAGATTGTCTGCTGAACGGGAGGATTCTGGACAACTTTTCCCACAATCAGAAACTGGCCTCTATATAGAATCAGAATCTGGCTGAGACCTGATTCTCGCTGATTCTTGCTGATTCTCGCTGGCTCGGTCCGGAACCTAGAAGTCGCAGTTGGCCCACCCCGATTCTCCCACAATCAGAAGTAGCTTCTCCTATAATCCATAATCCATAAACTGAAACGAAGGGGCCCATATGTGCTTTTGGATTCTAGCTTTTGGAGAATCAGCTTCTCTACAACCACAATCCAGAATCAGCTTTTAGAGAATCCAAAGTAAAAACAAACAGACACTTAGTGGGCTAGAGCCTGTACAAGATGGCAAAGAAGCAAAGGCCTAGAGGCTTATTAGTACTTCGGTTTTAATGGGCTAGCCAAAGGGTTGAAAAGGGCTTAATGGGTTGGGCTTAATTGAATCCCATCACTGATGAGTGGGATGGATGAGGGTTGGGGCCGACCCCTAAGAATATGGGGCCAGGGTGGGGTTTAGGTTGGGTCTTGGTAAGGCCCATTACTAGGCCGAGCATGGTGGGTTTTGGACTTATATTGTGGGATAGAGGGGTAAAAAGTATCTTACCTCAGGTAGACAGGTAGTACACTACAGCTAATATAATGAATTGATTAGTATCGGCTAGGAAGATGGCAGAATCAATGTCGAGTTGGCGAAAATGGCTAATCAAGTAATTGTGCTATTGTGCTACAGTGATGGGAACGGATTTCCTAAAAAAAGTGATGGGAACAAATACTCAATCCTATTAACTAGATTTAGGGTCAATTTGCAAAGAATAATGCCAAAATGAGCATGAAGCAGAAGATAGGAATAGGACTTAAGAATTCAAGAGTTCTGGATTCTTCCATTGACAAGTAACCATCAGGTTAATGGGGTTCCTTGGCACATTACTTAGAAACTAGGTTCAAGCACTTCAATTTTGTTGTATTGCCCAAGTGACTCCACAAGCAGTCTGTCATTCAGACATAGATATTCTTAGGGTGCTAAAAAATGATTTTTTTTAATATTTTAAAGAGCAAGTGATGTATAAGATGATCAAGGAGGATTGGTGGAATGTGGGACTCAATCTCAATCCTTAGAATACAATATCCAATAGGACTAAAATAAGGTCAGCTTGCTCTATCATAAATGAGCTTTTTATCAAATAGAACTAAAATAAGGCCAGCTTTGTTCTATCATAAATGAGCTCGTTAATACCAAATAAATAATAAATAGAGTTCTTAAATTTCTCTATTAACTGCAAGTATCCTGTTACCCCTCTGGATCGGGTGTTCTATAGAAGGAAGGGTGCCAGCAACCAGGCGCAGGTTGGAGCGTCCAGGGAGGAAGGAGCGAAGGGATCAGGGCAAGGCGCGAAGGGATAAGGCAGGCTGCAGATAAGATTCCTAGTTAGTTAAAATAGTATTCCTTATCTTCAGTAGTATTGGATCAGATCAATGTATTCCTTATTTTTGTTAAGATTTACTCCTGACCAGTTACGGTGGGAGGGTATGCTTATTTAAGAAAGAAATAGAGATGAGAAAAGGCATGCTGTTTTGGTGCCACAATTTCCTCGTCTCAGGCGGTGGCTCCGATAACAGCCAGTTTACCTAATTTCATGTTTTGTGACCACGGGGTCAGCAAGTGAGATCCGTTCCGGCCTGCGGCCAGGAACACGAGCGTACGAGCAGACTCATTCCCAATCTGCTCGTAACATATCCAATGTTTGCATGGGAAGAAACCATGTTTTGCATACTACAGAGTATAGCCATTCGAAGAGAAGTAAACCTCCAAAAATGGAGGCAACAAAACTGGTGCAACTTTACTACCATCGTTTTGTGAAGGTTATGAAGCTAGTCTAAAGTATAAAGAAAACTAGCAAATCAATGTCAAGGTGCAGTCATACCTGTGAACTGAAAAGAACAGTACACGAGGGTCGCTATAAAACATCTTCTGTGTGCCATTTCCATGATGGACATCCCAATCGACAATCAATATCTTCTTGATACCTAAATCAGGCTGCAACAGAAAAAGACAAAGTTGGAAAGTGAATGCACCTTCTCGTTAGATCGCATCATGACAAATTATGATACTGTTCATATATAGGAAGGGATGAACAAAAGTAGCACATTTTGATCTTAACAGAAAAAAATCAAGAGGGAAGTTTCAAATACACACCCTCTCATTTAAGAGATAATTAGCTGCAATTGCCACGTTGTTGAAGAGGCAAAATCCCATTGCCTCATTATGTTCTGCATGGTGGCCTGGAGGTCTGACTAGAGCAATAGCAGAATTTAACTCACCAGCAGCGACCTTCTCAGTTACCTGCTTGCCAAATAAGTCATTTTTTCAGCAATCAGAATCAGATGGAGACAGAACCACCGCGAGAAGTAGGAAATGTATTTATTCAATGCAAAAAATTACATGCCAAATTACCTCAATAACAGAACCAGCTGCAAGAAGAGCAGATTCTGAGGACCCCTTGTTGAAGTATATGGAGTTGAATTTCCTAGCAATCTTGTTTCGACAGGAATCGTATTCCTTCGAGCTGATATTCTTCATCAGCTTTATATGGTTCTGGCTATGGACAGAAGCTATGTACCTGTCCTCAGCTTCCTTCGCCTTCATGACCACACACCTGGAAGAGACGTATGTTACAGTACAACCGCAGAACCTTGCAAAGCAAGACAGTTAGGCTCATAAAAGCAATGCACAAAATGGACAGCACCTAAGATATAATGATAATGTTTACGCTTAACTTTAGTACTAGCATCCAAGTCACTGTGCACAAGCAAGAGCTTCACTACCCGAAATCGCGCAAGTAACATGACTCACACGACTCTATTCTTTTAGATGCTGCAATTCGTACAATATTTGAACCAATTTATGACGAATTTCTCTTTTCTTCCCCCTTTCTCAGGCACTTTTAGCACTTTGAGCATTTCAAATAATGAAGACCTAAGTCTACAGTTAGAAATTTAGCATCACGCCCATTTTTTTGGGCCAATTTGTGCAAATCTTATTTCAAGTAGACTGAAATGGACATGGCTACAACAGTAACAGGAGTAAATTAAGTACAACGTAATGACACGAGGAAGATGCGGTTCGCCTCTCCGGCGATCCGACGGAACCGCAAGCAACAAAGCTGGCACGCCTCCCCACCGATCCCACACGAAATCACGCTGTTCTAACTTGGAGCGGTGAGCGGCGCGTACCTGGACGCGACGCCCTCGGCGGCGAGCTTGCGCCATATGGCGCGCAGCCTCTCGGGGTTCTCCGGATGATCCTCCCCGTCCGGCGTCGTGTGCGCGCACATCCTCTCGTCGTACAGCAGCCCCAGCCTCGCTGCCCTCGCCGCCACAGTAGGAGCCGGAGCCGCCGCCATCCTGCGCCAGCGATCGCCTCCGTCGCGCGGCGGAGAGACCGGACCGGAGGCCGGAAGGGGCGAGAGCCGCGAGACGTGTCGGAACTCGGAAGTAGAGCGTGTCCGCCGCGAGACGACTGGTCTGGGTTGGCTGCCCCTCCGCTCTGATTGGTCATTTTGCGTGTGTCAGCGTTGGGTCCCACCTGGAAGCAATGAGCTCCGGGCATCTCGAGCTTGATTCGTACGAGACTTCGAATTCGTGTAGCGGCTAACGACTTAAAGGGCCGAACTGCCCAAGGCTTTTGGGTCGTTTAAGTGGGCTGGACTTGAGATGGGCCATGTGTCTTCTCTTCTGTTTACTCTGTAATCTGTATACCGTGGAAAACAATATTGGTTTTCTTTTTATTTCCCCCGGGTCAAATTGGCCCTTTTGCATTTTTTCATATTTAACCTTTATCTGAATGAAATTATAAATTTAGTCCACTTCTCAACCCTAGTATGGGACTGCGTAGGTCTACCTGTCATGGTATGGGAGCGTGATAGATTTACCTGTTGCGATAGGAGAGCAAGGTAGGTGCCAACGCTACTGTCGTGGTCGGGAAAAAGCTAAATTTATAATTTTATTTAAACGAAGGTTAAACTTGTAAAAATAAAGGAGCTAAGAGGTTAAAAAAAGCCAAAGCTGCCCTCTTTATGGTTGGGAATTAAGCTTTATGTCAGTTCACCTTGATAATTAATGTTAGACCAGTGTGTCATTATGGTTGGGAATTAAGCTTTATGTCAGTTCGCAGTTAATTCACTCTCGTTGGGGTTATTGTTTCTTTCTGTGTTGTATTTTGATTATTGTAAGCCTCGTCGTGTAGTTAAGTTATTGTTGCTTCTCCCTGTTAGTATGCTCAGTTATGCGCTTAGTTGGTCATGTTGGTTCGTGGGTACCATGACCTGTTGTTGTTGTCATTATTCGATTGCTTATATCATTGTATTTGTTGTATATTTTTTTTCTTGTCTGCTGAGTGGATGTCCACTATTTTAGGGGAGGTACTGCCGAAATTTTTAGTGGATTTCGGAGTACTATTAGAGTTTGATCTTCCTTAGCTAGTTTTAATCTCTATTTAGTGACATTTAGGGCACTATGGGTGCCGGGGTGTTACAACTTCACCCTAGTTAATTTGGTAAGTTGGCTACATGAGATAAAATTATTTTATCAACGTCCTTATCAATTAAATTATAGATGAACCAAAGCTAGATGTATAATGCAAACTATGTGATGAAGGAATACATATATGATGTCATTTATTTTAAAAGAGTTTTCGAGCAACATATGGCAAATAACTTAACATATATGTATTATCCTTGTAGATTGTGAGAATATTAAGATGTTTACAAACTCAACTCAGATTGAAGCCTAATTGATGCGACATGGTTTCAAATAGGGTTATACATGTTGGACCAGTCATGGTGAGGAGCAATTGCATGAAGCAAGTATGGGTCAAATTGAGGAATATGACTTGCCGGACACTGACGATTGTTTCAATGATGACATGCTTGATAATAATAATTTACATCAAATGATTCTAAAAAATGGAATAGAACAGCTGAGAAGATGAGTCTAAAGAAGTCAAAACTTGTAAAATATTTGGAATTTAACGATTCCCAAAACATGAAAAGTTGTCTCATGTATAAACTTCTATTTATAAGTACCACCCATATGAAAACTATGGCATAATATGAGATTCAGGCAAGTTACTGAAACTTTGTCCTTGTCAAAATGTGAGGTGAAAATAATATTACAGATAGCTAATTTAACAAACCGTTTGTAATATACCAATAACATAGACGGTTCAACAGGTGTTATAGACAGCTATCCTGAAGAACTGTCTATGATATAACACAAACGGTCTTGTTTTTGTAAACCATTTGTGATGAGTTATATCATAGATGGTTTTTGTGATATGAAAGATCGCTATATAATCAAACATCCTGCCTCGTCATTTCATGTACTCACCCATACTTAGCACATTCTTCTCGAAATCTAGGGTTACATAGTAGTTGTCATTGCTATCATCTCTGTGCCTTTCTTTGGTATGGCTATCCTTTCTGCGCCACTCCATTCGCCTTCTCCCTCAGCTAGCTCCACCTCGTCACTGAGTATACCTAACACCAATGAGCTCATGAAAAATGCATTATGACGGCTCCACCCTTTTCTTTTGGGTATGTTTACTTCTTAGCAAGTGTCCATCTCGTCACAGTCTTCCTCCATCAGCTCCACCTTGTAGCTCACAGCAGGGTTAACAAAACCGCCGAAAACCACTTGAAAACCGCAGTTTTCGACCTTACCGCTCTGGTTCGAGATCCAAAACCGCTCGGTAAACCGTTTTAATTAAAAAAATTTAAAATTTTTGAAAAAAATTTATGTGTGCGGTTTTTTGTGAAAAACCGTGGTTTTTGTTGAAAACCATTCAAAAACCGTTTTCGAAGAACATTCAATTGGTCGGGTTGGTTTTTCATGAAGACCAAACGGTTTTTCGAGAAAACCAAGCGGTTTTTGCGAAAAACCGCGGTTTTCGTTTTTTTCAAATTTTTTTGATTTTTAACCCTTCGGTTTTTACGGTTTTTCGAGCGGTTTTTACGAAAACCGTGCCACGAAAACTGAACCGGTTTACGCGGTACGGTTTTGTTAACCCTGGCTCACAGTCAATTATGTCGAGTGGGGATATGAACGTGCGTCACGTTGGGCTAATGTGTTGAACTCAACAGCATGTAATTGATAAGTTTAGTTTGACTAGGATCCTGGTAGCTCCAAAGAATGCAACCGTCGCACATCGAACCACGTGTGGCATACTTGCAACGGAACAAGTGTTGATCGCCTTCTCTACATTGTAGGCCATGACAAAGGATGACAAGGAAATGCTCTAGGAAGATATCAAGGTGGCCTTCATGATCCTTGAGGAGCTCAAGCACCGGGTACGTTGACAAGCTTTGATGTCAATAGGCAAGGTCTCGAAGACCTCCAAGAGCACCATTGTCACTAGATATTTGAACAGGTTGGAGAGTCCACTCGAGAAGTATCTATTTGTGACTTCGACAGCATGGGAGGAGTTCATGAACATGAAGAGCACATTTGAGTTTGGGGTGTGAGGAATAAGGCTATCCAAACACATAACACCTATCCGCACTAGCTAGGCATGGTACGTACGTGAGAAAGATTGCTTCATGGTGAAAGCGAGAGGAGGAGGAGGCCAAACAAGCATCAGGATCTATGCCCTTTGTGGGGATATCAGACGAGCAAGCTTGCAATTGGGTGATGGCGAGAATGAAGATGATTTTGTCGAGGACCATATTAGTTGTTAACCCTACTGACAAGACCGTCGTCAAACGACTAGTAAGTATACTTACCCTGGTAAGACCATTACACGCTCAGCTTTGAACCTAATGAAATAATTTTGAATCTATTGTAGGAGGATTTGAGTGTCAACCAATCACAAGGATCTATCTAGGCCATGGGGGATAAGGATGTCTTTCAATGACATTGGGAAACAAGGAGCACACTAGCTGTATATGAGGGCTAGGTGTTACTGTCCCTTGGACAGATGTTTTTGTTAGAGATATACCCTTGAGGCAATCATGGAAATAATTGTATCATGTCTATATTTATGAAATAATATGATTATTTTTATCCTTAAATAAATATCATTAGTATCAATCAACAATATGTGACTTGTTCATAAAATTCTCTATTCATGTTTTGATATTATTCTAAATTATCCCTAACCTTATATCATAATGTAGGACAACTGTGAGTTATAGGTCAGCACATATATTGGTTGATGATCATACTTCACGGATCATGGATATAGGGATATCAAATCAATAATGTGGACACATATTGGAGAACATGATATTAGAGTGACCCACAATGAAACACTGCGAAAATTGTTATATTCTTAAGTGTCATTAGTTGATCTCATACATAGTGTACATGGAATCCTTATACCTAAGATTGGTAGCTTTCAAGTTTACATAGTGAATATGGTCTCATATATAAAGGTAACTTTCGAGTTTACTATAAAATATACAGAGGAATATAAGCGATCAAGATGGAATTTGCCCTCCTATATAACAGGAGAGATATCAATAGGCCCCTCGATATGGTTGGATCAAGAAAGTACATGACCATGCCGGATGTAACTGAGGAGTCAATTGCAATTGAGTAATTTACTACGGAACGAGTGAATGACCGAGCTATCATAGGATGGCACATTTCTCGCCTCGAGTTCAGTTTGGTATCGTGAGGCAAAGAGATCGGTAAATGAGTACTATATAGGTTCGTCCAATATAATCTTTATGTATATTTGTAAGTCGCTATGCCCTGCTAGGGGCTGCTGTCAACTTATGGGCCAAAAGGAGTTTTCGGGCTATGGAGGAATATGCATAAACCTATAGGGTAGTAGGGTTATACACTTAACGAGTTGAAAACATTGGTTCGGATTGGCTCCATCACTATTGGGCCAAGTGGGCTTTGCACCTTAGTTAGGCCCTTAACATATGGCTCCACCGAGGGCTATATAAAGGGAGTACATGAAGGCTAAGGGTATGTGACTATTGTACCACTATACCCATCAAAAACCCTATCTAAATGATATTGTTCACTCTGAATGTGTAATGGTTGAATGTTTAAATAAATTTATCGAAACATATAAATTCGAAACACCTGTTTACAAACTCGAGCCTAAAATTATCTTTAAATTTGCAATATGAAGGCCCTCACATTACAAAATACTTTGCAAATTTTAGATGCACATAAGTACTGCTTATGTACAAGCATAATAAATAGTAGACAAGGTTATATAAAAATATCTCATTTGAAATGCATGCTTTTTTTCATCTGAAACAATGTAATTTTCAAAAGAATCCTATAAAATTCATTGTCCAAACGAGCCTAACATGGCATTGCCTGCTAGATAGGTAAGAGATTTTGGTAAAAAAAACATTATCATCAATTCTGGTAGAGTAGTAGTTATAGATATCTGAACAACCTAGCACCTTTAAATACGTACAAAGATCTTACAAACAACCTATAAACAAATATCACAAGCACAAAACTGAAGAACACACCACTGATGAAATTTTCTTGAACATTTCAGACCTTGGTAAAAGCTAATGAATTTCTCTTGGATTGTTCACTTATCGGCTTTTACCAGACTATCACATGGCCAATAAAAATTATAGTCCAGATGTCACTTAACATAGGCATATCTTTGTAGGCATTATCATAGGATATCCGAGATCTGGCAATATGCATGATATTGTTCAACTAGTTTTCTAGATATCCTAAAACACAGATCTGTAGAAAAACTAAACTAAGAAGCACAACTTAAAACATCTAGATTATACAAGATGAAATGTCATATAGAAGTTGAAGCATTTATGTTTCCATTAAACTATAATTATATAATTTAGGTATAGCAATTTTAGTTTCAGTGCCTTACAATCATTATACTGTGAGAGGTGACAAGGGAGTCTATGAGATGCCTTTTCAAAAGATGCCATGTTTGTTTTTAGGACAATTCTTGCTCAAGTGTCCATGTTATTTGCACATAAAGAAGCTCACAAACTTTGTACGCCCTGCATGTAAATCATCTCGAGTGTAGGCAAACCACGGAGATAAGGATTATACCACTGGAAAGTATACAGTAGTTGAAACTGGAGCTATATAAGATGAATATATAAGGATTACTATTTTAAATGGTCTTAGGGAACTTGGGGAAAGCATGTCCATATTCACCACGGCTATAGCATAAGTTCTTCAAATTCCCTTCACTTCTGTCACAGGGAGTAAATTTGAAAAGATACAATACTATTATATTGTTAGAATATAGTAAATTTGAATCTTTGAAAATCAAGGAATTAGGCATTAAACTAACTGATATTTTTTATGAGAAAGTGGGAGAATCCCCTATTTCATCAAAAGGAAACTAGATAATAAATAGAGTTGAGCTGCTGCAAAAATAGACAACGATAAATAATCCCCAGACCTCTCCATGACCTGACATAAATGGTTTGTTAAGCCAGATTCATTCTCAACCTGAGATAGAAGTTTACATAGTTTTTCCTTTCTTATTCAAGGATTGAACTACTGGCATATCAGACTACTCTAACAAAGCTACAGAGCTAACTAAAGAAAAAAAGCAGCATGAAGAAGTGTTCATCCAACTTCCAGTCTTCCAACAGTCGGTGCCCATCCCTTCACATAGCTAAAGACTTCCATGGCCACCCTCTTCAGCTGCTCAGCACCCTCTGCAACAAAGCTCGTGATCCCTCCTTTTTCTACCAAACTGACCAAACACAAACAAGCACCATTGTTTACTATGAATTAGTTTGATGGTGTTAATTGGAATAGAAATTAGTCCCAGATTGTAGGAATTGATATACTGTCCATAACTCATGTTATAAGTCAATAAAAGCATAAATTAATTTAGATCGCTTGACTATTTATTATACAATCAATCTACCTTTTGAAAAATAAATCAGCCCTGTGCAATATTTAGATAGCAAATTAATTACATAATAACCTCCAAAGAGAGCTCAACTATAGCTAAGCTTTACCTTGATGCGTAGATGTCACATCAAAAGAAAAGAAGGAAGTAACGGGGATTTTCTTTTGCTTTCGTCGTACGCTTATAGGTCCACATACAAATAGATATATCGTCTCAAAGTTCAGAATGTGCATAGTGAACCCTTTCGGTATACAATCTATGTTAAGAGTAGATGAATCATTCATAAAGCAAAAACATTTCACTTAATCATCATCCTGTTGCACATGCCAGTATTAAAGTAACCCTGGTAGGATGCACGAGAGGAATCTATTGTGAACACAGTGGATGGAATTATAGTAGATTTGAAATTACAAAAAAAAACACAACTAAGAAAGACACAACAACACTTGGCTTTGCTTCCTTGTTGGTTATCTCCTTATGCCTTAGGTGTTATGGGATTTTTTTTAAATAATATTATTTTAATTCGAAATTGCGACATTAATACACGCATTAAAAAAATTGCAGAAATATTATCCGGTCGCCAAACCGTTCGGCGATAATAGGGTAGTCGCCATACGGTTTGGCGATAATAGGGTAGTCGCCAAACCATTTGGCGACAACTGCCTAATCCCGTAATTTGAACCATTAACAGCCAGTTGTCGCCAGGCCAGGATGTTGTCGCCAAACCGTTCGGCGACTATTATATAGTCGCCAAGCCGTTTGGCGACAACTAGTAGTCGCCGAACCGTTTGGCGATAACTTGCGTCTACTGCTCCGGCCGCGCGACGATCGATCGACCGAGCCTCGTTCGGAAAAGAGAGAGAGCGAGCGAGCGAGCGGCGGCGCGCGGTGACGGCGAGAAAAAGAGAGGGAGAGGGAGAGAGGGAGAGGGAGTGAGAGGGCGCGGTAGAGAGAGAGGGGGAGAGAGAGGGCGCGGTAGAGAGAGAGAGGGAGAGGGCGCGGTAGAGAGAGAGGGGGGGAGAGCGCTCGGGAGGGAGAGTGAAGAGAGAGAGAGGGGAGGGAGGAAGAAGGGGAAGAAGAAGAAGGAAGAAGGGGAAGAAGAAGAAGAAGAAGAAGAAGAAGAAGAAAGAAGAGGAAGAAAAAGAAGAAGGTAAAATCGTCGATGCTTAATTTTATTTTTTAATTTTGTAGTGGCTATTATGAATAATTAGTTTGTGAATTAGCTATTCAATGTTAGCGATTTAGATTTAGATATTTAATGTTAGCGAGAATATTAGCGTTTTAAATATTCAATGTTAGCGAGAATATTAGCGATTTAGATATTCAATGTTAGTAATATTAGATGTGTAATATAATTAATTAGTTGTAGTTAATATTTTTGCGAATTAGCTATATTACATGTTCTAGGTTAGTGATGTTAGATGTGTAATAAAATTTTGTCATTGTAGTTAATATTTTTGTTAATTAGTGATATTAGATATTTTAGATATTAGAAATTTTAGATATTTTAGATATTAGAAATTTTAGATTTTAGAAATTTTAGATATTAGAAATTGGAGATGTAGTTTTCATTTCAGAATATCTGGTTGTGAAAATAGCTTGGTGTCTCGATCATTCTCGACCTAAGTTGTAGCGTAGCGAGTTATCCCGACTCGCTCTACCGAGTTGTTCTGTCTCTGGTCAAAGAAGTCGCCTATGTTCCTTGTCGAAAGAGAAGACTCAGAAATATTGTCAAGCATCCTTGAGGACCCATCTCCGGTAATAGGAAATGAGGAACAGGCACGACCCATCTCCGGTAATAGGAAATGAGGAACGGCACCTGTCTTCTTCTAAAATAGAAAAGTATGCACTATTAGAAATTTTAGATATTAATGCAATGTCGATATTAGAAATTTTAGATATTGATGCAATATTAGAGAGTTTAGATACTGATGCAATATAGCGATTTTAGATTGTTCGTAGGAAATGCCGTCATGATAATTTTCTTATTTAGGAGGGAATCGTTAATTTAGATATTGATGCAATATAAAAGTTAATTTTGTTTAGTTAGTGATATTAAACGTTAGTGGTGATCTAAAAATCAATTTTGTTTATGTCGTCGCAGTAATGTCGGATGCAGTGAAATTTAGGGTATATTATGGCGATGGTGAAATAAAAATTGGGCAAAATGGTGTTGATTTGAGCAGTTTTGCAGTCACAATGGCGGAACACTTATGCCCCGATAGAGTTAGCATCCGTGATATAAAGCTTTGGTTGACCAAATATTTTTCCCTGGATCCAAGTGTTTACTCTGTTACCATTCAAGCCGTATTCACGCGTAGTAAGGGTGACCCGGCTCTGTGGGAGTTGAAGAAAATAGATCGGACGTACTTGTGGCATAAATGGTTAAGGTGGTGCAAGGGATCTAGCCTTGAATGTGTAATGCTGGTGCAGGCGTGCCCTAGAGAAGAGGTGAATATTAGCGACGTGGGCGAAAGCAGCACGTCGGCTACAGCTGAACAAGTTCAGGTAGTGGTGCCGGTTGAGATAGCAGCGGAGGATGATAACAGGGATGCAACAAACGCGGAAGGTCGGGCAGATGAAGGGGAAGAAATCGAGCAACTTGTTGATCAATTGGAGTTGGTGGACCATATGGCGATGCAAGATGAAGCTGAAATATTGGAGTGTGATGATGACAGCGACGAAGATGAGGAAGGGGGAGGAGATGATGATGAAATGCATGGTAGTACTGGGGCAACGGATGTAGCCATCCCTGACGAGTGGAACAGGAAAAACAAAGCTGATATGGAAGTTTCGTGGGGGCATGACTCGCGTTGGGAGTATGCTAGCAATGCCGTTAATTTGAATCAAGTTTTCGCAAATAATTCGAGTTGAAGTTGGCGGTGAAATTGTGGGCACTATCGCAGCAGAGAGAGTTCGAGTTGTTTTGTCCATCGAGATAGATACAGTGAAGTGCGAATCGAAGGATGTGAATTCGAGTACATGCATGCAAGCGAAGTCGCGAGATATTTTGGATTGCATCACGAGTAGATGGGCACACATGCGAGACTAGAAAATGTTCGGTGAAACACCGCAACTTGAATGCGGCCAGTAATCGCTAGCGTGATGTTCAATGAGATCATCGAGAAGCGGGACATTGAGTGTTCTTATATTCAGAAAGCAATGTTGAGAACATTTAAGTACCAGATAAGTTACTCGATGGCCTGGCGTGCGAAGCAAAAGGCATTAGAGAAGAGGTTTGGCACATATGAGGCTTCGTATTGTAACCTACCTCGTGTGCTTGATGTCTTGAAGGAAACCAACCCTGGCACGTACACCGCTTTTGAAGAAAGTGAAGCGGATGGTAATGGGGTCTCGATATTTCATCGTGCTTTCTTTTCACTGGGTCCTTGCATTGCGTCATTCAGGTACTGCCGTCCATTGCTGTGCGTCGATGGTACATTCTTGACTGGGAAATACAAGGGGCAGATTCTAACGGCCATTGCAATTGATGGGAACAACCACATACTTCCATTGGCCTTTGCATTTGTTAAGGGTGAGAACCGGGATAGCTGGCTGTGGTTTTTCAGACATTTGAAGTTCGGGGTAGTTCGTGATCGACCCAACGTGTGCATCATCCATGACTGCCATAAAGGTATCATTTCGGCAATTAAGACTCTATAGAAGGACCTTGATGAGCCTTTTCCATGGCGGGACATGCAGAACAGGTGGTGCATGAGACATTTGGGAGCAAATTTTTTCAGGCAGTTCAAGAGTAAGAAGTCGATGAACCTATTTAAGAGGTTATGCAAGCGTAACCGTGCACGTAAGTTCAACGCGATATTGGCCGAGTTGGATAAGCACACTACCGCATGATTGAAGAGTCAAGAAGCAACCAAAGAACGCCGAACGATTGCCCACCCAAAGGCTATCACCCCTTGGGCGCCGATCCTCCAAATCGAGGAGACGATCGTCAAGAAACATTAAGTGTTTTCGACTTTGGATAGAGGCGGAGCCGTTGGAGAAGTGGGCATTGCTCCATGACCCGGAGGCGCCCGAGTTAGTATCTTGAATTAACATAGTTGTGACGATTGAGCAGCTTAGAGTTATTGTGCTAATCGATATGTTTGAATAGGTTCGGTGTCATGACAACGAACATAGCCGAGGTTTACAATTGGGTCATCGAGGCTGCGTCTGCTACCACTTGTGGCCATCCCGAAGGCATGCCGCACGGCATCGTTGGCTACTTCGGAAAAAGGCATGCAGAGGTCAGACTTCACGCCACGACATTGCAAACGCCAGATTAAGGTGCAGTGATGATGGCCTACATGGAGGAACGACCAATAAAGCTCACCGCATATGGTGCGTAGCCGAGTGTTGAGTACCGCTTTGAAGTGACTCTCCGGTGTAAGGGGATTGAGAACCGACACGGCGGTTATTACACACGAGGTTAACCTAGGCCAAGGGCCTTTGGATGGTGTGAATGCACCGCAACAAGCCAAGACTTCTTCATATTCCTCGCCGCATGTGATTGCGGCTTGTGGGCAAATTGGGATGAACACGCCGCAACACGTGTCCCTTTCTACGAAGGGTCATGCTTGCAATACATGGTCCGTGAGTTCCGTGGTTTTCGAGCACATGGTGATTTCACCGCCATTAACAGAGATGTGCGATATGCCTACCGGATGCAAATTTGCGGAGGTGTGCACCGAAGCGGTGGCGTCCACAGTCTAGGGCGATTCGCAATGACATGGATGAATCTGAAGTGGGTGGCCTGTTAGGAGGTGTTCTCGGTCACGGTGAGTACGGGCACAAGGCAACATAATGCCCGTAGTGTTATGTAGTGAATTATGTAATTTGTATTGAATTGTGTAATATGTATCATTTTATCCTATGCTAGGTATTTGCGGTTACATTGGACTATTTTATCAATGTCGGGTTGTATTGAATGCTTAACAATGCTTAGCTATGATTGTACCTTTTGTCTTCTTTTTGTATTGAATTGCTTAATATGTTTGTCGTTTGTTTATTTATGTCGAACTCTTCAGTCTTTTGATTTACATTACTAATCGTACTGTTTTCCTGTTTGCTTGCAGGGATGGAGCACCTTGAGTCACTCCTTGACTCTTCGTTGGACCGACGGCACCGTGCGTTCGTCCACACCACACAGGGCCTTGAGAGAGTGCCTCTGTTGCGGGTCCGTGTGCCCGGCAGGGCACTGCAGCTCCACCCAGCCTTCTATGCCCGGTGAGTTGCACTACATTTACATGTTTCATTGCTCACACAATTGCATTTCGTCTAACAATTGAATTTACATGTCGATAGGTTGGCACGTGCTGGGTTGCTTCCCCTTGCTCGCATGATCGATGCCTCACCTGAGGACGTGGCTGAGGCTGAGGATCCTGCGGAGGGCGATGACGGTCCAGAGCGGTCACGGCGTTTTCTGTTCGACCGGAGCCTACTGTCTTGTCTGGTGGACCGTTGGCGCCCGGAGACGCACACTTTCCACCGCTGCTCGGGAGGTGACGGTCACCCTGCAGACGCCGCCATGCTTACGAGGTTGCCGATCGCCGGGCACCGATCGGACCCTTGTTGCTCTCAAGGATTGGCGGTGACTGCGAGAGAGGTTCATTGGAGTGGCTCACACCGACCCGACGATACCGTCGCTAGGAAGAAGCACGGCCGCTGAGGAGGTGGTTGGCCCGCCGAGGTGAGTGCTTCCCGTGTATATGTTATTCTAATTTTTGTAACATTATTAACATATTACTATATGTGACGGATACGGCACACAGTATCCCCAATGCCCAGAAAAGCGTATGGGCCGCCGCTGTGCCTAAAACCCGGGGGCCCAAGGCCTCCGGCCAAGCCGACCAGGGGACGGTCCAACCAAACGCAACAGGGCGGACTCCCCACGGGCTACGGCGAAGGCAGCTCGGGGATGCCCCGACCGACGAGTCGGACGGACCGAGAGCCTCAATCAAACTCGAACCCCTTCGTCAACAAGCCAACATCAAATCATCAGAAGTCGGCGCCAGACCCGGCCACCTACCCCACTGATGCGGCGTTTCAGTATGACCAAACAGGGAGGGGAGGCCGCGCGCCTTCCCTAGGCAATCCCTCAAGGCCGACACCCGACGTCAAGACTGACAGCCCAGAGAGCAAGGTCTGTTGCTTCCGGAGGAGCGGACCGCGCTCTCGCTCAGCGGCCTCACCAACCCGACGCAGGGCCAACCACTATCCGTCAGAGGTCAAGTCCGAGACCAGACGCCGAGGCGGAAGGCCAGACTCCCAGGCGTAGGGAGCCCCATCATTTTTTTTCCTTTTACACGCTCTATGTAACCGACTTCCCCGGCTATATAAGGGGAGGTTCGGCCCTCCAACAGGGGGGCGCGCACACTAGGACAAACATACAAACAGAGCGCGCACTGGAACGACCGAGCGTCCACACACCCCAAGCTCCGAGTCCTCCGCGCTCAGTGCTCTCTCGCTCACCTCCGTGTACGAGGCGCCTGCGTAGCCCTCGCTTGTAATCCGACGGGTTCATCAGCATCAATACAAACACGCACCACCGCACGAACTGGAGTAGGGACATTCAGCCCGAACCAGTATATATCCTGGACCCTCCTTTTTCTCTCTCTTGGGGGTCTAACCATTCAAGGAGCGGAGACGCGCGGCCCCTCTAGACTTACAAATTTCACTTGCCGGTTCTCGAAACACCGGTTAGCGCGCCGCGAGGCGGGGCCTTCAGCGTCACCATTGTCTCCGGATTTCCACTCAGCTTCCTTGATGGATTCCTTCGTCAACGACAACGCGCTCGCGCCCGGGAGCCGAATCCGTTTCGGTTCCCTCGACTTCATCGTCAATATGGCGGGAGAGCTCAACCTTGCTCCGCCACGCCCAGACCAAGCCCCGAGGTGCTGCGCCACGTCATCCACGCCTCGGCGACCTTCGGCTCGAGGCCTCGCGACCACCTCCGGCGGTGTTCGCGGCGCAGCGCCACCGCCCGGCGCTTTCGCGCCTTTGAAGCGGCGCTGCGCCTCTCGAAGCCGCGTTGCCAGTAGCAATGACCGCCACGCCCGGTCTCCATCCATGAGATCTTGGAGGCTCCACCGATGGCGACTCCGGCCCGACACGAGTCGACCTCGAGGAGCCGTACACTCATGCAGTGCAATGTGGCCGGTGCAAACGATCAGCCGGCCGCGACTTCGCCAAGTCAGGAGGACCGCCACCGGCGCCCCGCAGCACCGGAGGTGGCCCGGCACCCCGACCAGGGCGGATCATCCCAAGGCCACCCCGACCAGCCAGCAAGCAATGAGCTGAATCGCGGGCGCCAGACTCGGCAAGGCACGCGTTGACCAGCCAGGGGCGAGTCAACACGAGCCACCGCAGCGCAGCGGCGCCGTAGCTGCTGTCGAATACCTGTGAGCTATGGAGAGCCGATTAGCGCCCATGCTTCCCTCTCCGAGCAAAACCGCCGCGGCGCGATCTTTGCTCCGCGGCATCCTCAACCTAACGAGCCCGAGGCGAGGCCACCTACCGGCACCTCCGGGAAGCTGGAGAAACGCTGCCGCAAAGATGTACCGCCCCGACGCCCCACTTGGGGTCTCGCTCGGGCCGTCCGCAACCAGACCCGCCCAAACGGGAAGGCAGCGCCAAGAACCGGAGCGCCCCAGCCCTCCTACACCCGGCGTCATCGCCTTGGCAAGACTACGATCGCCGCGACACTCTCGACGCCGAAGAAGAGCGGCCGACGTCGCGGCTTCGCTCCTGGTCGCCGGCAATGATCGTCGCCGAAGCGGTTCGACCCGAGGGCCCGGGGCCCTGTGCTTTTCACGGAGATCCGCCAGTGATTTTCCGCCGATTTCGGCACCACCGATAACATCGCCAAGTACACGGGGGCGACGAACCCCGGCGTCTGGTTAGAAGATTACCGGCTCGCCTGTCGGGCCGGGGGGGCCTCTAGTGACCTCTTCATCATTCAGTACCTCCCCCTCTATCTGGCGGACTCGGCTCGAGCCTGGCTCGAGTACCTGCCCGCCGGGACTATCAGGAGCTGGCCCGACTTGAAGAGCGTCTTCGTCGGCAACTTCGTGGCACGCATAAGCGCCACAGGAACTCTGGACTGAAAGGCTGGCGGCGGCTGGGAGACGCAGCTCCGGGACTACATCCGGCGCTTTCCAAAGAATGCAACGAACTCCCGACATCGGCGACGCCGACGTCGTTAGGCGTTCATATCTGACACCACATGGGGCCTGGTCCTGGCCCTGGCCGCCTCAAGCCTAGGACCACCAAGGACTCGCCGACATCGCCATCAACCACGCCCGCGAGGAGGCGAGAGTGCCATCTTGAAAGCGGCGACAGCGAGAACCCGCCCGAAGCCGGCGCCCTCTGACCACGCCGACGGGCGAAGGCGGAGGGGGAAGAAGGCCCGCGAGGACCACACGGTCGCGGCCGCCGAGCGTCCTGACAAACAGCAGGCGCGGCAGCCACCCGACCACTTCGAAAAGCTAATGGATAGCCCGTGCCCGAACCACGGGTACCCCGTCAGGCACAAATACCGGGACTGCGAAGTCCTGAGGCGCTTTCTCTCCGGAAACCCCACGCTACCGCGGGGCAAAGGAAAGAAGCGCGACTCGACGCCGGAGGCCGGGGAGGACAAAGTTGGCGCCGGGTACCCGGAACCCGACGGGTGCCTTATGATCTTCGGCGGACCAGAGAGCTACGCCGACAAACGCCGGCAGAAGCTCGCCTACCGAGAGGTGCACACGGTGACCCCCGTGGTCCCAAAGTACCTTCGCTGGTCGGAAACCCCGATCACCTTCGATCGGGCGGACCACCCCGACCGCGTCCCGCACCCCGGAAGGTACCCACTCGTCGTCGACCCCATCGTAGGATCGAAACGCCTCACCAAAGTCCTCATGGACGGCGGCAGCGGCCTCAACATCCTGTATGTCGAGACGCTCGACGCCCTGGGCGTCCCCCGCTCGACCCTACGACCGAGCAAGGCGCCCTTCCACGGCGTCATCCCGGGTCATCAAGCCTACCCGCTGGGGCAGGTCGACCTGCCCGTTACCTTTGGAGGACCCGAAAACTTCCGCACCGAGATCCTCGCATTCGAGGTGGTGGGGTTCGCGGGTTCCTACCACGCCATTCTGGGGAGGCCGTGCTACGCCAAGTTCATGGCGGTCCCCAACTACACCTACCTGAAGCTGAAGATCCCGGGGCCACGGGGCATCATCACCGTGTCCTCATCCTTCCAGCTTGCTTTCAACTGCGAGCGAAGCAGTTGCGAGCTAGCCTCGGCGGTCATCGCGTCTGCCGAGCTCAGCGGCTACCAGAGGCAGCCCTCCGACTCCATCCCCGGCTCCAGCAAGTCGGGACCTGGGTCCTTCGAGTCCGCGGAGGACACGAAGGGGATCGCAATCGATCCCGAAGACCCGGCCAAGACTGTGCGGGTAGGGTCCGCCCTCCCCGCCAAATAGGAAGGCGCGCTCGTCGACTTCCTCCGGGCAAATCGGGATGTCTTCGCCTGGAAGACCTCCGACATGCCGGGCATCCCAAGGGAGGTCGCCGAGCACACCCTGAACATCCGACCTGGCGCCAGGCCGGTCGCCCAACGCCTGCGCCGTTTCGACGAGGAAAAGCGCAGGCTCATAGGGGAAGAAGTAGCCAAGCTTTTGGAGGCGGGATTCATAAAAGAGGTACGCCACCCCGAGTGGCTCGCCAATCCTGTCCTTGTAAAAAAGAAATCTGGGCAATGGAGAATGTGTGTCGACTACACAGGCCTGAACAAGGCATGTCCCAAGGACCATTTTCCCTTGCCTCGGATTGACCAAGTCATTGATTCTACCGCTGGGTGCGAGTCGCTCTCGTTCCTAGACGCCTACTCGGGCTACCACCAGATTCTGATGAAAGAGTCCGACCAGCTCGCCACCTCTTTCATCACTCCGTTCGGCTCGTTTTGTTACGTAACCATGCCCTTCGGTCTGAAGAACGCAGGCGCGACATACCAACGCTGTATGTACACCTGTTTCGAAGACCAGATCGGCCGTAACATCGAGGTGTATGTGGACGACATCGTCGTAAAATCAGGAAAGGCCAGCGACCTCATCACCGACCTAGAAGAGACTTTTGCGAACCTCCGCCGGTTCCGCATAAAACTCAACCCCGAGAAGTGTGTTTTCGGGGTCCCCAAGGGAAAACTCCTCGGATTCATCATATCCGAGCGCGGCATCGAAGCTAACCCGGTGAAGGTCTCCGCGATCATGAAGATGGGGCCAATTACGAACCTAAAGGGCGTCCAGAAGCTGACAGGGTGCCTAGCAGCCTTGAGCCGTTTCGTGTCTCGCCTCGGCGAGCGCGGGATGCCGCTCTACAAACTGCTCAGGAAATCCGACCACTTCGCTTGGACACACGAGGCTCAGGAGGCCCTTGACCGATTGAAGGCCTTCCTGACGTCACCCCCGGTTCTGACGGCGCCGTCGCCGTGTGAACCTCTGCTCCTCTACATAGCCGCCACGACCCAGGTCGTAAGCGCGGCACTCGTCGTCGAGCGGGCGGAGGAGGGCCATGCCCTCAAAGTGCAGCGGCCAGTCTACTTCATCAGCGAGGTACTCTCGGCATCCAAGGCTCGTTACCCGCAAGTGCAGAAGCTGCTCTACGCGGTGCTAATCGCCAAGAGAAAACTGATCCACTACTTCAGCCAGCACCCCATCTCAGTGGTGACATCTTCGCCGCTAGGCGAGATTACCCGCAACCGTGACGCCTCGGGGAGGATAGCCAAGTGGGCGCTCGAACTTAACGCCCACGACATCTCGTTCGTTCCCAAAACCGCGATCAAGTCCCAAGCCCTTGCCGACTTCGTTGCTGAGTGGACCGAAGCCCAGGCGCCACCAGCACTCGAAGACCCTGAATATTGGACAATGTACTTCGATGGGTCCTACACCAAGAACGGAGCGGGCGCCGGAATCGTCATTGTCTCCCCACTCGGCAGCAGACTCCGGTACGCTGTCCGACTTCTCTTCGACGCCACCAACAACGTCGCCGAGTACGAAGCCCTCGTCAACGGCCTCCGGATCGCCGCCGACCTCGGCGTACGACGGCTTTACATATACGGCGACTCCAAGCTGGTGGTCGACCAGGTCATGAAGACCTCCGAGCCCCGAGACCCACGCATGGCGGCGTCGCCGCGAGTGCGTAAACGAAGAGAAATTCAAGGGTTCGAGCTCCATCACACCACCGACGATACAACAATGAGGCCGACCACCTCGCCAACATCGCCGAGCGACCGGTTCGGTAGGAGTCTTTGCCCGACCTTCAACGACCGTCCGTCCGAACGGACTGGCGGTCGTCAGCGCCGGCTCGCCCAAACCCGCTTGAACCAGCGCCGACCGCCCGATCATCGTGCCACCGGTCGAGCCAAGACGTGTTGATGACCGAATCCGACCGAGGAAGCCTTCGTCGACCGCTGACGGATGGGACTCTCCCCAAGACCCGCCGAGGCTCGGCGCCTCGCCGGGCGCCAAGAAAGTCTTTTGCCCTAGTCGGTGAAGACCTTTACAAGAGGAGTCCCTCGGGGTTCTCCAGTCGTCCTACAGACCAGGGCAAGGAGTTGCTGCGCGACATCCATGCCGGAATATGCGGACACCACGCTGCCCCATGGTCCTCGTGGGAAAGGCTTTTCGTCAAGGTTTCTACTGGCCGACCGCCGTGGCTGATGCCGAAGCAGTCGTTCGCGACCGCTGAAGGTGCCAATTCTTCGCTCGGCAGACACACCTCCCGGCTCAAGCCCTCCAGACGATTCCCATCACATGGCCGTTCGCAGTCTGGGGACTCGACCTGGTCGGGCCCTTCAAGAAAGCGCCCGGGGGCTTCACCCACCTCTTTGTCGCGGTAGACAAGTTTACCAAGTGGATAGAGGCTAAGCCTGTCGCTACCATCACGTCCGCATGATGCGCTTCTTCCGGCATCGTTTACGGTTTGGAGTCGAACTCCATCATCACCGACAATGGTACGCAGATTCACGGGAGAATTTCTCGAATCTCGGCGACTTCAACATCCGTGTCGACCGGGCGCCGTCGCCCACCCGCAAACCAACGGCCGGCCGAAGGCGAACGGCATGATCCTTCAAGGGCTCAAGCCGCGAATCTTCAGTCGACTGAAGCAGTCGGCGGGGCGCTGGGCGGCCGAGCTGCCCTCCGTCCTTTGGAGTCTACGGACTACTCCAACCAGGTCAACCGGGTTCACACCATTCTTCTTGGTGTTCGGCGCCGAGGTCGCCCCGCCGACCGACAGAGTCTGGCGCCCCTAGGCTTGTGTCTTCGACCGAGCCCGGACTCGATTCTTGACAAGACGCAGCCGTCGACCCATTTCGACGGTAGCGACATCATCGCCATCCTCCGTCGACCAAATACCAACAAGCGCTGCGGCGTTATCGAGTCGCCGGTCCATGGCGAACCTTCAACGTGGGCGACGGTCCTCGCCAAGTTCAATCCAAGCCAAGCAAACACAAGCTTTAGCCCGTGGAAGGCCCTTCACCGTCGTGGAGGTAATCCGGCCTGGCACTTACCGACTCAAAGATGCCAAGGGCGACATTGTTTCAAACGCCTGGAACATCGAAAAGCTCAGACGGTTCTTCCCCTAAACGATCTGCTCCTTTGCTGAACACGATTATCTACCTGACCCTCCCGAGCGGCGCGAACCCGCTCGGGGGCTTGCAAATCTACGTAGCCTTGCTACGTAGCGCCCTAGTCGACCGCAAGCCTTCCCCTGAAGAAACCGCTTCGTCCCGACTATCACGGTCTACGTCTCGTGAAAACCCCGGTGGTTTTTCTTGACTACGGCCGCTAAAGTGATGGCCCGCGACGCGGAGCAATCTTCATACGGGTAACCCACGGGCGATGCGCAAAGGTTTTTTTCGCAAGCATCCCACAACCATCAGACGTTCAGCAACAAAACAAATATGAAAAACGCGCATTACGAAAACTTCGGACATAAGCATATCTATTCTGAGACGAAGCGAAGAGGTGCAAAATCAGCAAAACAACAAGACCGCCAAGGCGTCAAGATACCTACTTTGACGACAAAGTCCAGCGGAACATGGCGGCTACCTAAGGGTCGGGGCCAATGAAGGCGTCCTCCCCGGCGTCTTCCCCGGAGACCTCGCTGGCGTCCGTCTCGTCATCCGAGACCTCCAGGTGCAGCCTCCCCGCCACCGCTCTGCGCCTCCGCTTTTCGGGCCAGCGCTTAGGCGCGTTGCCTCGGATATGGGAGGCGGTGTCCTCCGGTCGAAGGAGCCGCCATTGGGCGCAGACGCCAACACATACTCGCCGCCAGCGGCAACCTCCGCCCGCCGTGGGCGGGGCGCTCCCAGAGGCTGAAGCGAGCCCTCCAACGCCTCGGCCTCGGGTGAGGCCGAGGCATCTGCGCCACAGTGGGCGTAACCCGGCTCGTTGAGCTCCACCCCGGTGGCCTCGGGCTCCTACCCATGCTTTGTGGCGAGGCGGAGCATGGAGAGGAGGACCCAGCGTGGCGCCGAAGTCCTCGTTCGCTGGCCACCTCCGCCTCGGCCGGCCTCGGCCTTGCCCGTGAGCCGCCTCGTCTCGGCGGCTGCACCGCGCCTCGGCCGCCGTCACCAGCGCCCTAGGGCAGCGGAAGAAGCCCGCTGAGACACCCGGTCGGCATGGGACCGCACCCGTGCCACCATCTTGGCCGCCCGATCCTCGGCGGCCGATTCGGCCCCTGGCGGCGCTGGAGCCACCTCCGGCGTCGCTTCGCGGCGCGCGCTAGGCGGTCGGACTGCGAAGCAAGGCCAAAACAACGTCAACGAGACACTCCTAGCAACCCCGCCACGCCCGAACAACGAAAAAGAGCACCTACGCGACAGGGCTCCGGATGAAGAACCTTGGCGGCGGTAGGTCGATCGCCCCTGCCATGCTGGCGGCGAGGCCCTCCGTCTGGCGCTTCTTGGAGGGTGAGCCCCGGGACTCCCCCACCACTCGCTTGCGGCCCCCTCTCGTCTCCGCCGCTTGCCATAACACCGACGAGCTTCCTCCGGAGAACGGGCTTGGAAGGCAAAGGTCTAAAACAACATGGCGTTAGGGCTGAAAGCGGTTTACCACCTCCTCCCGCGCGTATTTATAAGGCGGATTCACCGAGCCGCAACCGCCGGCGCCTCGCGGCTCATGGCGTCCTGGGCGCCCTCGGCCCGACGCTACGATGCGACGCGCATTAAAATCGCACTTGACATTTAATGCGCCGAAGCGACACGAGTGCAGAAGCGCGCCGCTCCCTGCTCCGGTGATGCGACGCTTCGGTCTTCCGCTGCACCTAATTATACGGACATCCTCGGAATCCGCACCAGCACCCGCGAAGCCGCACGGCGACGACCCAAAAGAGATAAGTCACCCGACTCCCTCTCCTTCATAATTCTACTGAACGACCAGCGATACGTGCCGACCACACCCAGGTCGCCACGCATCGCTCGGGGGCTCGGGGTAAGCATCGATCTGAGCCGGCGATCCCGCCCGACCGCGGCTCCTAACCCGCCTAACTGTCAGGCCAAGCGCTTCGACCCTCGCCCGCGTGATTCTGATCTCAATGGCGCCGGGGAAGGGTAACATGCGGTCACGAGCCATGGGCGGTCAACGCCCCTTCATTCAAGATGCGAAATCGTACTCCGCTTCGTAAGCGACATCCACATTCATACGGTCGATGATCCGAGCCCTCGGCCCCCTAATGGGTAACCCGTCCGACCCAAGCTGCTGCGACTCGACCTCGCCCGGCGACTCACGGTTTCAGTTGCACCTCGTGGTAACAAGTTACCTATCTGCACGAGCCATGGGCCGGTCGGAGACGTCCTTTTCCCCGACCAAAGTACGAGCAGGTGCTCTCGCTCCCCACGTCATTCATGTTCATACAGGTCGGCGTCCCGACCGACTACTCGGCCCCCCTAGTGGGTACCCCGTTTGACCCAAACGCTGCGACCTACGCCACGGCTGCTACGGTCTCGAAGTAGCGTTTTTGCGAGGGATACCCATACGGTGCGAGCCTCAAGTCGGTCGGGGCTACTCCTTCCTGCGTAAGGCTTGAATGAGCGTAATCCGACCTCGGGTCTTCCTCTCTTTAGCCCCTTCTTGGCGCTCCTTAGTAAAATCAAAAGCGCCTCGCTGAAGAAACCCTCCGGTGGTTTCGAGTCCACGACTTTGGCGCAAAGGAAGAGCTTAAATTCGCAAGCAAGCACAAAAAGCGAAACCGGTTCATTATGCGAAGTTCTTTACATTCGCATAAATATCTACGCTATTCAGTAAACCCGTGGAGGGCGTTCTGCGGGATATTCGATCGGGCGATCGCCGGGCATAGGGCTCGGCACGGAGACAAAGCGCTCGACCTCCTCGTCGGTCCGATTCCGGCGATCCGCGCTAACTTTGGCGAGTCAAGACCATTGTAGAAGGACATGGCGTTACGAAGCTTGAAGTGGCCCCGTGGCAGCGCTTCGTCTTCACCGACTTCTCGACATGTTCGGCACAGACCCTTCGATCGCAGCAGACTCGTGCCTCGCGGCCCCAAGCGATCGGCGCGACGGTCCGCCGACCTTCCTAAGGTCCCCAACTCGGCGATCGGTTGGACCGCTCATCCTCCAATTCCTTAAGGTCGTCGAGCGCTTCTAAGCGCCACGGCCGCCAGCGTCGCGCTCTTCGCCGCCAAGCGCCAGTGCCTCGCGACTTCTCCGAATCTTTTCTGCAGCTCTGAAGATCAAGGCGGAAGTCAGCAACGCGTCCACCTTCCAAACCAACCCAGACGGCAACAACCTACCGGACGCGGCGCTTTCCATGGCTTGAAGCCTCCCCAAGGTCTTCTCGCCGGACTTCACGCCACGGCGCCTCCTCGAGGCGGCGTCCGGGCGTTCTGAGCCTCCTCCCGAAGCCTGTGTTGCCGCAAAGCATCCGCCTCGTGGCGGCCCTCGCGCTATTGGCCTCCGCCGGGGGGACTCAACTTCGGATACCCTCGCCCTCGTGGACTCACCAGCGGCGCTCCTCCTGCGGCGGCGTCCCTCTCACCCACCATCCGGCGAGCCTCTTCCGCGTGGCCTTTCCGCTCGCGTCACGGCTTCCGAGCCTCCGCAAAGCCGGAGTCCGTTGGTCGCGATCCTCCTCGAGGCGGCCCTCTGGCTGTCAGGCAGCGACGGAGGAGTTCGGATTGCCCTCGAACGCGCACGAGAAGCTGCTGCAGCCGACCACCGCTCAACAGAATCCGTCGGCATCCGGAAAAACAAGAAAGTTCGAGCATAACTTACGCGACCACTGGTCGATCCCCGGCGACCGCATCCGCGCCCTCCGGAAGACTCAAGAAGGAGATTGAGCCGCTGAATCTGCTACGCGATCCGGGCGAGTTGGGAACCCTCCGAGGACTCCCATTCTGCAAGCTCGCCCGTCATCGGCGAAGCGATGTCTCATGGGAGGGGTCATCGCTGGCGGATCGGGGTGGTCGAAAGCGAGGAGCTCCCGCTGTCGTCGGTGGCCGCTCCGGCAGTCGGATCCCATCACCTCCGCCCGGGGTCATGACCTCGCCACCACCGACCGTGCAACCGCCCCAGTGCTCCGCCGGCGGCGATGGCGACCGCCTCGATGCGAGACTCCCGAGGCAGCACGCCCACGGCGGCGCGCGGATCGATCGCCCTCTCGGCCCTCGTTCGTGGCGGCGACCTCGGACGATCGCCGGGACATCGTGGGGCGCCAACTCCACGGACGCCCGGCATCACCACCGCACGATCTCCACCGCGTCGGCCCATGGGCGCGACCGCCACCCGCCTCGGCGTTTGCCCCAGCCGACCGGTGTATCTTGACTCACGCCGTGAGCGCCGGCGCCCCGATCCGGCGATTCGCCACCGCCCTTCCATCAAGCCTTCCCATAAAATCCCTAAAAAGCGAGGCCGGTGAGGACATTTGAACAAAATCGACATGCGGTGAGGGGGCGGGGCTAACCACGCCGGCGGGTGCCGAACAACCGCGCCCTCTTCGCCGGTCTTCTGGCGAGGATAGCCATCACCCCCCTCCTCGGGGGCACCCCTCGGTGGTGTCCCTGCCGAGACGCCATGACGGCGACCTCGTGTCAACATCCTCCATTGGGTCGTCGGTACGCGGCGGCGAAGTCATACTCCTCGTATATGGCGTCGGGACTTATTTGTCGTCGGTGGGCGACCCCCATCCGGCCAGAAAGCGCCGTCGACTCGACAGCGCCTCCTCGCCATGTGTGTCGCGGCTTCTTAGAACCGCCTCTTTTCCTTCTTCTTGCTCTCCGGCGCTCCTTCCGGCGGACTCCATAACTTCGGCTCGCTTGGCGGATCGCCGCCCTCATCTCCTTCTCCCCGAAGAACGCGGGAAGACGCCTCGGCGAGCCCCGAAAGTGGCGGGAACTCTGTCGAAGTCGGAAGGGGGAAATCAAGGTGCAAGAAGGGATAGGAGAGCTTCCCACTCACCAAGTTCGGAGGGTTTTCCGCCGAGAAAGGTCGGGGCGCCACCCGCCGCCAGTGGTTTTCAATGTCGGGGACGGCGGCCACCGAGCCTCCACCTCCGGCGAGGGAGGTCCGAACCCTCCATCCTCATGGGGTGGACGCCCCTCATGTCGGGAACATCGGGTGGGGCCTGTCCATGAGGTTGCAGCGCCTGCGCCATGAACGCCGCGACCTGACAGCGTACCCGTCAAGCCTCGCCTCTTCAGGCGCAAGCTGCTCAAGAATCACCACCATCTTCCGCTTCTCCCTCTCGTCGTAGGCGACCCCATTCGACCGCATACGGGCCGTCCCCGGTGAAGGCGGGCTTGTCCCCGGCGTTCGAATGTAAAACCACTCGGTGCCATCCCGGTTCAAGTAAGCGACTTCATGTCAAGGTACTCCCAAGCCGATTGGGCCGGGCTGGATGGCGGCTTGCCGCCGATCGAGCGCCAGCGCGCAGCCGACTTGCCCGCCGGCCCTCGCACATGGAAGAAGTACCTCGAGAGGGCCCAATGGGGCTCGATCCGAGAAAGCCTCGCCTGGCGTGATGAAGATCGCGATGTGCGGCACCCGATGGGGTTCGGATAGTGCACCTCCACCTTGTAGAAGTGGAAGCCAGCAGACGAATGTATGCGAGGAGGCGAACCAGCGCTTCGAAGAAGGGCGGCTACTACGACCTCGCCGTCAGCAAGACTCGAACCCTGACCCGTCGGCACCCTCCACCAAAAGCCACCTCGCACTGCGGCGGGGAACCGTTCTTCGCCGAGCCGAGCACGGCGTCGAGAATCGCGCACTCGACCACGTCATCTCCAAAGGCGGGGACATTTGGGTGAAGAAAAGGCTAAGGCGAAGAATCCTTCTCTCGAGTTCTCTTTGATTTCCCTCACGGTCGCCTCGCCTCTCTTCCTTCGCGGCGAAGAACAGAGGACGCAGGGAACCGCCCTCTGCCCCTTTTTCCGCTTATAAAAAAGCATAGCAGTGCAGCCAGGACGGGCGTCAACCAAGCAGGCGTCATGACGGAAGCAGCGCCCATTCCGCTCCCCGACCGTCAAGGCGGTTCAGCGTCTGTTGCCCTAAACTCTTGATCGCCCTCGCATTTAATCCTTGCGAGACGCGGCCCAGCGAAAGGGCATCGAGGCGGAAGCGTCTGCCCCACGGGCCTCGCCCTCGAATTCAAAGGTCGCCTGCGGCGGGAAAACGTCGCGAAAACGCCACGGTCCGTAAACCACGAAAGGTTCTGGAGCTTATGCTCGAGGCTCGACCAAGTCTTTGTGGGCCCGGCGCCCGCCCGGCCGGACGACGCGCGCCATACGAGCAAAAGAAAAAAATCGGCGAGGGCGAGGATAAGGCGAGCTCCAGTGGGCCCTTGTTGGGTGGTGACGCACCCAATCGCCTTGAATCGTGTTCGAGGTCATACGTCACACTCTCCCGCGGAGCCCGTCGACGGGTGGCAGCCAGCTGCGCCCCAGGTCGGCGGACGACCTGGGGTCCGACTCGGGATCGAGTAACGAAAGGCTCTCATGGGTCGCCCCCAGTGGGTCGGACGCCCGCGACGGGATAACGTCCGCTCGGAAATGGCTTTCCCTCGGGAAACCACCAGGGCCCACTCGAACCACCCGCTATCAGCTCGTCACGAGCACGGCGTTCGAGCCAACGCATGGCAAACGCGCGTTCGCTCACCCCTCCAGTCCCACACTGCGGACGGGCGTACTACGTGGGAAGCGGCGGCCCCCGCTTTCGAAATATGGGGACGGGCGCCTCTATCACTTCACGCAAAGCGGGCCTTACTCATGCGGATAAACCCCGACCGGTCCTCCAGGCACGCTCGGGGCTCGAAACTCCATCCCGGATTCGCCGCACCAGAGCAGCGGTGAAGCCCATTCGATCGGGCGCCGGCAGCGAAGCCCCCGCCCAAACCAACACGATTGCGATTACTGCGTGGCCTTCGCCGGGTTCGAGCCCGCAGCCACAATCGCTTCGCTCCGGACAAACCCCGACCGGCTCTCCGACCGCTTTCGGGGCTCAGCACACCATCACCGGATCTTTCGCCGCGCGAACCGGCTAAACACAGGCGGTCGGGCGCGGCCTCGAACATCCGCCGCCTCGAAGTGCTCGCTCGACCAACATCCACCGACCGAAACAAACCCCGGCCCGGCTTCCCAATCCGCTCGAGGGCTCGGGGGCTATTGCGGATACCGGCACACTGGTATCCCAATGCCCAGGAAAAAGCGTATGGGCCACGCGTACGTTAAAACCGGGGCCCAAGGCCTCGGCCAAGCCGACCGAGGGCGGTCCAACCAAACGCATAGGCGGACTCCCCACAGGGCTACTGGCGAAGGCGGCTCGGGATGCCCGCCAAGCGAGTCAGACGGGCCGAAACCTCAATCAAACTTCGAACCCCTTCGTCAACAAGCCAACATCAAATCATCGAAGTCGGCGCCGGACGGCCACCTACCCCACCGATCGGCGTTTGATTATGACCAAGCAGGAGGGAGGCCGCGCCTTCCTAGGCAATCCGGTGACACCGGCGTCGGACTGACGAACCACTGAAGGCGAGTCTGTTGCTTCCGGAGGCGGACGCGCTCTCGCTCGGCAACCTCACCAACCCGACTTGCAGGCCAACCACCATCCGTCGAGGTCAAGTCCGAGACCAGACGCCAGGCGGAAGGCGGACTCCGGCGTGGGGAGCCCCATCATTTTTTTTTCCTTTTACACGCTCTATGTAACCGACTTCCCGGCTATATAAGGGAGGTTCGACCCTCAACAGGGGCGCACACTAGGACAAACATACAAGCAGAAGCGCCTTTGGAACGCACAGGCGTCCACACACCCCAAGCTCGAGTCCTCCGCTCGGTGCTCTCTCGCTCACCTCCGTGTCTGAGGCGCTGCGTAGCCCTCGCTTATGTAATCCGACGGGTTCATCAAGCATCAATACAAACACGCACCACCGCCTTTTGCCGGGTAGGGACATTCGGCCCGAACCGGTATATATCTGGACCCTCCTTTTCTCTCTCTTGGGGTCTAACCATTCAAGGAGCGGAGACGCTTGCCCTCTAGACTTACAAATTTCACTTGCCGGTTCTCGAAACACCGACAATATGTTAATTGTCATAGGTGCAGCACATGGCGGCGAACCCCACGCTGCATCAGGTGGCCCGACACTTGGAGGCCTACTGCTTTGGTTGTTTGGGATGGTCATGTTCACAACCACACACGGAGCAGCGTCGACCTTGCGGTGAATAGCCTACATACGGAGCTATCTCAGACGCCGCTTGACCAGCACCAGTCCGTTGGTGTCTGGGGTTGGCGGTTCTTCTTGCACGTCTCGCGCCTTTGCGACGCATGCGCTGGCCGAGCAAGGCCGCCAACCCGGTAGGATGCCCCTACTTCTCGGCTTTGGTCGTTCGGCGCTTCGATGGGTCGACCCTTAGTCTTCCCCGACGACATTACACCACCGAGATGTACGGGGGCGACGACATCGACCGGCCGACCGTGGGCACGCTTTGGACTTGGCGACGGGTAATTATTTTCTTGAATTGCATTTATCAAATTTTATTTGCAGTCGCATGTGCTTACACATATTTTTTCCTTGCAACCACAGTGGGCTGGAGTGCAGGTACGTTCGGCGTACCACTCCTTCACGGAGGCGTTCGACCACCGCACGCGGCCAGTGGTTCTGGGACCCTTATAGCGGCCAGTGTCGAGGCGAGACCGCCCGCTGGGCTCTCGCCGCTTTGGTTATAGGGACGGGGATTCTTGGTCGACGACGAGGAAGATCGTCCTCAACGTCTCACGTGGAGGACTACGCGCCCGCAAGTCCTCGAGCAGTTCGACCTCGACGCACCGGTCCTCGTTCCTTGGGGATCGTGTTCTTGGCGATTCTACGTGAGTTATTCGACCTAAAATATGTGAAATAGTTCGTCGTATGTGTAATAATTTGGATTTCTTTTTTAGGGTCCACACCCATGGCCCTCCCAAGAGCTGGTCACCTTGCTCTGAGAGGATGGAGCCGTGGTCGGCATGATGGGCGGGGCAGCGGCTGACGTCGTCGATGAGGCCACACCTTCGACGACTCGTCCCACCAGCCGAGAAGACCGTGATGCACGTGCCGGACGCGTGCCCGTCTCCTCTTTGGTGGAGGAGGCTCGGCCCGCAGTCACGCTCCTCGCGTGGTGACTTGTACCCGTGCGGGCGGGAGCGGCCATGCACGCCATGGTAAGTATTAATTTTGTAAATTACATTGTGTATTCTCGACGCTATGTCCATATGCACATCACTTTGTCGTATGTGGCGGGTGGACCACGCTAGGGAGCTCCATACGCACGGCGGCAGGCGTCTTGTCGGTGGGCCACCTCTCATTTGGAGGAGATTGCGAGGCCTCGAGGCGCATGGTGAGTAGCTGGCGGGATCGTGGAGCTGGTTCTTGTCGACGCGTCGACGCTATCGCGCTATGGCACCTCTTCGAGGACGCCGCCCGTGCCTACACACCCACATTACGCATTCCCTCCTCGTTACCTGGCGGAGGCGGCGACGACTTCACACTCCTTTGCCTCCGCCCCCAGGCGTGGGCGGAGGGTCCGGTGGCAAAGACGCGGTTCCACCATGATGCCCACGCCAGTAAGTCGAGCTACTTACGTTTAGTATTAGTATCCGAAGCGCAATTAAAAGCTATTATCCGAACGTGCAGGCTACGTTGAGGGTGGAGGACAGTTCTCTCAGTCCACCACTCCTCGGGCCACGTCGAGCAGGACTTCTTCACGGACCAGTACTTCTCACGGTGCACAGTTAAATCTTGCCCGACCGCAAGCCAAGACGCAGCCCCCTGCAGACCGACGAGCACGCACGCCCTGCAAACCGACATTAGCCTTGACGGACTTCGGTACCTACGGGTACACGTTGCCTCCCCGAGACCGTCGACCGGTGCAGCGTTCTGACCCTTCCAACTACGGCCAGGCGGGGCCATCGCAGGAGCAGGCGAGGCCATCGCAGGAGCTTCACCCTCGCCCTCTTGACGATGCACCGGCCTCAGCACGTAGGCCAAAGAGGGATCGTCGTAGGGGGGGTGCGGCCGACTAGGGACTCGCTGATAGGCTGCTGTCCTATTTTTGTTCTTACTTTCTACTATTCTACATTGTTTAGAGTGTTGTTCTCGCTTTGTTACTTTGTTAAATCTTGTTATACAATGTTAATAGTCTGCTCACGCCTTTTTACCTTTCCAATATCAATGCGACATCACAATGCGAGCGCTGCGACTTTCTCGGACCGATTCGACAACACGCTGCGACCCACTTTTTTCCGATCGATTCGACAACACGCCAGCACACTTGGCTTTCTCGAAGCGAGGCCACAAGACGCTTGCTATCGACTTTCTCGCATCGCAAAATCTATTCACATATACATCAAACAAAATCTTATGCAATATTAATTAACAAATGAATACTATTCACATATGCATCAAACAACAAATTGATGTTTAGATTAATTCTATTAATCTAAACAATTTTTGCGTCTTGAATTCGATATTATAACTATTAAAATGCAAACACTTAATGAACTAAAATGCAAGAACGTAAGATCATGCAAGAACATAAGAACATACAAGCCTGGGGACGTGCCCGTCGGACGTGAATCGCCCGGGGGGCCTAGGGACGTGCTCGACATAGGTGGATCGGGCGGGGGGCCTGGGGACGTCCTCGTCTGCAGGGGGGACGTGGCTATAAGAGGACTCTCCGAGGGGAGAGCCGAAAGCACCTTAGTTTCTCGTTGAACATTCTTCCCCGGAACCCCGCAATCCTTCCACAAATCGAAGAGCTTTCATACCACCTCCGCTACCACATATCCTCGTCTTCATCCGTTCCTTGCCTCAAAAGACTATGTCTCAAGCGGCGACCTCAAAGAAATCGGAGGGCTCGTGCACTTGCCAATGCAAGGCGGTCGATTGCCCTAAGCGCCACGTGCAAGCTAATGTGTTGTACTCCAACACCGAGGAAAATCTTATCAAGAGTGTTCTACAAGTGCCCTTTTTCTCTGTAAGTGAAAGCTAGTTTGATTCCTTCTTGTGCACACTATTTCTTCTATTCGAAAGTTGTGTAGTTGTTCGAGATTTCTCATTCCTTCAGACGCATCAAAGCTTGTTCACCTCATCACGAAGCTGCAGGTGCCAATATTTCGATGGGCGGACACCATGGACACCTCGAGGGGCGCCCTACAACCATTGTACCACAAAGGATGCACCACCTTCTATGGAGGAGAGGATGGACCCTATGCTTGAGCAGAGGCTGAACATGCTGATGTTCAAGATGGAGCACATTTTAGATCATATGAAATGGTTAGAGAAGCTTGTGTATGTGGCTATCGTTCTTGTATTGTGCTCTATTCTTGCGAAGTAGTTCATTTCGTGTAGAGGGGGCAGAGTTGGTAACGGATGTCTTTCGAAGTGGTTTCCAGATATCATATCTTCATGTATCCGTATTTTACATGTTAAGCCTAATTAGAATATTTTCGTGTGATATGGCTGTCCAAACTGGGTTCCAAAGGTACTCACACCAACATCTGTATTTACACGAGTAATTCTAAAGGCCACTGAATAGGCTTAGTTAGTTCGAGTTTTACGCGACTAGTTCACGAAGGGTGTTTGCGGAAGAAAGATTTATATGCGAGATCAAGCCCTAAAAGAATATCGAATCCTACTAAAGCAAGAGCCCTAGCGCTCACAAATGCGATTTGAAATACTTAAGCCTTTTTTGGTGGCTTGTAAAACTACTCGACTAAGCGACAAGACTACGCACCACGCTGCTCGGTGAGACGACAACCACGCCGCACCCGCTTTTCAAACCTGAAAGCGACAACCGCCGCATCCCTTTTGGATTTGAAAGCGACAACACGGTTTCAGGTTGGGCAGCTTCGGGAGAGGGTGACACATCGCGACCTTTGATGAGGGTGACAGTCGGCTGACCTTTTACAGAGGGTGACGGTCGTGCGACCTTTGTGAGAGGGTGACAGTCGTGCGACCTTTGATGATGGGTGACAAGTCGTGCGGCTTTCCACGAGAGGATGCCACGCCATCAAAATGGACAAGTCTTTGTAATTGTGTGGAGTAACCCTCACCACCACTATAAAAGCAGGGCGAGGGTAGACATCCAACACGGCCTAACCAAACAATAAGCGTCGGTGAATCTACACAAATTAGGGCACAATGTCGTTCTTAAGTCGCCTCTTGACAAGCGAAGTCATCCCCCGAATATCCGGATGCGATGGCGTCGGCGCGAGATTCTGCGGAGTTGCCCGACCAAATCGATTGCAACCTCACCGCGAAGATGATGCAATCTACCCATGGAGAGACGGCCACCGCTCACTCTTTGTTGTGGCCGCACCTACAAGGTAAACCTCATGGTGTCCACTGTCTGGTAACACTACCATCTCATGCATCGTTCTTTCTTTTCTCGAACAAGGACCGGTGTTGCTTCTTCTAATGGATCGACGGTAGGAACGACATGACTACTGAATTTCTCTACAAGCGCCACGACGCCACCCCGCTTCGCCCGAGAACTTCACGGTGGGAGAGGCCGCGGGATATGTCTCTTTCTAGATCGACCCGAGCTTAGGGCGGTGGGCAAGGGGCCAACCAATCGGTGAGTTTCATGCGACATACTCATGTTAAACTCACGAAGTAGTAGTTCTAAACCAGTTCATCGCACACAAGAGTTCAAAAGGGAACTTGCGAATTTGCTCAAGTCAAAGGAGAAACCTACTCGGGGCCACCCGAAAGCCCCGGCGTTTGCGAACATGACTCTACAGCGATGGTTGATACCTACCACGATGATCTAGCGGATAGGAGATTCTCTGGGTGCCCTTGGCCGAGGATGAGCGGTGTTGGTACTTCAACTGGGTGGACGTGAGACGTACCACCCACATCTCATGCTTCTGCATGGGATAACGGGGAACAACCATCTCCGTGGTGCCACTACCGCCCGAAAAGCCGGACTTTAGCGCGCCACGGTGTTATTCAACGACCAAAGGGCATCTTGCATTGACTACAGAGCATGCTTCGGTTGTCAAGGATAAGCCCAACACACACCTCCTGCACCATATAGTGGAGTGCGAGCGAAGCAGAGCAGCATCTCCGCATGCCTCATGGCAGCCAACACACGAGAGGTGCAAGAGGTTCCTCCTCTCGAAGAAGGGACAAGGGAAGCTGACCACCGAGGTCCGCAAACACACAACAAATCCTTGGACGTTCTTGCAGACCAACCGGGAACACGGGTGGTATTAACATAGGGGACGCCGGGAATCGGGATGACATGCCCATATGGGAGGGCAGAAATCCACATAAAAAAGACCAAAAAATTAAATGTTACACACCCGAGACGTACGGCATAGGCCACCCATTCGGCGGCAATTTGGAGAAGCTGCGGATCCCCATGGAGTTCTTTCATAGTAGGGACTGAGTGGTGTCGGAGGACAAATCGCAAAATTAACACGGGACAGGTAATATGCAGAAAATATTGGACATCATTCTGGCTGTACCTAGATAGGCTGAACGATCATTTGTTCTACCATGACGAACATTGCTTTCGTTAGTTAGTTCGTGTCAGCGTACTCTATGCTGGGGTACCCTCTCCGCCGCACAAAAGCAGTCAACATGGCGGTCAACATGACAGACCCACGTGGCACCCGACGAAAGCGGTGGGCGAGGCCTACGCCGCCCGGCGGTCGATCCACGTGGCACCGGCGGCAGTGGCGAGGACGCCTACTGCTCGTCCGGGTACCACGTGGCGCCCGGGCGAGTGGCGGGCGACGCTGCTACGCCCGTGCGCGACCACGTGGCGTCCGGCGGCGGTGGCGAGCACGCCGCTTTCGCCCGGCGGTCGATCCCGTGGCACCGGCGGCAGCGGGCGAAGCGCGCGCCGCCGCCGGCGGTCGATCCACGCGGCACCCGGCGGTGGCGGGCGAGACGCTTCGCGCGGCGAAGCGCCCACGTGGCGCCCGGCGGCGAGGGCGGTACTGCGCCCGCTTTCGCGGTGATCGACGTGGCGTCCGGCGAAAGTGGCGTGGGCGCACGCTGCGCCCGCCGCCAAGACAAAAAGGTGGTGCGAGGTGGCTTCACCTCGAAGTCTCCTTCCATTGTCGTCACCGCTACGGCGGGCGGGAGACAGCGGTGTCGAGCTCGTCAGCGCAAGGATTTACGCTACAAGCCCATTCCTCGGCGCCTCTCACCAACCCGTCAAGAGGGGTCACATCCGGCGGACGGGCGAAGCCATCGCCCGACGGGGCGCCAGGTAGGGGGCTAGTGGTTGGTTTCCCCGACCAACTCCCCGGCGGACTTCGGCGTTCGCGATTTAGAAGCAAGCCCGTGCATCTGAAGATGGCAGATCCTCAGTGCCAGAATATCGCGGGGGCGAGCGACGACCAAGGCGCCTCCCGGCCATCACGTCGGTCGAGGGACCGTCTCACCCGCCCGCAAGGCGCGCTGCCGCTCTTTAGGCGGTGGAGCAGCCCGTGCGTCGCAGGTTGGCCATGGAAGCGGCCACTCCTGCCCAGAACTTGCACGCAGCTCGTGCTCTTCTGGACCACCCTCCGGTGGAATTCGCGGGAGACTCCCCGGCCACTCCGTGGCTGCGGAGCATCGCCGGCCTCGTGGATGCGGCCCAGCTTAGGGTAGGGCTCCCCGGCCAGTCGGGTACCGATCGTACCTTGACGCCCAAGGCGCATGCAGAGCGCACTCAGGCGTCCAGCCGCCCTAACGAGAAAGGCCCTGGCCAGGGAGGCCGGGGTCAAAGAAAGGGCGCGCGCAGTACCGGTCCCGGTTCCTCGAGGAACCGTGGGGACCTCCGCTCTCATCTGGATGAGAGCCGCCGGCGGCGCGGTGATGACCTCATGATGCTGTCGCCGCGCCACTCGACCAAAACGCTGCCACGGTAAGCAGGTAGCATCTGACGGTGAGAGTCCCCCCCCATGGCTCTCATCCTCGGGCCAAGGAGGAGGTTCACCTCCGACTCTGAAGGAGCGGGCCTCACGCCCCATGAGCAGTCTCGACCGGGCCTGATGATGACTCGGCTCCCTCTGGCGTCGGGTGCGAGTTTTTTTCGGCCAGTGCTGCACGTGGCGTGGCTTGACAGTTCCGCCGCAACGCCATAGAAAAGTATGACGGCACCACCAACCCGAGGAGTTCCTCCAAATCTACACGACGATGGTGCGGGCGGTGGCCGGATCTGAAAAGGTCATGGCCAATACCTCCCAGCAGCCTTGACAGGCTCGCCGCTCTCTGGTCAAGTAAATCTCCCCGAGGATCGGTGCACTCGTGGGGAGGTTGTGCGACCTCTTCGCCGCCAACTTTCGTGGCTCCTTTTGCGGCGGCGTGGAGGGCGACCTCCACGCTCTGGAGCAAGAAGAAGGGGAGTCGCCGCGACTTCATCCGCGATTCTGCCCATCGCCAGTAATACAATCCCCACATCTCGAGAGCAATCGGTCGTCATCGCCGCCGGGAGGGGCGTCTGCGATCAAGAAGATGAAGGAGAAGATGGCCACCGTACCATCGGCACCACCTCCGAAGCTTTTCTCCCTCGCACATAAGTGTCGCGAGCATGGCGAGGCGCGGCGCTACCGCCCCAAAGGTGGCGAGGCACAGGACAGCCGGGACCTCGAAGGGTTCCGACCGAAAGCGAGCAAGAAGGCGCGAAGCGCGAGGCGGAGAAAAACAGGCGAGTCCGCCGCCGAAAGTGCGATAACGAAGAAGAACCGCGCCTCGAAGCGCAACCGCCGCGATCGACCGTGACGATCGCCGTGGCGGCGTGGCGGCCGTCGTGACCAGCGTAACGATCGCCGCGATCGGTAGCGATGACCGCCGCGATCGTGGGAACGACCGCCCGCGACAAAAAGGAGGCGAGCCCATCGCCGATACATAAAACCAATACCTATGACCTGAACAATCGCGGGTGCGTGGACAAGATGGTGGAAGCGGCTCAAAGAACGCCGCCCGACGATGATCAAGACGAAGATCCAGCCCCGCTGGCCTTCCAGCCGGCTGATCATGTTGTGGCCTACATCCATGGCGGCTCGTCCACCTTCTCCTCCAACGTCGCCTATAAACGGCTAAGGAGGGAGGTGTGCGCCACAACATCGAGCCTGTGGGCGGGTCGGATCTTTGAAGTGGTCGAGCGATCGCTCACCTTCAGTCGGGCCGACCACCCCGAGGGCGCCACCGGCCTGGGGCATCTCCCGGTCGTGGTGTCGCCCACCATCCGGAACGTGCGGCTAGGCCGCGTGCTGGTGGACGGAGGGGGTTCTGTCAACCTCTTGTCCTCCTCAGTGTTCCTGGCGCTCCAGATTCCGCGACAGGATCTGCGCCCGTCTCTGCTCCTCTTCGGGGTAGACCCAGAATCCAGCCTGATGCCCCTTGGCCAGGTGTGTCTCCCTGTCACCTTCGGGGACGAAGACAACTACCGCACTGAAATGGTGAATTTTGAGGTCGCCGACTTCGACCTCCCCTATAATGCCTTGCTTGGCCGGCCGGCGTTGGCCAAGTTTATGGCGGCAACCCACTATGCTTACTTGGTGGTGAAGATGCCAGGGCCGGTTGGGCCCATTGTGATCCGGGTGGATAAAGCCGAAGCCTTATTTGTAATAAGCATGCGCTCAGTGTCCGGTGCCACTGCGCCGGGCGACAGACGCCACTTCTCGAGGAGCCCCTCGGGCCCGGACTGCGTGCCTCACTGGCTGCTCGCGGTGAGGTTAAGGCGGTCGCCCTGAGTGAGGGCGAACCCCGAAAGATCGTCAACATTGGCGCCAGCCTCGGCGCCAAATAGGAAGACGCGCTCGTCACCTTCCTCCGGTCTAATTCCGACGTGTTCGCCTGGCAACCGTCCGATATGGCTGGGGTCCCCAGGGAGGTGATCGAGCACCGACTGGCGACGTTCCCTGAAGCACGCCCGATCCGGCAGAAGGTCCGGAGGCAGGCGCCGGAGCGGCAAGACGCCATTCGGGAGGAGGTAGAGAAGTTGTTGAGCGCGGGGATCATCAGGGAAGTCTCTCATCCTGAGTGGCTTGCCAACCCCGTGCTCGTCAAGAAGTCTAACGGAGGTGGCGATGTGTCGATTTCACCGACCTCAACAAGGCTCGCCTCAAGGACCCTTATCCTCGCCGGGTCGATCTCATTGTTGACTCCACGGTAGGGTGAATCTTCTTGTGCTTCTAGATGCGTATTCGGATACCACCAGATTAGCATGGCACTTGGAGATGAAGAAAAGATCATTTTGTAACCCCTACGGGTGTCTCTTCGTTATGTAAGAATGGCTTTTGGTTTAAAGAATGCTTTGGTTCCACTTACCAACGTGCCATGCACATTACCTTCGCCCCAGATAGGGCGAAATCTTGAGGTTTACGTTGATGATTTAGTTGTGAAGATCAAAAGAGTGAAGAACGATCCGAGACACGGAGGAAACCTTTGCTAACCTCGGAAAAAACCGTCAAGCTCAACCCGAAAAAGTCGTGTTCGGTGTGCCCTCCCAAGTTGTTGGGCTTCGGTGTCAGTACCGGGCATTGAAGCCAACCACGACAAGATATCGGCCATCGAACACATAAAGCCGCCAAAGACGACTCAAGCAAGTTCAATGCACGCCGGCCGCTCGCCTCCTGGGCGATTCATTGCCCATTGGGAGAAAAAAAGCTTGCCTCTGCTCAATTTGTTGAAGAAGACAAACCACTTCGAGTGGATGAAGAAGCCCAAAAGCGTTTGAAGATCTGGCGGTACCTCTCCTCTCCCGGTCTTGGTCTCTCCACGGGTGAGCCGCTGTTCTGTGACATAGCTGCCACCCCGAGGTGGTGAGCGCAGTCTTGATTGTGAGAGAGAAGGCGCCCAAAGGCGATTGTACTACATCGACAAGGTCTTTGCACGAAGCGGAGACCCGATACCCGCAGGCTCAGAAAATGCTCTACGCGGTCCTGGTGGCGTCCAGGAAGCTGCGCCATTATTTCCAAGGGCGGGAAATTACCGTGGTCACGGCCTACCCTCTGCGAGAGATCCTCCACAACCGAGAAGCAGAGGGCCGGATTGCGAAATGGGCGGTGGAACTGGGGGAATTCAACCTCAAATTTATGCCCCGCACCGCCATCAAAAGTTAGAAGCTGGCGGAGTTCGTTGCCGAGTGGACTCCCGCCACTCCAGAAGCTGAAGAAGCTCTCGCGCCCTCTCCCTGGACCTTGTTCTTCGATGGTTCCTTCAGTTGGAGGCCTTGGGCCGGAGTTGTCTGGTCTCCCGAGCCATTGTCATAGCCCCCGCCCGGGAAAGATAGCGTGCCGCCTCGACCAGTGCAGGAGGAAGATGGCGGTGCCGAGGCGGCGCCGAGGAAACTTCGGCCCGGTAGTACCCGGTCGAGCACCGAGTGGTCGCCACGCTGGCCAAGAAGATCGGTGGATGGATCCTATCCTAGCCTTCTGCGTGACGTGTGATCCCGACGATGATACCTCACCGAGAAGATTGCACGTAAGGCCAAGTGCTATACTCACGGTAGGTGGGGACCTATATCGCCAGAGCGTAAACGGAGTTCTCTTGAAGTGCATCACTCGGAAGAAGGGAGCAACTCGCTCTCGATATCTATGGAGGCGCAGGGAGCCATATGTCCATTAACGCTAGTCGGTAAAGCATTTCGTCAAGGGTTTTATTGGCCTACTGCCCTCCAGAATGCTTGCGAGCTGGTGAGGACGTGCGAAGCTTGTCAGTTCTTCGCCAAGCAAATCCGCCGACCAGCCCAGGCTCTGCAAACCATCCCGCTCTCATGGCCGTTTGCGGTGGGGCCGGATATCCGAGTCCGTTCTCGCTGGCCTGGGGCTTCACCCACCTCTTCGCCGCCATCGATAAGTTTGAAGTGGGTTGAGGCCGCGGTGCGTGCCATCACGGCCGCCGCCAAATCAAGTTTATCGCGGGATCTTCGCCCGCTTTGGAGTCGCCAATCGCATCATCACCGACAACGGGACCCAGTTCACCAGTGCGGCTTTCCTGGAATTCTGCGATGAAATGGGCACCAAGGTATGTTTTGCTTCGGTGGCCCATCCCATGAGCAACGGGCAAGTAGAACGCGCCAACGCTACTGATCTTTGAAGGGCCTCAAGACAAGAGCGTTTGATCGGCTTCACAAAAGGGGCGCGCGGTGGACGGAAGAGCTCCCGGCCGTGCTGTGGTCGCTCCGTACCACACCCAGCCAGGCCACGGGTGAGACGCCTTTCTTCTTGGTCTACGGGGCGGAGGCTGTTCTCCCCTCCGAGCTGTCGCTCGGTTCCCCGCGCATTTCGATGTTCAACGAAGAAGACCAAGAGGATCTCCGGAGAGAAGATGTCAACCTTTTGGAGGAGGTGAGGGATCGTGCTGCTCTCCGCGCCGCCCGCTACCAGCAAAGTCTCAGGCGGTACCACGCCACCCGGGTCTCTGAGAGAACACCGGCGATGGCGACACGGTATTCGCAATTCAGACGCATGCCGGGGGTTAAACTGTCTCCCCGATGGGAGGGCCCTTTCAAAGTGGTTTCAGTATCTCGACCCGGGGCGGTCTGGTTGGCCACTGAGGACGGCGAAGAACTGAAGAATTCCTATAACATAGAGTCGCTGCGGAAATTCTATTCTTGAAGGAATTGTAAGTACCCCGCTGCTCGCCCTGGTCAGCCATGAGGTAAGACTCTCCCTCGGCTGGTTGGCGGCTCCTGGCGGTTAGTAAAGCTGTTGCCTAGAAGGCTTTCAATTTACCATTGTTGTCCCTTTCTGTGCCCTTAGCGGCGAGCTTTTCGTGTGAATGTCGCTGGTTCCGGATGTTTGCTAATTCCTTGGTGATTTACTGAGTCACCTGGTGTCTGTGTCCGACAAAGACGGGTGACAGGGGGGCGGGCTGGATGCGATGCTCAAACGCGGCCCGCGCGCCTTGGGTTGGCTCCCTGAAGCACCACTGGTTGTCACCGCGAGCATCGTTAGTCTAGTACCACCCCTGGAAGCCCGCAGCTTTGACGCACAACACCGTGGTTCGATCTCCAAAAAAAATCACAAGGACTTAGAAATCAAAAAGGGACCGGGGCTCACTCCATGCGGGGACCTATATCATTCGGTTTTATCTTGCATATGCCTACTCATCCTGTTAGTAGCTGTGCTCTAAGACCTAGAAGCGCCGACTTATGGCATGAAGTCTCCAAGCTTCTTCGTGGTCGCCCCAAGCTTCTTCGTGGTCGCCCAGAGCTTCTTCGTGGTCGCCCAGGAGCTCGGGGGCTGGTCGCCCCAAGCTTCTTCGTGGTCGCCCATGAGCTCGGGGGCTGGTCGCCCCAAGCTTCTTCGTGGTCGCTCCAAGCCTCTTCGTGGTCGCCCAGAGGCTTGGGGGCTGGTCGCCCAATGATAAAAAAACAAGATAAGTGCTTCATACCGTATTCCTGACCATTGCCTTATGTGCATGCGCTAAAACGGGTCAAATTACGCGTGGTTGTCACGAATACTAAAAATTAACGGTCCCTCATGATTAAAGGAAGCGTGCTAAAGGCATTAGCGTTAAGCCGCGACCAGCGGCCAGGGTGCAAGTTAGGCGTGGTGCTCAAACACGGCTCAGACTCGGGTTGGCTCTCTGAAATCACCATTGGTTGTCACCGTCGAGTGTCAGTGGTCTAAAACACTTAGGAAACTTGTTGCCTCGCCACGCTACGCTGCAACACGTTTTTCAAGCGATCATCAGGGTCCGAATTCCAGAAGAGTTTGAACCAAGTGACAATCCCGCGCAAAAACCAAAGGCTAAGACCAAGCTACATCTAGCATTTCCTGTCGGACTCAAGGTCGTTTTTCGTCTAAGTCCCATATGACTTGTGTGATCCTTACTTGCGTTTGCAGTAAACACGCGTGATCACTGGTGGAGCTCAGGGATGCTGCCCTAACCTAAGCATTCCTCAGGCATTCCGGCTAAGTTAAAAGGCTAGCCGCCTAACGGTTTAATCTGGCAAACTTGATCACACAAAACGAATTCCTCAGGCATTCCGGCTAAGTTAAAAGGCTAGCCGCCTAACGGTTTAATCTGGCAAACTTGATCACACAAAACGAATGAACATGCGAAATAGCATTCAACCCAGAAATACATGTTCTACTAAATACTACTTAAGTGTTTATACATGCAGAGGGATCAGCAGAAGGTTGAAGAAGCAAAAGTTAGGGGTGCGCAAGGAAGAAGAAGGCGTAAAACCGCTTGTTACAGATGAACCTATATATGCGCCCCCACACCGACGGTTCGCGAAGGGACAAAATCGTGCGTCGCCTCGGGTCCTCATGAGTGGTGGCCCCACCTAGGAGCACGCTAAGCATTTAATGAAGGTTCTAAAGGAAGCGTTGGTGCGCGCTCCAGGGCGGGCCCGGGGGCTACTGTCAGCGTACTCTATGCTGGGGTACCCTCTCCGCCGCACAAAAGCAGTCAACATGGCGGTCAACATGACAGACCCACGTGGCACCGGCGGCGGGTGGGCGGACGCCTCGCCGCCGGCACGCGCCCACGTGGCGCCACGTGGCGCCCGTGGTGTGTCGGGACCCGGATATGCAAATCCGAAACCCTCGTGTATACCGCACTAGTCCAGATCACGTTAGTGCACACAAGGAAAACATAGATGACATATCATTCCATACATCGAAATAACTAAGAAGAAACAAATTATTATTGAATAAAGCAAACGACCTTATGGTCAAGGTTCATACACCAATGCCTCTTGGCTTAAGAAACAAATAAATTGTTGCAGCGGAAATAAAATAACTTGGGCCATTCGACATGCCACAGGCAATCGTCTGGGGAAACGCCTTCCTAGTCGACGTAGTCTTCATAGTACTCCTCCTCTTGATACTCATTACCTGGTCCTTCCTCAGCAACTGAACAACAGGGGCATAAAGCCGTGAGTACAAAACGTACTCAACAAGCCGTAGGGAAATGATGCAATATATTCATGCACGGCTTGACAAAGGATAGTTATATGGTTCATTTGCAGAAAGCAATAACTTGAATTTAAATACACTAAATAGATTGAAGGCGGTTTGAATAAAACAATAATAAATAATCGATAAATCAATGGTAGACAACATGAGCAGAATGACGAGGCATCACCCTACATCATTCAAACAAGTATCAACCACACAATTCAACAAGATAGCTTGAGACAACAAAACAACAAAGTGAACGCCTGCTCACATCCCAACCATTCCACATTTCAAGAAAATACTCTATACCCCGTGTGAAATCCCGGGCTTGTCCATGACCGCGACACGGCTATTCAATAGTTTACACTCTGCAGAGGTTGTACAACTTTACCCACAAGACATGATCATCCCTTAGTGCCAAACGCTAAGAACACACTTCCTTTGGTGTGTCGGCAGAGAGATCACTATAAAGCCTTTACAATGCATGTCTAACCTAGTACTGCCCTCTAAGGTTTAGCCCTCGGGGCCCCTCTTGAGCCATGTGAGTCTACCCGTCCATCTGGAACCCACACCAACAAGCGGCAATACTCAAGTCGGACATTGCAAATTAATCACTAGGTCCGTCCCATACCGGACTTGTGGTTGCATGGTTAGGCCCAGTTCAATGGCACACAAGATTAAGTCCTTAAATTGTCTCGAGCAAGACAAACCACATCCCAATGTGCTAAACAAAGACCCCTTTATCGCACGATCAATTGCCCGAGGGAAACATTTTGTTTAACCCAAAACCAATGGCATCCCTGCCATGGTACAACAAGTTTTACAACAAGGGTCAATGACCACAATTCAATATCTCATTAAGTCAAGATTAACATTAGCTCACAGGTGATATGAATCCCACCGGACAACTAAGCATGGCTAAGCATAGCTACGATAACCCAATGCTGGTACTATGATTATGTCCAACTAATAATGTCCCAACCTATGGTTAACAAAGGATACATGGCATTCCAATAATCAAAGGGGCATACTCAAACAGGTAAATAACTACTCCCACAAGCTAGTATTGTTACACAAATAGCATGCAATTGTATAAAACAAAATACTTTTGCAGACATGGGTTTAATATGATCAAAGGTCTACGACTTGCCTTGTTGTTCAAGTGCTGATTCTTGGTCTTCGAAGTCTCCGTTCGCTCTTTCGGGATTCGCGTCTACCGAAAAATAAAGCAACGAAACCAAATAAATACAAAATAGAGGAGAAAACAAGCTCAAAATTGAAAATAAATGGCTCTGGAATGGAGATCTCGATTTTACAAAAATTTAGAAATTTGAATCGGCTCAATCGGAGTTCGGACGAAGGAGAACGGGCCTTCGGAAGATTTAATTCAGAGAAAATCAGAAAATTTCGGAAAGGGTGACACGTGTCGGCTTCTGATTGGCTGGAATTTCTCATTTTCGGGAAAATCAGAGAAAAGGAAAAAAAATTCCCTCTGACGGGTGGGGCCCGCATGTCAGTGGCACGGTCCATGGTAGACCGAGAGCACCGAGGCGACCTTCGGGTGATGCGGCAGACCGCGTCGACGTGGCATGCCACGTGGCGGCTAGGGCTGACATGGCGATGACGTGGCGGCTGGCGTGGCGCTGACGCAGCATGGGGGCGGGGTTCGGCCACGCGGCAAAATCTTGAACGTCGGCTCCGAATCGGACGGCGACGGTTGATGCTCACGGCTGGGAGGACGCGGCGTGATCTGGAGCGTCCACCGCAGATCGGACGGCTGAGGTTTGCGAAGGGGCGCGACGGCGAGGGACGGCAGCGCTACTCACCGGAGGCGGAGAAGACGACACCGGGCGCGGCGAAGGACGGTCGGATCAGGCGGAAGAAGTGGCGGATCCGGAAGAACTCGACGCGACGAGTTCGGGGGTGTCCGCGGCGGCGGTGGAGGATGACCGGAGCACCCAGGAGACGGCGGAGAAGAGTTTCGGGTGGCGGCAAGATTTCGGCGAAAGCTCGTTTCATCGCGACAGCAGCTGCGGGTGACGAGGAACAGGGCGGCGGGTGCGGGAGAAAGTGGCGAACCTCGGGCAAGGGGCGGCGACTGCTTTTATAGCCTCGGGAGGCGAGGAAAACTCGGAAACCGAGGACAAGCGGGCTGTGGCGCAAGGACTCGGCGCACCACACACAGCGGCACGGCGAGGAATGGCCGTTGGATCGGAATCCAACGGTCGGGACGATTAGGGTTTGGTGATTGGGCCGAAGGAACAGTAGCGGGCCGGTGCGGAAATAGAATGGGCTAGGGCGGTTTCGGCCCGAGAGGGTTTTTTAAAAAAAAATTAAAACGTTTTCCGAATAAAAAAAATCCCAGAAATTCAAATAAAAGCAAATAAATTCAAATAAATAGCAAATAAATTCAGAAAAATCTAAAAAAATACAGAAAAATTCCTTGGAGCACAAGGAACCCAACAAAAACTGGAAACCTTTGATTTGATGCATATATTAATTTTTGGGATGTTACAGCAGGAGGGCTAGCACGCCTTGCTCGCCCGGCGGTCAGTTCACGTGGCACCCGGCGAGTAGGTGGGTGAGCGCGCCCTGCTCGCCCGACGGTCAGTCCACGTGGCACCCGGCGAAAGCGGTGGGCGAAGCGCCGCTTTCGCCGTGATCTGGCCCACGTGGCACCCGGCGGCAGTGGGCGAGACGCCCTACTACCGCTGGTGGCGAGCCCACGTGGCGCCCGGCGGAAAGGAGGGCGAGCACGCTCGCCAGACGGCGATCCACGTGGCGTCCGGCGAGCAGGTGGGCGTGGACGCCCTGCTCGCCCCGCCACAAGACAAAAAGGTGGTGCGAGGTGGCTTCACCTCGAAGGCTCCTTCCCTTGTCGTACCGTTCTAGGCGACAGGACAGCGATGTCAGACCTGTCAACTGCAAGGATTTCTGCTACAAGCCCATTCCTCTGACGCCTCTCACCAACCCGTCAAAGAGGGGTCACATCCCGGGCGGACCGGGCGAAGCCATACGCCGACAGTTCGTCAAGCAATTTCATCACTGCTGTAATGCCCTTGTAATATCATCTAATCTATTGCTTATTTTATAATCTGAACTTTCGGTGTATGTGCTCTTATATATGTTCAACAAATAATTTAAGTGTTCATAACATGAGTTGTTGTCGACTATAAAATTTTGAAATTTTTTTCTATGATGTTCATAACAATAACAATGAAATTTTGAAATGTTCGTAACAATCAAATTTTATTGTTTGAATTTAAAAACAATGTTCAGATCTTCAAATTATTTGAAATTTTTATGGTAATATCACTGATTTATTAGGAACCTCCATAAAAAATTTCAAAATTTTTCGACGTCGTGGTTGTCCAATTTTATTTTTATACGTGCTCGCTGATTCTACCCGCGAGTGTCTTTTCCGATTTTCGCAACAAATGGCCGGGGCAACGTCTGGCTATCTCACCCATACGTAAGTGGTAGCCCGCATTGCATAGGCCGCTCTTGATTTTTTTCATATTTTTTGGACCGTGTCTGGCCTGTCCCGCGGGGCAACGAAAACCCCTTAGTGTCCACGATTTCCGTGGTTTCGTAGCCGTGAGTGCCTTTTCCGATTTTCGCAACAAACTGCCGGAGCAACGTCTGGCTATCTCGCCCATACGTAAGTGGTAGCCCGCACTGTGTAGGCCGTCCTTCATTTATTCCGTATTTTTTAGACCGTGTCCAACCTGTCCCGCGGGGCTATGAAAATACGCAAGTGAGATGCGTATCACTAACGAACTAAAATAATTCTTCCGCTTATTACATGACAAGAAGTTTTTTAGTTCTTCCCGGTTTAATACAACAATTATTGCACAAACAGTCCACAACAAAATTTACCCAAAAAATAAAAATATGTACAGTAATATCGCCAAACAGTTCAACGACTACTAGTGGTCGCCAAACCGTTCGGCGACTATCGGTGGTCGTAAACGGTTTGGCGATTATACAATAAGTCGCCGAACGTGTATGGCGATAACCGCCTGACCAAGCTATTAACGGTTCAACACGCGGATTAGCGCTTGTCGCCATGGCGGTGTGGCGACTACTCTATTATCGCCAAGCCGTTTGGCGACCACCTTATTATCGCCAAACGGTTTGGCGACCGTATAATATTTCTGTAATTTTTTAATGCGTGTATTAATGTCGCAATTTCGAATTAAAATAATATTATTTAAAAAAAATTCGGTGTTATGGCCCAATTGCTTTTGTCCTACCCATTCATACCAATGTGTTGTCAACACCCAAAGAAATATGCTGCATATTATTTGTTGAACATGAAAAAAATTGCAAGTGCATATCTTCTGTGCTCACTCAGAATTAACCAACTCAGATCAAAATTCATAAGAACAATTGAAGATTCCACATCAATACAAAGAAATGTTTGATCAACAATTGGTAATTGGTAGAAATTAGTAAATCAAGTGAAAATTGATACCACAACTTGGCAGTAAGAACCACTCCCAAGCTTGTTATTTAGGGGTGAAGAGGGCGTCGGTGACTAGTGTCAAGGGCAACAGAGAGGCCGTTGGCAAGTAGTAGCAAAGGATTAGGCTGTGTGGGTGAGCTCGCGCGGTGGCTGCCGTGATCCATGATGTTCTATGAAAGAATGGGTAGTACGAAGGCCATTAGAAGACCAGACTTAGTGCGATTACCAGACACGGTAGAATCAACTCAGAAAATTAACCTAAACAAAACAAAGATCCATCAATGCAACTTTTCCTTAGATGAAATAACTGGGCATATCCACCGCCAAATCCATTTGGATAAATGGACATCCCTTCCTCAGACCTGCAACTTTTCCTTCCTCTCGCATGCATCAAAGCAGGACGCGAGGAGTCAGCTTGAGATGGCCACGATAGGAAAAGACAATATCGACGCTGTGTGAGAGAGTGAGAGGGGAGGACTAGAGGAGCACAAGCGATTGCCATCCCTCACCCTTCGTCTTGAGCAACATCACCACTTTGCATGACTCGTCACTTCCTTCCACGCATCCTAGTGTCGGACACCACGACTTTGCCAACTGAAGGAATCAATTGGTGATTCTTTCAAACGAAAGAGAGGGTGGTGGTGGTCCTTGACACCATCGCCAAAGACAACAAGGAGACCCATGACCCTGCCGGCAATAGTGGCCAAGAGGAGGCAGTGGCTGGGCCAGCACAAATCGGGAGAGGAGGGGATGGAATGGGGGATTGGAGGGAATGGGTGTGGTATAGGATTTTAGAATTCTTCACCGCTCCACATCCGAGTTTTGCTGATAACCGCCACCTAGCTAGGATTTGGTACTCGGCTGGGAGCGCTCATGCCGCCCACTCGCCTCTATGCTGACGCTGGTCCTTCTTCTCGCAGCTCATAAAGGGCGGATGTTGGGGGTGGTAGTGGAGAAGGAGAATCGAGAGGCTGGGAGGGTGAGGTGGCGAGATTTGTGAGGGAGAGCTGAGAGCGTCGGATCGAGACAAGGGGGAGGTGATGTGGGGTCAAGGTATGAAACAGAAGACGACGTGGTTGGAGCGGTTCGATCCATGTGAGTGTGTGCGAAGACGAAAGGAAGGGGTGGGATAATTGGGTTAAATCCCCTTCTGTTCATGCTAGATCTAACGGATCGGATGTTTTAAAGGAGAACGGATGACCGCCACTAACTCCTATTTAGAAGTAGTAGAGATTGGATACTGAGATCGCCGACCATTCTGAACTACAACAATACATCAAAAGATCAGGAAATGTTTTGGTAGAAACGAAATGGTTCAAATGATATTATTACATAAACAAAAATAATCGTAATGATATCTTTATTTCGTGTACAGGTAAAGCATAAGTGCCTGGTCTTATGGGGAGAGAATGGTGAACTAATTAGCTTTAAACAAGCATACGTAAGTTTACTTGAACATGCTTACATGTTATATTATGACCGAACTTTTTTCTAGATGAAGGAAGATTTTATTAATTTCAAGAACATTACATCAAGATGATAAAGTCCTTAAAATTTCTTCCGGCCTCTGCTTAACAAGAAGCACACAGCCCTTAAACAAAACAAAAAAAAGAAAAAAAGAGAAGCCTTGATTGCTACCAGCCTGGATCGCAGAGCTCTCCTCCTTTTCATTGAATTGCTTAGCGAAAACATCATCAGAAATCTTCTCCGCGTAAGCAATCCGGCAGCCCCCTGATTTCCAACATTCTGGGTGCCACAATCCGGCAGCCCCCTGGATTTCCAACATTCTGGGCGCCACCACCAAGAACACCGCGGCTATTTGAATCATTGCGCCCCCCAAAATCTTGAACGCGATCACGGACTCCATATCGTCCATGACCACCAACTTGAAATCTTGGGGAACGAAGACCACCACGAGCAGGACGAAATGGATCACCATAGCTGCGACCATTAAATCGATCGCCACCAAGAGTCATTGCTCCGCCCGCTATGATCGCTTTAAATTGCTTCTTAAAGCATCGCCGCCCAATATCCTGCGATCCGGTTGCACATCGCCGAGATTGGACTCAGAACAAAGCCAAGATTGCTGCAAGAGGATCGGAATGAGCATGACCGCCATGGCGTTGCCTCATCCAAATCCTTCCCTCTCCCCAATTGGAAGAAACCACCGATCTTGCCCGATCCGCACAACCCGCCTAACATGGAGCCGGCCGCGCCTCACCACCATCATTTGAACGGCGACCGACGCCTCACAAAGAGAGAGATAGATCCAGCCCGCCACCGATCTGCTGTTGCGATCGGCCGGCCAGATACATGGGCGAGAAGATCATGCATTGAGACTTCAAGGAGCTAGAGATAATACCTCGCATCCTTTGGCATTTTTCGTCGTTATCCTTGGAGCCGAACCCCTTGTCCTTCGCGCCGCCGCTTCCCTTGGCGAGCTGCGCCTCACAATTTGCAACTTTGCACGATCGGATCGCCAATCTAGACATTGCTAAAGAACAATAATTCCCCTTCAAGCCGGCCAGGATCACCGCATCCGCGAGCGACACCGGAGACGGACTCGCGATCTCTGCCATGGAAGGCACCAAGCGTAACGCGGCGCAGGAGAGAATCCACGACCTCCCCGCGCCGTGCTCATTCCATCGCGAGAGAACGTCGAACATGCAAGATATATTCATGTGTTCACTCTACCATGTCTGATATACAACTGTGCACGCTCATGTGCACACGCGCAGCATTTTTAATTTGATAGAAGTACAAGTTAGCATCGGTACATTTCCGACCTGATATTATTTCCACACTCTTGTTGTGCCACTTTGCAGGGGTTGCAACATGAACTCCCGAATGCAATCTTAAGGTAGGGACAACGGCGCGGCCATGTTCCTCACGTTGACAAGCCACGGGAAGCAGTAAAAACATGTCCTTAATTTCCTCGGAAGCGATAAAGCGGAGAAGGCGTCTGTCATTTTTCAACGAAAGCCTTGCTATATATCCCTCGTCGCCCTCCAGTCCTGGCTATGGTTTTCGTTTCGTGTAATTTGGGCCTCTTGTCGGGCTCGGTTGTAGGCTACTCGATTTCTTGTATAACTCTGTCTTTTGATTATCTCTTCTTTAATGCATGGCAGAGCCCCGACTACGGATGAGGCAAACGAGACAGCTGACCTTTCTACTGAACTGAAAGGGGAAGGATGTGTGACTTACGATGACTCTGAACCGAGCACAGGCTGCTCCACATCTATCTATATGGAGGTAAGCTACTGCAACAATGACATATTGCTTGATCGAATCCACCGTGTGATGTTACTGCCGCTCCATACATTTTCCACTGCCGGCTAACCAACAACCTGATATAAGAGTAGTGGCTGACTGGCCGAGATACATGTATCTGACTCTGACACTCCCAAGTTAATCCGACCCACGGAAAAGCCTTGGCACCAGTCCATCAACTACTCGGCTGTTCCTCCGTGCGGAAGACAGAATGTGGGGATAATTGATGCTAGCCTTGTTGTAAAGCTCCGTCAAGTCGAATGGCTTTAAAGTTTTTTTTTTTTTGGGCGAGGGAATGGCTTTAAAGCTGAAACCGAGCATATCCATTAGTACGTAACTAGATATACTCATATACAACAGCGTGCATGTTTTTTTTTAAAAAAATTAGTCAAGAGCTTTAATATTTATTATAGAAAAAGAACAGCAGTCAAGCTACAAATGCATATTCACACTCACATACACGCGCACGCGCACACACCTACACTAGACTTCGGGAGTGCCCGTGTCAAGCTACGCTCGAACGTGAGCGAGTTTGGCACGCACCGCGTGCGCCAACCAACCAAGCAACAGGTTGGCTGCCAACAGTGTCCATCTTAATGTGTGCACCATGACCTATATATAGGATTTAGGATTTAAATTGCGGTTCGCAGTTCGTTGTGGTGAGAGAAATAAAAAAGCTATCGTGACTATAGCAGATTATCACGGAAGTTATGCTACATGTCACGGATTACAATAATATACATATTTTTATTAGTTCAAATATGTGGTATCTGTAATTTATATATAACAAACTTTATTTAAATTTGAAGTACACGTTATTAATGTTATAGATTAGTCGTACAACGTGTAACAGAAAATAATCTATATAATTATGTAAATTTTTTTTTAGATAAAGGAACAAGTTCCGGTCTCTGCAGAACGCATACGACTATATTACATAATCAAAATCTATCAAGCCGATCTCCAAAAAAGGGGAATAAGAAAACTAAATAAAATTCAAAGACATAGTCTTCTATTATTCTGCCATCCATGCTTGGCAAATAATTCTAGCACAACAACTTCCAGAGCTCTACTCGCCATCCGGAAAATCTCCTTTGACGTCTCATGATATAATTATGTAAATTTAGGATATGGATTTAGATTTTAACTAATATTTATTATTTCTAGGAGCCAAATTAATTTAATTTAAGTATAATAAATATGATAAAAGAAAAAGATTATGAACAAAACACAATTAATGTTTACAAATATAAAGAGAATTGACACATGTAGCATACCAAAGCTATCACGGCTACAAAAATAACGGAAATAGCGGTCAATATAACGGCTATAGCAATTGTAGTTGTATTCGTGGAATTTTATTCGATCGTGTAGTGTTTTATGTCTGAAAAATAGCAGTTGTAGCTATATTCGTAAAATTTTATTCAATCGCGTAGTGTTTTATGTCTGAAAAAACTATCGCAAAGCTATAGCAGGTTATTTAAATCAGTGATAGGATCTGATCCTGCTCAACGGGTCTTGGAGAACATTGGTTCGACGATGTGCAAGATACATCAATGCAGGGATATTCATGAATGGACTGATATACACACGAGGGCAGTGGCGTACCCTAGAGAAAGATGGAAGGGATGGTCAGTGCTGCTGTGTTCATGGTGAACGGCCGTGCGTTGTCTTAAAGATCACCAGAAAAAAACTAGAAGATTAAAAGGGTACTACGAGTACAATAATCAGAACCGATGCTCTTCCTTCCTATCTCCTCTCCTCTGCATCCGCCACTGGTGAGTGCTGACGTCCTTCTCCGCGTCTGCCCCGCTGCGCCGCGCGCGCGGAGTGAGTGGAGGACGCAGACGGCCACGGCGTCGCGCGTTTGGATCCATACGTCGTACGTACATCTCGTGCCGTTTCCGCTGGCAGCTGGATTAACTTGTGGTGGTCAGCTCGCAATCAGGCGGCAAGCACGGCCGGCGCGCGGCTGCTGATATCCGCGCACGGCTAGCAGACTTGCATGGCGTCCGGCGTCTCCGTCCGATCCGATTGCAATGGATCCGCTGATATGTCACTCGTGTGCCGTGTCTTTGCAACGGGATCCGATCGCATGGTGTTCCTGCTTATAGCTTTGGTCTAAAGTAAGAAGACATGATTGCGGTTCTTAGCTGAACCTAATCGCGTGCGTTCTACTAAGGGTTTGGTGTCCATTTTATCTGTGAGGTTACAAGTATTACGATATTTAGGATCCCTCAAAATGTACGAGATGAGGCTCCATCCTTTTTTTTCCTAAGTATGCAAGTGATTTTCGATGCTACAGAGCTTGTAAGTATATAGGTTAAAATAGCTGTGTCACAGATAACGCTCCGATATTTTCTCATTTTTTTTCTTTCAAACATATACAACACTCCATTAAAAAAGAAAACGACACAGCGTAGCACGTGATCCTACCTGGTACTAACATACGTCCTAAACCCTAGTGTGAAGATGGCACCCTGCAAACCCTATCGCTGCCTCTGTCGCCATTCCAATTAGCGACAGAGAGACCTTACAACACTCTATTAAAAAAGATTTTTTTAAAAATAATATTATTTTAATCGTAATTACGAAAATAATATGCGAAAAAGAAAAATAACAGATTTAGACAACTATCACCATTTTAATTAGTGATACAGAGTCTATCTCCGTTTAAAACGGCGGCATACTATCTGCCGTCATATTTCATACGCCGATATTTATGATAGTTCGCGTGCCCACGTCACCGCGAAACTGCAGCGGCACAGGTTACATCCGCTCAACGCAGAGCGGCGCATTCCAACCAGCGGGCGGACGCGCGTGCAAGCGGCAAACTCAACCAATGCCGCTGCTCCTCACCTCCTCCTCGCTGGCGCTGCCGCCGTCGGCATCTCGTTCGAGGGCCCGCGTTAGGGTTGCGGCGTCCGCCGACGTCGGCGCCACCGCCGCAGCGGGCGGCGGCGGCGGCTTCCCGTCATTCCTACCCAGCGCGGTGGAGCGGATCAACGACGGCGCCGCCATCCACCTGGCCAAGCGAATCGAGCGCGTGACCGTCCAGGCGAGCTAATTCTCTCGAATTTGCCCAAATTTTCCTGCTTTCTTGGAGATTTTGTTCGGGAATAAAGAAGCGTGGACTGCCTGGTACAGTCGGTGATGACGTTGCTTTTGAACCAATCCTCCTCTCTTCAGACTGGCTTCTCCAAGAGCCCGATACTGAGCAGCTGCGTGAGGCCACTCAAGCAGCAACGGAGCAATGACCCGGTCGTGCTGCTCCATGGCTTCGACAGGTGCGTGCAATGCAAGCGCCAATTTGGGGGCGCCTGTCTTGCGGTTCAATTTGCATTGTCTAATTCCAGTGTCGATCATTGTCTCTCCACTGGAGAGTCGTGTGGTAATTTTATCATGCATTTGGCAGTCTGGGCCTTTTAAAAATATTAGAAATACAGTTCTTGTTTAGAGTGGAGGTACACCTACCCGTTACTGGAGGAGGCTTGGGCTGTGGACATTCTTGGATGGGGCTTCTCTAATTTAGGTATGCCCCATTCTCCATACTTTATGGGATTTTGTTCAATTATTGTGCTTGTGACAGTTGTAAGTCACTACGTTGTAACCTCTTCTAATATTGCTTGATTGGCTCATAGAAACAAGACCACCATGTGATGTTGCCTCAAAGCGCGAGCATCTTTACCAGGTACTCCGGGTGTACACGTCGTTAATTTTCTTTTGATGAGTTCACTTCCTACTTCCTAGTCTCTAGACTTGTTTGTGATTCTAATATGGTAACCAGTACCACAAATTTGAACCCCTTATCTCAGAATGACCGAATGCTTGGTACGTGAATCTTTAATTCAGAATGAGTTTGATATGTAAATGAAGTACCAGCGTTGCTAAGAACTGCGTAAAACTTATCTTCTATAGCAAAATAAGGACTGGATTGTCCGGAGTGCAGTATTTCCATACTTTTCTTTGAGCAAGTTTTCAGTCTGCTTTTCCTTGTTTATATTATGTTCAGTAATGTAAGACCAGTTCTTGTGACTTGGTAGTAAGCACAACGAAAAACTGTTGCCTCAGATTGATGCTGCTATCTAATGGTTATAGTGATATGATCCTTACATCTTAACCTCTTTGTGTAGTTCTGGAGATCCTACATCAAAAGGCCTGTGGTGTTAGTTGGGCCCAGCCTCGGTGCTGCTGCTGCCATTGATTTTGCAGTCAACTATCCAGAAGCGGTACAAGCATGTTAAGACTTATGATCTTCTCTCTATTTCTTAGCACATAGGAGTAGTAGCACAAAAGTACCGAGATATATCTGTAATGATCTCTGTGATGCGAAATTTATCTATTTTTCTGTAACTAGCTCTCTTACAAATCCCACAAGCTGAGAGTTTTGTATTACAAGAAGTTGACTTTATCTTGTTTGTCATAGGTGTCAAAATTGATATTCATTGGTGCAAGTGTATATGCTGAGGGCACAAGAGATATGACCAGAGTGCCTAAATTTGTTTCATATGCTGGGGTGAGTTGTTTGCTGATCTGCGGGCTATACGTGCATGTTTAGGTTTCATGTCCTGGTCTCATATTTACTATCCAATGCTAAGTGTATTTCTTTTTTACTTAATGATGGTTATGCTTTTCATCAAGAGTCAAGAATCATTCATGTTGGATTATTGTCTCTAATTGGCATCAAACAAATCCAGTGCTATGTGCATTTGTATTGGCTGGAGTACACTATAATGTTTTTTTGTTTCCCCAGGTTTTTATACTGAAGAGTCTTCCACTGCGATTGTTAGCTACACGCTTGGCGTTTAAGAAAATTCCAGATGGATTCTTTGATTACGTGCGAGTAAGTCTATTCATTCCTTGGAACTGAACAAAAACAACTATCATGTTCTGTTTGTCGGTCTGTTGAAACTGAACAAGAACAACTATCATGTTCTGGTTGTCTCCATTGTCCTGCAAGAAACTGATGATATCATCAAGTTCTTGAATAGTAGTCACGCTGCTGTTGATGCGTCAAAAATTATTATCCAAACCTTTTTACTTTATGCTGTAATATTTTATTTTGTATCCAAATCATATATTTCTTTGCCACTCAAATGTTGCTTCTGTATATCTGATATTCCATTTCCTGTTCCTCTGAAGATCACTCAAATCATATATTTATGCATAGAAGCACTACTCTTATAACAATGGACTTTTGGGATCTGAAGACATGTGTTTTGCCCTTTTATTTTCCAGATTGGCCGTCTACATTGCCTACTTCCTTGGTGGGAAGATGCTACAGTTAATTTTATGATTAGTGGGGGTTATAATGTCCTAAACCAAATAAAGCAGGTTCTTTTCTTTAAGCATCCGAACTATGAATTTTTCTCTTTTCAAGATGTTAATATTTCTGATTTCATTTTCTTCTTATCATCCATGACGTTGCAGTAGCTGTTGTCACTAGTTTCCTTGTTTGCTGCAACAAAATGCTCGAGATGAAAATTACCACTCAGACAAACATCTAATGCTAACACCATTTTTTTTCCTATTAGCTATCAGTAACACTAAGACCAACTTTATAACAACGAGGGCAATTTCTCCCATAGTTTTAGCTACGCTATCTATGCTGACTCAGTATTTCCTTTTATTATCAGTATTGCTTCCTTTTCTACCTGATATGTTTTGGTTCCTTCTGTATAGATGGTTGAAATGCTTTCTGCAGTATTAACCACATGTTGGGTGACAAAATGTATTAGCTTGAATCTTTTATCTTCTTAATACAAACATCAATAGGATGTTGCACTGTTGTTTCATAATGCTACATCATCCTCATTTTGCTCAGTAGCAATTATGGACCATTGCAACCTTTCTCAATCACAATTGGGCATGAAAAAAAACTGAAATGGGTTGGGTAGAAGAGGGGAAATTCTAATTGTATTCCTCTATTCTGTGGACAGGTAAAGCATAAATGCCTGATCTTATGGGGAGAGGATGATGACATAATTAGCAATAAACAAGCATATGTAAGTTCATTCGGGCATGCTTAAATGTTATATGCGATCTAATCTGCAATGTATAGGCATGCCTGAGATACAAATGCACATGCTCATGTGCGCAGGCACACCCTTGTAACCTGTTTTTGTCGCTCTGCAGAGGTTGCATCAGGAACTCCCAAATGCAATCTTGAGGCAGGTACGCCAGTGTGGTCACATTCCTCATGTTGAGAAGCCAAGGGAAACAGCAAAACATGTCCTTGATTTCCTCGGGAGCGACAAAGCGGAGAAGGCAAACCGGGCTCCTTCCGTATCATCAACACTTACGTATGCCATTTTTCACTGAAAGCCTCGCTATCCTGCTACCTGCGTCACTCCGTGTACACGCTTGAATATCCTCGCACTGACGTACTGCGCCCATTGTGCAATGTGCTGCAGGGCCCGGTGACCAGAACGTACCGGATCCTTCAGGCTAGGGTGTACAACAGTACAAGGTAACATGTACACTTGCACACTGCTGTTTATGCTCGGTTCCAAGCTGTTCGGCTTAGACGAGGCGCGTTACAATAAGGCTGGCGTTCATTCCCATCTGTTCGGCTTAGACGAGGCGCTTTACAATAAGGCTGGCGTTCATTCCCAGCTGTTCGGCTTAGACGAGGCGCTTTACAGTAAGGCTGGGAGCAGCCGAGCTGGTGCCAAGGCTTCGCCGTGGAGATGGAAGAAGTGACACTGGAACTTGTTGGGAGGAGAGCAAAGCCAGAAATATATCCCCGCTGGTGATCAGCCACTCTTTTTTAGGTCGTTGGTCAGCTACCTAGAACTAGAAAATGCATGTGGATTCGATCGAGCAAGCTGGTTGTCATTCTGTCGTATGTCCATATGGATGTGCATCATCTCTTCCGTTCAGGAGTCGTCGCAGTTTATTTTCTGCCTTTTATTACAAAGTTCGCTTGCCGTTCGCCTTTTGCGTTATCCTCGCGGTCGATTCCTCCGCATTTCGCTGCCTCCCCCCCGGCTCCGGCCGCCGGCGGCGGCTGCCAGAGCCAGGCCAGGCCAGGTTGCGGCCGGTGGATCGAAAGCGCGAGAAAGGCACCGGACCAGGGCCGCGGCCGCGGCGGGATGCATGCGGCATGTGCCGGCCTGGCGACTGGCGTCGCAGCTGCCGTGAGAACGACGCACACACCTCAATGCCCCGGGGCCTCCTGCCCAGCGCCCGCCCATGACGGTGGCCGCTAGCCGCCCGCCCACCCGATCGAGCCGGGCCGTGTCGTGCACATGCGACGCGTGCCAAGGCCGAGCGGGGCGAGATTCCGCACGCCGGGCGCACCGCGCACCCGCACCCATGAGGCCATGAACCTCACCGTGCGTGACGTTGGCTGTGACCACAATTTGGTCCCTATCTACAAGACAAAACAACGATGAAGTCTTGGGCGTGCGTGATGTAGCACTAAGAGCATCTCCAACAGTTACTTAAAACTAATCCCAATACATGATTTAAGGGTTGATTGAGAAAAAATGATCTCCAACCGTTCCTCATTCGATGTCCCAATAAGTTCGCACGCCCTAAACTCGCCCCCTCCGTCCTCAATTTTCCGCGCCGCACCGCGCTCCCAATCCCCGTTTCGCGTTCCTCCCCCGCCAAATCGCGTGCGCGCCATCCCGCCATCAACGCCTCGCGTCGCTCACGAAGCTGCTGACTTCCCATGTCAACGCCGGCCGCCACCGAGAGGCCCTCGCCTTCTTCTCCCGCATGCTCTGCGACCCCGACCTCCCGCCGCTCTCCGACCCTTCCTTCGCCCACGCCCTCCCGCTCGCCCTCAAGTCCTCCACCGCCCTCCCGTCCCCCCTCCGCCTCCTCCTCCACGCCCTCGCCGCCAAGTCGCGGCGGCCTCCTCGCACCCCTTCACCGCCTCCGCCTGGTCGCTTCCTCTGTGCTGCTCCTCCCCGCCCTCGCCCGCTGTTCGACAGTGCCTGCTGCCAGAGCGCGTCGTGCCTGAGCTCCATGATCTCCGCCCACATCCGCTCGGGTGACGTCGCCACGGCGGTGCGAGCGCTCGACCTCATGGACGTCGCCCGTACTGGTCCTGTCTCTCGGCTTCTTATGACGTGTGGTGTTCTTGAATCTTGATTCGATCTGCTTCGTTGTAGAGGTGGTCACTGAGCTCGATGCGGTGGCCAGCTTCAGCGAGATCGTGCCGGACACCGTCGTGTTCGATGATTTCGAGAAGTAACCACTGATTCTTTGCTCTCGAGTCTTGACCCTTGGAATTTGGTTGGTTGATGGAAGTTTATACATTATACTGTTAACTAATTGCAGGTTTGTGCCGACGGCTGCCACGGTGAGCTCCTCGCTGCTGCTTGGGATCGCTGGGCTCCCGGATACCAAGTTCAAGGTGAGGAGCTATTGAAATGTTAACTGAATCTTACACTGGAACAGTAACATGATTAGTGTTCGGGCTGTGTGATTGTTCAGTTTCAATATTACTAGCTCTGTTAATCTGAGGAATTGAACAGAGAAGAAATTTGGCAGGCCCTGGCGAATGTTGGAGTTGAATTTTAGTCTACAATCTATTCCAGTTTGTATGGTTGTTCCAGTTCCAGTCTCATTCGAGTCTGCAGTATCCTGTAGTGTGTGCTTGTCAGGTATGGTTGCTTTTTTACAGTGTCTGTAGGGACTAAGTCAAAATATTTTTGGGGGAAAAAATAGGAGCTGTTGGAGCATGGCTTTTTTTTTTAGCCTAAAAACTTTTAGGTAGCTCCCAATCTAGGATTATTGGGAGTGAAATTATTAGGAACTGCTGGAGATGCTCTAAACCCAGCTACATGTCATTTATATTGAGTTGCGTTTTATGTATCAACCAACTTATTCAAAAACTTATACGGATGAGAGAAGACAAACAATTCACTTATAGCACTCTACCTCCCGTACATATTCTTTAGTCCTAACATATGAAATAGAAGTGGACAATAATTATTATTATTTTAATTGTGACAGTCAAGTCTTGAATCCAAGACTTCTCAACTCTAATACCATATTGAGCTACATGCACTAATCAATTCACTCAAAAGCTTATATTGATGAGGAAATGCCGACAATTCACTTATACTTTAACAATCCTCATCACGTGTAGGTTCATTTAAAAGTTTAAGCTGATGAGAAATGACACACAATTAGGGGTGAAAACAGGTAAGATTTTATCCGCTTGATCCGGATCTGATCGGGACTGGACTCAAAATGGAATCTAGATATCCGGTCAGATCGGAGACCGGATCCGAATAATTAAATCCGGCTATCAGATCGAATTTAGAGCATGCACTATCTAAAAAATATGGATTGAAAATCAGATATCATAATGATTCTATCCGGATATTCGAATACCTGACCAGATGGTCCACAGCCTGGCCCAGCCCATAGAAGGCCTGTCCCGGTCGAGCCAGTCCGCTCAGCGCCTCCTCAATCCTCATCCTCTTCTCCCAGGTCCCAACTGCCAACTCTGCCCCTCGGTGTCCGCCCAAATCTCGTCTCGGTCCCCGGCCGCATCTCCACCCGACGGCTAGCACTTCCCCCGGTGGCGTCTCCCCTAGGCGGTGTCTCCACACGGTCAGCGCTTCACCCGGCGGCTCTTCCCTGCCCCTGTGGCCACATCTCCGCCGCCGGCCGTGCGCCATTGCCAGATCTTCCCCACCCCCGGGGCCACATATCCTCCCCCGGCCGTGCATCTCCGCCCAGCGGCGGCCGAGATGTGGATGGTGGTGTGTCCAGATCCCCCCGGCTGGGTCTCCACCCAGTGCGTGTTGCTTGAGCCGCGCCGCCTGCGACGTCTCCTCCGACGCCAGCAGAGGTAAAATCTTCTATGCATTGCTATGAATTCTTCAATGTTTCGTTATCCTTGTGCAATCCAAATAGGAATCAACTCCTCGCTCATAAACTGATAGGTGTTGGGGGAATATATAACAATATGAGAAACATAGGTGTAAATGGTGGGATCCTAGTTCCTAGTTGTCACAAGAATAACATTGCCCTTTGCATTGTCAGACTTCAAAGGAGCCAACAGATTGTTCCATCTGTAATCATCCATGTCGTCCCAGAGATGGTTGCTTGTTAGTTGTTACATTGATCTCTTTATGCAACAAAATGATTCGACAAAGTGTTAGTCTCATCCACATATCATGCTTTTACTTTCCCCTGCATAACAATGTTCTCTAACTACTGTACGTTGTCTTTTAGTTGCTTCACACTACACTTGGTCATCCGCAGATTATTGAATGCAACATTGTAGTTAAACACCTTCATGCTTCATATCTACGTGACCTCACAATTCAGTTTTTAGTTACTGTGTGCTATTTGTAGGGTATCCAGTTCATAACCTAGTACATCTACTGGTCTTCTAATTTGCATGTTGTTCGAACAAATGGCCCTGGGTTTAGGGGGCCTATTTAATTGATGGACGCAGTTTTGTCCATTGTTGTTTGCCACATTAGTCAATTTATGATGTGCTATATGGTTTGTCAAATTGAGCAAAATCAAGTCGTGCTATATATGTTCATGTATTATCCATATAATTTTATCCGTTTTCGACCCGAATCCGTTACATATTAGTATTTTGAATAACCCGGATTTATATCCGTATCCGGCTAGCCTGTATCCAGTTCCGAATCCGAGAAAAAAATATGGGTCAAGAAACGAGAAGAGCAATATCTGCCCGTATCCGACCCGTTTTCACCCCTACACGCAATTCACTTGAACACTATGAGGAAAGGACACAGATAGTTTTTAAAAATCATCCGTGTAAAAGCTAATTACAGACAGTTTTGCTCTCACGACTGTCAAAGTTATAGGATATGCTAAGAACCATTAGTGATAAGCTCATATCACAGATAGTTTTTATAGAAAACAGTCTGTGATACCGCACAGATGTGATATGACTAAATATCACAGATGGTTTTTTCAGCAAACCGTCTATGATAACACTTATTATATATATCGTTTTAGGGTTTTTGCCTGCCGCACTCATCACTCAAACGAAATCTTTCACCGCCCTCCGCCTCATTCCTGAGCCTGTCGTAGCCGCCCGTCCTTGACGCCGCCTCCCTCGAGCCCGAGGAGCCCGTCGCTATCTCCTCCCCGAGCCCTAAGGTCTCTTTGTCTTGATCTATCAAATAATGTTGTTTTTTAATGTATGCTTGTTGATCTTTGTGCTATTATATCTTCTCAATGTATTGTCACCTGAAAATATCCTTTGTTTATGGATACGCATATGCCTAAGGTAAACTTTATAAGTCATAAACATTTCATTATTGTGCTAAATTATCCTTAATATCTGCTCATTCTGAATCCAATTACTGAATAGTATCTTGCTTGTTTGAGTCAAAACATTGTCATACAAATATTCTACTGTACAAGTGCTGTACAAACTCCTAGAGTGAGAACTTAAGTGCATGTAATCAATTGATTTTTGTTTTTTCATCTGATGCTTGTTATACGCACAGATTATTGACAGGAAAGCTATCAACTGAGAACAACGAGCAGGCCACAACGGAGAACCCGCCACTTAACACAATAGTCATTACCTTGAGAATGTTCTATTATGGCAGTCATTACATTCTATAGCATTTATTTTTTTTGTTCAAAACAGGGAATGGACATCCAATTTCGATTTTTTTTACATAGTAGTTTATTATAACCAGTTAAACACACCACCAATTGATAACAAAATAAAAGATAGTGGCCAACTTGGCCCAAACCAAAAATTCAAAAAAAAAAAAAACTGTAGCGTTATTGACAAATAATAGAAACAAGAGTGCAGTTATTGACAAATAATAAAAACTGTAGCCTAAGTTTTTAGTTCCTGCATCTGTAGGTTTAGAAATGAGCTTTGTAGTAAAATTCAGTTATTTTAGTATGTTAACTCAGTGAGTTTTTTGTTGGATATATTGTTTTGCCATCATATCTACTGAAGGCAGCCGTTGAAGATTATTTTTTATTTGTTTGTAGCATGGTCATGAAATTATATCGATGTGAACAAGTTTTTTATCCATAGGTGGTAGATTAACTTTTGTAAAACTCAATATCTTCAACCATTCCAATCTCTAATTTCTGAATATCAAAATTTGCATAACAAGGCATAAAGAGATGGGTAGGCTACTCTACTTTATTAAAGTTTTATCGTAAAAAAGAAGTATATTAGGTTCAACTTGTTTTGACAACGTACTACAATGTTTCAAAGAAAAGTGTATCATATCAGTGGAATAATTTATAGGCATAACATAAAGTTAAGTACCTCTTTGTATTTGATGTATTCGAAGGCAAAATCTAATTTCATCTACAATTTATCCTATCTTCCACTTTATCCTCATCCTCAAATGAGAATATAATAGGCAGCCTATTCACTCTAGTCTTGTGCAGGAACATGATCATTTTGATAATTCTCTATTTTATCAAATATGGAGTTGATTAAGTCATCATATATACGTTAGTATGCTCGTATATGCATTGGTCCATGGGAGGAAGGTGGGAGGATGAGGAATTACATGTGGGGAATATATCCAGTGCAATTAAAGTTTTGGTGCAACCACCGTGCACCCCTATTAAAAAAAGTTTCAAAAAATTCTGAAAAAAAATCATGGATGTACATCTCAGTTTACCCCATCTACATATGAAATTTCATGATCAAATTCGTTCTATGCTAGAAGTTACATAAAAGACAAATTTAGGACGAATTTGATCATGAAATTTTATATGTAGATGGGGTAAGCTGAGATGTACATTCATGATTTTTTTTCAGAATTTTTTGAAACTTTTTTTAGTAGGGGTGCACGGTGGTTGCACCAAAACTTTAATTGCACTGGATATATTGCCTTACATGTGCTCCATGGGATGGTTATGACAAATTTACAATGAGGCACAACATTGATCCGATAAATATGCAACAAAATTGCCCATGATTGCAAGAACCAATCGAAAACAAAAATAGTGCAACAAACTAACAACCAAGTGCAACAAAAAAAATTCCTTGTACTAAGTGATGCAACATTTTGATTTTACATATGTAACATTGCATAACAACAATTGCAACATCGTCAAAAATAATTGAATAAATTCCATTCCCACAATAAAAGGTTACAACATTGAAAAAGAATAATATTCACATTTACATTAGAAGGACGTATCATTTTGGATAGAACAACACAATATCTCAAAAAAATGTAGCACAATATGTAACATCCTGAAAAATTCAAAAATAGAAAAAACTAAAATTTAAAAATAGAATTAAATAAAAATTTTAATTAGAGTCAAGATTTTAATTTAAAATATCATATTTTCCTCATTTCTTTGAATTCTGGTCTTAAGAAAAGAATAATTGCAATGTTGAAATCCTTTCTTCTAAAATCAATAAACTATGACAATGAGTTTGAAGTATGATATTATTCTGAAATTTTATCTTTTCTAATTTTTCTTGGATTTTGGTCTTGGGGGAAATTCTTTTAAATTGTTGGATTTCTCTTTTCTAAAATACAAAAGCTAAACTCACATAATATAAAATTCTAGAAAAATTTAAATAAAACCTAAATCATCTCCAAAACATACTCAAAAAGTTTTAGAATAATTTGAATGCATTTAATATATTAGGAAAATCAAAAGTTGCATTTAAACAAAGAACGTAAACCTTGTTAGATTTAATAAAAAATATCTAAACATGATCATGCTCTAATATTTTTCTAGAGTCATCTACAATATTAGAGTAATTGATGTAAAAAATTTCAAGGCAATGTGAAATCATTTAGTGCAGATGTAAAATTAAGAACAGTGACAAATGACTAATAACAGCAATCATATCAGAATTTTATAAAATCATCTAGTGTTAATAATGCTGTGGAAATTTTATGGTAGATCTGTGTACCTCTAGGATCATCTAGAAAAATTTCAAAATAATTGCACTTAAATTGTTACTTAGGAAAAATAAAAATCAGAGAACGAAATTTTGGCACAACCAACTGGTCAGAATTTTATAAATTTCCAGAGATAAGATCTTCAGACGAAATTTCTATAATGGGATGAAGATTATATCCAACTCATGCCTGAAAAATTTCAAAATTTTTTGACTATGAATAGTAGCTTAATTAATTGATTGAACCTTGATCTGTCCAGCAATAGGGTTAGTCGGTTGTCCTCTGTTGTCTCTCTGACCAATGGGGCCTGTACTGTAGCTCGACCCTACTTGGCAGTCGCTGGCACCCCTCCTTCCAACCCGAGCCCCCTCTGCCTCCCTCTGCCTGAGTGTGTCGTGGCAACAAAAATCCCACCACTGCCGCTGCCACAGCACACCTCGGGCAATGCATTTGCAGCTCCGTCCCTACCTTGTCCTGCCATAATGCTGACATGACAGCCTTCTCTCGTGTTTTGTCACCACAGCCGAGTTCCTTCTCCCCAGAGCTATCGCAAATCGCAATTCCACTGCCTCTGTTGCTCGAACAATTCCGAGCTCTCTCACCACCTTGACCGAACCTCTGCCATGGCAGGTAAATCACCACCGTGACTCAACCACGCGCGAAGCCATAGCATTGAGTTTGCCAGTGCCGTGTGAACCCTGGCTGCCGCATTGCACCACCATTACCGCCTAAGTGCCCCTGGCTACTTCTCCACTGAGCTCAGTACTGCTTCGCTGACCTCCTATTTCCACCACCTCAGTCAAACCAACCACGCACCGCCGTATAAGCCAAGCTTGAAGCCCAAGACCCTACCATGACCATGCCCAGGCCCTTCCAAACGCCTTATCCCTGCGAAGTTCATGCCGCCGCAATGCCGGCCGCCATTGCTCACCTCGGTTCAAACCTTGTGCCACCGCCTTGCCGTGCCTATTTAAGGCAGCCCATGGACAACATAGCTCCTCACGTCTCTCTATAGCCTCCTCCACTACCCTTTGCCTAAGGGCTCAGCCAATTGCGCCACCTATGCTACCATAGCTGAAGAACACCTGAGAAAAGGGGGTGAAGAAATTCAAATGATTGAGTGAGCCATTCTCCAATTCTACCGGGTTAGAGCACACCCATGACTCCCTGAACTCACCCCCATGCTCAATTGCAGCTTTCTCCAACCGATGCCTAACCGCCACAATGCCTTCTTCCCCATGGCCGGTCGAACACCATCGGCTCTACTCGAAGCTCCACAGCCCTAGAAAACCAGAGAAACGGAACCTCCCATGTTCACTAATTCTCAAATCGTGCTCACCCGAGCTTAATTTGGCTTGATTTTGCCTATCCTCCGATCGGCCAAGCTTGCCGCCGCGCCATACCAGTGGTAGCCCTCTCAAGTGGTTGCCGGCTGCCACCAAGACCTTCACCAGGTGCGCTACGCTCCCCTCTTACTCACTGCGCCTTTGTCTAGGCGAGATTGCTATTGCCTTGCCACCAAAGAAGGCTTTACGTCTGGCTAGACACGGGCATATGGGCAGGCCTTAGTGGGTTACCGAGGCACCTGAGGGCACGCAGACGACCCAAGCCCTACCGACACGTTAGAGGGCGTATTGGTTGGCCCATTATCGTAGCTAAGGTCGTCTTGGGAGCCCAAAAAGCGCAAGACGACGGCGGCGACTACCGCCATTTGGGCGGTTGCCGTCTTGCCCGACCCGTAGTAAGACGCAGTTTCGAGCGCACGAAGCGAGCAAAGACGCGGCCGGAAAACCGCGCGAGAGCGGCCGCTGGCGTGGGCCTTCTTCCGTCTGTCGATTCGCGTCGCACGTGGCGTGGAAATCGGGCGTTGGCGCGAACCGGCGTGGACGCGCGGAGACCTGCATGGGTGCGCCACGTAGAGGTGGGCGTCGTCTTGGCCGGCCAAGGCGCAAGACGCCCATCGTGCCGGTAAGACTGGCCGCGACTTCGCCAGCGAGCCGAGCCGACCCATTTGCGCCGTGCTGCCGTGCCGTGCCATGCAGGCCCAGGCTCAGCCCATTTATACTATTGCGACTTGAGGAAAAAGCTCGGAGATGCACGAAATTGATTGTAAAAAAATACATCTTATAAACTACTAGTAGCATTGTCGCAAAATAGAATGATGTTATTAGTAATATTGTCGCAAACCGAGGAACAATTAGTAGTATTTTTTCCTTAATAAATTTCGATCGTCGTGCTGCATGCATATGCACATCGTGCACTCATTTTATGCACCCACGCTAGCTGTCTCATCAAGTCATCATGCACTCATTTCGTTCCTTCACATCAACTATTGATAAACTTTAATCTCATCATGCACTCATTTCATGCTTCGGTAAAGCGATCATATATGCAGATGCCCCACCAATTTAAATGCATGAGACCCGTGACAATGGACACAAATATTGGGGAAAAAGAAATAAATTTTATTAAATCTTGAACATGTAGAGAGTTCTTGCCTCGTTAAAACCTTACACCGGTGTAGGGTACCCCGATGAGGAAAAGAGTCTGATAACTTCATTATATATACATAGACTACCAAGGCTGAGATTGTCAAAGTCGGCTACCGCTTCCGTGATCTCCGGATCCTCGGGCTGATGTTGTGTCCTGTCATTTGCACGCTCTCAGTCTTTAAGGCATGTAATTGCCTCAACCATCTCAAGTCTAACAGACGACCTCCTCGGTTCAAGTATCCTCCCACCAAACTGAAAGTGGATTCCGACGAGACAGTGGACACCGGAACCGTAAGTAGTCCCGTGCGAAATGGGATAGCATAGGGTAAATACGTTGGTTATTCTTCCACCATAAGAGCAAGTTGAGTTGATCTTCCTCGTCCATGTCAAGCTCGGTCTCTACGAAAGGCGCGTCGAGGTAGTGGTTGATCTCTTCCCGTGGATTCCATTGTGATCGGCTCGGTGTTTCGGAAGACGAACTAGACTTGCCTTTCAGCTTCTTCCATATACTTGAAGCGGTCGAACTGCCTCGTGCTTGTTGCGTTGTTGAGGTAGATCTTCGTGCTGCACTTCTGACGCCAAACTTCTCGTAATATTTGTCGAAAACTCTGAAAAACTCGTTATAAACATGAGTATAGGCCTTGGAGAAATCAAGATCGAATGCCTCACCTATTCCCTCGAAGGCGCCCTGCAAGTCAGAAAATTTTCTCCGAGGATCCAAAATGACAGCAAAACAGTATAGTTGTGGAATAGCTTGAAAATATTTAAAAAAATTTTGCTCCATTGGTTCTATAGTGCGATGTAAAATAAAATTATCTTGATTTTCTTTAAAAGCTTTAGCAATGAGCCAAAGCCATTCGATGACTAAAGAAGATGTTGGGTAGTACACACCGGATAATTGATTAGTTGCATTGTAAAAAATTAGTAAAAATTTACGAAAATGATTAGCAAGTTCCCAATATGCTTCAGTAACCAATGCCTGACGATTATTACAATTGACGGAGACAGTGATAATGTGCTCGTAGTCTTCGCACCGTTCGAGCATAGTATAAGTTGAGTTCCATCTAACCTCCATATCAATGGTGAATCTTCTGGGTTCCTTATTGTTGGCCCTGCAGTACTCTTAGAACTGGACAAACCTTATGGGTGAATTTGTATTAAAATCGATAGCATTACGTATGCTCTCTAAACTAGGTTTCATTACAACCAAACCTGCCTGCACAATGAGATTAATAATATGACATATGCACCTTTGGTGGAGTACAAAACCTCCAACATAAGTCTCTAGATGCGGTGAGAGATATTCCATAGCCGTCGTATTAGCTGATGCATTATCAAGAGTGATGGAAATAATTCTATTTTCTATTTTAAAGTCATTAATAACCTCGAGTATACGGGTAGCGATATTTTCTTCGGTGTGTGACTCGGAGATTAGTCTAAACCCTATAACTCTTTTGTTTAGTACGTACTCATCGTCTAGGTAATGCGCAACAACACTAATGTACGCTGCTCTTTGATGGGAGGACGTCCATATATTTGATGTTAATGCAAATGAAAAACTAAGTGACATAAAGGTCTGTTTTAATATTTCTAGTTTATTTGTAAATATTTTATAAATATCACGTGTAGTTGTTCTTCTACTAACATGTTGGTATTGTGGACAAAAACTACGTTGCACTATTCTCTCAAAGCTAGAGCTCTCACCCATTCTAAACGGAAGATCCTCTGTAACTATATAACGTGCAATTTCATCTTTAGCTACGTCAGCGTTGTATATCCATGTGCTTACCGAACCGTCGGTGTTCAAGTTGAGCTGTGTCTGCACGCCCTCGCCCGGCCTCCGTCCTGCCGATATCTTCTTCAAACAATTTTCCGCGTGCCTCTTGAGATGACCTGTACCACCACATGCACGTGCAGATAGTTTAGCTTGACAATACTTGCAAACAACATACACTACCTCCTGTCCGTCTACAATTTCGACGGTTCTGTCCATATGTTGCCAGCACCACGTGCGTCGTGTGCTGGATATGGACGCCCGTGCTGGCTGCATCGATATGTCAGGCTGCGTGTTCGGTATGGATACCGACGCTCGTCCCAGATACACCGAGGTAGCGGCATCCGAGCTCGGTGCATCCGGAGTGTACGAGGCATCCTCGATGCCATGCGTGCCGTCTAGATGACGGTCATCCATGCCGTAGTTTCCCATGCTAGGGGAGAGTTGGCGTGGATCAATCTCTTGATCCTGACGAGGGAGACTTGGAAAGCGAGGGCGTGCTCTTCTGCTCTTGCTCTTGCGAAACATTTTTCTCCGGATGGTGGAGTAAAAAAATGAAGCAAGTAGAGAAAGATGTGCTGATGTGCAGAATATACTGAGTAAAAATGAGTAAGGACAGAGCGCAAGAGAGAGACGTGCAAATGAGAGTCATTTGTTGTTTTTATAGGCGCACTGCATGGCCGTAACGCGTTTCAGTCGCAGACGGCGGGATAAATAATTAAAGGTATCTTTATGTCATATCACGCGTCGTATCGTTGTTTTTGTCTCCGTGATTCTCTCGGGCCGTCGGGCGTGGGAGCGTCAGTTCAAATTTTGAACGTTTAAAGTTGCAACGTTTTCAAGCGCGGGAAGCGGGATAAATAATTAAAGGTATCTTTATATCATATCACATATCGCATCGTTGTTTTTCTGTCTCCGTGATTCTCTCGGGCCGTCGGTTCAAATTTTGAACATTTAAAGTGCGTGGTATGCACACTGAACGACTACCTCTCTCTACAAGTCTACATGCAAACTGACATATTGTCTCTCTCTCACGCTCCTCTCTTTCTCTCTCTCTCGGTCTACAAGTCTACAAGTCTACATGCAAACTGACATGCCAACGACTGCCTCTCTACAAGTCTACACGCAAACACACACCTCTCTCTCTCTCTCTCGGTCCCCGTGCCACTTTTTCTTTCCCGCTTGCCCCTGCCCCCGGTTTTCCATCGGCCATCGCTGACCGCTGTTCGCCTATTCGCTCCTCTCCCGCGCGGCCGCGCCACGCGCCCACGCGTGACGCGCCAATGCCCAGACACCCAGCCAGCCCCGGTCTCCCCGCCACGCGTGACTGCGTGAGGCGTGACGCGCTCACGCCCGGGTCTCCGCGTGGTCCATGCCCCGGTTCCGCGCCACGTGCGACACGGACCGACGGACGGAAGAAGGCCCACGCCTGCGGCCCCATCTCCGCGCCACGTGCTCGGGCGGCGGTTGCTCGGGCTTTGCGTGCGCCCGGGCTGCAGATGTCGACTACTGGCGGGGCAAGACAGCACGGCCCAAATGGTCGGGCCGGGCTGGCCGCCCGTCGTGTCGTGTTTTGGGCCCAAAGCGGCCTAGCTACAAGAATGGGCGGCACGACGACGGCCTCTAACATGCCGCTTGGCTTGTCAGGTTGCCGTGCCCTCCGTGCCTCGGTAAGCCCCACTAAGGCCCGATCCATATGCCCGTGTCTAGCGTCACGCCACGCGCGACGCAGCGTGGCGGGAGACCGGGCACTGGCGCTGGCGTTGGCGTCATGCGCACGCGCACAGGTATGCGCAAGACGGGAGAGGAGCGAACAAGCGAACAACGGTCAGCGATGGCCGATGGAAAACCGGGGGATGGGGCAAGCGGGAAAGAAAAAGTGGCGCGGGGACCAAGAGAGAGAGAGAGAGGTGTGTGTGTGTTTGCATGTAGACTTGTAGAGAGAGGCAGTCGTTTGCATGTCAGTTTGCATGTAGACTTGTAGACTTGTAGACCGAGAGAGAGAGAGAGAAAGAGAGGAGCGTGGGAGAGAGACAATATGTCAGTTTGCATGTAGACTTGTAGAGAGAGGCAGTCGTTCAGTGTGCATGCCACACACTTTAAATGATCAAAATTTGAACCGACGACCTGAGAGAATCACGGAGACAGAAAAACAACGATGCGATATGTGATATGATATAAAGATACCTTTAATTATTTATCCCGCTTCGCTACCAAAAACGCGGTAACTTTAAACGCTCAAAATTTGAACCGACGCCCCACGCCCGACGGCCCGAGAGAATCACGGAGACAAAATAACGATACGACGCGTGATATGACATAAAGATACCTTTAATTATTTATCCGCCGTCCGCACTGAAACGCTGTAATCGGTCGCAGCACGCCTATAAAAACAACAAATGACTCATTTGCACGCCTCTCTCGCGCTCTCCTTACTCATTTTTACTCAATATATTCTGCGCATCAGCACATCTTTCTCTACTTGCTTCATTTTTTTACTCCACCATCCGGAGAAAAATGTTTCTTAAGAGCAAGAGCAGAAGAGCACGCCCTCGCTCTCCAAGTCCCCTCGTCAGATCAAGAGATTGATCCACGCCAACTCTCCGCCAAAGATGGGAAACTACGGCATGGATGACCGCTATCCGACGGCACGCGACGGCATCGAGGATGCCTCGACACTCCGGATGCACCGAGCTCGGATGCCGCTACTCGGTGTATCCGGACGCGCCAAGATTCATATCAACACGCACTCGACATATCGATGCAGCAAAAAAAGACGGCGTCCATATCCAAAGACTCGATGCGTGTGGTGCTGGCAACATATGGACAGAACCGTCGAAATTGTGGACGGATAGGAGGTAGTGTATGCTGTTTGCAAGTATTGTCAAGCTAAACTATCTGCACGTGCATGTGGTGGTACAGGTCATCTCAAGAGGCACACGGAAAATTGTTTGAAGAAGATATCGGCAGGACGGAGGCCGGGTGAGGTTGTGCAGACACAGCTCAACTTCAACACCGACGGTTCGGTAAGCACATGGATATACAACGCTGATGTAGCTAGAGATGAAATTGCACGTTATATAGTTACAGAGGATCTTCCGCTTAGAATAGGTGAGAGCTCTAGCTTTGAGAGAATGGTGCAACGTGGTTTTTGTCCGCAATACCAACATGTTAGTAGAAGAACAACTACACATGATATTTATAGAATATTTACAAATAAACTAGAAATATTAAAACAGACCTTCATGTCACTTAGTTTTTCATTTGCATTAACATCAGATATATGGACGTCCTCCCATCAAAGAGCAGCGTACATTAGTATTATTGCGCATTACCTAGATGATGAGTACGTACTAAACAAAATAGTTATACGGTTTAGACTAATCTCCGAGTCATACACCGGAGAAAATATCGCTACCCGTACACACACCGGAGAAAATATCGCTACCCGTATACTCGAGGTTATTAATGACTTTAAAATAGAAAATAGAATTATTTCTATCACTCTTGATAATGCATCGGCTAATACAACGGCTATGGAATATCTCTCACCGCATCTAGAGACTTATGTTGGAGGTTTTGTACTCCACCAAAGGTGCATATGCCATATTATTAATCTCATTGTGCAGGTAGGTTTGGTTGTAATGAAACCTAGTTTAGAGAGCATACGTAATGCTATCGATTTTATTACAAATTCACCCATAAGGTTTGTCCAATTCTCGAGTATCGCAGGCCAACAATAAGGAACCCGAAGATTCACCATTGATATGGAGGTTAGATGGAACTCAACTTATACTATGCTCGAACGGTGCGAAGACTACGAGCACATTATCACCGCTTTCGCCAACTGTAATAATCGCCAGCATTGGTTATCGGGCGATTGAAACTTGCTAATCATTTTCGTAAATTTTACTAATTTTTACAATGCAACTAATCAATTATCCAGTGTACTACCCAACATCTTCTTTAGTCATCGAATGGCTTTGGCTCATTGCTAACGCTTTTAAAGAAAATCAAGATAATTTTATTTTACATCGCATTATAGAACCAATGGAGCAAAAAATTTTAAAATATTTTCAAGCTATTCCACATCTGCAGACTGCTTTTTTTGTCATTTTGGATCCTGAGAAAATTTTCGACTTGTGGCGCCGAGGGAATTGGTGAGGTATTCGATCTTGATTTGTCCAAGGCCTATACTCATGTTTATAACGAAGTTTTTCGAGTTTTCGACAAATATTACGAGAAGTTTGGCGCCGAAGCGCAAAGACGAAGATCTACCTTAACAACGCAACAAGCACGAGGCGCTCGACCGCTTCAAGTATATGGAAGAAGTTGAAAGGCAAGTCTAGTTCGCTCTTCCACACACCGAGCCGATCGCAATGGAATCCACGGAAGAGATCAACCACTACTCGACACGCCTTTCAGAGAGACCGAGCTTGACATGGACGAGGAAAATCAACTCAACTTGCTCTTATGGTGGAAGAATAACCAACGATTTACCCGTGCTATCCCATTTCGCACGGGACTACTTTATTCGGTGTCCTCTCGTCTCGCGGAATCCACTTTCGCTTTGGTGGGAGGATACTTGAACCGAGGAGGTCGTCTGTTAGACTCCGAGATGGTTGAGGCAATTACATGCCTTAAAGATCGAGAGCGCTGCAGATGACAGACACAACATCGCCCGAGGATCCGGAGATCACTAAGCGATGAGATGACTTTGACAATCTCGGCTTTGGATAGTCTATGTATATATACGAAGTTATCAGACTTTTTCTTACGAGGTACCCCACACCGGGTGTAATGTTTTTAACGAGGCAAGAATCTCTCTACATGTTCAAGATTTAATAAAATTTATTTTTTTCCCCAATATTTGTGTCCATTGTCACCGGTCTCATGCATTTAAATTGGTGGGGCATCTGTGATATATGATCGCTTACGCTGCATGAAATGAGTGCATGATGAGATTAAAGTTTATCAATAGTTGATGTGAAGGAACGAAATGAGTGCATGATGACTTGATGAGACAAATAGCGTGGGTGCATAAAATGAGTGCACGATGTGTATATGCATGCAGCCGCACGCGGCATCGAGGATGCCTCGACACCGGATGCACCGAGCTCGGATGCCGCTACCTCGTGTATCCGGACTCGGCCAAGATCCATAATTAACACGCAGTTCGACATATCGATGCGCAGCCTAAAGACGGGCGTCTATATCCTCAAGACTGATGCGTGTGGTGTTGGCAACATATGGACAGTAACTGCCGTAAATTGTGGACTCGATAGGAGGTAGTGTATGTTGTTTGCAAGTATTGTCAAGCTAAACTATCTGTGACGCGGCATGTGGTGGTAGTCATCTCAAGAGGCACACGGAAAATTGTTTGAAGAAGATATCGGAGGGGATTTGAGGTCCTGTGAGGTTGTGCGAATTACGTTTCAACTTCAACACCGAGCGGTTCGGTAAGCACATGGATATACAACGATGTAGCTAGAGATGAAATTGCACGCTATATAGTTACAGAGGATCTTCCGCTTAGAATAGGTGAGAGCTCTAGCTTTGAGAGAATGGTGCAACGTGGTTTTTGTCCGCAATACCAACATGTTAGTAGAAGAACAACTACACATGATATTTATAGAATATTTACAAATAAACTAGAAATATTAAAACAGACCTTCATGTCACTTAGTTTTTCATTTGCATTAACATCAGATATATGGACGTCCTCCCATCAAAGAGCAGCGTACATTAGTATTATTGCGCATTACCTAGATGATGAGTACGTACTAAACAAAATAGTTATACGGTTTAGACTAATCTCCGAGTCATACACCGGAGAAAATATCGCTACCGCACACACACCGGAGAAAATATCGCTACCGTATACTCGAGGTTATTAATGACTTTAAAATAGAAAATAGAATTATTTCTATCACTCTTGATAATGCATCGGCTAATACAACGGCTATGGAATATCTCTCACCGCATCTAGAGACTTATGTTGGAGGTTTTGTACTCCACCAAAGGTGCATATGCCATATTATTAATCTCATTGTGCAGGTAGGTTTGGTTGTAATGAAACCTAGTTTAGAGAGCATACGTAATGCTATCGATTTTATTACAAATTCACCCATAAGGTTTGTCCAATTCTCAGAGTACTGCAGGGCCAACAATAAGGAACCCAGAAGATTCACCATTGATATGGAGGTTAGATGGAACTCAACTTATACTATGCTCGAACGGTGCGAAGACTACGAGCACATTATCACTGTCTTCGTCAACTGTAATAATCGTCAGGCATTGGTTACTGAAGCAGATTGGAAACTTGCTAATCATTTTCGTAAATTTTTACTAATTTTTTACAATGCAACTAATCAATTATCCGGTGTGTACTACCCAACATCTTCTTTAGTCATCGAATGGCTTTGGCTCATTGCTAACGCTTTTAAAGAAAATCAAGATAATTTTATTTTACATCGCATTATAGAACCAATGGAGCAAAAAATTTTAAAATATTTTCAAGCTATTCCACATCTGTACTGTTTTGCTGTCATTTTGGATCCTCGGAGAAAATTTTCTGACTTGCAGGGCGCCTTCGAGGGAATTGGTGAGGTATTCGATCTTGATTTGTCCAAGGCCTATACTCATGTTTATAACGAGTTTTTCAGAGTTTTCGACAAATATTACGAGAAGTTTGGCGTCAGAAGTGCAGCACGAAGATCTACCTTAACAACGCAACAAGCACGAGGCAGTTCGACCGCTTCAAGTATATGGAAGAAGCTGAAAGGCAAGTCTAGTTCGTCTTCCGACACACCGAGCCGATCGCAATGGAATCCACGGGAAGAGATCAACCACTACCTCGACACGCCTTTCGTAGAGACCGAGCTTGACATGGACGAGGAAAATCAACTCAACTTGCTCTTATGGTGGAAGAATAACCAACGTATTTACCCTGTGCTATCCCATTTCGCACGGGACTACTTACGGTTCCGGTGTCCTCTGTCTCGTCGGAATCCACTTTCAGTTTGGTGGGAGGATACTTGAACCGAGGAGGTCGTCTGTTAGACCTGAGATGGTTGAGGCAATTACATGCCTTAAAGACTGAGAGCGTGCAGATGACAGGACACAACATCAGCCCGAGGATCCGGAGATCACGGAAGCGGTAGCCGACTTTGACAATCTCAGCCTTGGATAGTCTATGTATATATACGTAGTTACTGTACTCTTTTCCTTACCAGGGGTACCCCACACCGGGGTGTAATGTTTTTAACGAGGCAGTAACTCTCTACATGTTCAAGATTTAATAAAATTTATTTCTTTTTCCCCCAATATTTGTGTCCATTGCCGCTGGTCTCATGCATTTAAATTGGTGGGGCATCGTGATATATGATCGCTATCAAAGGCATGAAATGAGTGCATGATGAGATTAAAGTTTATCAATAGTTGATGTGAAGGAACGAAATGAGTGCATGATGACTTGATGAGACAGCTAGCGTGGGTGCATAAAATGAGTGCACGATGTGCATATGCATGCAGCACGACGATCGAAATTTATTAAGGAAAAAATACTACTAATTGTTCCTCGGTTTGCGACAATATTACTAATAACATCATTCTATTTTGCAACAATACTACTAGTAGTTTATAAGACGTATTTTTTTACAATCAATTTCGTGCATCTCCGAGCTTTTTCCTCACGTCGCAATAGTATAAATGGGTCGGGCTGGTAAGACGCACGACGCAAGCACGGCAGCATTAAAGCGCAAATCGTGATGCTCGAGCTCATTGAAGCGAAGTCGGTCGAGGCCCTGCCCTAAGACCTGAAAGCACGACGGCCGATGCGGCCCGCACAATTCTGGCCCGAGACACGATGGGCCCGTGTTGGGCCGGCCTGGCCCGGCACGACGCCCACCTCTAGGTCTGGCTCTACTTGGAGTGGCTGATTGGTGGCCCTTTCTATCAGCTAAAGGAGGCCCTAGGCGGGAAAGGGTAAAGGCAGAAAGGCGTTTTCTCCTTTAGAAGACGTAATTTTCAATTTTCCAGCAATTTTTAAGCCGGTTGATATCCAAACTTTAAACTCAGTGAAATAAATTTATATGAAATCATAAAAATTTCAAAATATGCAAAAATATTTATATTTGTATCTTAGTTTGAATTATTGGAATTAAAGATCAAACAAACCCTAAATATAGGCACTATATAAAAAGTGTGAACCTTAACTTATAAAACCATGAAATAATTTTTACATGCTTCTAAGACCTTAATTAACCCATTTTTGCAAAGAAAAACATTTAAATTTGAACTATGTTTGAATTACATTTGTAAATAGATTATTATTCAATGCATAGAAAATCCAAATAGCTATATTTAGTGTATATAAATTCAAAATAGAGTAAAAGTAGTTCCTAAACCTTTTTACGACCATGAGGGTCCCAATTCTGTAAAAATATTTTAAAATTTAACTCGATGAGCGTATAGGCCCATTTAACAAGTCGTCCTTGTAGAATTGGAGCTGATAACATATATTTTATAACATCGGTTTTACAAATAATCTTAAAAGCCGATGATAAAATATAATGCCTTAACTTTGTGCAGGCAAAATATAATGATAAGTAGTGTTTCTACAAAAGGATATCTAGTTTCTACATCAATTATTTGTTGGCTTAAGTAGAAAACAACTCGCTCTTTTCCATCACTCTCTTGTGCCAAAATAGCTCCAATAGTCTCCTCCTCAGCCAATATATATAACTTGAATGTTATATCTTTCTAAGGTGCGCTAAAATCAAAGGATTGGTCAAGTACTCCTTAATATTCTCAAAGGCTTTATGTTGATCGACTCCCCATATAAACTCTTGATTGTCTTTCAACTTTAGCAACGAGATAAATGAACTAATACGACCAGATAGGTTTAACATAAATCATCGTAAATAGTTAATCTTGCCGATCAACTTCTACAGATCTTTGTTGGTTAACCTCAATCACTCTCTTATGAACCATAAAGCCCAAAAACTGCCCAACCAACATGCTAAAAGCACATTTGTATGGATTCATCTTTAAGTTGTGTGCTCTTGTACTTTTAAACACTGTTTCCAAATCGGCTAGATGCTACAAGTCTTCCTTAGACTGAACAACATTATTGATATAAATTTCTACAATATGGCTGATTATATCATGAAAATTCAAATTTATAGCACGTTGATATGTTGCACCAATGTTTTTCAAGCTGAACGTCATAATTGCCTACTCAAATAAACCTAAAACACCAAGGCACCTAAAGGCGCTTTTAGGTATATTGGCTTTTGCAATGAATATTTGATTATATCCAAGATACCATTAAGAAAACTAATTTTCTTATTCCTTGATGCAAGATCGATACACATATCGGCTATTGGCATTGGGCATTCATCTTCGGTGTGGCTTTATTCAAATCCTAAAATCAATGCACACATTAAGTTTACCATTTTTCTTCATAATGGGAACGATATTGGAAGCCCACTCAACAGATTAACAAGATATGATAAACTTGGCCTCTAACAATCACTCAATCTCTTCTTTTATAACATTATAAAAAGCTAGATTAAATCATCTAGTAGACCTTCAAACAGTAGATAACTGATTTTATAGGTGGTAGATGTTCAACAAGTTGTCGGCTTAAACCAAGCATCTCATGATATTTTCAAGCAAAACAATCTTTATAATTTCTTAAAATCTTTACCAACTTTTCCTTATAATCTGCAGCTAACTTTGAACTAATAAAAGTTGTTCTTTTTCTATCACCATCACCCATATCAACTTCTTCTAGTAAATCAGTCGATATGAAACCTTGGCCTAATTTCTCGATTTCTTGGAAATCTTCAATAGCCTCATAGCTATCCGTTATTTAACGATAACTTTGTATTTTATCTTATAAAGCCTTCACTGTCGACTTGGACTCCGTCAGTGCAAGATTTCATCAGTCCGATCGAGCGTACTTGGCTTCACGTTGATCGTAATAAGTCCTATCTTGTTGATGCATATGAAATCACAGTCGTCTAGGGCCTTACTCGATATACATTCAGCTTCCTCATGTTGTCAATTTGTATCTGAACTGGCAATGGCAATATAGGACGATGTATAGGCTTGGATTATTTCAACCTCGTCCCCGTTCCATTGGACAAGCATCTAGTGCATAATCGATGGTACACAGGAATTGGCATGAATCCAATCTCACCCAAGCAAAACACTATAATTACCCTTAGCATTGACTACGAAGAAGGCGGTTGGCAATGTCTTGCTGTCAACTGTTAACTCTGTCACCATGACCCCCTTGCTACAATGGGATCGTTTGTGAAAACATTCAAAACCATATTAGTTTTAATAAGATCTTCGTCGAACTTGCTCAGCTTCTTACAGGTGGTGTATGTCATTAAGTTGATAGTTGCTCCACCGTTGGCAAGTATTCTTGATATCGGCTTGCTATTGATGCGCCCTTTTAGGTATAGTGGTTTCAAATGCCGATGATCATCTTGAGGCTTCTCAAAAACCACGTCTTGAGCTCCTAAGCATAGTTGAGCAAATGTCTTTTTGGCCGATACAGTTCTTATTTTGAACTTGATCAGTAATATGAACACCATATTGATGTGCATCGATGGAGTGTCATTCTGCACCACAGGTGAATCTAGGTCATCAGCTGAATCAGATTCTTCTTCAATCAGCTCCTTTTTAGTGGTCTTAATCGGCCAGAGCTCATTAAAAGCTTGATTTCTCTGTTTTTCCTACTCAGTCTCCCTCATCTCCTGAGTCCTTAGCTTTTGGAGTCATTTGTGTTGTGATTGGCTAAGGCCCTCTTGAATCCTTAGCTTTTGGAGTCGTCTATGTTGTGATCAGCTAAGTCTTGGAGGACACTATCTCGACTTTGGTTCAATTGGCTTTCAGTATTTTTTCGCCAAATCAACTTTGAGCCACAAAGCTTGACCACTTTTTCGCTTGCACTTGAGATTGGTTTGGTGTAGAAATTCTTTGATGGACCGATCCTTTACAACTTTCGTTAGAACGGTCTTATATCAGCTTAGATATTCTATCTTTAGCCGATCACCTTGGCCAGTCACCTTGACGTGGGTAGTATTCCATTGGGCATGTGTATGGTGACGGCAAAGCCGACCACTTCTCCCAACAAAACTGCTAGAAGGTGTATAGTTGGTGAACCATTTGCAAATTATCGGGCTAGTATAAGTTATTTGGCCGACGCGCAGGATAACGTGGCCTATTATTTCTTCTCTCATATTTTTCAAGTAACTAGGAGAAAGTTAGCTTAGGTTTGTGAATCAGCTGACACAGCGGTTGACGCATTATACCACTTGTCGATTTGCAAGTCGCCTCTAGGCTTGATAGTTCTTGAGCTTTTTTCTTAACGGACTGTCTCTATTTATAGTGAGCCAACCGTAATATTTATGGTCTCTTTGTCGATGGAAGTCGATTGAACATCAACATGTCGAGCAACCTTTGTCTCTACATCCTCCATTGGCTCTTTTCCTTTTCCAGAGCATTGAATCATATTTATCGGAAAAGGATTAGTGTTGACTTGCATCATCGGCTCCTCTGCAAACTTGAGTTAGCCTCCTTCTATAGCTGATTGTATTTGCTGTCGAAAAATATTGCAATCGTTAGTATTATGAGAAAAAGAATAATGCTATTTGCAATATCTCCATTTTTTTTAATTTCATTAGCCGATGGTATAACATACTCCTCGGGTAACCGTATAATCTTTTCTTGCAACAATAAGTCAAAAATTCGGTCGCACTTAGAGACGTCAAAAGTATATTTTATTTCTAACTTATTCTTAGTCAGCTTAAGCCAAGAACAGACTAAAGATTTTTTTAGATCCCTTAACCCATTTAGCTATATTTATTTCAGCCCCTCTTCTTTAGAAGATTCGCTTGAACAGTATTCGACAAGGATGACTTTAGCCTTTTCCTTATCTCTATTGTTGTTATTAGCCTTGAACTTGTTCCTAAAGCCTCTATTATCAATAAAATATCTTTCTTGAGCCAATAACCTATGCAACAAATGACTTAAATTAGTGAACTCTTGTGCACCAAATTTCTCCTTCAACTAGAGAATTAACCCATGAAAGGCCAAATCGGCTAGTTAGTTGTCGGGTAAAGTGACGCTAAAACATTTGTATGGATTCATCTTTAAGTTGTGTGCTCTTGTACTTTTAAACTTTGTTTCCAAATCGGCTAGATGCTACAAGTCTTCCTTAGACTGAACAACATTATTGATATAAATTTCTACAATATGGCTGATTATATCATGAAAATTCAAATTTATAGCACGTTGATATGTTGCACCAATGTTTTTCAAGCTGAACGTCATAATTGCCTACTCAAATAAACCTAAAACACCAAGGCACCTAAAGGCAGTTTTAGGTATATTGGCTTTTGCAATGAATATTTGATTATATCCAGTATTACCATTAAGAAAACTAATTTTCTTATTCCTTGATGCAGCATCGATACACATATCGGCTATTGGCATTGGGCATTCATCTTTCGGTGTGGCTTTATTCAAATCCCTAAAATCAATGCACACATTAAGTTTACCATTTTTCTTCATAATGGGAACGATATTGGAAGCCCACTCAGCGTATTAACAAGATATGATAAACTTGGCCTCTAACAATCACTCAATCTCTTCTTTTATAACATTATAAAAAGCTAGATTAAATCATCTAGTAGACTGTTCAAACAGCCGATAACCTGATTTTATAGGTGGCCGATGTTCAACAAGTTGTCGGCTTAAACCAAGCATCTCATGATATTTTCAAGCAAAACAATCTTTATAATTTCTTAAAATCTTTACCAACTTTTCCTTATAATCTGCAGCTAACTTTGAACTAATAAAAGTTGTTCTTTTTCTATCACCATCACCCATATCAACTTCTTCTAGTAAATCAGTCGATATGAAACCTTGGCCTAATTTCTCGATTTCTTGGAAATCTTCAATAGCCTCATAGCTATCCGTTATTTAACGATAACTTTGTATTTTATCTTATAAAGCCTTCCTCGTCGACTTGGACTCGTCGGTGCAAGATTTCATCGATCCGTCGGCGTGCTTGGCTTCACGTTGATCGTAATAAGTCCTATCTTGTTGATGCATATGAAATCACGATCGTCTAGGGCCTTACTCGATATACATTCAGCTTCCTCATGTTGTCAATTTGTATCTCGAGCGGCAATGGCAATATAGGGACGATGTATAGGCTTGGATTATTTCAACCTCGTCCCCGTTCCATTGGACAAGCATCTAGTGCATAATCGATGGTACACAGGAATTGGCATGAATCCAATCTCACCCAAGCAAAACACTATAATTACCCTTAGCATTGACTACGAAGAAGGCGGTTGGCAATGTCTTGCTGTCAACTGTTAACTCTGTCACCATGACCCCCTTGCTACAATGGGATCGTTTGTGAAAACATTCAAAACCATATTAGTTTTAATAAGATCTTCGTCGAACTTGCTCAGCTTCTTACAGGTGGTGTATGTCATTAAGTTGATAGTTGCTCCACCGTTGGCAAGTATTCTTGATATCGGCTTGCTATTGATGCGCCCTTTTAGGTATAGTGGTTTCAAATGCCGATGATCATCTTGAGGCTTCTCAAAAACCACGTCTTGAGCTCCTAAGCATAGTTGAGCAAATGTCTTTTGGCCGTCTGAGTTCTTATTTTGAACTTGATCGATAATATGAACACCATATTGATGTGCATCGATGGAGTGTCATTCTGCACCACAGGTGAATCTAGGTCATCAGCTGAATCAGATTCTTCTTCAATCAGCTCCTTTTTAGTGGTCTTAATCGGCCAGAGCTCATTAAAAGCTTGATTTCTCTGTTTTTCCTACTCAGTCTCCCTCATCTCCTGAGTCCTTAGCTTTTGGAGTCATTTGTGTTGTGATTGGCTAAGGCCCTCTTGAATCCTTAGCTTTTGGAGTCGTCTATGTTGTGATCAGCTAAGTCTTGGAGGACACTATCTCGACTTTGGTTCAATTGGCTTTCGTATTTTTCTCGCCAAATCAACCTGAGCCACAAAGCTTGACCACTTTTCTGCTTGCACTTGAGATTGGTTTGGTGTAGAAATTCTTTGATGGACCGATCCTTTACAACTTTCGTTAGAACGGTCTTATATCAGCTTAGATATTCTATCTTTAGCCGATCACCTTGGCCAGTCACCTTGACGTGGGTAGTATTCCATTGGGCATGTGTATGGTGACGGCAAAGCCGACCACTTCTCCCAACAAAACTGCTAGAAGGTGTATAGTTGGTGAACCATTTGCAAATTATCGGGCTAGTATAAGTTATTTGGCCGACGCAGCAGATAACGTGGCCTATTATTTCTTCTCTCATATTTTTCAAGTAACTAGGAGAAAGTTAGCTTAGGTTTGTGAATCGGTGACACGGCGGTTGACGATTATACCACTTGTCGATTTGCAAGTCGCCTCTAGGCTTGATAGTTCTTGAGCTTTTTTCTTAGCAATTTGTCTCTATTTATAGTGAGCCAACCGTAATATTTATGGTCTCTTTGTCGATGGAAGTCGATTGAACATCAACATGTCGAGCAACCTTTGTCTCTACATCCTCCATTGGCTCTTTTCCTTTTCCAGAGCATTGAATCATATTTATCGGAAAAGGATTAGTGTTGACTTGCATCATCGGCTCCTCTGCAAACTTGAGTTAGCCTCCTTCTATAGCTGATTGTATTTGCTGTCGAAAAATATTGCAATCGTTAGTATTATGAGAAAAAGAATAATGCTATTTGCAATATCTCCATTTTTTTTAATTTCATTAGCCGATGGTATAACATACTCCTCGGGTAACCGTATAATCTTTTCTTGCAACAATAAGTCAAAAATTCGGTCGCACTTAGAGACGTCAAAAGTATATTTTATTTCTAACTTATTCTTAGTCAGCTTAAGCCAAGAACAGACTAAAGATTTTTTTAGATCCCTTAACCCATTTAGCTATATTTATTTCAGCCCCTCTTCTTTAGAAGATTAAGCGAACGATGATTCGACAAGGATGACTTTAGCCTTTTCCTTATCTCTATTGTTGTTATTAGCCTTGAACTTGTTCCTAAAGCCTCTATTATCAATAAAATATCTTTCTTGAGCCAATAACCTATGCAACAAATGACTTAAATTAGTGAACTCTTGTGCACCAAATTTCTCCTTCAACTAGAGAATTAACCCATGAAAGGCCAAATCGGCTAGTTAGTTGTCGGGTAAAGTGACGCTAAAACACCGATTCCTCACCACCCTAAATCTTTTGATATAATCTGTTACCGACTCCCTAAACTTCTAGTGAACAGAGCTCAAGTTAGAAATTCTAAGTTCCAAACTGGCAGAGAGAAAAAGTACTCATAGAATTAGCTTTCCAAATAGGTCCAAAAGTGAATTGAATTTAGGGGCAAGTTGGTAAACTAAGTAAAAGCAGTTTCTGATAAGGACAACGAGAATAACCTCATTTTTAGCCCGTTGGACTGGGTAGCTTCACCGCACTACGCAATAAAGCGTCCGACATGTTCCAATATGGTAACGGAGTCATCTCTATAGAACTTAGCGAAATTAGGAACCTTGAAATTGTTAATGTAAGGCATACGGTCAATATAATCTGGATATTGTTTTCTATAGCCGATAACCTTCCCTTTGGGTTGTATGCCAAATTGATCTATCAATACGGTAGATATTTAATTGGCCCAATTTATCGTGTTAGCCGATGCAGCTTTAGGAGCCTGCCAATTATGCTCATAATTGGCATTCTACCCTCGAGCGTAAGCTCGGGTTGACGAGCTGGTTGAGTTGATGCATATGAAAGAAATTGTTTATGTCCGTTATTCCTCTTCACAATTGGCTCTGGTATCGGAACTAAGGGTTTCAATTACGTTACATCTTTGTATAGGGCCAGATTCCTCTACAATATTGGCTTAGCGTATTGCGGATGCCTGTTAGGTTCAATCGGCTGTAGAATCGATTGAGGCAAAGTGTAAAACAGAATCGATGGTGGTAAATTAGCTAATGCATCCAACTTAGCAGCATCAGTATGAGCTTGATAGTGCGCAACCCCACTTGCATGAGGATCTCTCGGCAATATAATAGTAGGTTACATCGGCATCATAGTCAGAGATGAACTTATAGTCGATGGTTTAGGATCGGCTACTCACCTTGCGTGTTTTGTGCTACCGAATAAATAGAATAATTTGGCAAGGCTTGCATTGGGTCAAGCAGGCTTCTAGCCGACGCCAACTCTTGAGCTATGGTTTTCACGCTATTGGCTATCACCGGCTTAAGAGTTATGACTAGAGCCGATAATTGGTTGATCAAGGCATGGTGCACAGATTAATTAATCATAGCCGATAATTTAGTTTGTGTGGGCATGTATTGACTTACCAAGGTGTTAGTAATCCCTGTGTCACCAAGGGCATTAATTGTCAGCAATGCAGCCTTCTGAGTGATGCCACGTTGGGTTTTCTGATAACAGCTCAGCATCATCTCTTCAAGTGTTGTTTTCCGATCTTCTATCTCTTTGACTTGTTCTAGTGTTAAATCATCCAGTGCAAGGACGATTATAGCATTAGAGTTGAGATCAGACGATGAAATTGACTTCCTTGATGAAGACATCGAGTCCCATCGGGCATGCCAAAGGTGTGTTGGTACCAAAAAAACGTGAAGAGGGATCTATCAGCTACAACACATGTGACGAACGCTAGATTCTGTGGTTCGAGGCGTGTCAACCGAGTTGATCCTGCAATCGGTAAGATAAATATAAAGTACCCTCAAAGCCAATCTAAAGTTATGACTGGCAAAAGATCTAAACGGCCAAAAGACCGGTCAAATTTACGATAATGATAAATCTGATTAGTCAATTAGGGTTAATCTGATGGTGAGAGGTAGATCTTCCCAAGAAGGTGATGCACAATAAGATCGAAGAAAATCAAACCTGACTGACATAATCGATGGAAACCAATAATCGGTGATGCACAACTTTATTGATCAGAATCATATTACAGAAGAAAATCTAAGTTATAAAGCTACTCCTAATTGATAGGAAAAATAAAAGAGTAAATACAAGTTAATTGATTTGATTGTGTTTTTTTTCTTTTCACTTGTCTTCGACCATCTTTTATAGTACATCAGCCGATCGTATCCATCTCTGACACGTTATCCATCATGATCCGTATCAACCTCTACTCGGACAGATTCCATGTTTAGATCAATATCAATCAATATCCATATTTAAATTATCCTATCCGTATCCGATGTTGGCCAAAACATCGCCTTATCCTAAGCCTAGCAATTTGACCATACCTTACCAAATTCCGGTGCAAACACCAATACACTTGAAGAGTTTATATATAGGTGTAACACGGAGCAAGTAAGCGAATACCAGATGGTAGATACGTACTAACATACACCTAGCCAGTTGTGCAGGGGAAATAGACCGAAAGAGATGAGCACGGTGTGTGTAACCGGAGCTGCAGGATACATCGGATCCTGGCTCGTCAGGAAGCTCCTCGACAAAGGCTTCATCGTCCATGCAACCTTGCGAAACCTCGGTACGTATGTATGCATGTCTGTACGCGCCCATGCCGGTGCACTCCCTCTCTTTCTCTCTGTGTGCGCGCGCGCGCAAGCTATACGGTAGAATGTTCCGGAACTTGCGCCGGGTGCCGGCGAGATTAATTACACTTCCTTGTATGTTCTTCTGCAATTGATATGGGCCACCACCGACGCGCGCGTGGCAGGGGATGAGAAGAAGACCGAGCTGCTGCGAGGGTTCCCCGGCGCGGCGGAGCGTCTGCGGCTGTTCGAGGCGGACATCTATGACGCCGCCACCTTCGAGCCGGCGATCAGCGGCTGCAAGTTCGTCTTCCTCGTCGCCACCCCGAAGCGGCACAACTCCGGCAGCTCCAAGGTACCGAACGCCGGTCCGCCAAGTAACACTCTTCGGTCGATTGTTCTTTAACCATGCCGACACCCACAACCCGGCCGGCCGGGGATTCACTATCTTTTCCGGTAGTATTCCGTCTGTTTCCTTGTGAGGCTAAGAGCCAACCAAATGACGTGAGAATTAATTAATGTGAGTGATATATGCATGATCGGCATTGTGGCTCTCGTCGCCGCAAAACGACAAAAGCATGCAGAACATACGGGCATGTTTGGTTGCCAGCTTGCTCCTTGGCCGGCTGTGAAAGCTAACCAGGCTAAGCCAAGTTCTTGTGATGCAAACGTGGGTTTGTTTGTTTACCTGGGTTTGATCATCCATGGAGATGTCGTTTTGTTGGTTGCATTGGAGACGCATGATGCGTAGTGCAAAGGTGAAAATGATTGTTAGGAAACCTTCTAATTGTCTTAAAATACTCTAGTAGCCTTTGCTTATCGTGTTAAGCCTTAATCTAATTTAATTTACACTAATACCACATAATATTCCAAAACACGCAATTAATTGGGCCTAGCTCTGAAGGTGAGCCTGACTGCTTTTTACATACCGGCAACCAAACAGTTGTTGCAAAAAAAGATTATGCATCCCTATCCAGATAACCAAACACACCTGTACATGCACGATACACCATGGATCGATCGGTCCATGATTGATCATTTAACCGTGGTCTTCTTCTTGGAAGAACTTAATTTGTCCACTTTACTTAGTTTACACAACTGTTTGCAGATTGCGACCTGTAACTCGATACGTTCGTATTGATGTATATCTAGTTTTTAGTCTTTTTACCATTAAGATCGAGGTACTATGAGATGCCACCAAATTACTTTTAAACTGTTATACCTTTGCCTTTTAAATCTTTTGGTACCTCTTAATGCTAACTCAATATATATTTCTTCCAAGTAAGGCTGTAAAAAAAGCTTGTGGCTCACGAGTTGCTCAAGCTTGGTTCGCTCTATGCTCGATTTGAGCTCCAAACGAGTTGAGATTGATCTTGATCTTTTTTTGAAAGACAGATTGATCTTGATCTTGCTTCTGAGTTTAAATAGCTCGTGAGTCTCGGTAAATTTATAGATCACTTGTTAAATATTACTACATGTTAACTTTTACTGAGCTTCCTCAAACTGAACTTAGCTTTTGTTATTGTTGAAATTAGTGCATGTTGAATCATCGATTGTTATTGAGCTTACTCGAGTTTAAGTCTAAGCTCAGACCCTAACTTAGGCATGCCATGCTCGAGCTTTTATTGAGCTCAACCTTGAAAGACCAGGCTCGCTCGATCTTAACTGGTTTACATCCCTACCAGGGACGATAAAAAGTCCCGTTAACGTAACTTTTAATTTACTGGCCAGTGATCTAGATTCTAGGCTTCTAGCTACGCCATTAATTTTCAGCTTGATTGGATCCTCAGTACAAGGACACCACCGAAGCGATCGTGGACGCGACGCGCGCCGTTCTGCGGCAGTGCGAGCGGTCCGGGACGGTGAGGCGTGTCATCCACACGGGCTCCGTCACGGCGGCCTCGCCACTCAAGGAGGACGGCGATGGGTTTAAAGAATTCGCGAACGAATCATGCTGGACCCCGCTCAACCTGCAGTCATCTGGTTATAGCAATGCGATCTTTGATGTGAGTGCATGCTTTCATACATGCATTACGTGTGATACTACCGTATCGATTATTTATGCTGATATCTAGACATGCATGCATATATGATGCTACAAGTGAAACTATATTTGGGTGCTACATTCCTTAATTAACCCCCTTAATTTCCTCGCCTTTAGCATTATTCTCATCGTCCTTTGTCACATATGAAATTGGTCGCATTTCTACTAGTACGTTACACTTTTGCAGTGAGAAACAAGTGAGTCAATCTAAACAGCAATCGTCTTAAGAATTACGCTCACCAAATAGAAGAAGTACTTCTACTAGCTGCTGCTACGTACCAACAATTGCCAGTCCATGCATGCATGATCGATCGATACATCTTGGCGTGTTCAAATATCGTCGCATGCAGGCTTATGTATCCTCCAAGACCCTCTGTGACAAGGAGCTGCTCAAGTACAACGACTCCGAGGTCAGAGCGTTCGAGGTCGTCGTCTTACTGTGCGGCCTCGTCGGAGGGGACACTCTTCTGCCCTACGTTTCTGAAAGCATCCACGCCATGCTGTCTCCTCTGACGGGCAGCGAACAATACAGCAGCGGCCTCAAGTTCATGCAATCTCAGCTCGGCTCGGTGCCGTTGGTGCACGTCGAAGACGTCTGCGAGGCGCACGTCTTCTGCATGGAGAGGCCGTCCGTCGCCGGCCGGTTCCTCTGCGCCGCCGGGCACCCGAACATGCAGGATGTCGTGGAACACTACGCCGGCAAGCACCCGGAGCTCAAGCTACGGATCAAAGAGTACGTACTTTTGCTATTTACCAGTTGATCTTTGGTTTCTTTTTTCGTTGTTCTTTTCCATTGATTATTTCATGGCAAGCAGCAATTAACATTGGTGAGCGATCTATGTGTATGTTTTTGCCTGAACTGTTAGGGCGGTAGGAGAGGGAGTGAGGGTCCAGACGGACACAAACAAGCTTGGGGAGTTAGGATTCAAGTACAAGTACGGAGCAGAGGAGGTACTGGATGGCAGTGTGGAGTGTGCAAAGAGATTGGGGGTGCTCTGATCAGATGTACTCTATCTCCATGCTAGTGTTATTCTCTTCTCGGAATTATTTGTTGGTCCAGCTACTTCGATACATTATTAATTACATTATGTGTTCATGTGCTTGTGCTTGTCAGTTTGTCATTATTTGTTCATGTCCTTGTGCTTGTCAGTGTGTCACTTGTATCTCTGTATTCAGAAAATTGTCCATCAATGTTATTGTAGTTGAACTACACAAGGCAGCACACTTAAAACTACCATAGTCGTCCAGTTTTTTGCTAATTTTTTTCGAGAACAGGTAAAATACTTCCGCGCATTTCATTAAGAATAAGAGTACTACAAACAACCTGGCGAGCTAGGCTCCCCTGGAGGAAGTAAACGAGAGCGACCTAGACAACCTAGAAAGCAAAAACGAAAACGTCGGAATGACCCGGCCTGGATCCATATATAAGCTAGCCTCCTTCATTGCTCATCCCTAAGGGCAATCTCAACCCTCCACTTTAGTTGGTGTCCATAGAATTAATTACACTGCCAACTAAGCAAAAATTTAATGTGGCATAGGAATTAAGAAAGGGAGAGAAGGAAAAACAAAGAAACCGTATCTCATGCAAGAAACTAGGTCGGCGCGGGAATCAAGATGCAAGAAACGAGCAAAATCGGGGTTGGACGTTTCTGCGCGCTGATCAAGGTGTGTTTGTGGTGCATGTATTGGTTTATTGCTCTCTCTCTCTCCTTTAGACATTGCTCATAGAAACCATGGATTGAGAAACTATGCATTGGTTTATTACTCTCTCTCTTTTAGACACTGCTCATAGAAACCATGTGTTGAGACACCCTCACATTCCTCTCTCTATCCAAAGCATTGGTTTACATGACTTTGTTGAACACCCTCACATTCCTCTCTCTATCCAGAGCATCCAAGTTGTTAGATAATAGAAATTAGAGCCACGAATGAATCAAAACCCTTGCGAGCTAGCGTCCTTCTGAAGCCTCCTGCGACTGGAAAGTCACCAACGTTGCGTTTGCGTATCGGAATCAGGCTCTTGGGCTAACGTGTGGCGTCCGGTTTTCTGGAGGAGCCGAAACCATATCTCTCGTTGTTTTTTCGCCTACTAATTAAACAAGCTATGAAGCAGATCTTTTCCGAAGTCTTAACCAGGAGCAGTGCCCTTCGTTCAGAAATTCAGAAGGGAAGAGGCTAGGGAGTGTGTTAGCCTATTGGTAGACCAACAAGTCGGTGGTCTCGGTTAACGTGCATAGACGGCATAATTTGGAGTCATCAGAACCGCCGGCCTGACTGGCCAAGGTGACCGGTACAGTCTTGGAGCATATGTATGTGCATAGGATAGGATACGATTAGTTAGCCCGGCCGGAAGACCAGAAGGAGCACACGTGATTAAACGGAACACGTCTAGAGACAAAGTAGACCGCACTCAGCCGCCCAGCAGATTAATTAATCACCATGCCCGATCGATCGAATTGGTCCACCTGAATTGCCACTCAGAGCCGGCCGAACGAGCCAGGAGGCCACTTCTCATGGATCACTGGATTAATACACTCTCCGGTCACAAATATAGTTTAGTCCACCTTTGAAATTGGAGCCGACCTTATCTGCATGATAATATATATTAGTAGTGCCTTCCGATCGGGCGATGATGTCGATAGTTGACTAGTATTAGTTTACACATAACCTGATCTCGATGCAGTTGAGGAGTCCGAAACCATCGTATCCTGACTGGTGTGCACTGAATATAATCAGTAATCTGAATTTCTGCAGATTTCAAGAACAGGTTTTGGTTGATCCGACTAGGATGGTAATCAGATCTGCGGGTTCGAGTATCGGCAAATTCTACATTCGATCGGGTCGGGTTCGGATTCTAATTTTCACCCATAGTTTCTTCGGATCGAGTAATTGAGACGGGTTCAGGTTCTAATTTTCACCCGTAGGTATATATCGGGTGTTCGAAATGCCGCATATACCCATCGGGTACTAGTCGGGTTCCGGGTACCTGCCGGGTTTAGGGTCGGGTTTCGGGTATCCGCCGGGTTCGGCCCAGGTTTTTAGTTCGGGTTTCTTGTCGGATAGGGTTTTGCAAAACTCAAACCCAACTCGACCTATTGTCACCTCTAGAACTGTAGTATTGCACAAACCCGTCGGGTACCCACGGTTCGGGTATAATTTTTTATCCGATAGGGTATTCGGGTTCGGGTCGGGTTTTTCAATTCGGATTTTCTGTCGAGTCGGGTTTTATAAAACCCGCACCCAACCCGACGCGTTGCCATCCCTAGATCTGACCATTCCAATCTGCCGACAGCCAATGACGCCCCAAACTAAAGCCCATTTGTTGCCGGTCGTTAACAACCATCCGATGGAGCTAGAGATTGTGCGAGTCTCGTTAGAAATTCAAAAAGTCTCTGTATACTCACTTTAATCATAAATAGTTATCGTTTTGGACATATATCTAGTTAATTATTTTTGTCTTGAAAAATACTTTCATGTTAGAAATTCAAAATGTCTCTATATACTAACTTTAGTCATAAGACCAGAAGGAGCACACGTGATTAAACGGAACATGTCTAGACGAAGTAGACCGCACTCAGCCGCCCAGCAGATTAATTAATCACCATGCCCGATCGATCGAATTGGTCCACCTGAATTGCCACTCAGAGCCGGCCAAACGAGCCAGGAGGCCACTTCTCATGGATCACCGGATTAATACACTTTCCGGTCACAAATATAGTTTAGTCCACCTTTGAAATTGGAGCCGACCTTATCTGCATAATAATATATATTAGTAGTGCCTTCCGATCGGGCGATGATGTCGATAGTTGACTAGTATTAGTTTACACATAACCTGATCGATGCAGTTGAGGAGTCCGAAACCATCGTGTCCTGACTGGTGTGCACTGAATATAATCAGTAATCTGAATTTCTGCAGATTTCAAGAACAGGTTTTGGTTGATCCGACTAGGATGGTAATCAGATCTACGGGTTCGAGTATCGGCAAATTCTATATTCGATCGGATCGGGTTCGGATTCTAATTTTCACCCATAGTTTCTTCGGATCGAGCAATTGAGATGGGTTTAGGTTTTAATTTTCACCCGTAGGTATATATCGGGTGTTCGAAATACCGCATATACCCATCGGTACCGATCGGGTTCGAATTACTGCCAGTTTAGGGTCGGGTTTGTATCCGCCGAGTTCGCCCGAGTTTTAGTTCGGGTTTCTTGTCGGATAGGGTTTTGCAAAACTCAAACCCAACTCGACCTATTGTCACCTCTAGAAGCGTAATCTTGCACAAACACGCTGCACCGCGGTTCGGTATAATTTTTATCCGATAGGGTATTCGGATTCGGTCGGTTTTTCAATTCGGATTTTCGTCGAGTCGGGTTTTATAAAACCTGCACCCAACCCGACGCGTTGCCATCCCTAGATCGACCATTCCAATCTGCCGACAGCCAATGACGCCCCAAACTAAAGCCCATTTGTTGCCGGTCGTTAACAACCATCCGATGGAGCTAGAGATTGTGCGAGTCTCGTTAGAAATTCAAAAAGTCTCTGTATACTCACTTTAATCATAAATAGTTATCGTTTTGGACATATATCTAGTTAATTATTTTTGTCTTGAAAAATACTTTCATGTTAGAAATTCAAAATGTCTCTATATACTAACTTTAGTCATAAATAGTTATTGTTTTCGATATATATCTAGTTAAATTTTTTTGTCTCGAAAAGTACTTTCAAGATATTATAATTTTATTAGATTTTATAAATGCATTATAATAAAAATCAGTGGTTAAAAATGTGTTTCGAAAGCTATGCCGACACCTAAAAACAACTCCCCGAAACAACAATTATTCATCGCGCCTGCACCTCGTGGTAATTAAAAGCGAGCAGGCTGTCAGCACGTCCCGCTACTTGCTAATTTCCTATCAGACAAATCATTTTGAGTGAAAGATGTCACATACTGAATTGACGTTTTTGGAGGTAGTGCCAGATCTGGCCAGGTGTGGAGCAAAAGTCGTAAACGCTACTATTTACTTAAAGCGGCAGCCAGAGCCCAGAGATCCACGGAGATACTGCAGTGGACTTGACGGGAAGAGGAGAAAGATGAGCAGGGTGTGCGTCACCGGGGCCGCCGGATACATTGCGATCTGGCTCGTGAAGAAGCTTCTCGAGAGAGGATGCGTCGTCCATGGCACCTTGAGGAATCTTGGTACTCTCTCTCTCTCTCTCTCTGCCATAACGAGACATGGAATGGATGATGGGTTGCAGGGGATGAGAAGAAGACGGAGCTGCTGAGGGGGCTGCCCGGCGCGGCGGAGAGGCTGGAGCTGTTTGAGGCAGACATCTACGACGCCTCCACCTTCGAGCCGGCGATCAGCGGCTGCGAGTTCGTCTTCCTCGTCGCCACCCCGCTGATGCACGACCCCGGCAGCACCAAGGTACGCAACCAATCACGCGCGCACGGAGATCTCTACTGGCTACCGCTTCATCAGTGTACTCGTCGTCGGTCGTTCGATTGTCTGTTGAGCTCGTCCGTCCGCTTCTTTTCGGATTTACCACAACGACATGTTAGAATATAAAAGAAAGACTCAATGCCAAGTACAATATAAATAACAGAATTTGGAATAAAAATAAAAAATTAACAATTTAATTTTCACATGGACTCCAAATTAAAACTCCTACAAAGCTGAAATTCAGAATAAAAATTAGATAAAACTTAGCAGTTAGATTTATATACGAATTATAATCTAAACTGAGAATGGAAATTACATAAAAGTAACAACAAAAGAGAAATTTGGATTGAAAATAAAAGGAAATTAGCGATGTGATTTTTATATGAACTCCAATTTAAAACCTCTACACAACTAAAATTCGAAATATTTTTTTTTGTTATAGCAACAATACGTACAATTTTTTTTGCTATACTAAATTTTACATTGAGATAGTATCAATACATACAAAAAAAAATAAAAGGTGAAAAATACCAACTTTTAGTGTCTTGGTACTACCTCACTATAAATGTTAGTACAATTTTTTTTGTTATACTAAATTTTACATTGAGATAGTATCAATACATACAAAAAAAATTAAAAGGTGAAAAATACCAACTTTTAGTGTCTTGGTACTACCTCACTATAAATGTTAGTACCTCCCAATGATGATAAAATATCTCGAGAAATTGTAAGTACCGCGACACATTAGACTGATTACAAAGATTGATCGGTTTCGCAGTACAAGAACACCACCGAAGCGATTGTAGACGCGACGCGCATCATCCTGCAGCATTGTGAGCGATCCAAGACAGTGAAGCGCGTCATCCACACGGGCTCGGTCACGGCCGCCTCACCACTGAAGGAGGACGGCGACGGGTACAAGGACTTCATCAACGAATCCTGCTGGACTCCGCTCAACCTCCCCTACAGTTACAGCAACAGCGACCTGGACGTAAGCCTCCACTAGCTAGTAACCAACGGATCGCCGATCACCACGAAATGCAAGTGATTAACGACGCTGATGAATTTTGCAGGCGTACGTGTCGTCCAAGAGCCTATCCGAGCAGGAGCTGCTGAGGTACAACGAGTCCAAGGACAGGGCGTTCGAGGTCGTCACCCTGGCTTGCGCGCTCGTCGGCGGCGATACTGTGCAGCCCTACCTCTGGAGCAGCATCCCAGTGATCGTGGCGCCGATCACTGGCCACGGCGTCTACCACAACTCCCTCAAGTTCTTGCAGGCCTTGCTGGGCTCTATGCCTCTGGCGCACATCGAGGACATCTGCGAGGCGCACGTCTTCTGCATGGAGCGGCCGTCTATCGATGGCCGCTTCCTCTGCGCCGCCGGGTACCCCAACATGCAGGACTACGTCGACCGCTTCGCCGCCAAGAACCCGGAGCACAAGATACTCCTCAAAGAGTACGCGTGTAATCGAGTTCTTGCGTGTTGATTAATATCATAAGTTGTTGTGTGTTTCGCTATGGTGAATGTATGATCGATCTCGTGTATGTATTTCTGTGGTGATTTTGTAGGGTGGTAGGAGAAGGGGTGAGGGTGCAGGCTGATACGAACAAGCTCGTGGATTTGGGGTTCAAGTACAAGTACGGGGTGGAGGAGACGCTGGACTGCAGTGTGGAATGCGCCAAGAGATTTGGGGAGCTCTGATGCGTAGCAAATTTCATACTCGACTACTCGTGTATGTCTGGTGGCCTATGGGTATATCCGTGTACATTTGGCTGGTAACTGGCCGTATCAAATGCAAGATAATGATAAGTTTAATTAGTCAATTAGGACTAATTAGATGATAAAGATAGACCTTTTCTAAAAAGGCGATGCACAATAAAATCAGAGGAAATCAAACCTAATTGGTGTAATCGAAGGTGGTCAATAATCGGCGATACGCAATTTTATTTATCAAATCAGATTACAAGAGAAAATCTAAATTACAGAGGTTACTATAGAAAGTAAATAAAAGTAATTCGAGTTGATTGATTGAATTGTGTTGTTCTTCTCTCTCTCGGTTGGGAGCCATGAAAGAGCATAAGGATGTGTTTTGTTTTTGCATTAGGAAATCGTGATCTTGCCAGCCTACACATCATAGGAATTTTCTCTTAAGGTTAATTTTGCTCACAACGGTCAAAGTTTCTTCTAGTTCTCAATTCCTTTACTTTTCCCATGGTTTTCATCCATTCGAAATGGGCCTAAATCTACAAAATGATTTTTATACTACAGATTTAAATTGTGTTACATGCAAAGTACCGGAATGTGGATGCCATCCAGCCATTGGAACTCGTCTCCATCATGTTAAGTATGAGCACCTTATTGTTACAGTGCGAGTTTTATAATAGATGTTGTGATGTTCATATTATCGTAAAACCATACAAAGGACTTGAGTAAAGAGAGAATATAAAAATGCAAACATGCACTAAATGTAAGAATAGACTTCTCTTGAATTATAGGGAGGCACAAAGAATTTTATTACTTCATTAAATCCTGACAAAATGTAGGATCAATATATGCTAAATTAGCAATTAGAGGGGGGGTGAATGACTGCGCGGAAGCTAAAATCAAAATTTTGAAAACACCCCAATTCGGACTCAAATTGTCTGATTCGGATTCGACAAAACGGCCTACCTGCCGCACTCATGTGACTAACCAGCCTCTATGTACAACGTTCTCTAGCCCGAATGTCTCGCATGACATCTTTGACTATCAAGACCACGATTTCTCCCTAAATCTAGTCCCGAACCTCAGTTCCTCTATGAACCTAGTTCCTATCCCGTCATCGACTACGTTCACCCTCGAGCAACATCTGCACACGAATAAACAAGAAACAAATCCGAGCACAAGTCCACGACTTGACTCAAAGTCAATCCATGCAACAACTCAAACGAGCGCATTGCATCTGCAAAACCATTATAATGTATCACAAACATATCAAATAATCATCTGAAACAGTACATGCACAAACACCATACATACTATAATCATAATCACTTTGCAATGCCAATTTCATCATTAAGCTAATTTTTCAGCACATGATTTCACACAAAAGATAGGAGGTAATTGTGACAAAAGCAGTTTTCGAAAATATGACAATTATTCAACTGTGCCTACATATCAAAACATATATTACCCTACAAAAAATAATTATTCACCTAGTATGCGTATTTTATGGGTGTTTTCCTAATTCTCTTTGGCCTGGTTTCATTGGCCTGCTCATCTTTCTCTACTAGTTCTTCCTTCCTCTTTTTTATAGAATCAATACTTTTCTCTTTTATTCTCCTCGTAGTTTTTTTTGTTACTTTTTCAGTTTAAGTGATGGATAGCCTTTTCCTTCATAATCATTTCAATTAACATTTATTGGCCCACAGAAAATAATTATGCACCTATTATGTGTATTTCATGGGTGTTTTTCTAATCCTCTTTGCCCTGGCTTCATTGGCCTGGCCATCTTTCTCTACTAGTTCTTCTTTCTCCTTCTTTATAGAATCAATACTTTTCTCTTTTATTCTCCTCGTAGGTTTTTTTTTACTTTTCAGTTCAAGTGATGGAGAGCTTTTCCCCTCATAATCATTTCAAGTGATGTAACCGTTGCTATCGTTGTTTACCTCCGTGGAGTCAGTGTTTCACATTTCCTACAAAAATCAAGTCATTGTTTGTATTGATAAATACTTCACAGATGTCGGCGTATTCCACCTGACAGGCCCGAGTCTACAGACCGGGTTTGGTTCAGTAGGAGGGCGTCTTCGTGGCTGGCAAACCCTAGCGAGTGAAAACCCTAATGACTCCCACACGAATGACTCCGGAGCCTATGAACTAAGATGACACAAAAATTTTTACCCAGATTCAGGCCTCCTCCACCAAGGTAATAGCCTTACATCCTGCTAGATCTTTTATAGAGTGTTTGAAGCTAGTACCACTACTACAGACTGCCTCATCCGCGACCCCCCATCACTGCCGGGTAGGTCCGAGCCGGCAGTGATAATATTATCACTGCCGGTTCCAAATTAAACCGGCGGTGATATATATCCTTGCCGGTTCAAACTTCAATCGGCGGTGATAAGAATAGTGAGAATTTCTCGCAGAATGGAGGTAATATCATTGCGGTTTAATAGAGAACCGGCGGTGATAAGAAGATATCCTTGCCGGTTTGTATGTAAAACCGTAGTGATTTATTATTGCGGTTCTATAGTAAAACCCATAAGTGATAAGACCATTTTCACCGCCGGTTTTACTATAGAACCGGCGATATTATCTTGTTCCCCATTATTAGTTCGATACAGAACATAAGAAACATTGTAATTTATCTCGCACAGAACATATGAAAGCATAATTAGTTAAAAAACAGAACATATGAAAGCAAATTTGTAATTTGCGGGATATGTATTAATTAAAATAACATGTACAAAGCATAATTTGTCCAGCATTACATATTTAGTCCTAATTATAATAGTCTAATGGCGCGAAGCCCTATATCCAAAACTCGTCGTCGTCGTCATCCTCCTCCTCCTCCTCCTCTAAATCGCCGAGCTGCCGCTTGATGTGCGGCGGTGCTAAATCCTCCTTCTCATCCGAATCCGATTCGGTGGCGGAGTTAGTCTTGCCCCAACGCCCTTGATTCCTCACCGTCGTCATTGTAAATGCGTAAATCATTGCTGTCGTCGTCCTCCTCCTCCTCTGCCTCCACCTCCTCCTCCTTCTCCTCCTCCTTCAGAGCGACGGATCGGTGGGGCTCGACCAACACGTGCACGCTTCTTAGGGGTGCCATTCGCAACAAAAGTGGATTGTGTGGGGCTGCAACAAAGTGGATTGTGTGGATTGTGACAAGAGTGGATTGGATACAACAATCTTGGCATTATATAGATGCGAATGGGAAGAACAACAGTTGGCGAGAGGAATGTGAAGCGCAAGCGGTTGGCGCGGCGGAAGAGGAACCGCAAGCCTGACGGTTGGTATGGCGCGAGTTGAACGTTCAAGTATCACCGCCGGTTTGCATTACCAACCCGGCGGTGATAATCGACTATCACTTGCCGGTTAATACCTATAACGGTAGTGATATATTCTCGCCGGTTTAATTCTGACGGCGGTGATATTTAAATTTTCTTGCCGGTTCATATATTCAACGGCGGTGATATGTATTTTCCGCATAGCGCAATTTTCATGGTATGACCTTTTCACTGCCGGTTACGCACGCAAGCGGTGATAAGCTATTTTTCGCGTTATATGACCTTATCTTGCCGGTTCTTGGCGAGCCGTGATGATAAGCTATTTATATAGCAATCTTCACCTGACCGACGCATTTCCCCGGCCGAGCAGAAGACAGGAGTGCTCTTTGCTCGGGTGTATTTTTCCTGGAGAGGTGCTGCCGAAATTTTGTGTCAGTATTTTGTTCATATTTTTCATCGAATCGACATCTTCTCCGACCGAGCAGAACAAAGCAGAGGAGCTGTATTATCTTGGCGAGTTGCTGTTGAAAAATTGTATTAAAATTTATCGAAGTTACTGACTTGATGTATGTTATATTTGTCGTAAAATTTTACTTTACGGAGTGCTATAGATGTTGATAATTGCTGATTATGCGGTGTGAGCAGGTTTATGTCGGTCTTGCTCAAATTAAGATCTAGCTAAATTATTGAATAAATTATAATTCATATTGTAGTGGATGTATAAGTAATAAAATTGCTAGATGGACAATTATGCATAATTGTAATTAATTTAATTAATGAAAATTTGTTATATGGATTTTTAATAGTAAAGATTGCTAGATGATCAATTATAAATAGTGAGAATTGCTAGTTGAATATTTAAATAATGGGAAATGGTAAATGGATTTTGCAATAATGAAAGTTGGAACATAAATAATTATTTAGAAATATATCCTTATATTCAATTATATGCTTGTTTGTTGTAGATTAATTTAATTTAATAGCTAGCGCTACATAACAAAATGAAATGAAGAAATCTTCTAAATAATTAAAAAATGCTAGATGGATATTTAAATAGTGAAAAAGGTTTGATGTATTATATAGGCAAAATTGCTAGATGTATTTGTAAAACTAATCATTTACAATTATATATTGTTATTTGCGATAAATTCATATCCATTTTAGTGATGTAGTGGATGTATAAGTAATAAAATTGCTAGATGGACAATTATGCATAATTGTAATTAATTTAATTAATGAAAATTTGTTATATGGATTTTTAATAGTAAAGATTGCTAGATGATCAATTATAAATAGTGAGAATTGCTAGTTGAATATTTAAATAATGGGAAATGGTAGATGGATTTTGAAATAATGAAAGTTGGAACATAAATAATTATTTAGAAATATATCTTTATATTCAATTATATGCTTGTTTGTCGTAGATTAATTTAATTTAATAGCTAGCGCTACATAACAAAATGAAATGAAGAAATCTTCTAAATAATTAAAAATGGTAGATGGATATTTGAATAGTGAAAAAGGTTTGATGTATTTCAATATATAGGCAAAATTGCTAGATGTATTTGTAAAACTAATCATTTACAATTATATTGTTATTTGCGATTATGTGCTTATAATGTGTTTATCGTTTTAATTAATTAGCAATGCATGACTCTTGTAAAGAATAAATTATTTTGATATCGTTTGTTCATATCTTGAAATGTAGTTTGATATAATTAAGCGTAGATGGACCGAAGGTGGATGTATGACACGGACCGTCGTGATGCGAGTTCTTTAATGGTGTGACTTGTTTTACGAATGCAATTTGCGCACACAAGTCAAGAAACTGGCGGACTATATGTGTTGTCCATCGTTGATTGCAAAAATGAGAAGATGTTTTGTAACATAGAGTCGATCGTGCACACTTGCTTGAAGGGGTTTCAAAGTGGCTATACTGTTGGGTGAGCACGGTGAAGATGATATTGTACATGAAGGGCAACACATTGATGAAGATGATATTGTACTTGAAGGGCAACACATTGATGGAGATGGCGGAGACAACGATATGGCGGTGGAAGATCGTTCGTTGATACCCACGAAGATGATCTAGATCAAATCTTTGCGTGATGGGGAGGGGACTTCACGAGTGAAAGGGAGTTTCAAAAGTTCGGTACAGATGTGCGAGGACTCTACAAGCGCCATTGTACGGCCGCAAGGAGGAGCCTGAAAGTCGCATACCGTGCTTTCACCTCTGCAGTTGAAGGCAAGCAATGGTTGGTCCGATAAGAGCTTTCTTGGTGTTATGTCTCTTGGGGACTTGCTTCCAGAGGGTAACGTGTTGCCTTCAACTACGTGCCGTGCCAAGCGGGTTATCCGCCGTTGGGAATTGGAAGTACAAAGAATACGCATGTCCAAGCGATTGCATATTGTATCGCAATGAGTTTGCGAACATGGATGCTGTGTTGTTTGCAAAGCAAAGCGGTATAAGAACAACGATAGCGATATCGAGAACGAAGATGTCGGGTGAGGCGAAGAAGAAGAGGTGTCCCGTAAGGTGGTGTGGTATTTCCTATAATCCCCGTCAAGCGATTGTTTGCGAACAAAAGGCATACCCAATTGCTACGATGGCACGTGAAGAGCGTAAGAAGGATGGAATGCTCAGACACCTGGCGATTACGTGCAATGGAGGAACATCGACGAAAAATATAAGCGCTTTGCATATGATGTGAGGAATATAAGGTTCGGGTTGAGTACAGATGGGATGAATCCTTTTGGCAACATGAGTAGTCGCCACAAAGACTTGACCGGTGACTTTATGCATCTACAACCTTCCTCCTTGGCTTTGCATGAAGCGAAAGTACATTATGATGCCACTATTGATCCAAGGGCCGAGCAACCCGGCAATGCTATCGATGTGTACCTCAAACCATTGGTTGAAGATCTTCTAATATTGTGGACCGGCGGTGTATGCGGTATGGGATGAGTATAAAAAGAAAACTTTATCCTACGGGCATTATTGTTTGTAACCATTAATGATTATCTGCTCTTGGCAACTGTCGGGCAGACGACAAAAGGCTTCAACGGATCGTCCGATGCTCGGATGATCTGACTAGCCGGTGGTGAAGAACACCGAAAAATGACTTACATGCGGCATCGTAGGTTCCTCCGTAAGGATCACCCATACCGCAATAATAAGAGAGCTTTTGACGGGACAAAGGAGGCGCCTTAGCTCAGAAGAATCGGTCGGGAAGCAGATATTTGCATTGTAAAGGACCTTACAATTATTCACGGAAAGGGAGCGGCGGTACATCTATTCCGACTTCCGGGATAAGGCTCCTTTGTGGAAAAAGAAATCAATATTTTGGATCCTACCTTATTGGCGGCACACGGAAGTTCGACACGCAATCGGCGTCATGCACATAGAGAAGAGCGTGTGTGATAGCTTGCTTGGTATCTTCTTGGACATACCGCAAAACAAAAGATACACTTCAAGCAAGGATGGACCTCGAAGATATGGCGAGGAAGGAGCGCATCACGAAGAAATGGATCTGAGCAAAAAGTACCTTCCATGACTGCTACACTTTGAGCAAGAAAGAGAAAATTAGCGTTTGCGAATGCTTGCACGGAATCAAAGTTCCGTCTGGTTACTCTGCTAACATAAAGAGACTAGTCTCAATGAAAGACTTAAAGTTAATTGGTATGAAGTCTCACGATTGCCGCGTGATGATGACACAGATGCTTCCAATTGCAATTAGGGGTTACGCCAGAGAAAGTCCGAGACCCAATTATCAAGTTGTGTTCATTCTTCAACGCGATTTCACGAAGGCCATCGATCCATTAATACTAGACAAAGCTGCAGAAGACGTGGTTCACACTCATGCGGGCTTGAGATGTGTTTCCTCCATCTTTTTTGATATTATGGTCCATCTCATTGTTCACATTGTGAAAGAGATACGAATTCTTGGTCCCGTATTTCTACATCGGATGTACCCTTCGAGAGATTCATGGGGTTATAAAGAAATATGTTAAATGTAGAAATCGTAGGAAGGTTGCATTGCCGATGGTCGGGGAACCGAGGAGGTCATTGAGTTCTCGTCGATTATATGGATCTCAAACCGATTGGTGTGCTGTATCTCGGCATGAGGAAGGCTACAGGAAAGGACACTAGGCGAGAAATCAAGACGTACTAGCAATCTAGCTTGCATTTACACAAGCACATTTCGCAGCTTTTGGGACAATCGGTTGTGGTGGCCCCATATGTCGACATGCACAAGAACGTGCTATCCAAAACAAACCTGTGGAGGTCGAGGGTTGGCTCGCGAGAAACACAGAGATAATTTCGGCGATTGGTTGTGTAGACACATGATGCGTCGGAGACAGATCGCACTCGGTTGAAATTGTTGGCTCGAGGGACCGTCAACTACAATTCGGACATTCAAGGATCGACATAAATGGTTTTACATTTTATACAAGAGCGCAAGATAAAAGAGCACCAATCAAAATAGCGGTATCCGTATAGATGCCTATGACAAACAATGGAAATAGGCAAACCTACTCTGATTCATAGAAGAGATTTGGGAGCATGACTATGGTCCTTTGAAGGTCCCTCTCTTTCGGTGCCAATGGGTCGACTTCCCGTGGCGTGAATATCGACAAATGCGGCATCACTACCGTGGACCTCAAACTCGTCGGATCTGAGAGAAGAACCATTCGTACTTGCTAATTCGTGACACAAATCTTCTATATGGCGGCCGGCTAACAAGGAGCGCCACGTGGTTATTCAAGGAAAAAGAAGGATTGTCGGAGTTGAGAATGTTGTCGACGAGGAAGAGTACAACCAATTCGATGAGCTTCCCCTTTTGGAGAGGGCGTTGACCTAAGTACCATGGAAGACGAAGGTGAAGCTACATACATACGCCGCGATCATAACGAAGGTCGAGTCGTAGCTTAGTTGTAGTAATGAAATGTATGCTTTCTTTTATATGAACGACATGTTTATTTTCTCATATGTAACAATTAATGTAATATATGCAATAATGGAAATTGAGGTTATGAAGCTGAGAACTACTTCAAGAATTAATGTAATATATGTAACAATTAATGTAATATATGCAATAGTGGATTTTTATATGAAGCTGAGAACTACTTCAAGAATTTCAGGTTTCAGGAGGAGAAAAACTACTTTCAAGATCAAATTTTAACAGAATATGGGCAAAGAGCTTATCACTGCCGGTTGTACAATGGACCGGCAGTGATATACCACTATCACTGCCGGTTGTATATTGGCCCGGCAGTAGTATTCCACTATCACTGCCGGTTGTACAATGAACCGGCAGTAGTATTCCACTATCACTGCCGGTTGTACAATGAACCGGCAGTAGTATTCGCACTATCACTGCCGGTTGTACATTGGCGGCGGTGATATATATCCTTGCCGGTTGGTATGACCAACCGGCGGTGATATTCCACCACTATAAATAAAGCGCCGCGCCTTCCTCTCATTTACCTTAGCCCTAGCCGCGCCCTCCTCTCACTTTTACAAAGCAATCGCCTCTCGAGCTCCCCAGCGCCGCCGTGCCTCGGACCACCGCCGTCGGTTCGCGTCGAGCTCCCGCCGCCGCCTCGACTCGGCCGCCGTCGCCCGCTCGCGTCGCTCGCCTCGGACCGCCGTGTCGCCTCGACTCTGGGCGGCCGCGTCTCCTCCCCACCGTCTCCCGCCGTCGCCTCGACCTCCCCACCGTCTCCCGCCGTCGCCTTGAATGCTGCTCTTGCGATGTGCGAATGTGGTTGTGCGAGATGTGAATGTGCAGATGTGAATGTGAATGTGAATGTGATTGTGAATGTGATTGTGAATGTTTGAGATGTGCATGTGCGAGATGCTAAGGGCGATCAATTCATTTGGCTTGGGGACCTAGCATGTGGGTATAGTGTTGATGAGGATTTGGGGCTGCAATAGACAATTTGTGACAACTAATCTCAGATTTTCGATTGCTGTTTGTTGCTCTGTGATGAACTAGGGTAAAAGTATGACCGAACATTTATCTCTCTGTTTTAGGCCTTGAGCGTAGACTGTTATTTTCGAATCATATTTTACATCGGCACTTGTTATGCTAGCTCACGTGTTACGATGCTATTAGAGTCATCACCGGTGACCTTTGTGTCTTGCGCAGACTTGATTAGTTTGAATCTGAGCGATACTTACTCATTAATTCTGATTAGTTTGATATTTGCTCGATTCGATTAATTCTTGTCTTGGTTTGTTAGCGATTCATGATTGTAGTAAAGATTCTAATCTTTACTCTAACCCTAAATCTGAGAGCACCATATTCATTTTATTGTCTTTGAGGCAAGAGGTATAATTCATATTATGTATGACTTAACCATGCTTCTTGTTGTCTTGTTTATGTCATACATCTTGTTTGTGAATTATATATTCTCATATATATGCTTAAGAGGAATAATGAACAAAGTCTTGCATGCACCATTGTATTGCATGCAATCTGGGGTTACCTCAAATTGTGGATGATGCACAACAACTTGTAGAGTTGATGCTGACTTTGAGTTTGAAACTTAGACTTGGTTGCTAATTCATTATTAAACTCATATTCATGACTTATTGAAAATTGTGATGCAGCAAATAATCCGATGAGACTGACAAAAAAATGATAGTTCTAGCTAATAAAGTTGAGTATCTCCTATTAATGCAAATGATAGTTCTAGCTAATAAATTTGAGTATGTCCTATTAATGCAAATGATATTTCTAGCTAATAATTTTGAGGCGCCTTTGTACTTCCATATTTTTCTTATGGCTTTGTTGATATGTTTCACCCCTATTGATAGATATCCTATATTTGGTTGTTGCTTTTGGTTGTTTGGTAACATTTCCTTGAATAAGGTGAAAGACCTACTTATGGACTTATAGTACACCATTCCCGAGTGTGCAATGTGCTATTTATCTAGTGTAATATTATGTTGTTAATATGGAGGGATAATGTGGCATTAATGTAAAGGAAACCTTTAGTATGTTATCTAATGCTTATAATGGATATAATATGCCTAATCTATTAGTATGTGCATTGGAGAAGCATGTCTGAAGTACCACATTTGCCTTAGCATCATAAAAATCTGGTTCCTTTCTGTCTTGTCAGCACTCACTTCTTGTTTATGTGTGAAAAAAATTAGTAATTTGCACATGCTCTTTTGAAGGGATTGTTGGTTTAATCCCATGAGTATGTTATTCCATTGTTTTAGTGGTTCGGTTCAAAAGATGTATTGTCAGTCTCATCGGATTACCTTTTGTTGGCCATTATGTGTTCATGGATAGCTACATACTATGGAAGACTAACGAATTATTACTAAGGTAAGGTTGTCACAAATTAGTCTATTACTCGTCTCTTGTGGCGAGGAGGGCCTTTGGGCAACCCGACATCTGAGAACACTCAAAATAAACAAGTTGAGCTTTATGCTAGTTGCCTTGTGAATTCACATCTGCACATGTCTTTGTTTTGATCATTTTGCTCTGTGGTTATTTATATTGCAGCCAAAAGTAAACTTCAATTTGGTGCTTTGTATATCTTCTTGAAAGATGTATACATGTGTTGTAAATATTTGTTTCGTAAAGATGTATACATGTGTTGTAAATATTTGTTTCGTAAATATGTATACATGTGTTGTAAATATTTGTTTTGTGCCACTAATTGTAATAGTAAGTAGTTGTAGTTCATTTAGTTAATAGTTGTGCCACTAATTGTAATAGTAAGCGGTTGTATGAAATTTCAAGATTCATTATATCTGAGAGTTACAAAAAAGAAAAGTCGACAAGTTTATAGAGTTTAAACTTGCTAGAATTTTCTCTTGTTTGTAACTCTCGATATATAATAATTTGATCTAATTTTATGTGTATGTATATTTTGTTGACAAAAAATGTATGTGTTTAAAAAAATAAGCCCTGCAAGTTCAAGAAGCATGGGTGTCACGAGGCGTGAAAACACAGAAGGGAAGCCATGAGGAGACATGCTAAGCAGAAATGGACTTGGGACTTAGTTCTTTGAAGAAGAGGAGCGTAACCTATAGTCTATAGGTTTCCTCCGCTCCTCTTCTTCATTGATCATGGAGTCTTGCGTGTCCAACTTTTCAATGAAAAATTTCATGTTCTATATCTTCATAGAACATGAAATTTTTTTTAAATCATTTTAGTGTGGAATATATTCTTAAGAATATATGAATTTTTTCATATTATTTTTTCATTTCGAGATGTATATGTATCATGTGATTTTTTCACATGTATAAGTATCATTTTAAAGTTACATGTGCACATTTTGGATTGCTAGGAATGGCCTCGAATCGGGGACAAGTGCCAAAGGAGTTCGGCCCTCGAATGTAGAGCAGTAGGAGTGGGTAGCCCAGCGGCTACTTGAACCTCTGAGGATATTGATATGGAGCAACTCGACGCCACGACCATGGACCAAGCCGCGCCCTGCTATGGGCCAAGTCGACGCCCTTGCCATGGACCAAGCCGACGCGACTAACATGGGCGAGGTAAAGTATTAGTACGTTGTGATTCCCAAAATATTGTAGGGTCATCGACTAATAACAAGATCAATTGTAGGCTCAAGCGTCGGGTGAACAAAGCGTGCAGCAGTCGTGGCCGAGCAAGATGTCGAAGGCGTTCACAACATACTCCGGCTCTCGGAAGTCGGGAACTGCTATACCAGCGTCGGCGTTAGCGCCCGTCTGGGGACGACTGCGGAGTACTTGCTAGGGATAACGTGCCCATCATCTATAGATCATGGACCGGCCGCGAAGGTGATCAGTGGGTGGTTCCCGATGACCTGAAGGACTCGCTATGGGGCAAGCTACAACACGTATTCCATTTCCCCAAGGGTCGAGTTGGTTGCAAAAAGCGTGCACTAAGTACCATGTGCACATGCTGGAAGAATTGGAAGACTCATCTGAATAAGAACTATGTGAAGAAGAATGTCACGCCAAATTTTAACACGTTTCCAAAGATAAGGGAATTTTGGAAGGACTTTGTGGAGTACAGAATTCTGAAGAAGCCCAGACAGTGAGTCAGAAGAACAAGGCTAACGCGGATAAGAATATGTACCCTCACACACTAGGCCTTTGGTGGCTACGTGAAGAAAATACTGCATGGGATAGCGCGAACAAGAGCTAATCCTCAAAGGCGTTACTCTGCGACGGCCGAGTTCACTGCACGATCAAAGCTTTGGTTGTTTGGGAGGGGGCTTTGTCTCGAAGATGGCGGCTTGAGCTTCGGGAGGCGATAGAGCCCGGAGGTGTCGCGAAAATATCGGATGCTCACGTGGAGTCTTCCCAAGGGCTTTTCAAGCCACAAAGGGAGAATGATGGTATTTGTTGCTACTGGGTAACAAGGAGCATCTGGCGCACCCGAGGAGTTGGTTTGGTGCCGTGGAAAGAAGGCTTCCCGGTGACGCGATCGTCGTACAAGCGATCGAAAAGACTAAGAGAAGATGAGCGCAAGCGTCAATACAACTTTGCGTGGCAAAAGCGCTAGATGAAGAGAGAGCGGTGGATCAAGTTGTGGAGCAAGCGATCTGAAAGCTCTCGACTCACGACCGCCACTCGATGGCGACCCTCGGAACCTCGATCACGGTGTTCTTAAGAGCATTGCGGCGTCCTAGCGATTCCGGAGAGCATCGACTCCATTTTCGATGGATGACATCACGAACCGACACCGTGCAAAAGTTGCATTTGTCGCACATGGCATTACCATCAAGGTGGGTGATGGCGGGGCTTGGCCATCGCCTCCTCGCGAGTTCTGCTGACCGCCGCCTAATCTCACTGGAATTCGCCAGGTCGAAGTAAACGGTGTAGTCCGATAATATCGCAAAATGGAGGTAGAGATTCTGGCGAGGCGGAAAAAACAAACTTGGAGAAAGCGTGCATGGCTTCCTCGCGTGGCGCAAGAGCTTGATTATGTTCGGCTCGGACGATGAGGGCGACAACGGCAGCGATGATGATGAGCCGCACTCTCCACACGCAGACACTGCCGCCTACAAAAGTGCAACTCCTCGCGGCACCGGTTAGGACAAGTCCAACTCCTCATGGCACCATCCACAAAGGACCAACTCCTCATGGCACCGGCCAGAAAAGTCCAACTCCTCCGTGGCACCATCGAGAAAAAGTCCAACTCCTCCTTCGGCACCGGCCAGAAAAGTCCAACTCCTCGGTAGGCACATAAGAAGAGTCGAACATCGGCACCATCTCGGAAGTCCGCATCGTCTTGTACCAAATCTCGATCATCTGTGAAGGCGGCCTGACCTCGGAAGAAATTACCGGCCGATATGGTGAAGAAGAAGCGCAAAAAGCAAGCGAAGGCCGAGGTAATATCTCACTTCAAAAGGTGCCATCACGAGAAGACTAAAGTCGATGCTAATGCGCAGGAGTTTTTCTTGAGTATGGCAAAAGCCAAAGAGGCAGGCGGGCTTGAACCTTCGAAATGTCGGACTACGGCGCATCTCCGAAAGCAAAACTTGAAGATGGCTAGTCTTTGGCGTCGATGTCGCAAGCTCAAAAGATTTGGCGATCAACAACGTCGTAATTACGAGCTAGGTCTAATGGAAATACATTAAGGGCAACCGATGGCTCCCCAAAAGATTTAGAGAACCTAACAACAAAATTGCGGTAGCGTCCATCGATTATTACATGCAGCGATGCCAAGAGGATATGTGGGCGATCGGTGAAATACAAAGATTCGGATTTTCATAATGGGGATGGCATGTTACGGTTAGAGTTCTGCGAATTGTATATGTTGTCTGCGGCGGATGCTCGGGCGTCCTTTGGTCGGTGTGGACTTTGTAAGTTTCTATTTATATTATTGTATATTCTTCTACCGTTCAAGCTGTATGTCTAACTTCTTTTTTACATATGTAGAATGGAATCTGATTATGTGCAAAAACTAAGGATGAAGATTTAGGATTTCTCGATCCGGGACTTGTTAACGAAACTTCGTCGTGATAACCCAAAGTTTGTTGAAGAGTATTTATTTAAGACTTTCTTCAAGCCGAGAAAGAAAACCTCCGTACTTGTACCCTATAACTTCGATCGTATTACCCTACTTCTAATATTGTTTTACTATTTTTGCGTGACACGGTGTGGGACTAATAGGTCGTGTTAACATATATGTCTAGTTATCCTTTGGGTCCTCCTCGTCATCGAGTTAGAAGCTAGCGAGGGTTTATGTCTTGGACTCGTTGAGAAAAGAACTTCGTGAGTATGAACATAATTTTGGAAGATGATGAGCAAGTAAACTCGATCGTTGCGTTATTGCTCTAGTAATATTTTATTCTATTGTATTTAAGGTTAATTACTATTTAAAATCATTCACAGCGCATTCACGGTATTGCAAGAAAGGTGGTCCGCATCTTCCCTCTGGGACAACTTTCAAAGTAATAATGAGACTTTCCATGCATGAGACAGGACCCGGAAATAGTTTATCGCATACTACGTATGTACAAATTTACATGCAATTGTCATGAAGATATCGGCTATCTTGAAGACATGGTATATAATTACACATTCATACCTACTTTTCTTTCATTTAACATCTATCATCATTAATTAAATTTCTCTTTTCTTCAATAACAAATAGCGCTCCAAGTGAGAACCAATCGATTCTTGTCGAGAGAAATTTTAGCAATTCAAGAGCATATCATTTGGATTCATTGTGAACAGTCATCGATCCAAAGGCGAGTTCCTGACGGAAGCTTCGATCTAAAGTGAGCGAGATGTACTCACACTACATTTGTGAACAGACTATTAATTGTAAAAAACTAAATATTGTGATGCTTTAATATATTTTAATTATGATCTAACGACGCTTCATATACTATATATTTGAAGGCAACATATCATGTGCACATAGGCCTTCCGTGTACACATCGTGCACACCAACTAATAAAAGTCACGAAAACTACGAAAAAATTTGTAGATGTACTTCATAGATTACTCTACCTATGTATAAAATTGAGGTTCAAATTCAATACATATGAGGACTTACAAAAACTCTTTTTGTAAGTCCTCATATGTATTGAATTTGAACCCAAATTTTATACATAGGTAAGTAATCTATGAAGTACATCTACAAATTTTTTCAGAATTCATTGTCATCACGGATGCTAGTGTAAACCGGCAGAGATAGTCGAATATCCTTGCCGGTTGTATAATGAACCGGCAAGTGATATCTATTATCATCTTGCCGGTTCCTCACCGGCAAAGTGATAACCCCAGTATCACTGCCGACCAATGATTGCGGCGCCCATGCTTGGCGATAATGGCGTGGACGAACCGGCAGTGATGACCTATTCTGTAGTAGTGTACAGAGCTTTCAGGTTACAAGTTCTTCCTTAGGTTCTACTGCTGAACTCTCGATCGACCGACCCCTCTTCTCCATGCACTAGAGGGCCCTTATATATATAGGCCAGGCTAACGTGGGTAGGTACAAGGGGGTCATCATGTTGATCTTCATACATTTATTACTCCTTCCCGTGCTGTCCCGTTCCTCCAGCCTCATTAAATGTCGACGCATGGCTTCGCCCGGTCCACCCGGTATGTGACCCCTTTGTGACGGGTAGGTGAGAGGCGCCAGAGGAATGGACTTGTAGCAGAAATCCTCACAGTCGATAGATCGACGACAGCGAACTGCCTCTGGCGAAATACGATAGGGAAGGAGACTTGAGGTGAAGCCATCCGCCCACCTTTTTGCCTTGTGGCGGGCGAGTGGGCATCTCGCCAACTTGCTCGCTTTGAACGCCACGTGGTAAGACTGGTCGGCGGGCGTGCTTTCGCCCGCATTGCCGAAGCCGCCACGGGGCCGGGCGTTAGGCGGCGGCGTGCCTCGCCTACTGCTTCGCCCGAACGCCTCGTGGGTCGGCACTGTCGACAGGCGTGCTTTCGCCGCCGATCGCCGAGCCGCCACGTGGGCTAGGCGCCGGCGGCAGGCGTCCTGCCCACCTGCTCGCCCGAACGCCACGTGGACCGCTTTTGTGCGGCGGAGAGGTATCGGCGTAAATCTGTTGACAGTAGCCGGCCCGCATACAGACGCATACGCCGATCCTTTTGGGGCCTTCATTAAATGTTTGGTGCGTTCTTGGTGATGTAACCGTTGCTATCGTTGTTTACCTCCGTGGAGTCAGTGTTTCACATTTCCTACAAAAATCAAGTCATTGTTTGTATTGATAAATACTTCACAGATAAGAAAGATGATAAAATTGTTCAACATTGTAGCTTGTTATCTAACATCTCTGTTTTTGTGACAACTTTTATATTTTTCCTTGAAAAATCCTTTGTACTATTGTTGCCATCCTTTTCCTCTCTGCAAGTAGCACCTTTTCGATTATGTTCTTCCTCCAAATCACTATATATTGTAATGGGACTCTCGTTGGTGGTGATGATCCTAATGCTATGATCCTTTAGATCATTTGAATTAGTGACGAGTTCTTCCTACAAAATGAAATTTATTGCGTTATCAAAACATTATCTCACATTTATGGAATATCATAAATTCTTCATTAGAGTACCTTATCAACTGAAATTTATTTTTCGCTGATAGTTTTTGTTTTCTTTTTGGAAGGAACACTTTTATCATTTCAAGCTCTTTTGCTGCAGCTTTTCTCTTCTTTTTTGTGTGCAACCTTTATACTATTTTTTAGCTTGCATTCTTTCTGCGAATCATCATATATTACTAGATACGCCTTGCTACGCGCTTACGCCATGAGGGCGTGATCTTTGCAAAAGAGTAATGAGTCAATGCGTTTGGTTCTAGGCGTAAAAAAATTCTGAGATAACAAAGGAAATGAAATTCTTAGTTCTTGAGTTGCAGGAAGCATACCTGAGGAAATAAACGAGAACTTCTATTAACTGTAAAGTCCACTTTTTTTGTAACAGGTAAACAACAACCGAAATATGTCCACAACCTGTACCATGGATTAGAAATTGATAAGAAGAACGGTCCATGCAACTCACAACAACCGATGACTCCAAATGAATACACACAATCAAAATGGAAACATAAACTTTAACGTGCGGTGGGAACAAACCTGTAAGAGATTTGATAAAGATCACAAAAAAATCATTTCTCAAAAAAAAAATGGAAAAACCAAAGCGCAATACAAGTTTCTTTTTATAACAGAAGGAAGGAAGTAGTACTATATAAAAGCTTGTACACAAGATAGCAGAAGCAGTTGATGGTGAGCTCATTAAGTTCTTGCACTCCCAGGTTTTTGTTGAAATAATTAAGTACGGTAGGTGATGCAATACATTTCAAGAAAGCTAAATTTCTGGTTCGATATCCCTACTAGCTAACTAAAATGTTGGATCAATTAAGTTAACGTTTCTTATGTCTGTAGAGTTTCAAAAGTCGGAAGCAACTATATAGTGTATGCGAGCAGCTTCCACAATGGGCCCTCAACAGAAATCACTCGAGCATCTCCAAGAGGAGCCCTAAATGGGTTGCTAATTATAAATTTAGAGCTTTGGTGGAAAAAACCGGCTCCAACAGAGGTTGTATTTCGAGTAAATTTGGCAAAATAGATATAAACCGGATCGCTACTTTTGGCGACTATCCTGTCCGGCCCTAATTCCTATTCGCGCGTCCCTGCCTTCCGCCTACAACTGCCGCACGCCGCAGCCGCCTTCGCTTCTCCTTGGCGTCAGCCTGCGCTTCTGCCGCCGTCGACTCTCTCGCTCGTGGATGTTGTCCAGGCCGCCATCTCCCTCGCGTCCGGCGGCATCCGGAGCGAAGCCCATGCGCTTTCGTCGGCCCCGACCATCGTCCCTCGCGACAGGCATTGGCGTCTCCGCTGCTGGCGTCGCGGCCGCTGGCGTCACGGCTGGTTCCGCCGCGCCTCTATCCATCGGTCCGCGGTCCCATCGCCATTCCCGATGAGTGGAGCCAGCGTCGACCACGGTTCTTTGTCCTCCTACACGGCGGCGGATTCAGTACATTTGTCCGTTCTCTTCATCACACCACACTGCCACCGTTGCGACGCATTCCTCCTTCCCCTACTATTCCCGTCCTGGTTTGCTGTCTCTGATCGTCTCGCCGAGGCTAGGGTTCCGGCCGCCGCCACCGCGGACTCGTGTTGGGATGCCTCGCCGGGCTGCGCCGCCGACCCTCTTCCGGCGTTCCACGGTATTTGTGTTGCGATGTTGGATCGGGGGGAGGAGAGGTGGGGAATGCTGCGGTACGGTTTGGGCTTTGGAGTTTCATCGTCGGGAGGTGGAAGGGGTTTTGTGCTTGCTAGATTGTGTTGATCTTGGTCGTGATGGCATCTAAAAAGGATGAAGAGATCTTGCGTCGTTGGGCGCATCTGCATGTTTGTTTTATTACATGTTCCGATTGTTCTGGCTATGATTGTATACTTGCATCTGTTTGGTATGATTCTCTAGTCTCAACTGGTTGCAAGGATTAAGCTTGTAGTTGTAGTAGACCTTAATTGATTAATGCCATAGCACTTTTGCCATCAATAGGCGATGAAACAATTCATAGTCCTCACCAAATCCGTTGTCGATTTTTCTCATAGTTTTGTTACCCATGATGGTGACCATATATATTTGTGGCGATTCAATATTCATAGCAAAAATAAGCATCTGTTGTCATCTATGGTATTTCACCTAAATGATCGATTAATGCTTGAATGCTCAAAAGAAAAACATTTCTTCTAAAGGTGAAAAATTAGTAAGAGTACTTCTCTGTTCTAATGGTGTTTGTTACAAAGCGAAAGCTCCTTCTTGTTTGTTTGTGTTTTTGCCTGAAACATAATCCACGTGCTATATTACATCTTACGAAACATTGTGGTGCTCTTACAATTGATGGATTTGTTTTAGTCTTTGCTCTTACAATTGATGGTGTTGTTTGGTGCGGTATGGAGTACCCAATTCATGGTTCGTACCGTCTTTATTGACCCAGATTTTGGAGATGATTTGAGAAATCAAAGTACTTATGATGTGCCAAATGATCTCATTAGGTCCTCGCCATTGCTCGCCATGAACTCCCAAGGAAAAACCAAGAGCAGAACAAATAACTATTTCGAACAAGAAGATATTACATTGGTGTCTGCATATCTGAATATTAGTAAGGATGCAATTCAAGGAAACCAACAAAAAGATGGGAGGTTTTGGCTTAGGGTTGAGAAGTATTTCCATGAAAATAGGAAGTTTGAGTCTGATCGTAATTGGTCATCGTTGAAGCATCGGTGGCAGGCACTACAAAAGGATGTTAATACTTTCCAAGGTTGTCATGACGGTGTGGAGAGAAAGAACGAAAGTGGAAAGACTAGTAACGATAAGGTATAATATATGATAGTGAATAGCATGTTTCTTACATACATCTTAAGTTGAGCTTATTTGAGTGGTCTTTGTGGTATGTTTTGCAGCTTGCGGATGCCAAAGCAATGTTCCATCAATTAACTGGCAAGTCTTTTTCTGTCTTCCATGCCTGGAATATTCTTAGGCATGAGCCAAAGTGGACTGCTTATAGACTTGCCAAATGCAACAAGAGCAACATGAAGGAAAGCACTATTCCTGGATCCAGCAGTACTAATTTGGAGAATGTATGAAATGAAGGGCAGCTCAATGGGGAAAGACCATCCGGAAGGAAAGCTGAGAAGGAACGTCTTGGGCGAGTGAGAAAGCGAGGTGATGATGATTTTGACCCTTTTGTTGATGAAGTGAAGAAATTGACAGAAGTGCGACAAGAGATAGAGAAAGACCGGAAGGAGCGAGACAACAGATTTTATGAGCTTGAGAAAAAGAAATATGAATTGGAGCAAGACCAACATGACACAAAAATCATGGAAATAGACACCAGCAAAATAGACGACCTATCAAAGAAGTACTTCGAGAAGATGAAGGAGGAGATTTTAGCTCGTCGATTCGGAAGTAGCCAGTCATAGATTATGTCTAGTTAGTTAGATTTAGTACACAGTCATAGATTATATCCTGTTAGGTACATTTACTAGACAGTCATAGATTATCTCTTGTTAGTTACATTTAGTAGACAAGAATTATAATTTCCTCATTTCCTTTATTACATGTATCTATTTCAGTGTTCCCATATATAATTCGAAATAAGACCTTTCAGTTCAGTTTTTTCCATTCTCTCTTCTGTGCAGCTGAAATAGATCTTCTGAATCTAAACAGTATAATCTCTGTAATAAGTTGAATTTGGGGACCTTTCCACCCTGTGAGCTGCCAAGTTTTGAGTTGAATTTGTCCAAAGTCTCTGTAATAAGTTGTATGGCAAATATATGCAGAAAGTCTCTGTAATAAGTTGTATGGCAAATATATGCAGAACTATGTAGTATGCTAGTTGGCCTTGTGGGGTTTCGAATTTTTTTTTAAATAATATTATTTTTTTTAGAAATTACGATATTAATACTCGCATTAAAAAAATTGCAGAAATAATATCCGGTCGCCAAATCGTTTGGCGATTATACTATTATCGCCAAACGGTTTGGCGACAATAGGTTAATCCTGCCGTTTGAATGCAAAAAACCGAGATGACCCAGTAGTCGCCAAATGGTTTGGCGACAATACTAAAACGTCCGTAACTTTTTACTCCGAACTCCGATTTATGTGATCTTGGACTCTATGCGAAGATCTCTTCATAAGCTTCGCATAGAGTCCAAGATCACCTAAATCGGAGTTTGGAGTAAAAAGTTACGAGCGTTTACTATTGTCACCAAGCGGTTTGGCGACTATCTCTATGAGTCGCCAAACCATTTGGCGACTCATCGGGTCATCTCGGTTATTTGCATTCAAACGCAGATTAACTCTATTGTCGCCTAAACCGCTTACGATATTAGTATTGTCGCCAAACCATTTGGCGATTACACTATTGTCGCCAAACCGTTTGGCATCGGATATTATTTCGCAATTTTTAATGCGAGTATTAATGTCGCAATTTTGAAATAAAATAATATTATTTAAAAAAATTCTGGGGTTTCAATCAATTTTCGAAGGACAACAAGTGTGGCAAATGATCTTTGGAAGCGATGAGTCGATGCTGAATTTGATATGCTCTCTGAAGATTTTTCGAATGCCACATGTCGGTACATTTATTTCACTGATTTACGGGTTTTAAATTTTTATATGATAGGAGCATCTAGCTTTCAATTAATTTACAATGGATTGATGCAGAATACAGCAGTTGTAATTCAATATTTCGATACAAAGATGACTCAGGTTCCTGGGGAGCAATTTCAGTAGAACATATTGTCTTGAACTTCTTGATTAAGTACAGTGGCAAATCATTCAACTAACAAATGATCCAGCTTCTTTGCGTACTTAAATAGTAAATAGTTTTCCTTTTCATATATATAACTTCAAATTATAGGTATCACTTGCGCAAGAGTGTTTGAATGCTTCGGAAGGTCTTCAGGAGAGAGCTGATTATCTTTTTCAGAAGCTAACAGGTAACTTCAAATGTTATTGTAGTAATCCAGTTGTTATCTTTTTCAGAAACTAACAGGTAACTTCAATCTTGATTTCGTATGTACTTTTCTGCTTAGATTTCTTAGCATTTGCCGTAACTTCTGAAATTACAGGTCGTATCTCCAACCAATCATCTATATATTGGTGACATATTTTTGGTGAAATCTGAGGAAATCATGAGGCCCAATTTGTCCATTCAACAAGGGATCAGCGTTAAAATAGAGTTCTTGTATCCAAAATGATAATGAGGGTAACCGCTGTGGGCCACTATGTCATATATTTACAGCTTAAGAACTTTGCCGAAGAAGCAGGAATGAAAAATCCTTTTTTCACATGCTGTTTTTCTTTCTCTTGCTACAGTTTATATCTATTTTACAATAGCGATTACCACGTTCAGAACTGAATTATATGAGGTTCTGATCGCTATTATCCGTGTGTTCACCTGTCAAGTGATTTGCTATATTCAGTAACCTTCACTACCTAGGTTTGAGACTTGAGTTCACACTCTGTGTTGCTTGAATTTGCGTGCTAACTTTTTGATGTTTGGTTTAACTTGCAGAGGCCGGATCCATTAGGCTCAGGGAAGACATACATAATGCCCATGGCTACCAGTTCCTTGTTCAGATGCTATTGATTGGGATTGGTCATGCCTTTTTGATGTTTGAAGATGAAGGTGATAATTTTAGCAGCATGCCAGGTGAGCTGTGACTTCTTTAACACTTGAAAACCTTGCCCTTTTGAAGAAATAGGGTCACTGATTGAAATATTGAAGACGCCGTCGCTAGGAGCAACAAGGCTGACGAGCGAATTTGTGTGGCCAGCATGCACGAAGACGCCGAGAGCGAATTTGTGTGGCCAGCATGCACGAAGACGCCGAGATGGCGCGGACGAACGCGAGATGGCGCGGAGAGCGCAGGACTTTGGCGCCAAGATTTTTCCCACCAAAAATTAAAGGGTTGTTGAGTTTAGGGTCTAATTGTTGGAGTCAATAGCTATCTTGGGCCTTAATTATTTTAGTTTAGGCCCTATTTTGAGGTATAGGACTCTATTTTAAGGCTTGACTATTGGAGATGCTCCGCCGCACCGACACCACGCGCCCTAGCAGTTAACAGAGGGAAACATGCATCCGCCGCACCGACACCACGCGCCCTAGCCGCGAGCCGGCGGCACGCGTCGCGCTGGCAAAAATTGGTGCGGCCAACGCGGGCGCGCGTGGGAGGAATCGAACGCTGGCGGCGGGACTGCACGCGAGGGACCTTACCGCTACGCTACGAGCTCGGATGCGAAAACCAACCGCGGAAAAATATTTGAGCTAAGCAAGCGGATGAGCCACGCGGGCGACGTGGCTCACGCACGAGACAACCAGACGCCGCGCAGATCGCCGGCAGGGGCACAGCCTTGACGACGGCGGGAGCACGAATGGCCACGACGCTCGTAAATCGACGTGGACAGCTCCAGAGGCCGGAAAACCTTCGGGGTTTATATACGGTAGTATATTGGAAGTTCTAATTGAAATATGTCCATTTTGGATGTCTCTTCATACTCATTAGCGGTGATGCTACCGTTGTTGTCATCCTCAAGATCCTTTTGATTTGTGCTGAACTCCTCTTACAAAATAATAAATTTGGTTATGAAAAATAAGTATTGCATACTTATCAAAGATGATAAACCTTTTCAATAGATTACCTCATCATCTAAAATTTTTGTTTTCATAACGAATTGTTCTGTCAAACTTGACATATCAGAATAGTGCGTTTGCTAAAAACATATTGTTCTATCAAACCTGATCGATGCAGTTGAGGAGTTCGAAACCGTCGTGTCCTGATTGGTGTGCACTGAATATAATCAGTACTCTGAATTTCTGCAGATTTCAAGAACTAGTTTTGCTTGATCCAACTAGGATGGCAATCAGACCCGCAGGTTCAGGTACCCACCGGTTCTGTACCCGATCGGATTGGGTTTGGGTTCTAATTTTCACCCGTGGGTTCTTTGGGTCAGGTAACTGAGATGGGTTCGAGTTCTAATTTTCACCCGTAGATATCCATTAGGTGTCCGAAATACTGCACATACCCATCGGGCACCTGTTAGGTTCCGAGTACCCGTCGGGTTCAGTTCGGATTTTTTTGTTCGGGTTTCTTGTCGGGTTGGGTTTTACAAAACCCACACCCAATCTGATCTATTGCCACCTCTAGAACTGTAGTACTGCACAAACCCGTCGTGTACCCGCTGGGTTCGGGTATAGTTTTATAACCGATAGGGTATTCGGAATCCGGTCGAGTTTTCCAATTCGGATTTTCTGTCGGATTGGATTTTCCAATTCGGGTTTTCTATCAGGTCGGGTTTTGTAAAACCCACACCCAACCTGATCCGTCGCCATCCCTAGATCCGACCAATCCAATCTATTGGCAGCCAATGACGCCCCAAACTAAAGCCCATCTATTGCCCGGACCGGGCGTTAACAACCATCCGATGGAGCTGGAGATTGTGCAAGTCTCGTTAGAAATTCAAAAAGTCTCTGTATACTCACTTTCATCATAAATAGTTATCGTTTTAAATATATATCTGATTAATTATTTTTGTCTCGAAAAATACTTTCATGTTAGAAATTCAAAAGGTCTCTGTATACTAACTTTAGTCATTAATAGTTATCGTTTTCGATATATGTCTAGTTAATTTTTTTGTCTTGATATAAAATTAGTGCTTAAAAATACGTTTCGAAAGCTATGCCGATATCTAAAATAATAACTGTTTATGACCTGATAGAATACGTAGAAGTTTGCATAGCGCCTGGAACTCGTGGTAATTAAAAGCGAGCAGGGTGTCAGCACGTCCCCTAATTGCTAATTTGCTATGGGACAAATCAAGAGTAATCAACAAACGGCAGTGCGTCAAAGATGTCACATACTGAATTGACGTTTTTGGAGGCACTAATTAACTGCAGTGCAGATCTGGTCGGGTGTGGTGCAAAAGTCGGAAACGCTCTTGTTTACTTAAAACGGCAGCCCAGAGATCCACGGCGATACTACAGTGGACTTGACGCTATTGTCGGGTTTTCAGTTCGAGTTTTCTGTCGGGTCGAATTTTACAAAACCCACATCTAATCTGATCCGTTGTCATCTCTAGATCCGACCAATCCAATCTGCCGACAGCCAATGACGCCCCAAACTAAAGCCCATCTGTTGCCCGGACCAGGCGTTAACAACCATCCGATGGAGCTAGAGATTGTGCAAGTCTCGTTAGAAATTCAAAAAGTCACTGTATACTCACTAGTCATAAATAGTTATCGTTTTAAATATACATCTGATAAATTATTTTTGTCTTAAAAAAAGATGTCACATACCGAATTGACGTTTTTGGGGCACTAACTAACGTAGAAATCAGAAAGTGAAATGAATAGAGCAGATCTGGCCAGGTGTTGTGCAAAAGTCATAAACACTAGTATTTTGGGCCTGTTTGGAAGGGCTCTAGATTCCAACTTCACCTGAAATCTGAAACTTGTCGGCTAACATAAATTGAATTAAGTTTATATTTTTGGTCCAAAATATAAACAAGATGATCTATCTAAACACTCTTAATGTACTCACTGCTTCAGCTTCACGAATCTGATAAAGTTATAATTTTCAGTTTTACCAGATTTATAAATCTGAAAATGTTGAATCTCTGTGAAACACACCCTTACTTAAAGCGGCAGCCCCAGCCAGAGCCCAGAGATCCACGGAGATACTGCAGTGGATTTGACGGGAAGAGGAGAAAGATGAGCAGGGTGTGCGTCACCGGAGCCGCCGGATACATTGCGATCTGGCTCGTGAAGAAGCTTCTGGACAGAGGATGCGTCGTCCATGGCACCTTGAGGAATATTGGTACACTCTCTCTCTCTCTCTCTCTCTTTCTCTCTCTCTCTGCCATGACGAGACATGGATGATGGGTTCCAGGGGATGAGAAGAAGACGGAGCAACTGAGGGGGCTGCCCGGCGCGGCGGAGAGGCTGGAGCTGTTTGAGGCAGACATCTACGACGCCTCCACCTTCGAGCCGGCGATCAGCGGCTGCGAGTTCGTCTTCCTCGTCGCCACCGCGCTGATGCACGACCCCGACAGCACCAAGGTACGCAACTAATCACGCGCGCACGGAGATCTCTACTAAAAAAATGTACGCAAGTAACCCCGGTTGCACAAATTTTAAGCTCCATACAACTGAAAAATGTGTTTCGGCTGATTGAGTGACAAGAAAATTTCAAACATCCGAAAATTAGCAAACTAGTAAAAATATACCTATGTGCAGAACAAATACGTTAAAGAGGTGCTTCTATAATTTTTTTTTTCAGTTACACAAACATTAAAGTATGAATAAAAAATGGATAGTGCTTACTGATCTCTTCGCTTGCTTCAAGATTCATATAACTTATATTAGAAGAAAAAACATTGAAGCATTAACCACACTCTAAAGAACCCGGTCATCCTTCTTGCCTTGTTGGAAGGAAAAACATTGAAGCATCGAAGCGGCCGTACAGACAAAGAGATAAGGGATGACGTGGTGCGCTTGTCTGGCTCGTCGTAGGATTCGCTCGCGCGGTGACGGACAAAACTGTCCTGCGCGCTCGTCGGAGAACGGATAACACCGCACCGCACGCTAGCTCCTCGTCTGCAGCCTCAGAAGATAATTTGCTTGCATGCTGTTTCCAGATCGTGACCGTGGCAAGTTGGACTTTTTGCTACCCCGGCGGAGAGTTTGTCCATCATATTAAAAACTTATTCAAAACATGTGACCTTTTGCGGTTGAAGCGTTTTAGACTTTGGATATGACTGCAGCATTGTCAAGATGATACTCCATGCGCTGAGGCCTAAACATATGTTGCAAGCGTTAAAAGAAATGTTGCACATGTCGAAAAAAAATGTTGCTAGAAGCTTCCAAATTTAGATGATTTTAGCAAACAAAACATCCGAATGATGTTTATCAAAATCGAAGGACTTATCTAAGAGTTTCGTTCTCGATCTGAATCCATACGAACGGAGCGGGATTTTGCCTCTAGTCCAAGCCTACATTTTAGCCGGTGAAGTTTGTTCGTGTCAGCAACAAGGATTGACTTAACATGGTCCCTGAGCATCCTAAACATTGGTTAGTTTGTCTATACTGTCACCTTCTTCTCACTAGACACGTCTGCATGTTCGGGAAGAAATAAGAGATATTTAACCATATACCAAAATTTACATTGACATAATACAAAGAGGCACCAAAAGTTTAAATGTTATATGTATCAATTTTTTTACCTCTCAGTACTATCTCAATATAAATTTTGGTATCTCAATAAGGATGGTAAAAATTCTCGAGAAATTAACTACCTCGCCAGTACCGCAACACATTAGGCTGATTACCAAGATCGATCGGTCTCGCAGTACAAGAACACCACCGAAGCGATGGTAGACGCGACGCGCATCATCCTGCAGCAGTGTGAGCGGTCCAAGACGGTGAGGCGCGTCATCCACACGGGCTCGGTCACGGCCGCCTCACCACTGAAGGAGGACGGCAGTGGGTACAAGGACTTCATCAACGAATCCTGTTGGACTCCGCTCAACCTCTCCTACAGTTACAGTACCAATTCCCTGGACGTAAGCATCCACTAGCCAGTAACCAACTGATAACCGATCACCACGAAACGACGCTGATGAATTTTGCAGGCGTACGTGTCGTCCAAGACCCTGTCCGAGAAGGAGCTGCTGAGGTACAACGAGTCCAAGGACAGGGCGTTTGAGGTCGTCACCCTTCTTTGCGCGCTCATCGGCGGTGACACCGTGCAGCCCTACCTCTGGAGCAGTACCATCGAGGTGATCGTGGCGCCGATCACTGGCCACGACATCCGCCACAACACCCTCAAGTTCGTGCAGGCCCTGCTGGGCTCCGTGCCTCTGGCGCACATCGAGGACGTCTGCGAGGCGCTTGTCTTCTGCACGGAGCGGCCGTCGATGGACGGCCGCTTCCTCTGCGCCGCCGGGTACCCCAACATGCAGGACTGCGTCGACCGCTTCACCGCCATGTACCCGGAGCACAAGATACTCCTCAAAGAGTACGCGTGTAATCGAGTTCTTGCGTGTTGATTAATATCATAAGTTGTTGTGTGTTTTGCTATGGTGAATGTATGATCGATCTCGTGTATGTATTTCTGTGGTGATGATTTTGTAGGGTGGTAGGAGAAGGGGTGAGGGTGCAGGCTGATACGAACAAGCTCGTGGATTTGGGGTTCAAGTACAAGTACGGGGTGGAGGAGACGCTGGACTGCAGTGTGGAATGCGCCAAGAGACTAGGAGAGCTCTGATGCGTAGCAAATTTCATACTCGACTACTCGTGTATGTCTAGTGGCCTATGGGTATATCCGTGTACATTTGGCTGGTAACTGGCCGTATGTTTGATGCGTTCTTGAACCTTGACTCCATATTCATCCGGAAGTATAAGGGGCAATGAACTGAGAAGAAAGAGTTATAAGTGAGAAAACAAAAGGTCAGTTAGTTAAGTGTACTAGTTATACCCTCGTCCACCAAGATTTAAAACTCGGTGTAGCGCTGTGCTCATCTTCTTTTAATAGTGAACTAGCAAAACAAAAAGGCTCACGCGTACGTGCGGGCATAATCTTAAATGTATTAAAGTTTATGAAAGGTCACCGTTGGTGCTAAAAAACTTGAAGTGGGGTTTATCGACCACAACACATCGGACGAACACTGGGTTCTGCTATTAAGACGTACTAATCAATTTGATCCTGTAATCGATAAGATAAATAAAAAATTCACTCAAAACCAGTCTAGCGACACAATCGGCTTAGATCTGAATAGCTAGAAAGACGATCAAATGCAAGATAATGACAAGTCTAATTAGCTAATTAGGACTAATCATATGATAAAGATGGACCTTTTCTAAAAAAGGCGATGCACAACAAAATCAGAGGAAATCAAACCTGATTGGTGTAATCGAAGGTGGTCAATAATCGGCGATACGCAACTTTATTTATCAAATCAGATTACAAAAGAAAATCTAAATTACAGAGGCTCCTATAAAAAGTAAATAAAAGTAATTCGAGTTGATTGATTGAATTGTGTTGTTCTTCTCGCTTGCCCTTGACCGTCTTTTATAGCACATCGACCAGTTGTATCTATCTTCGACACGTTATCCTCCATGATCTGTATCGGCCTTTACTTGGACAAATCCTATGTTTAGATTAGTATCGATCACAATCCATATTTAAATTATCCTTTCCTTATCCAGTGTCGGCCAAAACATCTCCTGATCCTTAGTTTGATAATTTGGCTATACCTTGTCAAAATCTGGTGCAAACATTCACAAATACTTGTATCCAGATCTTTTAAATAATAATGTATGGTTTAGTTAAATGACTACTTGTGATAAGTATATATGATTCCGTCGGTAATCTATATATATGTATCGAACAGTTTTTTTTTTGGGGGGGGGGGGGGGTTACAAAGTTAAGTTTTTACATGTTAGCACGAATGCGTTTTGTAATTAAATTTGGACTGTAGTTGTAGTTGCAAAGTATTTTTATTAAACATGGACTCTAGGTTCATACGGACTCTAGATGTAGTTGCAAAGTAACTTAGGCACCGCTCTAATCACCACGTCTCTTCATACGTGCCTTTGCAACGTGAAGTGTACCAATCATACCCCAACTATTAGGGTTGAAAACGGTTCGGATATTTTCCGATCGATCCGGATATTTTCGGATACGGATTCTGTCGGATCGGATATTTGTCAGATAGTATCGGATCGGATATAGATACGGATTTTTTTTGTCGTATACGAATACGGATTCGGTAGCTCATTATTCGTCGGATATGGATACGGATTCGGATAATCCGGATAATGGTGGGTCGGATATCCGGATAGACATATGGGCTGGTCCAAGACTACTCTTTTGGTCCAAAAAGGTTTCTTAATTTCAGAATTGTTTTCTAATTTAATTAATCTCTAAAGCAAGTTTCAATTATTAAAATTAGCAAACCAACTCCAAAATTTATGAATTTTTTTTAGAAAGTTCCAGTAATGATATAACATTTAAAAAATTATTTTCAGGATTTTATCAGATTTTATTTTTTCTAAAAGTTCAAAAACTCCTATTATTGATAGGAAAATAAATTAAATAAGTCGCTAAAAATCCATAAAAATCATAAATACATAATTTATTATTTTAAACATAATTCAACTAAGAATATAAATCTTGAGTCATTACATGTAAGTGTTATATACTTTTCCTTAGAGATATGATATCTAAGTATTATTAAACTTTTAGTGTGTTACGTGTTTGTTTCTATTTGTATATCTAAGCAAGGGTTACCTTTATTTTGTATTTTAATCTATGTGTATGATAAATTAATCGTATGTATGTAATAAACTAAACCTTATATAATTTTGTTTGCGACATGTATCTAACTATTGTCTAAGTGAATGAAAATGTTTACATTTGTTCAATTTTTAATAATATTTTGATCAAATCAATTAGTTATGTGTTTCTGTTGATTTTATATGTACAATTTAAGGGGTTATCATGTTCCGATAAATATTCAAAATTGTATCCGATTCGATTCGTATTCGATCCGTATCCGTATTCAATATTATCCGTATCCGTATTCGTATCCAGACTATCCGTATCCGCATCTGAGAAAAAATATGAAAACAAATATGGTACAGCTATTATCCGTCCGTATCCGATCCGTTTTCACCTCTACCTACTATTATAAGAAAAATGAGAAAAATTTGTGGCTCAAGCCGGCCGGCTGGCTTGGCTCAAAATTTTCAAGTTTTCAAGTTCCCGAATCTTACGTCAAAAATAATCTTTGGAGTCTCATTACCTAAAACAACATAGAGCAAGATTGAGAACTTGAACTGAACTAAAAATAAAATACGGCTTCAGTATTGCAAAGCGCCTTTACTTGGTTGAACACTTGAACTGAACTTGCGAACCCTGTCTGCTAGGTGGGTCCCGCCGGTAATAGAACCGGAAACAGAGCAGATCCAAGGCATGGCGCTGGCGATGTACTGCGGCTGGAATCGGCCGGATTTGCGTATTTACCATTATTAAAAAGTGGTTTCGCGTAAATACCACTCAGGCCCACTGTCATAGACACAAGATGAATCCATATGTCAGTGAGAGAGGAGTGGTATTTTACGCGAAACTACTTTTTAATAATGGTATTTTTGCAATTTTTTCGCCGGCGGGCGTGGGAGCACTACCCAGGCAACGCGCAATAAGTGGGTGTCCTAGTGTTGGCCGGTAGTTATATTTCCTTCAACAAGCATCCCGTGAAGACTAGATTTCTTCATCCTTATCCTCTAATAAAAGGATTTCCCATAAAGAATCGGGGATCAGGACTATTGCCATCTCTAATCAGAACCGCCGGCCTGACTGGCTAAGGTGACCGGTTCCGTCCAGGAGCACATGTATGTAGGATACGAAGGATACGATTAGTTAGCCCGGTGGAAGACCAGAAGGAGCACGTGATTAAACGGAACATGTACAGACAAAGTAGACCGCACTCAGCCGTCCAGCAGATTATTCACCATGTCCACCTGGTGCTAAAGTCGTAAACGTTACCTATCATCATCCCTATATTAAACTTGGAGATTTTAGACGCTCTCACGCGGACACGTCGATTTTGGGCCGATGTAAACGTTACGTATTCTCTACTTAAAGCGGCAGCCAGAGCCCAGAGATCCACGGAGATACTGCAGTGGACTTGACGGGAAGAGGAGAAAGATGAGCAGGGTGTGCGTCACCGGGGCCGCCGGATACATTGCGATCTGGCTCGTGAAGAAGCTTCTCGAGAGAGGATGCGTCGTCCATGGCACCTTGAGGAATCTTGGTACTCTCTCTCTCTCTCTCTCTCTCTCTCTGCCATAACGAGACATGGAATGGATGATGGGTTGCAGGGGATGAGAAGAAGACGGAGCTGCTGAGGGGGCTGCCCGGCGCGGCGGAGAGGCTGGAGCTGTTTGAGGCAGACATCTACGACGCCTCCACCTTCGAGCCGGCGATCAGCGGCTGCGAGTTCGTCTTCCTCGTCGCCACCCCGATGATGCACGACCCCGGCAGCACCAAGGTACGCAACCAATCACGCGCGCACGGAGATCTCTACTGGCTACCGCTTCATCAGTATACTCGTCGTCGGTCGTTCGATTGTCTGTTGAGCTCGTCCGTCCGCTTCTTTTCCGCTTTACCACAACGACATGTTAGAATATAAAAGAAAGACTCAATGCCAAGTACAGTATAAATAACAGAATTTGGAATAAAAATAAAAAAATTAACAATTTGATTTTCATATGGACTCCAAATTAAAACTCTACGAAGCTGAAATTCGGAATAAAAATTAGATAAAACTTAGCAGTTAGATTTATATATGAATTCCAATCTAAACTTAGAATGGAAATTAAATAAAAGTAACAACAAAAGAGAAATTCGAATTGAAAATAAAAGGAAATTAGCAATGTGATTTTTATATGAACTCCAATTTAAAACCGCTACACAACTGAAATTCGGAATAAAAATTAATAGTTGGATTTATACATGAATTTTAACCTAAAAATGAAACTTGAAATTTTAAAAAAACAATTACCAAAAATAAAGGAATTTGGAATGAAAAATAAAAGGAAATTAGCATTGTGGTTTTCATATGAACTCCACTATATGGCTAAAATGTTAAATAAAAATTAGATGAAAATTTGTAGTTGGAGTTGTATATGAATTCTAATCTAAGATTAAAATTCAAAATAAAATAAAATAAAATTTATATAAAAATGAGTTCATGTCAAATATAATAAAAAACATAAATTCAAAATATGAATTCTCGCAGTCAATACATAGATAATGCATATATTGCACTACTTTATTAAATATATCCTCCTCTGCAACTCTTTTAAAAGCAATGACGCTATTAATGTACTCGTCTCATGGTTAGTACCTCATCTCATTGTCTTGGTATTACCTCAGTATAAATGTTAGTACCCCCAATGATGATAAAATATCTTGAGAAATTGTAAGTACCGCGACACATTAGACTGATTACCAAGATTGATCGGTTTCACAGTACAAGAACACCACCGAAGCGATTGTAGACGCGACACGCATCATCCTGCAGCATTGCGAGCGATCCAAGACGGTGAGGCGCGTCATCCACACGGGCTCGGTCACAGCCGCCTCACCACTGAAGGAGGACGGCAACGGGTACAAGGACTTCATCAACGAATCTTGCTGGACTCCGCTCAACCTCTCCTACAGTTATAGCATCAATGAGCTGGACGTAAGCCTCCACTAGCTAGTAACCAACGGACCGCCGATCGCCACGAAATGCAAGTGATTAATGACGCTAATGAATTCTGCAGGCGTACGTGTCGTCCAAGAGCCTGTCCGAGCAGGAGCTGCTGAGGTACAACGAGTCCAAGGACAGGGCGTTCGAGATTGTCTCCCTGGCTTGCGCGCTCGTTGGCGGCGATACTGTGCAGCCCGACCACTGCAATACCATCCAGGTGATCGTGGCGCCGATCACTGGCCACCGTATCCACCACAACTCCCTCAAGTTCTTGCAGGCCTTGCTGGGCTCTGTGCCTTTGGCGCACATCGAGGACATCTGCGAGGCGCATGTCTTCTGCATGGAGCGGCCGTCTATCGAAGGCCGCTTCCTCTGTGCCGCCGGCTACCCCAATATGCAGGACTACGTCGACCACTTCGCCGCCAAGTACCCGGAGCACAAGATACTCCTCAAAGAGTACGCGCGTAATCGAGTTCTTGCGTGTTGATTAATATCATAGTGGTTGGTGTGTTTTGCTATGGTGAATGTATGATCGATCTCGTGTATGTATTTCTGTGGTGATTTTGTAGGGTGGTAGGAGAAGGGGTGAGGGTGCAGGCCGATACGAACAAGCTCGTGGATTTGGGGTTCAAGTACAAGTACGGGGTGGAGGAGACGCTGGACTGCAGTGTGGAATGCGCCAAGAGGCTGGGAGAGCTCTGATGCGTAGCAGATATCGTACTTGTAGCGACCTTTATTTTTAAATAAAATATTATAATAAGAATTAATCTACATGTATACAATATTAATCCTACCTCTGGAGCAGCATCCCAGTGATCGTGGCGCCGATCACTGGCCACGGCGTCTACCACAACTCCCTCAAGTTCTTGCAGGCCTTGCTGGGCTCTATGCCTCTGGCGCACATCGAGGACATCTGCGAGGCGCACGTCTTCTGCATGGAGCGGCCGTCTATCGATGGCCGCTTCCTCTGCGCCGCCGGGTACCCCAATATGCAGGACTACGTTGACCACTTCGCCGCCAAGTACCCGAAGCACAAGATACTCCTCAAAGAGTACGCGCGTAATCGAGTTCTTGCGTGTTGATTAATATCATAAGTTGTTGTGTGTTTTGCTATGGTGAATGTATGATCGATCTCGTGTATGTATTTCTGTGGTGATTTTGTAGGGTGGTAGGAGAAGGGCAGTGGCGGATCTAGGATTTTAAGTTAGGGTATGCCGAGCTAATATTATAATATATAATTCGGTAAAATCCAATGAATAATTCGATAAACAACTATAAATATTGTCGAGAAATTCGGTATACGAGTATACAATAACTAGAAACATGATAATACAAGTATAAATTATAATATAAATAGTTCGAAAATTTTAAGTATGAAATATGCATAAAAGAAGTTTACGCACCTACAATAGTTTAAAGAATACAATATTACTTCTTGTTTGGCCTCCGCCTTCTAATAGCCATGAAACTCTTGATTATATCATTTTCATCAATTCGAAAGAAAATATCTCGTTCAATAAACGTTTCTGGAAAAGAGATGCAATGTTTCCGGAAAAGTGATGAAGCAGCGGCAACCTTCTTTGCTTCTTGTTTTGCAATATTTTCGGAAAAAAAGATGAAGCAGCAGCAGCCTTCATTGCTACATGTTTCTAGAAAAGAGATGCAATGTCTCCGTTACTCTTTATAATTCAACAACTCTACAAACAAAAAAAGCAATGCATCAACAAACAACTCTCTAGTCTCTAGCAAAGTAGCAATTATATTTGTTTCTACTCTATAAATCAACTAGCAGTCTTGCACTCAAATTACATGTAGGATCGATATACACTAATATAGCAATCAGAGGGGGGTGAATGATTGTGCGGAAGCTAAAACAAATTTTTATTGATTCTCCAATCACCCCTAAACAAATTATAAAAAACTGCTTCGGTTTCAGAAAAACAGACTGACACATATTAACTAAAACAGTAATTTCTGAAGATCCAACCGTTGGATTGATGTGAAATTTTAACTGTAGAAACTAGATTCAATTTTGAAACTAACCCAACAAGAATTAGCTCAATCGAACCTACGGATCTAAAGTTATGACCTTTACAAACTGACTATATAAAATAATGACGGTATTATAGACTGTATTAAGCCGAATCTACAGGGTATGCCGTGGCATACCGGGCATACCCTGTAGATCCGCCCCTGGAGAAGGGGTGAGGGTGCAGGCCGATACGAACAAGCTCGTGGATTTGGGGTTCAAGTACAAGTACGGGGTGGAGGAGACGCTGGACTGCAGTGTGGAATGCGCCAAGAGATTGGGGGAGCTCTGATGCGTAGCAAATTTCATACTCGACTACTCGTGTATGTCTGGTGGCCTATGGGTATATCCGTACGTGTACATTTGGCTGGTAACTGGCCGTATGTTTGATGCGTTCTTGAACCTTGACTCCATATTCATCCGGAAGTATAAGGGGCAATGAACTGAGAAGAAAGAGTTATAAGTGAGAAAACAAAAGGTCAGTTAGTTAAGTGTACTAGTTATACCCTCGTCCACCAAGATTTAAAACTCGGTGTAGCGCTGTGCTCATCTTCTTTTAATAGTGAACTAGCAAAACAAAAAGGCTCACGCGTACGTGCGGGCATAATCTTAAATGTATTAAAGTTTATGAAAGGTCACCGTTGGTGCTAAAAAAATTGAAGTAGGGTTTATCGACCATAACACACTGGACGAACACTAGATTCTGCTGATCAAGGCATATCAATCGATTTCATCCTGCAATCGGTATGATAAACAAAAAATTCACTCAAAACCAGTCTAGCGACATAATCTATATGTATCGAACATTTTTTTTTGGGTACAAAGTTAAGTTTTTACATGTTAGCACGAATGCGTTTTGTAATTAAATTTGGACTGTAGTTGTAGTTGCAAAGTATTTTTATTAAACATGGACTCTAGGTTCATACGGATTCTAGTTGTAGTTGCAAAGTTACTTAGGCACCGCTCTAATCACCACCTCTCTTCGTACGTGCCTTTGCAACGTGAAGTGTACCAATTCATTTGATAGGAAATGGAAAGGTCGTACCAATCGATTTGATCCTGTAATCGATAAGATAAACCAAAAATTCACTCAAAACTAGTCTAGCGACACAATCGGCTTAGATCTGAATAGCTAGAAAGTCGATCAAATGCAAGATAATGATAAGTCTAATTAGCCAATTAGGACTAATCAGATGATAAAGATAAATCTTTTCTTAAAAAGGCGATGCACAACAAAATCAGAGAAAATCAAACCTGATTGGCGTAATCAAAGGTGTGGTCAATAATCGGCGATAGGCAACTTTATTTATCAAATCAGATTAAAAGAAAAAATCTAAATTACAGAGGCTACTATAGAAAGTAAATAAAAGTAATTCGAGTTGATTGATTGAATTGTGTTGTTCTTCTCGCTTGCTCTTGACCATCTTTTATAGCACATCGGCCGATTGTATCTATCTTCGACACGTTGTCCCCTATGATCCGTATTGGCCTTTATTCGGACAGATCCTATGCTTAGATTAGTATCGATCACAATCCATATTTAAATTATCCTTTCCTTATCCAGTGTCGGCCAAAACATCTCCTGATCCTTAGCTTGACAATTTGGCTATACCTCGTCAAAATCTGGTGCAAACAGTCACAAATACTTGTATCCAGATCTTTTAAATAATAATGTATGGTTTAGTCGTTAAATGACTACTTGTGATAAGTTATATGATTCCGTCGATAATCTATGGGCCTGTTTGGGAGAGCTGTGCTTCAGCTTTGCTTCAGCTTTGGACCAAAAGCTCCCCCAAACAGCATAGCTTCAAAGCAGCTGGGAAGCTAAGCCACAGCAGAAGCACCCCCAAAAGCTGAAGCTGCTGAGGAGGAGCTTTTCAGCTGTGGCTTCGCTTGACCACCTCTTATCTCGGTCGCTCTGCCTTATCAACCTTCGCCACCCCATTTTGCCGCCTCCACGTCACCTCCCCACTTAGATACCGCTGTACTTCGCTATGTTGTTACCTCCCCGCTAGGTTGGCCCCCTAAAAGCTACAGCTGCAACAGACAGTTTGCCAAACAGCATAACAAGAAAAGCCACACCGCCGATTCTAATTGCTTCTGACCAAACAAACCAAAAGCAGCTTTTCAGCCCAGCCACAGCTGCCCCAAACAGGGCCTATATCTATCGAACAGTTTTTTTTTTGGTACAAAGTTAAGTTTTTACATGTTAGCACGAATGCGTTTTGTAATTAAATTTGGACTGTAGTTGTAGTTGCAAAGTATTTTTATTAAACATGGACTCTAGTTGTAGTTGCAAAGTTACTTAGGCACCGCTCTAATCACCACCTCTCTTCATACGTGCCTTTGCGACGTAAAGTGTACCAATTCATTTGATCGGAAATGGGATGCCTCCATCTTACCCTCTTGTTCGATCGAGGCCGTGCATCAATTTCTCCAAGGTGGTCTACACTCTACACGCGCCGCAATATTCTTCCACACTCCTCTGGATGGCTATGTCCTAGTCGATTATAAGCATCTATTTCAATCAGCATAGCAGCACTAGCTGACAGCCGGTAGCATTTCTTGCATGTGTTGATTATAAACATATATTTCAATTAGCACGCCAGCACTTGCGTGCGTGGGAGCAATGTATACGTGTACGTGTATGTTGACCCCAAGGAGAAGAAGCTACAGGTACTCTAATTTTGAGAAGAGGTGATGTTGACGACGACGGAAGCCAGAGAGTTTGCTCCGATCTTGTTGATTCATGCCTCCTCCTGTGCCAAGTATGGCGCTTGGATGGCTATGTCCTAGCTAGTCGATTATAAGCATCTATTTCAATCAGCATAGCAGCACTAGCTGACAGCCGGTAGCATTATAAACATATACTTCCATTAGCACGGCAGCACTTGCGTGCGTGGGAGCAATGTATACGTGTACGTGTATATTGACCCCATGGAGAAGAAGCTACAGGGTACTCTAATTTTGAGAAGAGGTGATTCTGATGACGACGGAAGCCAGAGATTTCATTCGGATCTTGTTGATTCCGAGTGATCGAGAACAGATATCAGTACACAATTAGCTATGGAAAGGCGTGGAGGGCGAAACAGAAGGCATTAGAAATGAGGTTTGGGAAGTTTGAAGACTCGTACCATAACTTGTCCGCACTGCTCAGTTGCATTTAGGGAAGAAATCCTGGGACCTACTATGATTATCAAGATTGTCCGCCAATCAAGTGGCCAACTAAAAGACATCTGAGGAGAGTGTTCTTCGCATCCGGAGCTTACATTAAGGCGTTCTATCACTGTCGTCCATTGTTGTGCGTGGACGGCACATTCTTGACCGGGAAATACAGAGGGCAAATACTGACAGCTGTGGGCGTCGATGGGAACAACCAGATTCTGCTTGTTGCCTTTGCCTTCGTAGAAAGAGAGAACAACGAGAGTTGGTTGTGGTTCCTACGAAAATTGAAGATCGGGGTGGTCAAAACTCGTCCAGATGTGTGCGTGCTGCATAACAGGCATGCTGGCTTGCTTAGTTGTGAGACCCCGTTCGGATAAACAGGAACCTCCATGTGATTTCTGTGCTATTCCCTGGATCAGTAGCTAGCACTCACATGTTTACCACAATTGGAAATCACAACCATACATTTAAATAATTAAGTGGAAACGATAATACAAATAATATTACAACTCAGAGAAATATAGCAGCAAAAGAAGCGAAGCCTTGTAGTGTACCCATCCATTCCCGCAGGCAACTGACCAGGCATAAACTCTAGATAGAACACGACGAAGAAAATCCCGCAACCTGCGACGAAAAGAGACTCGAAGCCGCGCTACCACAACCACCTACATATAATTAGGCAAGGGTGAGTACTTTACGTACTCAGCAAGACTTGGGCAAAACCTATCATATATGCAGGCCATTTCAAAGGAAAGGCTACCACAGTTAATTTGCATAAAGCGAAATTGAGTTTGTAAATCAAGTTATTTGCAAACGGAATTTATAAGAGCAAGATTAATTGGTAACAAATAAGTAGAGCATAAATAGCACTCACAGTCCTCCATGACGTGAGTGGCGAATCATGAATTCCTGAAATCCAACAATGTCAGCCCTTCGGCATAAAGCACAGTTGCCAAAACAAATGAAACCAACCCTTTTGAAAATAATAAAACATTTAACTCGCGCAGAATTCACCAAGACACCCATGACCGCGGGTACGGCTAATCAATTAGATTTAAACTCTGCAGAGGTGTACAACTGTACCCACAAGGAATGATCAACCTTTGCCCGGCACACTTCCTTAGGTGTGTCGTCCAGGAAGACCATACATAGCCATTAAATTCCTAGACAATAGACCTGACCGGAATACCCCGTCAGGGTAGACCTGACCGGAAAACCTGTGCAAGCTCCCGCCTACCAATGAGCAAAGCCATGTCTAAACAATTTAATAGGCTAAGGCTAACCCATTCTCACCCTCGTGGTTTGTACGGATTTTCTTGGATCAAGCTACACGATGTTCGGTCCTTAGTTGTGACAAGGGCGACACTTCACCCTACACTACGTGCAATTCCTGTCGCACATCCGGCTATTGCCAATAATCGCCCGCATCAACACATAGTTTTCTTTTGGGTTTTTAATCAAAGTACCCACAACCAACTGTGACATTTTCAACGTTTTCAGGAAATAATTACTGGTTTGATCATGTATATCATTGATTCTAAAGCATGGCTAAGCATGAATAATATGAACGCATATAACCAGGATGACATTACGTAATGCCTAACCTTAATCTAAGGTTATCAAGGTTCACATGTTCATAATCATCAAAGGAGATTCACGAGTCAACAGGTATAACTACCAATCCACAAAATAGCAATTTACATAAAGTAACGCATGCATAAAACAATTTGTTGCACAAAAGGAATATAAAATACTGGGATCAATATGGTCAAAGGATGCTTGCCTTGCTTAATCATTGCTTACGGTGAAGACGAGGATGCGGCTGATGAAGGCGATGACGAAGCTAGGCGTCGGGTTCTACGTCGATCAACGGAAATAAAGCAAATAATAAACTTCAATAAGGGCAAAAAGAAAGTAGATAGAACGAACAAATAAAACTCTTCACAAGAAGCAGGATTGCTCTTTTATGAATTTATTAATCTTATTTTACTTAATTCAAGATGCTAAAATTGGTTAGATTAATAGAATTAGTCATTAGTTGCAAGTTTTCATTGATTATACTATTCATAATATGAGTTACGCCACTTTATTACTTATGGGTTTTGCTCTATTAAGATTGATTCAAGCAAGATGAAATAAGAATATTTCCTTAGATTACGGCAGATCATATCCTAAAGATCGTTTCTAGGCTATTCTTTACTAAATTCAGATTTAGATGAGCTGTTTTGCGAGTTAATGAAAAAGCTTAAATGATCACGTTATATTATGAATGATTAGTTCTTTATCTTTAATTGATTTCGCGTAGAATTAGTTTTACGTAAGTTAGATTTACTGATTTAGGCTACTGGACTAATTTACACGATATTTAAAAAGGTTCTGGTGATAAAAATATCTTAATTATAGACTTCTTCACTTCTACCGATTCATATTATAAAGTTCAGGAAACTTAACACTTAAGGTTATTTGACTATTAGGATTTGCATGCAAAACATGATAAAATATGATTATTTCTTCATATTACGATGATTTATACTTTGTATAACAATCCTAAGCTGATTCCACAAATTTTAGGTTTTGACTGATACATTATATTCATTGTTGAAAAGGCTTAAGTGGCATTGTAAATTGACGTTATTCGAAATCGGCCAAAAAGTGAATCAAAAGGTTATTGCTTAAGGGTTTTGATCTGATGAGATTAATATGCAAACCTTAACGGAATAAGATTCTTTTTATAGAATATGATAGTATGAACTTTGTACAACGTTACTAAACTGATTTTACTGATTTTAGTATTTGGATGAGTTATTTTATCTAGCGTTGAAATAGACTAAATGACCACATCTGCAACCCTTAAATCGGCCAAGTTTCGTTTTGAGTTTGCGACTACAATATACAAGACCTTTAATTCATTTTTCAGGTGTTGGCAGGGAATAACCCATGGAGTGTTTTAAAGCTGGTTTTGCATTGTTTTGACTTAAACTACAACAGGTTTCCTATTGGGTTATTATTGCATTTGACATTTCTTTATGATCAAGGAATTCAAGTCAAACTCTATTCTAAATATTTTCACATATATATGCCTTTACTGTTTTTAGGGACTTATGCTAATTACATTATCATTGCTTTGAGCCATTATGCTATTATTTTGTCAATGGCCATAACATGGTTAAATAAATGATTATGAAGTAATTAATTCAAATTGAGTTCAACATGAGATGGTTTTGCATATTTGAGTTTATCATGATTCCAGAGACAAACAAGAATTTATTTTATAGTTTTAAAAGTTATATCCTTCACATGTGCCATAATGTTCATAAATTGTGTATTTGTCTCATTCTTGATTTCATTAGTTGTTCTATGATTCAAAAACTGAATATTTTTGTATATTTAAATCCATCTGATCTTAGCATCTTATTAATATTCACTTCACCATTTCAGTTCTATTTATTCACAAGTTGCCATTAAAACCATATTAGCATTATAATCAAAGTTTATTATAAATAATTATGCTGCAGATCAAGAATTAAATGTTTTTACATAATTATGTTCTTTATGATTTTATATGAATATTAAAATTTATCTCATTGAATTTTAATTAAGATTGCACAAGATATACAAGAATGAATTCATTTCAGTGTTGGAAATGCACTGGAAATGAAAATACGCTTTCAGAGAAATGAAAACGCCTTAGGACCTCTTCTTCCACCTGAGGCCTCTGTCTCCTTGGCCCCATCGCGCAGTGACCGAAAACAGAGGCATGGCTAGGGCTTGGCGGTGAAGGCGCTCCGGCGGGTCTCCATGAGAGCAGCGGCACCAGCAACATCACTTAGCGAGGAACTCGGGAGGCGTCGGTTATTGGAGGAGATAGCGAGGCGGCCTGCATGAGGAGATCTGGCGGCTCAATGGCGGAAAGTGAGGAGAGAAGACAAGGGCATTAGAGACTGAATCGGTGGCTTAGTGAGCATCGGGGACACAGGGAGTTCAATCTTGGGGTTTACGAAGGAAGAATCTCAGAAGCTCCACCCACGGTGGCGGCCTTGGAGAAGAAGGGCGCCGTGGTGATTCAATTCGCATGAGTAGATGAAGATTGTTGGGGGCTTTCGATCGGTGGAGTCTAGTGATGCTATGGCGGAAATAATTTGGAAATGGTTGGCTCAATCCTCGAATCAATTTCGCTTGGAGCTCGGCAATGGCGGAAAGAAGCGGGGCTTCATGCGTCTTGGTGGGAGAGAGCAAAGGAAGAAGTGAGGAGAGTAGCAAGAGGTTCATTGCGGTCAATGAGGCGCAATTTATAGCCAAGGATCGCAGTGGATGAACCGGCCTTGGTTGGGATCGTCTCGGTTGTGAGCTCCTCCAGACACGACAAAGGAAAACAGAGGCGAGCTGAAGCTTCGCGAGACTGAGGACAAACGTGGCGACGATCGCGCTTGTGATGAGGTGAGGATGATGCCGGAGACGCGACCAATCGAAGGAGCGATGCACTGAATCGGAGCTGGTCAAGCTGCGCTGGAGTGTCTCGCTCGGGGGGGGGGTCTTCCGTTCGGTCGCAAGCACAGGGAGAAGAAACAACTGACAGGCGGGGCCAGGGTCCACTGATCAGTGAGGTTGGCGCCAAAACGACATGGTTCAGCTCGGATGGTTCTAGACTCTGATTTTCTTGTGCTACCAACTCATGGTAGAAATTAATAAAACTTTTTGACCATGGTCTTTGAATAGATTTTGATGGCTGGTAAAATTTTGAGGTAAAGATAAGTTACCGAAAAATTGATAATATTCTGACAACAGTGACTGCTCCTAATTTCTTGTTTCAGATTTTGATTTTTTATTGAGATCAATTGAAGTCTATTATTTTTGTAACTTTGTTTTTCTAAATAATTTTGTCTTAGAATTCTTCTGTAAAAATTTCAGCTCAAAATATGGTTCCATTATTTTATAAAAATTCTGACATGACAATTTCTAGATTTTCAGGGTTTCTATTTTTAGATCTGGAAAAGTCTTGAATGTCATTATTAATTTATGATATTATTTCTGGAGATATAAATAGCTTTGAGGTTTCTATGGTAAATTTTTCAGCTCCATTTGAGTTTTATAAATATTTTATAAATTCTGACAATGCATTGTTTCGATTTAAAAGTTGTCTCTTTATTTCATTTCTTCATTATTCTATGTATAAATTTTCATTTGCTGGCTAAAAGGATTTAATGGAATGATTAGGGTTCTCATGACAAATTTTCCAAATTTTTACTTTTTGTTTCTTGGCCTTTTCCCCTTTTCTTGATTTTACTTGCAACACAAAATCCAAGAAAATCAAATAAAAATCAATAATGCCAAGAAAACTCAGAAAGATTAATATTCAAATTTACAATATTCACTTTCACTTTATTAAATTTTTGGGATGTTACAGATCTACCACCCTTACAGAAATCTCGACCCCGAGATTTGGCAGGTCTAAGGAAAAAGTATTTCTAAAAGAAGTCAGGGAACTCCTCCCTGAGTTGGTCTTCTCGTTCCCATGTTGCTCCTTCTTCAGAATGATTGCTCCGTTGAATCTTGATCGTCTTGCAGAATTTATTACGAGTGTGGCGTTTAGTTTCTTTTATGATTTTTAATCAGATGCTCCCGATAAGTTAAATTGAGTTGTAGGACGATTTCATCTAGCTTGGTGAGCTCAAAAGAAAGATGAAAACATTTCCTTAATTGCGATACATAGAAGATATTATGAACACTGGATAGCTGAGATGACAATTCTAAATTTTATACGCCCCCCCTTTTTTTCCAACGATATGGTCTAACATACCGCGGTGCCAGGTTACCTTGGATTTGGAATTAGTGAATACCGTGAACCTTGTAATTCTCGAGGATGAGATAGATTTGGGAATTCTTTATCGGAGGTGACTTTGTCGTTCTTGTTGACACTTCGTTTTCATTGCCGTTGCTTTACTGGATCTTCGTCTTGCGATTCCAAGTTGACGTGCGAAGAAGTAGAGAAGAATTCTATTTGAGTTTTAGGTAAGTAGATGAGAGATACTAATATTTTCTACATACCTCTTTTAATTGAATAACTAGGATTGTCGATAAAGGTAGCTTAACCCATAAGGTGGCATGTGGTATGTTTAGAATTTTTGAGGTGAGAGATAGGTTGCATTGTCATTAGATTCATTTGGGAAGAATCGAACGTTTAATATCAAGAAGGATATCTGAATACAATGGTTAATCTGTATAATTCAACATTAGTCGATGGAATGAGCTAAGCATAAATGTCTTTTCGGGTTGACTTTAGATTAAAAACAAGATAGAGATAATTCAAGTATTGGGTTGAGGTAAAAGAAATATAAGATGATCCTGATGATTTGATTTGTTTAATTACTTTGGTCAACAGAAGGTTTTCATTTTCTTGGATTTGACAACTATACAGAAATGAAAGGTATAGGATCGAAAGGTTGATTATGGGAATTGAATACACAAAAGGCGTACTCAATACCAGATCAAATGTTGGGTACAATTACATGAGAAAAATGTTTACGTTCAGAGCCTGATATCGAGGCAGGAGTTGTTTTAGGCACTTGATGTTTTCTAGGTTCTTGAAATAGCTTGGATATTATTGATGTCTTCCTTGTCGAGGCGAATTAAAATTCATTTTGGGTTGGATTAATAGACATCTAAGGAATTGTTTGTGCGCAAATCCTGGGACATGTGGGTTATGGGCCCACCACGCTTCACAAGCGACTCGATTCTTTAAGCGATTTTTCGCTTAACCGCTTGATTTTTATTCCTCCTACTCTTGAAATTATAAACTTGTCTAACGTAACTTTTGGTATAGTTATGGTTGTAGAATATATTTGTTCAACTTGCGGACATTGTTTAGCAACACAGTTCTTTTTGTGACAGTTGAATTACTCACACTTTTCTCGTAGTATCTTGTTCAGTTAGTTGTATTAATGAATTATGTCGCAGGCATCCTGCAACAGTATTTATTAGAGTAAAGCTATTTAGATGGAGTTCTGTTGGGTTTCACGGCAACGTTTCGTTCTTTAAAATATTATTTTAGGAAAGGTTTCTATGCGCGGACTAAGTGGTTTTTAGTTCAGTGTATAAGGCAACATTTCGTTCTTTAAAATCTTTTAGATTAAAATTTTCTTATTAAGCAGGGTTAACGCATCGTAAATTTCAACCTAGTGGTTTATCATTCACGAGAGTAACCCGAAAGAACACAAACGATTTGCAACAAAATTTCAATAACACAGAAATACTACACATATATTTAATTTAGTACATAGGAAGGGTATCTATGGTTCTTCTTTCTACTGGCCATATGTATTTATGTATAAAAGGTGTACTATATAGCTAGAATAATATGTAGCTCGTATACTGCTATGTTCCAAAGTAGACTATTTAGTGACGAGTTTCTTTTAATCTTCGCACCACTTGCCGTGTTAGTCTTCCGAGGTTTCGATGAAGTCAGGGAGGTTGCGATGCTTGTTACTTCTATCTTCTTGAAGTTGTTGAGGCAGACATCATGACGTTGCTGACTTGTTACCGAAATTATTTTCAAAAGACCTGTTGGTGGTTTTCATTTTGCAAACAGATAAGGAACTAAATACTTCTAGAAAGAATAACTTAGGAGCAGATAAAGAAAATTATTCAGAGAAATGAATACACAGATGAGGAGATTAAATTCTATAGATGGGAAAAGAGTATACAGATAAGAAGTTTAATTTCTATGAAGAAGGGATAAGCTGTTTTATAATTGCTTATTTGTCCTATGGGTTGAGACTTCCATATTCATACATGAGGACAATTTATTATGAAACTGTAACCTGGAGGTTAAGTTCACATACAAATCAGTCCTGACATTCAGAAATAAAAACCAATTTCAAGTAGCAGGACATAACAACAACATATGTTGCTCTATATAACTAGAGCAGAATAATATGCTATGCGCAAAGGGTTCTTATCTTAAGGTAGATCCTAATTCATTCTAATCATCTGCCCTTTCCTGTAAGTGAAGCTATCTCTCCGTGAAGTAGAGTCTTCAAGTTGAGCTTCTGTTTTGTCGAGGTTAGCGAAGTGTTGTATGCTTTCTTGAAATTGTTGGCGTAGATATTGCAGCCTTCATTGGTTGACATGAAGGACGACAGCAACATGTCTCACACATCTCCAGCAGCAACAGCAAAGATAACCCAGTGGCGAGAATTTCTTTTAAGGAAAGAGGTATTTGTTTGCAAAACAAATGGAAGACAGGGGCAAGAGTAGAATCTTAAGAAGAAGAAAAGAATAGCAAAGCCTACATTTTGCAAATATAGTATCTTTTGGAAGTAAGATTTTGAATTCTCGTATTCCAATGCTAACGACCATTCTATCTAAGGTTTATCCTACGGTCAGTATAGCTCTGATACCAACTCTGTGAGACCCCGTTCGGATGAACAGGAACCTCCATGTGATTACTGTGCTATTCCCTGGATCAGTAGCTAGCACTCACATGTTTACCACAATTGGAAATCACAACCATACATTTAAATAATTAAGCGGAAACGATAATACAAATAATATTATAACTCAGAGAAATATAGCAGGAAAAGAAGCGAAGCCTTGTAGTGTACCCATCCATTCCTCGCAGTAACCGACTGCATAAACTCTAGATAGAACACGACGAAGAAAATCCGCAACTGCGCGCGAAAAGAGACTCAAGCAGCGCTACCACAACCACCTACATATAATTAGGCAAGGGTGAGTACTTTACGTACTCAAGAAGACTTGGGCAAAACCTATCATATATGCGAGCCATTTCAAAGGAAAGGCTACCACGCTTAATTTGCATAAAGCGAAATTGAGTTTGTAAATCAAGTTATTTGCAAACGGAATTTATAAGAGCAAGATTAATTGGTAACAAATAAGTAGAGCATAAATAGCACTCACAGTCCTCCATGACGTGAGTGGCGAATCATGAATTCCTGAAATCCAACAATGTCAGCCCTTCGGTATAAAGCACAGTTGCCAAAACAAATGAAACCAACCCTTTTGAAAATAATAAAACATTTAACTCGCGCAGAATTCACCAAGACACCCATGACCACTGGTACGGCTAATCAATTAGATTTAAACTCTGCAGAGGTGTACAACTGTACCCACAAGGAATGATCAACCTTTGCCCGGCACACTTCCTTAGGTGTGTCGTCCAGAAGACCATACATAGCCATTAAATTCCTAGACAAGGCTTTACACCACCGGACGTTAACCCCGCCAGAACTAGAAACACACACCCAAGCCGTGGATCCACATTCACACACCCAACACAACGTTTCTAAACACGGCGTATGCGTACCGATTACATTAGCATGTAGACTGACCGAATACCCCGTCGAGTAGACTGACCGGAAAACCTGTGCAAGCTCCCGCCTACCAATGAGCAAAGCCATGTCTAAACAATTTAATAGGCTAAGGCTAACCCATTCTCACCCTCGTGGTTTGTACGGATTTTCTTGGATCAAGCTACACGATGTTCGGTCCTTAGTTGTGACAAGGGCGACACTTCACCCTACACTACGTGCAATTCACTCGCGTGACATCCGGCTATTGCCAATAATCGCCGCATCAACACATAGTTTTCTTTTGGGTTTTAATCAAAGTACCCACAACCAATCGTGACATTTTCAACGTTTTAGAAATAATTCTTGGTTTGATCATGTATATCATTGATTCTAAAGCATGGCTAAGCATGAATAATATGAACGCATATAACCAGGATGACATTACGTAATGCCTAACCTTAATCTAAGGTTATCAAGGTTCACATGTTCATAATCATCAAAGGAGATTCACGAGTCAACAGGTATAACTACCAATCCACAAAATAGCAATTTACATAAAGTAACGCATGCATAAAACAATTTGTTGCACAAAAGGAATATAAAATACTGGGATCAATATGGTCAAAGGATGCTTGCCTTGCTTAATCATTGCTTACGGTGAAGACGAGGATGCGGCTGATGAAGGCGATGACGAAGCTAGACGTCGGGTTCTACACGTCGATCAACGGAAATAAAGCAAATAATAAACTTCAATAAGGGCAAAAAGAAAGTAGATAGAACGAACAAATAAAACTCTTCACAAGAAACAGGGATTGCTCTTTTATGAATTTATTAATCTTATTTTACAAATTCAAGATGCTAAAATTGGTTAGATTAATAGAATTAGTCATTAGTTGCAAGTTTTCATTGATTATACTATTCATAATATGAGTTCTGCCACTTTATTACTTATGGGTTTTGCTCTATTAAGATTCAGATTCGAAGCAAGATGAAATAAGAATATTTCCTTAGATTACGGCAGATCATATCCTAAAGATCGTTTCTAGACTGTTCTTTACTAAATTCAGATTTAGATGAGCTGTTTTGCGAGTTAATGAAAAAGCTTAAATGATCACGTTATATTATGAATGATTAGTTCTTTATCTTTAATTGATTTCGCGTAGAATTAGTTTTACGCAAGTTAGATTTACTGATTTAGGCTACTGGACTAATTTACACGATATTTAAAAAGGTTCTGGTGATAAAAATATCTTAATTATAGACTTCTTCACTTCTACCGATTCATATTATAAAGTTGAGGAAACTTAACACTTAAGGTTATTTGACTATTAGGATTTGCATGCAAAACATGATAAAATATGATTATTTCTTCATATTACGATGATTTATACTTTGTATAACAATCCTAAGTGATTCCACAAATTTTAGGTTTTGGTGATACATTATATTCATTGTTGAAAAGGCTTAAGTGGCATTGTAAATTGACGTTATTCAAATCGGCCAAAAAGTGAATCAAAAGGTTATTGCTTAAGGGTTTTGATCGATGAGATTAATATGCAAACCTTAACGGAATAAGATTCTTTTTATAGAATATGATAGTATGAACTTTGTACAACGTTACTAAACCGATTTTCTTGATTTTAGTATTTGGATGAGTTATTTTATCTAGCGTTGAAATAGACTAAATGACCACATCGCAACCCTTAAATCGGCCAAGTTTCGCTTTTGAGTTTGCGACTACAATATACAAGACCTTTAATTCATTTTTCGGTGTTGGCGGGGAATAACCCATGGAGTGTTTTAAAGTTTGGTTTTGCATTGTTTTGACTTAAACTACAACAGTTTCCTATTGGGTTATTATTGCATTTGACATTTCTTTATGATCAAGGAATTCAAGTCAAACTCTATTCTAAATATTTTCACATATATATGCCTTTACTGTTTTTAGGGACTTATGCTAATTACATTATCATTGCTTTGAGCCATTATGCTATTATTTTGTCAATGGCCATAACATGGTTAAATAAATGATTATGAAGTAATTAATTCAAATTGAGTTCAACATGAGATGGTTTTGCATATTTGAGTTTATCATGATTCCAGAGACAAACAAGAATTTATTTTATAGTTTTAAAAGTTATATCCTTCACATGTGCCATAATGTTCATAAATTGTGTATTTGTCTCATTCTTGATTTCATTAGTTGTTCTATGATTCAAAAACTGAATATTTTTGTATATTTAAATCCATCCTGATCTTAGCATCTTATTAATATTCACTTCACTATTTCAGTTCTATTTATTCACAAGTTGCCATTAAAACCATATTAGCATTATAATCAAAGTTTATTATAAATAATTATCTTTGCAGATCAAGAATTAAATGTTTTTACATAATTATGTTCTTTATGATTTTATATGAATATTAAAATTTATCTCATTGAATTTTAATTAAGATTGCACAAGATATACAAGAATGAATTCATTTCAGTGTTGGAAATGCATTGAAATGAAAATACGCTTCAGAGAAATGAAAACATTAGGACCTCTTCTTCCACCTGAGGCCTCTGTCTCCTTGGCCCCATCGCGCAGTGACCAAAAACAGAGGCATGGCTAGGGCTTGGCGGTGAAGGCGCTCCGGCGGGTCTCCGGCGAGAGCGAGCACCAAGAAGATCGGCTTAGCGGGAACTCGGGGAGGCGTCGGTTCATTGGAAGAGATAGCGAGGCGATGGTCTGTGGCCGGCTTGACCGGAGATGAGGATGACGACGTGCGGCGCGGCGTTTCCGTGACCCTCCGGCGACGGCGGTAATGCTTCCGACGGCGCGACGCTCTGAGTCCAATGGTGGCACGGCGGCGGCGGAGAATCTCCGGCGGCGGCAACGACGCCAAGAACTTCGGCGGTAGCCGGGAACCAGCGAGCTCGGCGGCGAGGCGGCGGCGTCTCGGCGGCGTGATGAGTACGGACGGGTGCGGCGTGAGGTGAGGATCACGACACGGTGGCGGCGCCTTAAATAGGGCCCTCGGCGTCTGTGAAAATCGCGAAACCGAGGCCCACACGGCGATGGCGGAATCCGACGAAATCGAGGTGGGTGACGTGGCGCGATGAGAGCCGTCCGATGAAGATCGAGCGGCGGCACGTTAGGGTTTTTCGGAAGGGCCGCACAATTACTCGCCCAAGATTGTTCATTTGGATTTTAATCCTTTTTCGATTAAAAATATTTCCCGAAATTAAAATAATTTATTTGGGGCATTAAAAATATCAGGAAAATTCTGGAAAAATTCTCATAAATATTTTAGGACATTTGTGACTCAAATAAAATATTTTCAGCAAAAATTTATTTTAACTTTTCCATTATTTAATTAATTTGATAAATGGTTTAATTCAAAATAAATTCAAATAATTCCAAATAAATTCCAGAAATTCTCAAAATTTCAAAATACCAATAAAATGCAAGAAAAGCAAAAATTGGGGTGTTACAACCCCCCCCCCTTAACGGAATCTTGACCCCGAGATTCAGGGCTGACTAAGGAATAGGTTGGGAAATTCCTTCTTCAGGTCTTCTTCACGCTCCCAGGTTGCTTCGCTCTCGGAATGGTTACTCCACTGAACTCTGTAGAAGCGGGTCGATTTATTTCTCATTTCTCGATCCATCGTATCCAAGATCTTCACCGGGTACTCTTTATAGGTCAAATCCTCCTGCAGCTCGATCGACTCTAACGGCATTTGCTCTTCGGCACTTTCGGAGGCATTTCTTTAATTGTGACACGTGGAACACATCATGCACTCTGCTAAAGATCTGCGGTAACTCCGGTGATCGCTACTTCGCCTCACGACTTAGGATCTTGAACGGACCAACATATCTTGGTGCTAACTTCCCTTTAGTGTGGAACCTCTTAACTCCTCCGAGTGGTGTAACTCGAGATACACAAAATCTTGAGCTCAAAGCTTAAATCCCTGCGGCGATTATCTGCGTAACTCTTCTGTCTTGATTATGCTATTTTCAACCTTTCCCTGATCCTGGCTATCTGCTCTTCAGCTTCTCGAAGAATGTCCAGCCCGAACATATGACGTTCTCCAGTCTCATTCCAGTTCAACGGCGTTCGACAGGGTCTTCCATATAGCGCTTCAAATGGCGACATCTGCAAACTTGCCTGGTAGCTGTTGTTATAGCTAAACTCGTCATATGGCAAACACTTATCCCACGAAGTTGTATAAGCCAATGCACATGCCCTCAACATGTCCTCCAAGATGTCGATTAACTCTTTCCGCTTGCCCATCATGCATGGGTGATATGCGATCTTGAAGTTCAGGCGGGTTCCTAGGGCCTCATGCAACTTATCCCAAAATCTTGAGGTAAACTGGGTACCTCGGTCCGACACAATCTTCTTCGGAACTCCATGTAGACATACAATTCTTGACATATATAAATCTGCTAAACGGTCCCCCGAATAGGTAGTCTTCACCGGGATGAAATGGGCAACCTTTGTCAAACGGTCCACTATAACCCATATGGAGTCATACCCTGTCTGGGTCCTCGGTAAACCGGTAATGAAATCCATTCCGATTTCCTCCCATTTCCACTCAGGTATCTTCAGTGGCTGTAGCAACCCTGCTGGCCTCTGATGCATTGCTTTGACTCTTTGGCATATGTCGCACAACGCAACATGCTCTGCAACTTCACGCTTCATGCTTGGCCACCAAAATCTTTCCTTCAGATCTTGATACATCTTAGCGCTTCCTGGATGAATGGAGTACTTGGAGTCATGAGCTTCCTCCAGAATCAGCTGTTTCAGTTCCTTCTTGTGCGGTACGCAAATGCGCTTCTTGATCCACAATGTACCTTGCTCATCCAGCTTGAAATCCTTCGCCTTGCCTTCCTCCATTTTGGACTTAATTCTCTGAATCTTGACATCACCCTTCTGTCCCTCACGAATCTGATCTTCCAAGGTAGGCTTCACTTCTAAAGCGGCTATAAATCCTTTAGGCACAACTTCCAGCTTCAGCTTCTAAAATTCCTTGCATAACTCAACCTGACTTGCTTCCACCAACATGTTCACCGAATGGCTTTTTCGGCTTAAAGCATCGGCCACCACGTTGGCTTTCCCAGGGTGATAATGAATCCCCAGATTGTAATCCTTAATTAGTTCCAACCATCTTCTTGCCTCATGTTCAGGTCCGATTGTGTGAATATATATTTAAGACTCTTATGGTCCGTGTACACCTCACATCTGCTTCCAATCGATAGTGCCTCCATAACTTCAAAGCATGCACTACTACCGCTAACTCCAAGTCATGTGTGGGTAGTTCTCCTCATGCGGCCTCAATCGCCTTGATGCATACATAACGACCTTTCGTTTCGCATTAACACGCATCCTAGTCCTTGGCGCGATGCATCACAAGATATATCAAAGCTCGCTTAAATCCGTAGAACTAACACCGGTGCCGTTGTCAAACGTTTCTTCAACTCCTGAAAACTCCGCCACATTCCGGCGTCCACGCAAACTTCTTTTCCTTCTTCAACAATTGCGTAAGGGGTCTCGCAATCGTTGAGAATCCCTCAATAAATCGACGGTAATAACCAGCCATTCCAAGAAAACTACGGATTTGAGTCACCGTTTTGGGTGGCTCCCAATGCAACACTGCTTCCACCTTACTTGGGTCAACTGCGACTCCTTCGGCGGTCACCACATGTCCAAGAAATTCCACCTTGTTCTTCCAGAAGTCACACTTGCTAAACTTAGCGAAAAGTTGCTGCTCTCTTAACCTCTCCAGAACTAGCTTCAGATGCTCTGCATGCTCTTCCCGGGTCTTGGAGTAAACTAGAATGTCATCTATGAACACAACAACGAACTTGTCCAGGTATTCCATGAAAACCTTGTTCATCATGTTCATGAAATATGCAGGTGCATTTGTCAAACCAAAAGACATCACTGTAAACTCGTAATGCCCATATCTTGACGAAAATGCGGTCTTCGGCACATCCTCCGATCGAATCTTCACCGGTGATATCCTCGATCGAGGTCAATTTTGGAGAAAGCTCCGGCTCCTCTCAAGCGATCAAATAGGTCATCGATCCCGGTAGCGGTACTTATTCTTTATAGTGACTTCATTCATTTCGGTAATCCACACACATCCAGTAACTCCGTCCTTCTTCTTGACAAACGTAACCGGTGCTCCCCATGGCGACGAACTAGGTCTAATAAATCCCTTATCCAATAATTCCTCAATCGCTTCTTCATTTCGACCGACTCATCGGTTGACATCCGATAAGGTCTCTTAGCTATCGGTCGTTCCCCGGTACTAACTCAATTACAAACTCTATGTCCCTCGTCTCGGTGGCATCCTGTAAATCCTCCGGAAATACATCCGGGTATTCTCGACAACCGGTACGTCTTCTATGCCGATGGCCTTCACACTATTGACCATCAACTGTCCATCCCGAACAGCGGTGGCTTGAAACTCTACTTTTCTCCCACAAGGACTCTCGATCGATATGACTCTTCATCCACGCCTAATACAACCTTGTGTTTAGACAACCATCCATTCCCAAAATAACATCTAGGTGCGGGTATCTAACACCACTAAGTTTGCTAGGAACTCTGCTCCATCTATAAGCAACTTTACCCCGAACATCCTACATCGATCGAGTTCGATCCCGGGATTGTACTAGCAATACATGCCTAAGGTTCACCATTTTCAACCCATTGTTCACAGCAAAAATCCGAGATATAAACGAATGCGAAGCTCCGAATCAAATAAAAGCATTGTAGTCTTGAGTTGACAAGTAACTTACCCAAGACGACGTCCGATGTATTCTCGTGACCGCGCCGGCGGTGACATGATTGACTCTGCCTCTTACCACAGTCTGCGTGGCAGCTCCAGATTGTGTAACTCCACGACTTGCTCCTGGCGCAGGTGTCTTCGTTGGAGTAGTTCCAAGATTGAGGCGAACTGGTGTCACTCCTCCTCCCTTCTTAGGACAATAATTGGCAAAGTGCCCCGGCTCGTTGCAGACGTAACAACGTCTAACTGCCGATCTTGGCTCTGCAATTTGCATTCCCAACCGGTGTTGGTGTTCGAAAATTTTGTCCGCAGGTCTTGGTATGGTGGTGGCATCGTCATCACATTCTGGCTGAAATCAAGAAGCGATTTGGTGCAACCCTCAAACGCTGCGCTCCTGGCGTGCTCCTCTTTGTGCCATCTCAAGGCCCGGTTGTCCTCCGGCTCCTTGCGCTTGTCCTCCAATATCGGCGCCTTTGTTCACTAGCTCTTGAAAATCGGGAAAAGTGTGGGTTATGAGTCCCACTGCGATCTGAATTCAGTCCTTCATGAATCGAGATTGCCTAGCCTTATCCGTTGCTACATCCAAAAAGCGAAGCGTGCCGGTGCGTGAACTTATTCAGATATTCGGACTTTGGTTGATTGCCCCGCTTGATTGCCTGAACTCCTCCTTTTTCAGCTCCATTATGCCTTCGCACATGATATCGCCGAAAGCGATCGTGAACTCCTCCTACGGTGATGTCTGCGGGTGCTCATGAGCGGCCGTGAGAGTTTTCCCACCATTCATTGCGGTTCCTTCAAGGCGATGAGAGGCATAGAGTACCCTCTCATTTCCTTTACACCTTTGGGTAATGTGCAACTTTTCTCTATCGTCCTCACCAATCATCGCCTCCAATGGATTGGCATTTTAAAATGTAGGCGGTCGTGTCCTCATGAATTCGGCGACCTCGAGTGTGGTCTCTGACCGGGTTGACTCGTTAGCTTAGGCGGCGGCGGCTTGGGCGATGACTTCTGCATCGCCTTGCATCATGGCATGCATTAACTGGGTCTGTGCAGCAATAAAGGCTCCAAAGTTCTGCATATCAACTGGCGGTGCTGGTTGGGGTCCTTGTCCTTCCCCATCGATGTTTCCAACTGAGCGTGAACCACTCCCATTTCCTCCTTGGTTTCCTCGAGTGTTCACCATCTGCCGATTGCTCCATGGTTTAGAGACGAGAGGGAAATAAGAATAGACGAGTAATAGAGTACTTATGCAGGGACAAAGGTACAACACAAAATCTAACTTTATTACTTTATTAATATCGAGGTATGGTTGCTCACAATGCCTATGGGCCATGCAACACATACCGATCACTCACAAGCATAAAAGAAGCAAATCGAACTAACACTCTGGAGTCAAACGCCTCTAAGGTGACTCTTATTCCAAGACGCGACTCAACGCAGGAGTCTCAACTGCTAATCCTAAAGCTCACTCCTCGAGCCAGCCCCCACCGGAACTTCCTGGTGGATACACCGGCGGGTGTGCTGGTGCGGGTACAAACCTACCCCAACGATCCTCCGCTGGATGCGCCTCCTGCACAAGCTCAACCTCCACTGGCTCCTGCTTGACCTCCACAGGCTCGGGCTTCACTTCCACTTGCTCCGACTTCACTTTCACCGCTCGCTCGCTCGGCTGCGGCTCTGCTGTGGCTCCTCCGGTCTGGGTCATGTAGCTCCAAAGATCGCTCGCTCGTCCATCTGGTGATGTCTCCAGTTCCCCAATCCTCTGGATAGAGTGGGCCAAGTACTCACAAGTCTGCAACAGATGAGCCCTAAGTGTGTGAACTCGTCACGAGACCTCTGCAGCTCCTGAACCGTCTCGTCGATAGCATTCTCTTGAGCGATAACATATCCGCCGGTGGGTGATCGTGGCATCCTCCTCCTCGATGGGCTCTCGGTTGTAGCGAGTGTCTCTACGGGTGGTGACGTAAACTTGTGCCATCCAACTCTCGGGGTAGGTACGAGCAACCGCCTCATCGCCAGACGCGATGTCTCTCGAATCCCAGCGTCAAATGACAACCTCTGGGTCAGGATACGGATACGACGGCTCGCCTTGCCCTATCTCGAAGCGTGAAGCGTGATGGTGACATCCTGCAATATCGATCTGCCCGATCCACAGAGTCCCCAGAGATCGGCTGTCATATCCTCCAAGCGGTGCATCATACGCCAAAGCTCCATGGCGTACCCTCCAAAGGCGCCACCAAAAGAGTGGATCATCCTCATCGCCAAAGGACATTCACGTGAAACTCAGATATTTTAATCAAAGCGAATATGTGTTGAATTCAGCAAGGGTATGAAAGAAGAGAAGGGTAAGTCGAGATTGCATTATCATCTTGGCACATTTTAGCTTTTAGAAAATAGTTTTATCCTCACTACGACCATTCTAACTAAGGGCCGATCCTATATCAAGATGGCTCGATACCACCTCTGTCGGGACCGAATTTGCAAATCCGGACCCTCTGTGTATTCAAGACTAGTCCAGATCACGCTAGCGCACACAGTCTCAACATTGGTACATATCACGGTCATAACCAACGAAATAATAAGTATTTTGATTAAATACTCAAACTAGTTGATCGACCTTATGGTCAAGTTACAAAGATCGCCTCGCAGGCTAAGACTTATTAAAATATTCAAATGCAAGTGGAAATAAAATAAACTCGTGGCGCCAACCAATTTGCCACGAACCGACCGGGCTCGCGCCCTAGTTTGTCGGCCTCCTCGATACTCCTCCCGGTGGTTTGCTTCTTCTTCAACTGAAGTTGTGTTGTTGTGGGGTGAGTACTTTGAGCACTCAGCAAGTCATGCACAGAATGCAATTTTAATATTGTACATGCATGGCTTAGTACAAAGGATAGGCTATGGTTCATGAGCAGTACAGCATTTCAAATAAACAGTAATAGATTGCAAAGCAGTAAAACAGTAGTATGAATAGTAGCTTTCACAAGCATTTCAATTGTAATTCATTTTTCCATCCTAAGTCAAATTCATCATCACCAACCCAAGCATTTTCCATAAGCAATTCATTTTCATGAAAATCTAACCCTTGACCGTAATCACCGAGCGATGCTCATTACCGTGAGCACGGCTATTCGAATAGGTTGTACACTCTGCAGAGATTATACACTTTACCCACAAGATGCAGTCAAATACCACCAAGGCAAATAACCGTAACGAAGCCTTTCCAAAGTTCCATCTAAACTCAAGACGCCGCTAAGGTTTCAACTTTGGAGGGACTGGTTACCACACCTGGGGCCCCTCTTGCGCCATGTGAGTTCTCATTCCGCTTCTCCGGCCTCACACCACCACGACAGTACCAAAGAATAGATTTCCCGGTTTACTCAGCTAAGCCCGTCCCATTACGGAGCTTGTGGTCAGATGAGAGACTTCAGTTCAAATGCTCGCAAGGTTAAGTCCTTAGTTGACCGAGGCAAGACTAACCAAGTGTAACTCAAATGTCCATGTCCAATAAAAACCAAATACGACCGCCCAGTTGCCACTCTTGGCCCACCAGAAACAATCTTGCCATTTGCCCCAGTCTAAATCATTTTCCCACCCCGGGTTCTTTACCATTGCACCACGTGCCATCATCAACTCAATAACACATGTCTCATTCACAAAACGTGTTCCATATCTCATTAAGTCATTATTTACTTTGGTGTTCCAAAATCATGAATTGTCCTCGTGGCAGGCTAAGCACACTATTTCGGTCTACTCAACCCATGTTGGCAAATTATTAATGTCCAACTATTAATTCATAACCTAGGGTGACAAAGGATTCATGGCCTACAATTATATATGACAAGGTGGCATACTGAGAACTAGGCATTTAACTAATCCCAAAACTTATTCAAAATCATTTCTATCAAATTAGCATGCAATAGTTTAAATCAAAATAATTTGCTCTAATAGGTTCAACATGATCAAACACAACTTGCCTTCAAAAAGTGCTGGTTCCGGGTCCTGAACTTGCTCCTGGGTCAGAACCTCTCCCTCGAAACCTTCGGGCACTTCAACGTCTACGCGCAACGTAAACACAAACAATAAAATAAATAAACAGTAGGCAAACAGTGCTCAAAAATTCAATTAAAATTCATAAACAGAAAGATCACAATTTTACAAATTTTTAGAAATTGGAATCACTCAAATCGGAGTTAAAACGCAAAAGTTATAAACATTTGAAGTTTCAAAATATATTTAAAATCAATATACCGAATTAAATAAATATTTTCTTTTTCGGAAAATCAATTATTGCGTCATCTGTGACACGTGTCGCCACTAGAGAGTGACACGTGGCCTCGCCGACGTCGTACCGACCGGCTCCCGTGATGACGTCAGGATGACGTCATCATGACGTCAGCACGACTCGGTCAACTCACTGACAGGTGGGTCCCACCGCGACGCCGCGATGACGTCGCGGTGACGCCCGCGCGCAAGGCGTCGCGGCGGCCGAGTGGGCCCGTCTTTGTCGGCGACTTCGGTGACCGTGCAGTGTGGTGGACGACGGTGGGTCCGCCTTGTCAGCGACACGGTGAACAGTGTACATGCGGTGAGACTGACGTGTGGGTCCGCCTTGTCAGCGTCACGTGTGCAGTGCATGGCGACGTGGCACGACGGCGTCCCTCGGATTTGCATCTAACGGTGGGGTTTAGAAGATGGGCTTTACTGTTTCGGGGCGACGTGGCCGAATCTGGATCGTTGATGCGCGATCGGACGGTCGTGGAAGCTCGACTCGGCGGCGATGGTGCGGCGGCGCTGGCTTGACCGGAGATGAGGACGACGACGTGCGGCGCGGCGTTTCCGTGACCCTCCGGCGACGTGCGGTAATGCTTCCGACGCGGCGCGACGCTCTGAGTCCAATGGTGGCACGGGCGGCGGCGGAGAATCACCGGCGGCGACGGAACGACGCGAAGAACTCGGCGGTAGCCGGGAACCGGTGAGCTCGGCGGCGAGGCGGCGTCTCGGCGGCGTGATGAGTACGGACGGGTGCGGCGTGAGGTGAGGATCACGACACGGTGGCGGCGCTTAAATAGGGCCCTCGACGTCCGTGAAAATCGCGAAACCGAGGCCCACGGCGGCGACGGCATGAATCCGACGGAAATCGAGGTGGGTGACGTGGCGCGATGAGAGCCGTCGGATGAAGATCGAGCGGCGGGCACGTTAGGGTTTTTCCGAGCGGGCCGCACAGAGATTTCGCCCAGTACTGTTCATTTGGATTTTAATCCTTTTCGATTAAAAATATTTCCGAAATTAAAATAATTTATTTGGGGCATTAAAAATATCGAGAAAATTCTGGAAAAATTCTCATAAATATTTTAGGACATTTGTGACTCAAATAAAATATTTTCAGCAAAAATTTATTTTAACTTTTCCATTATTTAATTAATTTGATAAATGGTTTAATTCAAAATAAATTCAAATAATTCCAAATAAATCCAAATAAATTCCAGAAATTCTCAAAATTTCAAAATACCAATAAAATGCAAGAGAAGCAAAAAATTGGGGTGTTACACATTGTAAATTGACGTTATTCGAAATCGGCCAAAAAGTGAATCAAAAGGTTATTGCTTAAGGGTTTTGATCTGATGAGATTAATATGCAAACCTTAACGGAATAAGATTCTTTTTATAGAATATGATAGTATGAACTTGTACAACGTTACTAAACTGATTTTACTGATTTTAGTATTTGGATGAGTTATTTTATCTAGCGTTGAAATAGACTAAATGACCACATCTGCAACCCTTAAATCGGCCAAGTTTCGTTTTGAGTTTGCGACTACAATATACAAGACCTTTAATTTATTTTTCAGGTGTTGGCAGGGAATAACCCATGGAGTGTTTTAAAGCTGGTTTTGCATTGTTTTGACTTAAACTACAACAGGTTTCCTATTGGGTTATTATTGCATTTGACATTTCTTTATGATCAAGGAATTCAAGTCAAACTCTATTCTAAATATTTTCACATATATATGCCTTTACTGTTTTTAGGGACTTATGCTAATTACATTATCATTGCTTTGAGCCATTATGCTATTATTTTGTCAATGGCCATAACATGGTTAAATAAATGATTATGAAGTAATTAATTCAAATTGAGTTCAACATGAGATGGTTTTGCATATTTGAGTTTATCATGATTCCAGAGACAAACAAGAATTTATTTTATAATTTTAAAAGTTATATCCTTCACATGTGCCATAATGTTCATAAATTGTGTATTTGTCTCATTCTTGATTTCATTAGTTGTTCTATGATTCAAAAACTGAATATTTTTGTATATTTAAATCCATCCTGATCTTAGCATCTTATTAATATTCACTTCACCATTTCAGTTCTATTTATTCACAAGTTGCCATTAAAACCATATTAGCATTATAATCAAAGTTTATTATAAATAATTATGCTGCAGATCAAGAATTAAATGTTTTTACATAATTATGTTCTTTATGATTTTATATGAATATTAAAATTTATCTCATTGAATTTTAATTAAGATTGCACAAGATATACAAGAATGAATTCATTTCAGTGTTGGAAATGCACTGGAAATGAAAATACGCTTTCAGAGAAATGAAAACGCCTTAGGACCTCTTCTTCCACCTGAGGCCCGTGTCTCCTTGGATACTATCTGGCCTGGGAAAATACGATGAGTGACACTCAATTTGTTGGCCTCGCGCAGAACGACATTAAATTGGAACGACTAATACGAAACGACACTGTGTCACTCAATTTATCCCTCCAATGACATTCTGCTGTATTTTCTCCCTTTTTCCACACTTTTCTCTGTTTTCTCCAAAGGAATCGACGGAAATGCCCCGGGCAAAATTGGTGGAATGTCTTTGCTCGTTGGGGTTTATTTAGCTAGAATGGCTAAGCATATTTTTGAACGCTATGGGCCTGTCGAGCATCTGCGCTATTTTTCCATAATCGAATTGAAATTTAAATTTAAGCATTATTTCAACACTAGTTTTAGCCAAATTTCACGCATCTTTTCAGCACTAGTTCTAGCCAAATTGAACATCATTCCAGCACTAGTTTACCATCAAATAGAGCATAATTTCAGCAGTACAACATTTCACTACAACATCATTTTAGCATAGCATCATATAATCAAGACAAAGCATAATTTAAGGAGTGCAAAAGCATCATTTGAATGGTGCAAAGAAAGATTACATAATTTCAAAAGCATCATTTGCACTACATAATTTGAGAGCATCATTTCAATTTGGCACTACATAGAGTGTAGCATTACATAGTTTGCCATCAAACTCACATAGTTGGCCATCAAGGTTTAATCAAGCATCAAAATACAGCACCACAGCATGCACACAGTTTGCCTTTGAACTGATAGTATGGCATCATAAACCAAATGAGACAGCACAACATCATGCAAGGTTTAAACAACACCACATCAAGTCACAGCCATTTCTTTGATTGCAGCTCACCCCACTTAGAGTAGGAAGGCTTTTTGGAGTGAGTTTTTCCTCTTGCTCTGGTTATCCCAGAGAGGTTGACATGGTATTGCTAGTCCCTTCACCACCTTGGTTGAGTGCCAATTGCCTCGCAACATGAGTATATGGTTTGAAAATGCTATATTGCAAAAGCTATCATTAGCAAATGGTATGAAATGTTACCTTCTTGTAACAGACCAGACTAGCAAAGACTAGGCCCAATCTTTTGCCTCTTATTGGCCCTTGGAGGAGTTGTTATGGTCTGGCTTTGTGCTAGTTGTCTGTTGGAGAAGCAAGAGTTGGATGTTCAAACATTTTTAACATGTGTAGCATTTGTAACATGGACAGATTTTACCTTCTTGTAACAGGACCAGGCTTTGGAGTGGCTGAAGGTGCACCTTCTTGTAACAGATTTGTAGTGGCTGAAGGTGCACCTTGTTTGGGCCCCCTTTTGGCCCTGCTTTTCCTGCATATATAAATGGCAAATGGCATGTAAATTTGTATAATTACCATTCACAAATAGCATAAGAAATGTTACATATAATTACCTTTTCTTGGTCCCAATCAAATGACACTTACTCTCGCCTCGCCTATGACCTAGCTCACCACATCCCTTACACTTCACCGCCATTTGCCTTTGCCTTTGCCTTTCTCTAAACAGACCAATAAATCTTTTCTTCCTCTGTCTACCTATTGATCTCCTTGCCATAGGTGGTAGTAGAGCATAACCAAGGTCAACACAGGGCCATTGTGACTTGTCAGTTAGTGGTGGAATGATACCAGCATATGCTAGCCTGAATGATCTCAATGAGAAGTAAGGATGCAGATAGTCATCCATTTTGAAGTTTCTCATGGTGGTTATGAGAGCAAGTGCATGGGGACAGGGTTTCCCTGAAACTTGCCATTCCCTGCATGTGCACTCATGCTTATCAAGATGCACAACATGTCTCATGACCTCAAGATCCTCATTGATCTCACTGACTTCTCCTATGCCCACTCCCAGTAGTGACCTTTAACCTACTTAGTGACCTTGTAATTGCATTTAGTTGGTGAACTACAGCAGGTAGCATGACTCCTTGTAGCTTGTGTCCTAGCCTCCTCCTCCTCTCATAAAGCTCCATGGTCTTGATTCTAATAGTGTCAGCTAGTTCACCACAGTGTGTCCTTAATCTCTTTGATCCAAATTGCTCCATGACTCGGCTAGATTGTTTGTAATGTAGTCACATTTAATTTCCTCTGAAAATTTGCTTCTCATCCATAACGAGGCTATGGTACCTAGCTAACCATGGGGCAACATCTGAATTTGCTTCATATATCTTGCTCATATAATGTTCAAATCTATCAGGCCTAAAAGCCCTAGCAGCTGGGTACATGTTTCCATACACTGGACCTTGAAATTTCTTAATGAAGTTATCCATTAGGTGTCTAAAACACTCTCTATGCTCTGCCCAAGTGTAGACATGATTAATTGCGTTTCTAAACCTTTGCATGCATCTGAGCTTATTGCTAAGCTAGGTGGAGAACCTATGGATTTCTTTAACTGTTCCATGAACCAAGTCCAGTTGTCAGTGGTCTCTGCATCTATGTAGCCAAATGCTAGTGGAAACATCCAATTATGGCCATCTAAACCATTAGCAGAAGCAAGATGTCCACACCATCTCCCATTTAGGGCAGTGGAATCTATGCTAATATAAGGCCTACAACCATTTAGAAAACCATCAATGCTAGGTTTGAAGCAACAAAAGAATCTATGGAAGAACTTGTTCTCTCCATCATCCTGAACATCTATTTCAACTACACTCCCAGGGCATCTAAGTTCTACCTCAGCTTTAAACCTAAAAAGCATCTCAAAGCTTTGTTCCCATGTACCAAATACCTTATCAATAGCTCTCTGCCTACCAAGCCAAACTGTCCTATAGTTCAGTTTTACAGGATACTTACTCTCCAACAACTTTAGCAATTCACTGGCTCCCATATTTGGTTTCTCCTTCAAAATTGGGATTGCCCTCTCTGCTACCCAATGGTAGCTGGCCATCTTGCCTTCCACTCTCCCAGAAGTTGCACACAAATGCTTCACTTTATTCACTGTAACCTGCATATAGAACACAAATGCTCACAATTTAGACAATGATAAAAGGACATCAACACAACTGCCAAAAGGCTAGAAATTATACCCTCACAGACTTTCCATCACGCATCAACCTGGCTACTATTTTCCAAGGACACCCCTCAACCTTGCAATAGCCTCTCGAACCTATCTACCTCTTTCTCTGTCTTCACACTAAATTGGTTAACAATGGCATCTTGCCTCAAGGCCATCCTAAACTCCCACATGTTGTTGTATTGGGACCCCTCTCATTGGTGGATTCTCTTTATCATATTGCACCGCCGCCTCTCCAGAATATCATCTTGAACGGCCCTTCATTGGTTTCAAGGTCCCCATCATCTCTCGCTACTAACATTCTGCGCGATATGGATTATCATTGTCACTATCATTTGGAGCACTTGGGTCATCCCGGTTGAATCGCACTTGGCACATTGTACCCAAGCAAAGCATATATGGCATCTTCACCAACAAGCGGGATTATGGCACCATCGTTGTCCTCAGATTGTCCAAGATGCAAAGTTTATCCCAATCAAACAACAATGCGGACAATCCATCTCCTCCTCCATCCATTGGCGCATTGCCTTGACAGCTGCTTCCAGCCCCCTGACCATACGCATTTGGCGTTGTCCCAATGCTCGTGACTACCTCGCTTGACCTTGTGTTAGCAAAGACACACACTAGTTTCCAGTGGGATCAATCCTACCAACATAGCTCAAAGAGAAAAAAGAGCACAAAGGGTTGTTAGGTTTTGGCCTAACAGAACACTGATATGACAACTTGCATTGTCCGCTCCACCCAAATGCATCGCCCGACCAAGAAGACATCGCAAAAATCCCCAATCCCCTAATACCACTAAACCCTAAAATCAAACCTAAACCCTAAATTTGAGCCAACCAAGGGGAGATGCGCAAGCTCACCTCACAGGAATGTCCATTTCGCCGCCAACGATGTGGACAACACCGCCAATCGCCATGATTGTAGTTCAACTCGCACGGAGAGGGGTGGAAGCGACGCGAGAGGAGATTCTTGAGGGGCGGGCATTGTGATGTGGTGGGCAAGGCCGACCGTCGGTGGCCCGACGGCGAGCGGCGGCAGGCAGGCAACAGCAAGTCGGCGCCGCTATCGCCCGTCGCGGGAGCTAACCCTAGCTCGCGGCCTCCTGCGCCCAATGAGCACGACCGGGCCAAAATGGCTGGGTTCAACAGACCATAAGGGCATTTCCGTCAGTTCACTGGAAAAAACAGAGAAAAGTGTGGAAAAAGGGAGAAAATACAGCAGAATGTCATTGGAGGGATAAATTGAGTGACACAGTATCGTTTCGTATCAGTGGTTCTAATTTAATGTCGTTCTGCGCGAGACCAACGAATTGAGTGTCACTCATCGTATTTTCCCATCTGGCCTGATCGATTCCCCTCCCCATTCACTCCCCTCTCCGTTCACTCCCCACCTGCCGAAACCTCCCTGCTCCTGCGGTTCCGCCGCCGCCACCCGCAGCTCCCGCCTGCCGCAGATCTCGCCGACCCCCGCCGCAGCTCCCGTCTCCATTCCTCCCTGGCGCCTGCCCATCCTCTCTCGGCCGGCTCCCCCAGGACCTGGCGTCGCCCTGCCTGCCCTGGCTAGAGCCCATCTCCTCCCCACGCCGATGGCGTCGTCGCCCCTCTGCTTCCCTTCCCTGGGTCGGCGCTGCCCTGGCCGCCCTTCCCCGAGCCAGCGCCGCCTCCCGGGCGGCTCCCCCGGCCCTGCGCCGTCTCCAGCTCGGCGTCGCCCCTCCGGTCGTCTTCCCCGAGCGGCGTGCCCTCCCCGGTCTTCCTCCTGCCCGGCGCGGTTCCTCCCGGCCCGTCGCCGCCCTGGAGTCCCCCTGCTGCCGGCGCCGCCCTGGAGTCCACCTGCTGCTCCACCCCCATGGCTGGCACCTCCTTCTCCTCTTTTGTGGTAAGTGCTTGTGAGGGTAACATCTACCCTGAGAACACAAAAGATAGTAATATGTGCATGTTTCAATTTGTGTTGCCCCAATTTCTGTGATTTGTTTGAGGAGCTTATCATCGAATCAACTCCATGTCGGTGTATGATCTTAGAGGATATTAAAGCAACCATCCCAGCAAAGTCAAATTGAGAAGTGGCTCTATCTAGTACCTTCTTCTTTTCAGTTTAGCTGCAGGCTATAGTTAAAGTCAAATTGAGACCTGAACTAACATATCTTTGACCTTGACCCCTAAATATGTTGCTTTGATACCTGGACTGGGCATTTTTCACATAATCTTGTTATTGGTTCAAAGTGAGATTTGAATAGTTGAGTCATACCGCTTTCTTTCTGTGTGTTGCTATTTGAAAGGGAAAAAGGGCAATGCCTTTGCCACACTTGTTGTTCTGGCCCTATCTTTTGTCATTCATCATGCTATATTACAATTTACAAACTTCTTTTTATCCCAGTGAAATGTTTGACTTTGTGTTCTATCATTCATTTTCATGTTTTATGTTCTGCCTCATGTATTGACAATAGTGTGAATCTATATTGTATACTTCTTGAAGATGATCAGAAAATGAATAAAATCTAGATGCAAAGTTTTCTGCGGGGTTGCTAATCTTGAAGATGCTCAAAGATTATTCATCTCTACTGACAAAATACTACATTGGCGCTGAAACTGAGTTAGAAACAATCTCATCTTTCCTCTGTATAAGTTCTCTCAGCTTAGGATAGTCCTCCACTACACTTGTAAGTTCCAGTTCTCTAATGAAATTCTGAGGTCGCATGCCAGTGTCCACTGTCCACAAAGTTCTGTGAGTAATCATTTTGTTCACCCCTTGAAGGAGCTTTTTCAGCAGGCTCACTGTTCCGCTGTGGTGTCCAGCCTGCAGGACAAATAGCTATTCGGGAAACCGGGAGGTTAACTACATCTTTAAAAATTCGCATCACGTTTGGTAAATATGGTATTTACCGACACCGTACCGATATACATTAGGATTTACCGAAACCGAACCGTATTTACAATAAATACCGTATTTACCGAACTAGCAATACCGTATTAACCGAATATACCATATAAACCGAACCGAATAAACCGATAAAACCGAACACAAAAGATAGTAATATGTGCATGTTTCAATTTGTGTTGCCCCAATTTCTGTGATTTGTGTGAGGAGCTCATGTCTTGATTCCTCCAATGGTCATGTGAAATCAGAAATATGGTCACTATACCTTTGCTGGTAAATTTAGTTATAGAGGAGAGCAAGTGCTAAATGAAGGTTGGTATGATTTGCATTTTGGTTTTGAGGAAGTTGTCTGACTGATGTTCCCATGCTGGTAACACAGAGTGCAAATAGGTCATTATGTTACATGCACTTGTATGATGATCTGCGGTTTAATATCTCATCGTGTTCTTATTCTGTCATATCTCAGTCCGGTATGGTTGAGAAGTGTGATCTTTATGTTCTTCTTTCAGCATAGGTCTGACCTGGAATGTATCCTTGTTCAATTGTTGATTATTGGATTCTTTGTTTATAAGAAATAGAGTACCACTGTATATGATTTGTAATTTTAGTACATATGTAGTTCTTACTTATAGATGGGGCTTAGTTTACATGAATTTGCTGATTTATGCTTTCTTTAACTTGAATAAGTAGCATTTACTTTCTGGCTTCCATAAAGGATTTGCCTTGTTTGCATTTTTTTTAAAATTTGTGTTAGATAGTTTGCTTTAAGACCCTCTATTATGACGATAGGATGGTATGGTGTGGTTAGATAAATGTGCACCTCCGATTCATAAATTTTACTACCGCCCGGAGTTGCATTAGTTGAAAAGTAATAGAGTTGTTTCAGGGTTTAATTGTCATTGTATTAATTAAAATTGTGATTAATCGTTTGGTCAGTAAGTTGTATTCCACTGCCCACGATGCTGTTGCTATTGGATGCATCGCCTTGAATGCTGTTCAGCGTCGGCAGACAAAGGTTTCAGCTGGAGATCCCATCACTGTTAGCAGGTAGGAAGTTCAATTGTCCATGGAAATCAATAATTTTTATGATTGTATGTTACCTTACTGTTTGCTGTGATAAATACTTCTGTCCAGTTTTGCACCCCCTGATGATTTCAAGTTGGCATTGCTCACATTAGAGCTAGAGTATGCCAAGGCAATAGCCAACCGAAATGAGGAGGTAAGTTCATTGGACTGTTTATGATGGGAGTTTCATTAATGCTTGATCAGTGTGGTCTCATATGCATGAGCTTGGTTTCACAGCTGGATGCTATTGCTTGGCTTCAAAGTTGCCTGTCGTGGCCATTGGTGGCATCAATGCCACAAATGCAGGTTCAGTGATGGAGCTTGGTCTCCCGAATCTCAAAGGCGTCGCCGTGGTCTCTGCTCTCTTTGACCGTGAGTGTGTCGCGACCGAGACGAGAAGCCTCAGATCCGTCTTGATGAATGCTTGCTCCAGATCCTAGAGCTAGCTGATAAGTCTTCACTTCTTTTTCTTTTCTTTTTCAGAAGAGAAATAAGTTTTCACTTCTTGTCAAGTGCAGGTGCTCATCCTTTTGTTTGTTAAGAATAATAAAAAAACTGTGTGTTCCTTTCGATAATCAGGATGCATATTGGTGGATTGGGGTAGAGTTTCTCTCTGAAGAGTCCAGGAGTATAAAGTGTACAAAGTGTACAAAGTGTGGTCATTTTCATTTATGGATATGTACCAGGAGAAGCAAAGCAAAAGCAAGATGGTGTCAGGTTAGGAGCCCAGCATGTCCTTTTAGGGTACTTGTAAACTGAGAGAGTACCACCACAGCTAATTTGTGTGAACTATGTGGTTGTAGGATTGTTCTCAGTACCATCAAGCCAAGGATGGAGATGGATGGGTGTAAAATGGATTTTCAACATCCTTGGATGCGTAGCAGCACAAGCTTGCGGCCTTGTGAGCCTTGAGCCCACAAAGGTAAGGCGTTGCTAATTGGCATTGCTTTATGGTTTCCCTTCTGCTGACTAGAGACACCCCTTAATGAGCTTCCTTGTAGGTTGCGGAGATCCTCAAGGATCGCCCATCTTGGTATCGCGACTGCCAGTGCGTCGATATCCTCCACGTTATCCCTACTGGTAATGGTGGAACTATTGAGCTGATCTACATGTAGGTACACATCTTCTCACAAGTTGCAGTTTCCACGTGCTTTTTTTCCTGTACTCTTTGCTTTCTTGGTGTTTCTGTACTATTTGCTGTATTGGTGTTGATGATGATCATTCCTTAGACTTATGCACCGACGACTTTGGCGGCACCACGCGACTTTTGGACACTACGTTACACCAGTGGCCTTGAAGATGGCAATCTTGTGGTATTAGTTCTGTCTTTAATTGACTGCTGTCAGTTTACCATAAAATCCCTGCTGTCATTTTTCTTGTACTCTTTGTCATTTTCTGATTGGGTTCAATCTGTTTGGACAAACTGTACCCGCAGTGTTGGTGATAATGTGACACTGATCTTGTTCTGTAGATATGTGAAAGGTCATTGACTCAGTCCACTGGCGGTCCATCAGGTCCTAATACTCCGAATTTTATCAGAGCAGAGGTGCTTCCTAGTGGTTACCTGATTCGACCATGTGACGGAGGTGGCTTCATGATTCACATTGTGGATCATGTTGATTTGGATGTAAGCAACAACAAGGCTTTCATATTAATGAGTGTTACATGATTTTTTTTGCGATTTATGCATGTTATTACTCATATGCTTCTATAGGCTTAGAGTGTGCCTGAGGTCCTTAGACCGCTTTATGAATCTTCAAAGATCCTTGCGCAGAAGATGACTATTGCGGTATGTCCGCTGTTCTATTTCATTGTTGCTAATCACTTGTTAGGATTTTGTACCAATCCTGAATCCATAATTTTACTGCTGCACCACTGTCATTTAATGGTTATTTGTGTACAGGCATTGAGACACATTAGGAAAATTGTGCATGAATCAAGTGGTGAAATCCCCTATGGTGCTGGGCGCCAGCCTGCAGTTCTCAGAATGTTCAGTCAAAGGCTCAGCAGGTTTGTAATTATTGAATGGCCCTGTGCTCTTACAACCACTGTGTACCACACCTATAACTCGAGATTCGAATTTGCAGAGGGTTCAACATTGCTGTGAGTGGACTTCCAGATGATGGTTGGTCTTTGTTAAGCAGTGATGGTGCTGAGGATATTACAATTTCAGTAAACGCATTTCCAACAAGCTTGTTGGATCCCATGTCAATCCCTCTCTGCTCTTTTCTGCTATCGGGGGTGGCATCTTGTGTGCAAAGGCCGGACGACAAGTCATGTTACTGACAACGAAAAAGCGGCAACAAAGATATGGTGGAGAAGGGTGAAGGTGGTGTGCCTCTCTAGACTAGAGTCAATGATGTTTGGGTTTTTAGCCGTTGTTTAGCTGAGTTGTAAAACACTGGAAAGACTATGCTCCTACTATGTTTTGATACGTAGTAATCCAGCTGCAGGTTGCTGGTTGATTTATCTAACGAATTTTATTAGTAATCAATTTTGGTGATGTTCACATGTTGTACCTGTGGATGATTTGTGATAATGAAACTTTGGTACGTTGCTTTCTCGAGGAATTATATGTTATGGTGCTTGGATTGTATGTTATGGGTGCTTGATATTATTATAAATTTGGCGAACATTTATTAAGTGGATATGTATTAAACTAATGCAATTGTTTTTCCAAGCGGTAGTTCGATTATTTAGTAATTATTTTTTGAGTTGCTTGAAATGCTAAATGCAAGCACAAGTACAAATTTTGAATTTTTGTTAAAGTCGTCGATCGCTTTTAAAATTTCAATACCCCAAGCGGTACTATCGCTTTTAAAACGGTTTTACTAGCGGTAATACCGCTTTTAATGTATATACCGCTTGGAATACTTTTACAAGCGGTAGATAGAAAGCGAAGAGATATTAGAATTACAAGCGGTCCCATCGCTTGGAATACTCTTATTCCAAGAGGTTCTCTGACTATGAGGACGTGTCATCCTGTAGTGGCTATGGGAAGGCGTGGAGGGCGAAACAGAAGGCATTAGAAATGAGATTTGGGAAGTTTGAAGACTTGTACCATAACCTGCCCGAACTGCTCAGTTGCATTCAAGGAAGAAATCCTAGGACCTACTATGATTATCAAGATTGACCGCCAATCAAGTGGCCAACTAAAAGGCATCTGAGGAGAGTGTTCTTCGCATTCGGAGCTTACATTAAGGCGTTCTATCACTGTCGTCCATTGTTGTGCGTGGACGGTACATTCTTGACCGGGAAATACAGAGGGCAAATACTGACAGCTGTGGGTGTCGATGGGAACAACCAGATTCTGCCTGTTGCCTTTGCCTTCGTAGAAAGCGAGAACTACGAGAGTTGGTTGTGGTTCCTACGAAACTTGAAGATCGGGGAGGTCAAAACTCGCCCGGATATGTGCGTCTTTGATGGCATATTTGGCTTGCTTAGTGCTATCAACCAGCTGCAAACAGGGGAAGAGGAGCCATTCCGATGGCCTGACTTGCAGAGTCGACGGTGCATGAGGCATTTGGGTGCAAACTTCTATAAGCAATTCAGGAACAAGCAATTGATGAACATGTTCAAAAGACTATGTAACCACAACCAGGAGAGCAAGTTCTGAACTCTGTGGAAAAATCTTGATGACCTGACAAGGAAACACAAGAAGCAAACGAACAACACTAGTGCCAGTGGAACACAGGAGCAGACGAAGCCTCTTTTCCCCCTGCCAACAGAGGATGAGGCGACTAACCGTCATCGGACGCAAAGGCCAATCAAATGTTTCTCGGACTGGATCAAGCACAAACCGAAAGAGAAGTGGTCACTGTTGCAAAGGCCAATCAAATGTTTCTCGGACTGGATCAAGCACGAACCGAAAGAGAAGTGGTCACTGTTACATGACACACATGGTGCCAGATACGGTGTGATGACCACTAACTTACGTAAGTTTACAACCTGGGTAATACGAGGATGAGGTGTCTTCCGCTGGTAGGAATTGTCGAGGAGGCCGAGGGTACAACCAAGTACTTTGTGGACAGGCATGCAGCTGCCGACATAGTAATGAGAGATGAGAAGTTCTTATACTCTTCGATGATCACTAAATACATGGATGAGAAGAGTCAGAAGGCGGCCAAACATAGAGCTATCAAAGTTGGTGCACGGATACTGCGCTTCGAGGTGATCTGCAGGGATAAAGGAAGGCGTGGAACCAACCAGAGGGTTGTCACCCAGGAGTACATCTTACAGGCTGAGTGCAAATGCTTGTGCAACAAGCCATACCTTTTGCATAGGCCATGTTCTCATGTCATAGCCGCATGTGCTTTATTTGGAATGCAACCTGGATGAGGCTGGGTCATCATAGCTGTACTGAGCGCCATCACTGACGCAACCTACTCAGCCCGAGTATGCGATGCCTCCAGCTAGGACGTAGAGGGTCCACCGCGCGCCGACGCAGTTGACGTACTCACAGGACCAGGTTTGGAGGAGGAGGCCTCCCCAGAAGCGAGGCCAATAGTAGTTTCTTTTGATTTTTATTATTGGTAGTATATGTTGTACGAACAATTGCATTTGCATTCTTTGTAATTTTAATTCTATGTACTTAGTTAATCCTTTCATCAACTAGTAGTTTTGTCACACACCTAGTAGCTTTGTCAGATTGAAACGACAAAACTCTGCACCATGATTTTCGGACTGAAACGACAACACGCTGCACCACGCTTTTCAGACTAAAACGACAACACGCTGCACCCGGCTTCTCAGACTGAAACGACAACACGCTGCACCCCACTTTTCAGACTGAAACGACAACACGCTGCACCCCGCTTTTCAGACTAAGGAGCGAGTGGCTTTTCCGATTTTTGGAACTTCGTGCTGGGGCAATGCCCGGCCAGGTCGCCCATAGATAAGTGGTACCCCACGTTGCGTAGAACACTCGTGATTTTTTTTCGTAATTTTTGGGCCGGATCCAGTGGGCCCGCGAGGCTACGAAAACCCCTAAGTGGCCACGATTTTCGCGGTTTCGTGGCCGCGAGTGCCTTTTCCGATTTTCGCAACTTCGTGCCGGGCAATGCCCAAGCAGGTCGCCCATTGATAAGTGCTGCCCACGTTACGTAGATCGCTCATGATTTTTTCCATAATTTTTGAGGTGTATCTGGTGGGCCCCACGAGGCAAGGAAAACCCCTAAGTGGCCACGATTTTCGCGGTTTCGTGGTCGCGAGTGCCTTTTCACATTTTCGCAACCTCGTGCCAGGGCAATGCCCGGCCAGGTCGCCCGAAGATAAGTGATAGCCCACGTTGCGTAGATCACTCGTGATTTTTTTTCGTAATTTTTCGCCAGTATCCGGTGGGCCCCGTGTGGCTACGAAAACCCCTAAGTGGCCACGATTTTCGCGGTTTCGTGGCCGCGCGTGCCTTTTTCGATTTTCGCAATTTCATGCTGGGGCAATACCCAGCCAGGTCGCGCTTAAAGCTGCCGCCTGAACTCCTCTCGCCGGTTGGCTTCATCAAGAAGCCTTTGGTCCTCGGGGTTGATCTCCTCGTCATACCACTTCTCAAATTCACACAATAGCAGAGGCGACTGCATGAAACATAAATTAGCAATGTTTCATTTACAAATATTACGAAACAAATATGATTGTTACCAGTTGGTGATTCTTTAGACTTTTCTCCGGCGGGTCGAATTCATCGTTGCGACGCATCCAATACCTCCTTTTCCAAGTTGGAATTTCCCAAGAAAAGACAAGCCTACAAGGATCTCCGCACAGGCACATCGGTGGGACAACTCCGAAGGGTACGAAGAGGTCCTGGTACGTGATGTTGCGCGGCCACTCAAGCACTTCCTCTTCTTCGCCTTCCCTTTCCTTTCCACTCGCGACGCCTCAAGCATTTTTTCTCTTCTTTTCTTCCTTCCTTTCTCCTTCGTTTCTTTGGTGGATGATTGAAGAATTCGATGATTGAACACAGGTCTTGGGACGATTGGTTAAATAGAGGGAAGAGCTGCTATCGCCATATGGTTGGGCGACAGGGGTGCGCGCCTCCCCTGTCGCCCAACCCTTCATCGATTTATTCCCTGTCGCCATTTGATCGGACGACAGGAGGCCGGGGGGTGACGTGGCCTCCTGTCGCCCGTTGGACGGACGACAGGGGTATATTTCTGTAATTTTTTTTGTGGTATATTTTTGAAATTTTGAATAAAAAATGTATTATTAAAAAAAATTCTTGATTCATGCCTCCTCCTGTGCCAAGTATGGCGCTTCCTTGGCTTGGTTAGGGAACACAACTGCAATAAATTTTATCTCTAGTGGCAATTAGTGTTTTGTTTATAGTGTCGTAGGGTATGTGTCTAACATCCTAGAATTTCTATCTTTCAAAATAAAGGTTAAAAGAATAAATATTATTTAAACTATTAATTAATTTGTGAATTTCCACTAAATAATTCAATTTTATAAATTTTATAATATTTATTTTAATTTTTAGGATTTTCTATGAATTTTTGAATTTTAAAAGCTTTTTCCTATTTTTGTGAAATTAAAAGTAATTTCTGTATAAAAATAAAATCCAAACTAAGTTATAAATATTTTTTAAAATTTGCTATGTTCTATAGCCATTTTGGGTTTCTGTAATTATTTTTAAACGAAAATCAAATTAAAATCATTTTCCTCTTTTGTGCCAAAGCCCATTCCAAGCAGGTCCACCCCTCCCTTTTCCTCCCCCACGCAGCGCACCTGGCCCTTGGCCTGCCTTAGCCCATCCAGCCCTATCCTCCCTCCCTCCACTTGACCTGCCAGGCCTAGGCAACCGGCCTGCTTCTCTTCTCCCTTGGCCTAACCCAGGTCGCCCTCTCCTTCCCCATCCTCCAGCCGCACGCACGCACAAAAACCGAGCCGACTGCCATGGCCGAATCTCAAGCTTCGAAAAGGGTCTTTTCTCCTTCCCAATTGTGCGCATTCAAGGCCATGTTCCACCTCCACTCACCCCACACTCAAGCTAGCCGTTTCCCCTTGATTTTATGAGCATTTGCTCACGTTGAAGCCATTTGGCCGTCGAGCTCCCCGCCTCTGCTTCGACCCTTCCATTGCCCCCTCGCCCTATAAACGGTGAGCATTGGCTTCGCCTCGCCATCCTCTATCCATTTTACTCATTCCTGGCCTCTCTCCCTCGTCCAATCGCTCGGAATGCCAATGCACCTGGAGCTCTATCCCTGACACTAGCGCCACACCCTACAATGTCTCGGCCACCTCGGACGTCTCATTCCCGCTCCATTCATGTCAAAAGTGCACAATCATCCCCGTTGCATTTCCCCTCAATCAATTTTGGGATACCTTCCCTTTTCTCATCGATTTTGGCTCTTTCCATACACGACCGTGTACTGCTTGATGTCGCATTGCCACCGCTGTGGAGCACCTCCAACCTCATTGAGCCCCTTTACAAGTCCGCCTTGACGAGTTCTATGCCATGCACCCCTAGCCTTCACCGGAGGACCCCGGAGTGGTGCTGACTCCATGGAGCCGAGCACGCCATTGCCTCTCGGCCTGCGTTCGGGCGGCACCGATGACCTCAGAGCCCCATGCGCACTCATCGTCGTGGTCCATGTCAACGGCAAACCATCAAGCACCATGCGCCACCACGCATGGACTGAGCTCACCATGGATGACTATGCGCCATGGACCAAGTCCACGAGCCCAGTCCTACTTGCCACTGACACAAATTGTTTTCCAACGCAAAAATAATTTAGCCAAAATTGGAAATAGCCCATTGACTTCACGCTAATGCAATAAATAAGGAACTTTCTTTAGAGAAATAAGTCCAAAATTCTATAAAAATAGCAAAACATTAGTTTCCTTCTCATTTCTTTCATATTTAATATTTCGACAGTCTGATCCCTTCCATTCAAACTCCGATTGGACCCATTCTTTTTTCTAAATTCATATAACATTCCATATTACTTATTTATGCATCTTTTATAATTTATTTAAATTTATTTGATTTTTGTTCTCTTTGTAACGTATAGATTTTGGAGAGCCAAAGGAATTTGTGATTGCCAACCCTAATCACCTACCATATGATCAAGGCAAGTTACACTCTTGATCATATTGATCCTAGATTTTTGAACTATGGTTTGGTTTAAATTTCTACATGCATAATTTTATCAGTGTAATTTAAATCCCAGATTTAAGTGATTAGTTACATCCAATTTGTTTAAATGACATTTGAATTTGTATACGTATGTAATTGAAACCTTAAGGAATACTTGTATATGATGATTCTCAAATGCTTAGAAAAATGCTTAAACATTCTTAAATCTAAAAGTAAGTATTTTATGGGAATTTAAGCCAAACAAAGAATTCTATTGAAATAAAACCATTCCTTGTATTGGTGTACTATGGAATGATAGAAAAAGTTATATTGCTCAAAAGAAAATGAAAATATGATTTAACCCGTGTAAGTTCAACCTTCATTAGTTATGGTTTTGGTGTTAATGACAAATCTAATATTGCGATTATCCATTTAATGTGATTTTGTTATTAATGACAAATCTTATATCGAGACTAACTTGTTTATTTAGAATATCTTTGATTAGTCTCATCGCATTGAAAAATGGAAAACCCAAGGTATGTTTGCATATTCATTCTAGTATTAGTTGCATACTTTGGAGTCAAGTTAAAGTATGAATGTCCCCATTACATTTACCACAAAATGTGCATTATGTTTCTCAATCCATACATTACATGGATGCACATACTTAGGGGGAGTTTGTAGTTTAACTTGAAAGTCTCTTTGTATTGATCTATTCTTTATTGACACACATAAGGATCAAGACAAAGAAACTAAATCCTTGAGTATATATTTGAATTGCCTAGTTATAAGTATACTCGTGGAAATATAGGATATGCTCCAATACAATCAAATTGAATATGTGCATATTATATCCAAGTCAATCATACTTATGCACATATACATGTGGAGTTTATTCTATAATTGATGACTTAGGGTAATGATCATTTCCATACAATTTACATATAATGGATCATTACTTTTCATCAACATGAGTATATGAAAACTTGTGTAGTTAATATATACTCATATCAATTTAAATGATAATTTAAATTGAGTTCATTTGTCTTGTTAATCATTAAAGAACACTTCATCATGTGTTGATGGTGCTTTGTGATTAATTAAGGACAAATGAATAGTTCTTAAGTATAATTAAGCATGTGTTGCATTATTATACTTAAGACACATTTACAATCATTTCAATTGATTTAGGTTGTGCTCAATTGATCTAGAGGCATCCATTATGTGTTAATGGAGTGCAAGAGATAATTGAGACAACCATGCATCTTGGATTAACTATTTTATGAGTTGTGATTGAGTTAGGTCCAAAAATGGATGAGATGAGGAGAACGGGATAAAGACGGCATCATGAGTTGATGGGCGTCAAGAATGGATCCCGAAGATAAAGAGGAGTCGAGTAATGATCCCAGGGGAGTATCAAAGCGATGATCATAAAGACCCCAAAGGGGATTGCTTGCGTGCGGCGGCAAAGGTATAATTAGATAGGCTAAGGACTTTGTAGTCTTTGAGTCTAAGGTTTTTATCGCCGTGCTATTAAGAGGGGTTGTTTCCTAGTTTGAGCTTCATCATGTGTTGGTGATCTCAATCCCATGTTCACTCAAGCTCAAATCATTTGGATTTGGTTTTTGCATATGGGTTAACCATTTGGCATGTGTTGCAAATGTGTTAAACTTATGCTTGGTTGTATTTGGTTTTCGCATAATGCTTTGATTTGCATGTGTTGCAAATAGATAAGCTAATGCGTTGGCTTTTGCGTGAAGTTCACTTTTGCATGTGTTGCATTAGTTGAAGCTTCATGCTTTGTTCGCAAAATAAATCTTTATAAAACCGTGTGGTTGCTTGGAGCTAAGTTTTGCATGTGTTGCAAAAGGAGAGAGCTCAAGCATGATTTTATGTTGTGTGGTTGTATGGAGCTAGAGGCTTGCATGTGTTGCGAGTAAAGAGCTCATACGTGTGATTTGGTTTAATTGATGTTTGGTTTTGGTGTGAAGTCAATTTGGTGTTGTATGGGACTAGAAAATTGCATGTGTTGCAATTAGAGAGTTCATGCATCTTGATTTGATGTTGCTTGGAGCTAGACTTTTGCATGTGTTGCAAAGAGTAGTGCTCAAGCATGAAATGTGTTTATCGCGTTATTTGCAAGATCGTTGTGCGAATAAACTGAGGTTTATGAGTCCGGAATTCTGAGAGCATGTGAGTAGGGCTTGCAATGGTTGTTGGCAAGTTGACTGGGTCTCGTGTTGACCTTCACATGGCTAAGGGGATTAATCTCATAAACTCGAGTTTGATTTGCTTAATACGTTTTGCAAATAGTCTTTGAGTTGATTGCGAAATGCGTTTTTGCAATTTGGTTGAAATTCTTTGAGCATGAGCTAAGTTGGTGCAAATGTGTTTTGCACGTGTGTATGATCATGTGTTGATCGTCTTTGTGGCTCAAAGAATAAGTTTGGTTTTTGGAGAAAAGGATTTGGAGTTCGAAATCTGGTTTTTCTCCGAGGCCTAAGCACTATCAAGATGTTTGAGCGGTAGTACCGCAAATCTTGATACTAGGGCATATAGTGCCTAGATAGCTATTTTCCGATGGCGTGTGTTTTGTCGGTTGGGCAAGGCCAACACTACCGCTTCAGTGGGAGCGGTAGTATCTTGAAGTCGGTACTACTGCTGCTTAGAGGCTGATAGTATCAAGAATGTGTCCGTTAGCCGACCGTTAGCTACTGGCGGTACTACTGCCCTTAGAGAGCGGTAGTACCGCAAAAGGCTGATTACCATTTTGCCCTCAAACGGCTAGTTTTCTTGTGGGGCTATAAATACCCCTTGGGGGCTTAGGGCAAGTGTTCTTTGGCTTGGTTGTTGTGTGTGGGAGTTGTGTGCATGTGTTGCCCTTCTCCTTTGCCTCTTGAGCTTAAGAGTGAGGCTAATTGCATGTGTTGCAATTGGTGAGTGGTTTGAGAGCCTCTTGTGCATGTGTTGCACTTGAGGGAGGCCTTGTGCATGTGTTGCACTTGGTGATCACCGGCCATGATTCGTTGTGCTCGGTGAGGTTCAAGCGAAGGAGCGGCTTGTTACTCTTGGAGGTTGCCGACTCCTAGACGGCAGCGTGAGGCGTCGTGCGCGCAGAGCTCTCGAGGTGTGAGAAGCCCCGGCAAGTTTGTGAAGGTTCGGGTTGAGCCTACGCGCGAGCGTGAAAAACCACGACTAGTGGAAAGAGGCGGGTGCTCGAGCGGGAGCCGGTCCAAGTGGTTGGGCTTGCCTCAATGTGGACTAGGGGAGACCGGCAAGTCTCCGAACACCACAGAAAAATATCGGTTGTCTCTTTCACTTTCAAGTATTTACATTTATTGTATATTGTTAAATTGCTTGATTGTAATTAGAATTGCTTAGTATTAACTATTTGTTCAATATAGCAATTCTTGTGTAGAGACATAATTTAGTTAGTGCACATAGTGAGCCTAGTTGATTTAGGCTTTAATTGTCAAAACCTATTTATCGCTTCCGCATATATCTTTGATTAGGTTTTGACATAGGGGTTGATTAGAGCAATTGTTTAGTGAGCGATCGAATTTTGTAAAACGCCTATTCACCCCCCTCTAGGCGCATCCTCGACCCTACAACCCGGGCAAGAAATGGTCATGCGGTGGCTTCAGCATGGTTCTGGGTTTGTGAAAAACTCACCTAATCAGTTAAGGACCGTTCTGTG